>CM071569.1:46155869-46221290 GCA_036426205.1 Ascaphus truei | reverse complement strand
TGTGTGGTGTGTTGGGTGTGTGTGTGTGTGTGTGTGTGTGTGTATATTATATATATATATATATATAATCAAAAAATAAATAGATGATACCGTTCTGTGGCTAACGAAATGCTTTTATTGTGCGAGCTTTCAAATAAAAGATTTCGTAGCCACAGAACGGTATCATCTATTTATTTTTTGATTATGGAAGCTCGGCTAACACGGTACTGTACCTCTATATATATATCTATATATATATTATTATTATATATATTATATATATATAAAAAATATATATTTATATATATATATGGGGGTGACAAAAAACCTCACAGCAAAGCAATAGCAAATGGAAAAATATTACTGTATGCTCATTTTCATGTTTAGAAAGGTTGCAACCCGCCTTTCACCATTATCACCCAGCACACAGCACTTCCACATGCAGCATGGGATTCGGGAAATGACATGCAAATGAGCACACAGTGCCAACCTTTTGCTTCAAAAACATTCAACATGGTTCCCTATAGGCTTAAGCTTTGAGCACAGCCAGGGTTAAGATGCATAGCCAGTAAACCACCCACAGACATGCAGCATGGTGATAATGGTGAACGGCGGGGTTGCAGACCGTCTAAGACTTTCAAATGAGCATACAGTATATTTCCATTTTGCTATATGCTTTGCTGTGGAGGGTTTTTTGTCATTTTTTTACCCATACTTAACTAAGTATGGTAAAAACCGATCCTCCTTGCTTCATTTTTGCATAGCCAGTTAACCACCCCACACTGATGAGACCCATTAAGGTCGAAACGGCTGACAATAAGACAATAGATGCAAAAGTGGTGTTTTTAAGTATATCTTATTCCTATATAAAAAGCCCTAAAAAGGGGCTTCTGTGGTATGGCGGTTGCCTTTTTCAGGTTCTGGATGAGAGTAATGCTAGGTTTATATATGACCCCACTAGCGAAACGTTAAATCCTGCATTGCTGCCATCTACTGGCACTATTCCCTCACCTGCTGTCTCAAGTTTTCCAACATGCCACTTAGATTGTAAGCTCTCCAGGGAAGGGATTTCCTTTCCTATTGTCTGTTTGTATACTTATTGTATTATAATTCCCTGTACTGTATTGTCTTTCTTGTAAAGCGCTGAGTACAGCAGAGGGCACTATATAAATAAAGATATACATAAATACATTAACTGTAACAAACTTCAGTGGATGTGCGATGTTAGGGAATCACCTCTTTTGCATAGCATTTGCATCTTATTGTCTCTAACGTCTGCAAAATGAACGCATGCTATTTATTAAATGAGTACAACTGGGTTAATGTGCATTATTCCCTTTAATGAGTAAGCGTTACTATAAACATGATGTTAATATAAGGTAAGTCCCATTAAATGGCCTAACGGAGCTTAGTGTATCGGGGTTAAGATTGTAGCTCTTTGGCAAGAGATTTCCTCCAGCCAGTGTTTGCTCTCTTGTACGGTTGTCATCCCCTGGGTGTGTAGTTTATAATAATAATAACTTTACTTAATATAGCGCATTTCTCCTAATGGGACTCAAAGTGCTTCACAAATTACAGTGATCGTGGCGGTACGCAGCACATAGGATTGTTTAGAGACGCAGTCCCTGCCAAATGAATTTACAATCTATGTTTTTGGGCCTGAGTAACAGGGAGATAAAGTGACTTACACCAGGTCACAATGAACCTGGTCAAACCAGTGTCATTGTTTACAGTCGGTGCCTTTACCTTCTTGAGCCGCTCCTTCAGTTTCTGTTCTGCTGTGTTGTTTATTTAATATGTAAAGGCTTTGTACATGGTGAGCACTATATAATATAGAACAATAATAATATCATACAACCTATGGTTGTATGCATACTAGAGATACAGTATCACGATGTTTGGAACCCTCTGAGGGTAGCACCAAAGACAGGAGACTGAAATCTGTAAAAGCCGACAGGATTTATTGTTACACTAGAGGAAAACAAAGCTGGGAAAACAGAATGGAGTCTGCAAAGTGTGCAGAGCTACATGCACAAGGTTATGGAAGTTTAAGGGAACAAACTGGAACAGGGGGCAATAATGCTAAGGGAAATAACAAGGACAAACCAAGGTTAGCTGCAAGAATTGCAGTGCTACATGCAAAGAGCATAGTAGCAGGGGAACATAATAAACAGGGGGAAATAGTGCAAAGGAAATACAAGACAACAAGTACAGGCAGTCCTCGTTTTACAACGCTTCGCTTTACAACGAATGCTTATCCTACGCTATGCAATGCATCCTATGTTCATTTATACAAGCGCCAAAACGGCTTATCCAACCCCTTTACGACCTTTGCAAAGTTGTTGTTATGTGTATATATATATATATTTACTATATTATACTATAATTATATTATATTTTTATATTTGTTTATATATATATAATACAGTACATGACTATATAATTTATGTATGTGCTGCAATCGTATTGTTCTGCGTAAAATATTTTGTGTATTTTAGCATTAAAAATGCCTTCAGGACGGAACCTTTCATTATAAACAGTGTTCCTATGGAGGAAAACATGTTTCGCTTTACAACGTTTCGCTATCCAACACCATTTTGGAACGCATTGTGTCAGATAACCGAGGACTGCCGACCTGAAGCCCAGTAGAACTGGAAAAACTGCTCAAAAAAAGGAGCAGGGAAAGTCGCAGGGTTAGGAGAGAAGAAGAATAACCTGACTCCTGACTTGTAAACGAAAGTTTGACAAGCAAGCACTAACAGACTGGGTGGGGTTTTATACCTAACTAAATGTCCCCATGGAACTTTTTAGTTCTTACCAGTTCAGGGTCTGAACCTGACTCTCTGTGCACCCCTACTGGTCTACGAGAGAGTATTGCAGGACGGAAAAACCATGACAGAGTTGCTTGGCTTTGGTTTACATATAATAATTAACAATGGGAATAATTTTCAAGATCATCAATACAAAAAAATTGTGATTTTGCACATGCCTTTTTGTTGTTTCATTGCTCTAAAACAACTTTATAGGCTTCCTTTACCTCACCCAACCATGCCAAAGTAAAGATTCTGCATGTTTTCTTTCTCTAAATTTGAATTTTCGTAGAGGCCTCTGCAGTGGAGTGTTTGTCAAACTACGTAAGTGTTTTCTTTACCCTTGGGCCCACTCTGTTCTTATCAGAAAGGCATAAAGATAAGGGTAAAAAAAAATAGATAAACCCCTAAAATATGTAACGGATATTCCCCCTACCCAATCGCAGATGAGTGCATGTGAGGGGGGACCTATTGTTACAGGTGTGGTGCGTTTATACCTGCAGGTTCCCGGAGGCCCTGAGCCTCCGTGATGGAACTGGGTGAATCCTCTGAAACGATCTTCCTACAGTGCCTCACATGTAGGTTCTAGGAGTGTAGAAAGATCTTCACAAAGGGTCCGCGATCTCCTGCATGACGTCCTGGTTTCTCCCAGCGGGGGATCCGTCGGGCGATCCACCATGGAGATAGTCTGCCTTCAATGGAGTAGGTGAGCCAAGCCTCTTTGCAGGAAGGCAGCGTCGCTGTGTCCCTAACTGCCAATATCACTAATGGGGCGATCCCTAAACTAGGGCCTGTCCCTGAAGCACAAAAGATATAATGGGTGACTCAGGACCTCATGGGGGCCTAGGGCGGCTGTGGCCTAATGCAGCGGGTCACAGACCCCTGCCACTCACCTCTACCCCTAGCTCTTCTGGTCTTGACTAACGTGGGCTCGCGTGCGAAATGTATAAATTCCTCAGAGCAGGGAGATACTGCCGCCCTACTGCTCCCTGGCGTCATGTGGGGCGCTCGAGTCTCATGGGACTGTAGTCCTTTCAAGAGCCGTCTTCCTCATTGGTGGGGGGTTCGGCTAAACTGCCCTGCGCGATTCCTGAGGCCATCCCGTTCACAACTGTACTGCGCATGCGCAAACAAACAATATGGCGGCGCCCTGCACTCTGCCGAGCTGCCGGAGCCTCGCAATCGCCGCACCATATCTGGGCAAACCCCTCCACACTAAACGAGGCGAGCGCATGCGCGCCACACGCCCCCGCACATCCCCGCGGACCAGTCGTCCTACTCCCGACCGCGAGGTGAGTACCTGGAGGGGGTCCGCCTGTGCAGAGAGGAGACCTGGGCTTACAATGTCACTGGCATTAGTTCACTTGGAGGATTGCCCGATATTATTTGGGAACTAGTTCATAGTTATTATAGACCAAGGGGAAGTCTTATCGGCCTCCAATGTAACAAATGTTGTATATACATTTGTTTCATTTGCCCTCATCTTCTTGTTTGGTCGCTTAAAACATTGAACAGTGGGAAAATAGCAAGTCGGGAACAATGCTTTGAAATTGTATCTGAATGATGAAATTCCATTCACGATGATGATTCTATACATTTTCATAAGTAAGGCTTGTACCTTTGCACCACAGTCTGTAAACATGATATGCAAATAACTTGAAGGGTTTTGTCTATGTATAGTTGGAGATAATTAACCCCTTGCTTCAGCGAGGGGATTTTAAGCAGAAATTATTAGGGTTTGTAGGCGGACGCTCAAAGGAAGTATGCAAGGGAGACTGGTTATGTGAAATTAAATAAGGCTTTTTTGCCCCTGTTTCTTACATCAGGAAACATCCAACACAGGGGTAAACAAGCTTCTATCTGGGGAGTATTTCTAGGGAAATACTATGCAACTCCACCACTCCCTTTAGATAAGCATGTCTCCCAGCCCCAAAAATATAGCATGAAATGAACAGATATAAAAAGTCTTATAAATGAAAGTCTTATTGGTTAGCTGGCTGCTGTAGGGGAAGCTTCTTGCTCTCTTGGGAACGCACCCTTGTGTGCACAGGAAAATGTCAGGCTCCAGGTTAGAATCTTGTTCCCCTTTGTCTTGTGGTCAGCTTGTCCGCACAGAACTCTTATCTTCCTGTTCAGCCCGTTGGAGACCTAAGAAGCTATCTGCTCGTCTCAAATCAGCTCAGGGTGAGCTAGGTAAGGAGTCTCTCTTCCTGTCTCACAAGACCGATTTTCTAAGCAATCTAATCAGGCATGGTGTTTGTTAATTGACTACAGCAGTTAACCACACAACTGCTGGTTAGAGGCAAATACCTGAACAGGATAACTCCCTGTTACAAGGTGTTTAGATATCAACGCCTGTAATCTAATTCTGCTTAATTGTCCTGTTGTCTTATAGCATCATATACATCAAGGTTTTTCTTAACAAGCAATTTTTAAATGTCCATCTTCTTAAAGCAGCAGTCCAAGCGGCCGTTTTATAATTATTTTTCCCCTCCTTAATAGGTTGCATCAATACATACACACATGATAAATAATTAGTCAAAATTGCCGATCGTACCTTCTTCGTGGATCGATTGGTGCAGATTCGGCTTGGGGGTTTACGTTTAAAGATGACGAGGGAGTATTGACTCTTATCTGTGACTTTTGTAAATGGTTCTGTAGAAAAAAAAATGCTTGTACATTATAATAAGTTAAAATATACTTCAGCGTTGTTTTTTTTCACACCTAATTTTTTATTTGTTGTTCACATATTTTCAACATTGTTTCTTGGTCATTACCATGGTGTAACTTTCCAACCCCCGCCGAGTTCCGTGTCCTCGGCCTTGGTCAGCGTGTACTCCTTTTCCAAGAAACGGATACTGGACGTATTGCGTAAACAAAAAGATAACAAAAATCGACATACAAAAAGGGGGACGTGAGGGTGCGGGGGGTAGTTTTCTCGGCTGTAGTTTATCACCAGGGACTTGCCGCTTTTCTTTACTCCACCAGACCTCCTGCTACATCTCCTTCTCTTCTGCCACCCATGATAACCGGCTCTTTCCCCTCTTGGGGTCCCTATTCATGTCCGCCCGGCTGTCTTGTTCCCGCTCCTTCATGTGAGAATGCTATACTTATTATTGGCCAAATGTGGACCTTTCTACCCCTGTGTAGTCGTCTGGGGCCAACCAAGGCGTCCATACTTTTAGTAAAATTTGCTCCGTGTCTGTGTATAGACTGGTTTAATTTGCCACTCTGGCAAAAATACTGTCCAAATTCTATTCGAATTTTGGCATATGGGGGAAATCTTCATTTTGTTTCCATCGTGCTGCGATCTCCCCTCACCCCGCCGCCAAAGTGCGCCCACCATTTATTGTTTTGTTTGGATAAGCCCGGGTGTGGTTCTTCGCAGAAACAACAACGGGTCTATGTATGTATGTGTCCAGAACCGTGTGTAGCCAATCTTAATTGATTCCCATGACTGTGGCAATTCGGGGGCAGACCACAGCATGTGGGCAACAAATCCTCTGTTGTCCACATTGTCTCGGCACAAGGGGAGTAACTTGGCCGAAATTAGATCAGTTTGATGGGGTGAGGTTACACCACGCATCAATTACTTTTAATGAGTTCCTCCTCACATAAGTGTGCTATATACGAGCTTTTTTGACGTTGCCAGGACATCTTTGTCACATCCAATCCTCAATTCCAGCTCTTCCCCAAGATCTGTCTCCCATCTGTTCTGTAACCTAACTTCTGCATCCCGTCTATGCAAGAACCGGGTGACCTCCCTGTACATCTGCGATGTGAGTACCCTTAGTACTAGTCCCTTTAGCATAGTCTTTTCGAAGTCGTCAATATTGGTTACCGATGTTTTGTGCCTATACAATGCCCTTACCATCAGAGTCACCTGAAAAACTCGGCATTGGGACTGTTTTTTTGTCGATTAATTTGATCAAATGTTTTGTATGCCTCGTCTTCCTCAGGTCAGCTATCTATTATTCGCTTTTGTTTCCATATGACGAATTCAGCCATTAGTTCAGCCCCTGAGTCATAATCTTAGTTTTTGAGGGTGAGGTGTACCACCGCCCACATTACGTTATATGCGTTCTCCCTCAAGAGTGTTGGCAATATCGAGTCTTTTTGACGTTGACCAGGACAATCTTTGTCAATCCTCCAAGTTCAGACTCTTTCCCCAAGATCTGTCTCCCATTGGTCTGTAACTAACTTCTGAGATCACCGTCATGCCAGAACCGGCATGACCTCCCTGACATCTGCGATGGATTCCCTTATTATAGTCCTTTTCTACAGCAAGCTTTCGATTTAGTCATTGGTTACACGAGGTTTTGTGCCTGATAAAATGCCCTTCATCTGGGGTCCTGAAAAACTCGGCATGGGCATGTTTTTTTCGTATTACTTGAGCACACAATGTTGTATGCTCTAGTCTTCCCCTCAGAGTCGCTACTTATAATCTGCTTTTGTTTCCATATGACGATTCAGGCAACTATCATCCCCGGAGCCAAATCTTAGATTATACCCACAGCGGGGACAAGCTTGTTACAGTCCAGCGGGTCTTTACCCGTTATTTATAATCGAGATAGACTCCTGGAGGCATGTGCTGTCGTAAAGGGGAACCCGCCAGCACTTGGTTAAAACATGTTCGAAAGATGAGGTACGGACTTGAATTGTTCTCTAAATTTTTTGTATATAGATTCGACGAATCCAACCGGGCCCCGGGGCTTTAGAAGGTTTTCAGGTTTTTGAAACCCCGACCCAGCGCCTCTGTTGTGAAATAATCAGACTGCCCAACCCCTCTCTGTCCCTCCTTCAGCCTCCTGGTAAGTTCGAGCTTTGTATTGCTGCACCCAGGGCTTTTTTGTACTGTGGACGGATACACCTTCCCCCTCATACAGTTTTTCATAATACATTTTTAACTCCCCCACTACTGTTTTGGATTATAGCACGAGATCCTGACCCGATGTAATCTAATGGCTTGGATGGTAGAGTTCTGATTTTGGAATTGATCAAATGGCTAGCATGGATCCGTGGTTTTTTGTTTGCTTTCTCGAAAATTTCCTTTTTGACAGTTTAAAACGCTTTTGCATCTGAGTAGGGGAGGAGTAAATTCAGTTCAATTTTGTGTATCTGTATTTTTTTAAGGGTATCTGGGTCGGAGACCTTCTTATGATGGTTCACAGTTCTTTTAAATTATCGTGCTCTTCCAGACTCCTAGCTTTTCTCGCCTTATTTATTTCGTCGCCGCCAAGATTGATCAAAACCCTCTTATGTTGCTTTATGTGCTCCCAGATGGTAATATGGAGCGGACGCTCCCCTACTTCTCGTTAAAAACTGGTGCATTATCGCTCCGCTTATAGTATCTTCAACTTCGGGGATTTTTATAGTGAATCGTTTAGCTTCCAGTTTGCTTCTGGTCCTGCTAGAACCTATTGATGCACTCGTAGACTCTATTTTAGGTGCATTATGCTGACCATGAAATATTGTGGAGCCCTGATGGAGATTTTTGGGACCAGTCTACTAAGACAAAGAAGGAATCGTCTCTGCTGTAACGTGTGTGTGGGTGTGAGTAAAAAGTAGATACTTCTCATCTAGCGGGTGTCAGTTCCCTCCGCCTACCTCATCAATGAGAGGTACCCTCAATCCTTGATTCAGACGCCTTGAATCTTACGGGCCCCGTCTTTGGGGGTCCAGATTCGTCTAGGTGGCTCGAGTGCCACGTGAAAACACCCCCAACAATTAACGCACCTCTGGATATTTTTTGAATGTTTGGAAGATGAGCCAATAAAAAGAAGAGTCATTGCCCATGGGTGCATAAACACCACTATCGTTAGTGGTTGCTGATTTATTGCCTTTGTTATCAGTGAGAATCTGCCTCTCGTCTCTCTTTCTACACGACAACCACGTCCACCCTATTACTTCCCAGATTGCCACAACCCACGCTTTTTCCTCTTTAGCTGAGGACAGGAAAACCTGTCTAAATTGTTTATCAATAGTGGTTTGGGAAGATTAGTGTGCTACAGTGGGTCCTCCGGCTTAAACTAGTCCGCTGTTGTTTCCTTTTTGATATCCAATAGTGCAATATTTCCTTTCATCACGGCAGTGAGACCCTTGTGTGTATGTGAGAATGAATGGCAGTGTTATGTATTGTCCTTAACCTCACCTCGAACGTCGGTCTTTACTGTCACTCTTGCTCTTTCGCCAGTCCTGTGGGGTGGTCTTTGTCTCCGTGGATCCGGAATGGTCCTGTGATCCGGCCGTTGTAGCAGCCTAAGCAGTGGGCGGGTAAGAAAGGGAAACCACATGATAAAAACATGACTACAAAAAGTGGTCGCAGTTCACCCACTCTGCCACCCTTTGGCACTGAGGGTTCTGGGTCACGGTCAGGGCCCCCCCTGGGAACCTACTTCCCTCCCCTCTCTCTGCGCGTTCACCAGATGCCCACATGCCCCTTCATTTACTAGGTCTTTCTCGTAGGGCCTGAGTCCACTCCGGGCCCGAATATAGAGACGCTGTCCATGCCAACCGGGTCAACGACCCAGCTTTTTCATCATTTTCATTACCCGAAAACCAAATAAGCACAGCCTCCTCCTCCTGACCACGACGACATTTCGGGATAGGGCACTTTGCCCCCCCCTGCGAACGCAGGTAAGGACTGAGTCCGAGGTCCTGGGGGCTTGGCTATGCATGGATCCACCGCCCCTCGCTGCCCCCCGTCGCGCGGCGGACGCGGCCGATACGCGCCGCCCCGGCCGCGAGGGCTTGCGTCGAACGGGCCGCCGCCGGGATTCCGTGCCTAGCCTCGGCCGCATGTCCGCACTCTCAGTCGGGCCTCCTGGGCACTTGAGCGGATCGCCCTAGGGGGCGACCGGATGCTAAACCGACGCTGCGAACCTCTTGTCCGAATCTTGGTATAACACGTTACGCCTAGGCAACTTTCAAGAGGCCCGACCCGGACTAGCCTACGGCCTCATACCAAACTACATGTGCTAGTCCCTACCCTCGTTAGCGCTCTCTGTCCCCTTTACGGTCCTGCTACAAATCCTCACCCCTCTGCTTCCTCGCTCTTTGTGGCCCATCCAGGTGGTTGTGCCCCATAGCTCCAGACTTCCGGCTTCTTTTTCACCACGACGTCCCCCTTTCGCCCAAGCTGGTCACCCCCTACCGCCTCTCTGCCTTCTCACTTCCGCATTTTGTAGCGCATCTTGTGTGTGGCACCTTTTTCCTCTTTTGCCTCCCTTTCACGACGTCCTCTCGCTGGAGTTTCCCTCTTTCCACCCTCCGTGACGTCACCACCTCCGCCCATTTGGCGTGGGAACCGCGGTGCGCAGCAGAAGATGGCCGCCACTAGCCGAGCGAGAACAGCTCTGTGAGGATATCTGGGGGACGAGGTTATCAGGACCGCTGGGCAGGCTTCACTCAGAAAATCAAGTTCAACTCATCACATCACAAACATACCCGTAAGCCAGTCAGGCGTCTTTTGCGCTAACCTGGAGTTTTCGGGTTTTATCTTGACCTTCGCACCGCTCTCCCTCCCACGATGGCATGTGGGTTCGAATCTCCTCTGGTCTCTCCTCCGTGGTTGTTCCGCGCAGTACCAATCTTCCTCAGGAATTCCCTGCTTTCTTCCAGCTGCACGTTAGGTATTTGCGGCCCATTTTTGACCCACCATCAGTCCAAACGGACTAGAGCCAGTCGTATCGGAACTACCGCGTCCCTCAGCTGCTTGTGAGTCGGTGCAGGTTCTTCTCTTAACAGAGTAGTGGGGGAGACATCTTGGTGGTATCCTTGCATTTTTACATCCTTAAAATCTGCATCGCTTTCGATTCATCTGGCAAATTCTTCCTTTATTTTAAAATAGTGGAACCGTGCGATATATACGAGGGAGGTCACTTGCTGTGGTGTGCCCTGAGGGCTCTATGTCAGCGGTCCACAGTAGATCTCGCTAATTTTATCTGGAATAAGGTGTGCACCAGCAGTCGTTACAGTATCCCTGGTGTCCTCTAATTGTTCTGGCTTACCGCTCTAATCCGCACGTGTTTTCTTTTCGCCCCCTGTGTCTGCATCCTCTGGTGATATGACAGCCACATCCACCCTCTTTACCGGAGCTGCTTCCTCCTTTTGTTGCAGTGATTTAATTGTCGCATCCAGTTTTTGCTCCAACGCGTCTGCGTCTCACCCCGATCCCCATGATGACTGGCCCGCGAGCGACGCGAGCCGGGATGGAAGCCACCGCTTTAATAATTGCAGAAAAACCTCCCTCATTTCTTTTCTCTTCAGAATGGTTGCCCCGATCCCTCTCCTCGCTACCCATCCCTATCCATCTCGCTCCCATCGTCCTCCGATGCCGAAGCCACCATGTTGTGTCTGCAGCGGCGGGACCCTCGAGCGCGCTAGTTTCGTCTCTGGGATAGTAGTCGGTAAAGGTAAGAACGAGGAGGGCCCGTCTCGCTGTCGGTCTCAATGACATTGCATGCTTTATGCGCCTTTCTCCGATTATGTTCCTTCTTCGGGGGCGTTGTGGTTTGTTTTAGTTATTTTGCACCCGGTCAGAGCGGAGCCCCGCTTCAACATTGCCTCTGCTCAGGCCGTCACGATGCGCCCGTCTCAGCGTGTTGAAAAAAAAAAAAAAAAAAAAAAAAAAAAATAAAAAAGCTACAAGTACTTTCTCATGGTACAGAAATGATTTCATTTAAAAAAAGCAAAAAGTAAAACACATGTAGGATATTGCTTGAGTACTGTATGCCAGCTTTAAAGCAGGCTAATCCAGCCTTACTAATAACTTAATATTTTTTGGAGCTAGGTACGGGGTGTCCTCTGGACTGAACCACGTTTAAATTCAGCTACGCGGATCCCACCTGCCCGTTCTCCACATTATGGTGTAGTACGGGGTTTCCTCACGTGGGATTTTAAATGGGCCCTATCCTATGGGAAGCTCCCCAATGACGTGCCAGCTTTCATTGATCCCGGGACCCACAAGGTGCCACAGCGAGCTTGTTACCCTGAAGGGACGTATCTCAGAAACCGGAGGGGGTCCCCGAGGACAATAATGAGGTTCCGATACCGGAGACCTCCCAGTACAAGAATATTTATTTTTTTTATTTTTGTATGTTTAAATAAAAAAAATAAACAAACACAAGGTGGGATTGCTGCTTTAACAAGCCTTTAAAGAAAGTCTCGTGTCATTGAAAATGCACACATGAGTGACTAGTCAAATATTAAACATACATCAAAGGGTACAACTAAATAATGAAACTGGTTTCTTACTTTGACTGACATGCCAAGAATGAAAACACTTAGTACTTGGAGGAGTTCAAGAGATAGAGCAGAAACCGGTATAATAAAGTATTTCTTTCTGTGCCTAACCAGGCTGTCCGGCTGTCGTGGAGCAATAGTAAATTGCAGTAGTCAACGCCAGGAAGATTTTCCACTAGGGAGGGGTCTGCAACCTTCAAGGATGAAGAGCACCATTATTAAAAAAAAAATCTTTCCCAAAATATTCCGAGAGACGCAAACACATGCATGGAATATTACACAGCACAACACTTACTGTACACACACTAATAGGTATGTAGCAGAGGGTCCTCCGTTCCCCCCCCCCCTTACTCCGCTGAGCACAGGGACCCCCGCGGCGCAGCGGGGTAGTACAGGTGAGGCGATTGGGTACTCCGAGGCTCCCGTAGCAGGGCGCCGCAATCTTGCGCATCGTCACGACTGCGCAGCAGTGCCAGGAGTTGAGGCAGCCCACGGATGGGTCGCGCATGCGCAGGACACCGTGCGCAGCCGCGACCAATTAGATAAAGGCTCTGAGCAGGCGACCCTACAAGTCAATGA
The DNA here is from genome assembly GCA_036426205.1 of Ascaphus truei. Taxonomy (NCBI): domain Eukaryota; kingdom Metazoa; phylum Chordata; class Amphibia; order Anura; family Ascaphidae; genus Ascaphus; species Ascaphus truei. The sequence continues at coordinate 46,208,679 of CM071569.1, read as the reverse complement.
CCATAGTAACGGTCACTGACCATGAGTAGCAATGGGCTATATTGTGGTTCTGAGAAGGGAACTAGGAGAGCTGACAGTTTGGGCACAAGGCAGTAGGTGCCATGGAAGAGGAAGGGGAAGAGGTTGTAGGGCGGGAGGCAAGGTAGCATAGACACAGTCCAGAAAGCCCCCCTCCCCCTTAGGACCCAGATAAGCCCTGGAGGACATTTTGATCTTGTGGCTGCTTGAGGGACAGGACTAGGATCAGGGAAGGACGACGGTACACAGGAAGACAATAGGTTAATCTTACACGATCAACTCCAAGGACACACTGCACAAAAGGATAATAGAATAGATAGCGGAATATAGGCTTGTATTGCTAAATGGGAGTAGAACTAGGATAGGGCGAAACATGCCCCATTAGTTGCTGTTAGAGAGTAGGGGATACAGCGGGCGCTGAATACTCTGAGACAGGTATGGACCAGATTGTCTTAGAGATAGAGAGAATGTCATCAGGGTGGGACCACCATTAATGGACAAACCGCTGCAGCGGAAGTGGTCAGGACGTACGCGGAGGAGATCGTGGATCGGCGGATCCTTTGTGAAGATATTGCGGGCCACGGGTGTGGAGTGCCCGGCAGGTATGTTTTAAGTGCACCAACAAAGTATACACACATACGTGGCAGCGCTGACCAAAGGACAGGGGGGGAGAGGGTTTTGTACTGTGGACACGGAGTGGGATAAACAGGGTGGGGTACGGGGATACGCCTTGCCTGGTGTGTGGGAGTTATACTCTTTATCATTAATAGAGTATAGAGCATTTTGAGTTAAGAGTTATCTATGTGCAGTAAAGTCCCATTTATTTTGACAAGTGTGTGTTCAAAGTGATTGGGTCCGGTGAAGGGGCTCCTCCCACTCCATTGGTATCCCTCACAGGTGGAGCGCGACCGTATTGGTAAGTAATCACCCAGGCCCCGTGGAGAGGCCTTGAGGCTCCTGGGAGCCAACAGTAAAAGGGCAGCACCGGTAGCTTCTGTGTCAGGGGGAAAAAAGCGGCACAGGATTATACTGTTAAGCATTAACATTATGTAAAAACCTACTTTAATCAGAATAGGAACAGAATAAGAAAAGAAAAAAAATATGTGGGGGATAAAAATGCATCTCCCAATAATAAGTACATTCTATTTAGATTTTTTTCCATTGTTTTGTGCAAAAAGTTTGTCATTTTCAAATCTACAATACATACATATACACTACCCCCAGCCCAAAATAATTGCAACACACACTACCCCCCCAATACACCACATGCTACCCCCCAAAAAGTACATGCACACACATACCCCAAATACATGCACACACACTACCCCCCAAATACATGCACACACCACACCCCTAAATACACACACACACGCTCCCCCCCAATACACACAACACGCTGACCCCCCGAAATAACACACACACACACACACAATACCTCCCCTCAAATAGAACATATCCCCCCAAACTTCAACACACCTTTCTCCCCCCTAAATAGAACAACATCCAACTTACACACACATTGGGCCGGCCTCTCCTCCTCACTGTTCTGGGTTGCCGATCCCCAGCGACTGCCTCTCCCATCACGTGGTGCTCTGGCTGCGGGGGGGGGGCCCGGCCGGCATGCGTTGGCCTCTTGTTGACGCCCGGCATCTCCAAATGCTGGCCTGTCTCCTACACTGTCCCACGCGGGCCTCTCAGAAACGTCGGCGTGAGCCGGAAGTGGACTGGTGTGCACTTCCGGTTGCGCCGGCATCAGAGAGACCGGCGTGGGACAGGTATAGGAGGTCATGCCAGCACTAGGGAGATGCGGGGGCACAATAGGTTACAGTAAAATACAAGGGAACATTTCCCAAAATGGCCAACCAGGGCCCACCCATAGAAACAGGTTGGTTGGATTGACTGCTTCATAGCATCTATTTGATATAGAGATTTGCATGACCATGCAAGGCAATGCATATAAAATCTCACGTCTGAGCAAGCAGGTGGGCGGAAAATACTAATATGGAAGATATGGGAATTTTATCAGTCACAGTCAAAGCAGCCGATAATACCGCGATTTATGAGACAAAACGCCGTGACATGGACTGAAAAAGGCCAATAGCCTAGATTTTTTTTATATCTCTTTCTTACCAGGGTTGCTGCAGCAATAGTGACTAAATCTTCAGTAGTAAACTTGCGGTACATTTCCTTTAGAAAACAAACCCCCAAGACGTGAGGAATCAAACTCGTTTTGCCTTTTCATTGCTGGCTGAATTCAGCACATCTATTTGCTTCGAATTAATGCACTTTTGGTCTCCATTTGTCAAAAAGAAACAATTCACAGTAAAGTTCCAACGCAAGATGTATGGTTTCTGAACTCGCTCCCAGTTACGCAGAACATTCTGCAAGGGCTTGTTTTTTTAAAAATACCCAAAAAATCAGATAATTGCTGGCATGAGAAACTTCTCGACACCACGTGTTGAATTATAAGCACTCGTTAACTTAAAAAGGTAAAACATGAATTCTGGGACAACAAAGAGCTTATTTGGGGCATTTCTGTTATCTGAATATGTCTGCCAATTCAACTGTGTGTGTCGTGGTATATTAGTCTGTCTGCTTCTTCTCTGTTACTCTCAATCTTGACCTCCTCAATGCTGGAGATATTGCTTGTACACAGAGTAGTGCTTTGTTGGTCCTTTCTAGAGCAGCAATGGGATTTAAAGTTGCAGTTCAATTTTATCATGAAATGGAATTGCAAAAAAAAAATTAAAAAAAAAATATGAAAAGGTTTTCACATTTGCTACACAGTGTCGGAGTGGGATATCAAGGGCACCAAGCGGAAAACAGATGTAGAGTCTCACTCTAGTGTAGGGCCATAACAGACAAAAAAGTATAACAGGGCGTGCACTCATCACATACAACACAGTGCACAGGGCCACGACAGGGGGGGGGACAGACGGTATTGCTGTCCGGGCCCGCCCATGTCAAAGGGGCCCGGGCCCTCGCAACACTACTGTTTCCATTCTTTGCAGGCAAGCCGGGCCCTTCCCTTCCTGGCTGCCACCATCCTCCCTTCTCTCCTGCAGCACGAAGGCCCTGCTCTTCCTCAGCACCGCCCCCCCTCCATTTCTCTCCTGCAGTATGCAGGGCCCTGCTCTTTCCTCAGCACGCCCCCTCCTTTCCCGCAGTTACTGCCGGGCCCTGCTCTTTCTCAGCACCGCCCCATCTACCCTTCCTCCTGCAGGACTAAAGGGCCCTTCCCTTCCTCGCACTGCCCCCCCCTCAGCACCGCCCCCCCCTCCCCCCCTCCCTTCTCTCTGCAATACTGCAGGGCCCTCCCCTCCCCCCCCCCCCTCAGCACCGCCCCCCCATCCTTTCTCTCCTGCAATACTGGCAGGCCCTCTCCCTGTCCCTCGCACCACCCCCTCCTTTATTTGTCTCTCTCCTGCAGTAATGCGGGTCGCCCATTCCCTCAGCACCGACCACGCCCTTTCTCTCATGGACAGTACTTGCAGGCCCTCCCATTCCCTCCAGAAAAGCCCCCTTCCCTTATCTCATGCAGTATGCAGGGCCTTCCCTTCCCTCAGCACCGCCCCGCCCTTCTTCCTGCCAGACTGCAGGCCCTAACTTACCTCAGCACCGCCCCCTCCCTTCTCTCCTGCAGCTGCAGGGTCATCCCATTCCTCAGCACGCCCGCCCTTCTTCGCAGGACTGCCAGGGCCTTCCCTTCCCTCGCACTGCCCCCTCCCCTCAGCACAGACACCCTCCCTTCTACTCTTGCAGGATATGGGGCACGCCCCTTCCTCGGCACCACCCTCTGTCCCTCACTCCCCAAGCCACCGCGGGCTGCTGGGCTTCTCCGTCAGCACCGAACCCTCCCTTCTCTCCTGCGTACGGCCGGGTCCCCCCTTCCCTCAGCCCGCCCCGCACTTCTTCTCCTGACCAGTTACTGAAGGGCCCTCCCCTTCCCTAGCACCGCCCCCCTCCCTTCTCTCAGCAGTACTGCAGGCCCTCCCATCCCCTCAAGCCCCACCCCCCCCCCCCTCCCTTCTCTCCTTGAAATACTGGCAAGGGCCCTCCCACTGCCCTCCAGCACCACACCCTCCCTTTCTCTCTGCAGTACTGCAGGGTCCTCCATTCCATCAGCACGCCCCCGTCCCCTTCTCGCCTGCAGACTGCAGGGGCCCTCCTCCCCTTCCCTCAGGCCACCGCCCCTCCCTTCTCTCATGCCAGTACTGCAGGGTCCTCCATTCCTCAGCACCGCCCCCGCCCTTCTCCCTGCAGATATGCAGGGCCCTCCCCTTCCTCAGCACCGCCCCCTTCCCTTTTCTCATGCATTACGGCCAGGGTCCTTCCCCTTCCCTTCAGGCACCGCCCCGCCCTTCTTCTGCAGGATGCAGGGCCCTTCCCTTCCTCGGCACTTGCCCCTCCCCTCAGCACCGCCCCCCCCCTTCTCTCTTGCAGGACTATGGGGCCCTCCCTACGTCGCAACACCCTCTGTACCTCTCCCCAACGCCACCGCGGGCCTGCTGGCTTATCCTCTGCACGGACCAGCGGCTCCAGCAGGACAATCCACGGGCCTAGGAAGTCCACATGACCAGGCCCCCCTTATACCACCCAGCAAGGCCACCTACCCAACAAAAGGGGGGAGAGGGCTAGTTTATGGGTGTGTTTGGGGGAGGGGGGCATATTGTGTGTGTCATTGTGTGTATCATTGTCTGTGTTTGTTGTTGTGTCATTGAACTCATCGGGTGTGTGTGTGGTGTGTCACTGTCTGTGGTGTCACTTGTGTGGCGTGTTGTGTGTGTGTGTCACTCGTGCGTGTGGTAACCTGCGGTGTGTATGTCACGTCTGTGTGTGTGATCACTGTGTGTGTGGTTACTGGCTGGTGTGTGTGCACTGTCTGTGTGTGTCTGTGTGGCAGGTCTTGTGTGTGTCTATGTTCTGTGTGTGTGTGTTGTCACTGTGTGTGTGTGTCACTGCCTGTGTGTGTGTCCACTGTGTGTGGTGTCACTGACTGTGTGTGTGTGTCGCGGTCCTGTGTGTGTTTGTCTCTGTCTGGTCACTTCTGTGTGTGCGTCACTGTGTTGGTGTCATTGTGGCTCACTGTTTTGATCGGTTTTGTGTGTGGCTAACTGGTGTGTTGTATCACTGTGTTGTGCGTAGATTGGGGAGGGAGGTGAGGTGGGTCACATGCGAATCAATCCTCAAGTACTTCAGGCTCATGCAGATTTGCTGTTGTAACAGCTCTGCCCCGCGGTCCTGCCCAGCGACTCTAAAAATAGCGCCTCTTTAGTTCCCGAGTCCAATCTCATTGCCGAGGCCTCTGTCCATCACCAAGTCAAATCATCCTTTTTCAGAAGTGGCCCCTCCGCAACAAAAGTTACTGTTTGCGGCCATTTATTCTCTACATCCCGAATTTTTTCGGGGATTTTTTTCGAATGTCACGCACTTTGCGCGTTCATGGCGAGACAGCGTTAATTAGCGCTAATACAATGAACCGCCCGCGGCGCCTAAAAAATGCCGGAACATGCCGCACCCAAACACTGCATCTGGCCCGCGGTTTTTAAAAGTCGCGCTGAAACGGCCGAACGAGGCTGAAGGCGGCCGCCACTGTAAGTTGGGAAATGATGTTTCCTAGTGCAGCAAAGGGGAAGTATATGTGTGTCAGCTGCATGCACTTGCAAGGGGGTTACATAATAAAATGAAAAGGAGTGGATTGTTACATATTTCGAAATGTGACATGTTACTGGAAATCAATTAACACTCTGAGGGTTAGATTGATCCAACCCAGTGAGAATTACCCGACTAAAGGCAAACAACTGTTATGCGTTTCTCAATTTTGGTTTCTAATATTAATAACATGAAAGACAAAAAGTGGCAATTATTATTTCCATCCAGTACAATGATAAATCTAGGTGTGGAAGAAAGAAGAAAGGACAGTAGAAGACTAGCATTTGCTTTTACAGTTAAAATTTGAGAATGGTATACTTTTACATACGCCAAAAAATAAATATATTTTAAAAACCAGCTCTCCGGAACAGATTTTTCTAGTTAGGACCAGGTCGCAAATCTCCGTTATTGGACCGGGGATGATCCTGTCTTGCAATGTCAACAATTACCCTGTTCTGGAGATATTCATAAAAAAAAATCGTATAATCGGGACACAAATATGGCTGTAGAAATACAAACCTGACACTGGGTCATTACTTAGAAGTCTGTGATGTCATTTCACGGTGATTGCCATGCTTGTCTATTGGCACTGGATGATTAGAACTGACTGCCGTGCCATTTGTATCCGGCGGGTGCACAACGTTTGCCCGGTGCCAGAGCAAGGGAATGGAGGGTCCGAGATGGGGAATCACAGGAAGCTCGAGGACCACCCCCACCCCCCACTAGGTCATGTAAGATAAACTAAACAAATAGCTTTGAGGATACCCATGTTAAATCAATGGAACAAAGGATCAGCAGTAAGGCACTGATAAGGCTTTTATCGGGCATTTTCCTGCCAAAATTGGAGTGGATTCAGTAAGCGCCATAAAGTGCTCAAAATCGGCCGTTTTCTTGCCTATAAAAATTATTGGCATTGGCGGCTTGCCGCTAACCCACTTATCGGCACTTATCGGCACTTTTTGAATGGCTGTATTTCAAGGAGCCCCTGATCAGATTATCGGTGCTGATCGGCAATCAGAAATGGAGATTTCATCGGCAATGAGTCCGCCAACTAAGTTGGCAAGTGGGAGGGGAGCAGGATCGCAAGATTGCCGGACGGCACTTAGAAAAAAAAAACCTCACTCTGCATCAATGGAGTCACTGGAGCGGGGACTTATCACATATAGGGGACTGTTACGTTCTATTGCTCATAATAAATGTGCTTGGCGTTACAGTTGTCCAGGTCATTCACTTCATCGGTCACCCCTTACGTGTATATTGGCATAACATTGTTACGTTCAATGTTATGATGATGCGGTGTCACATTAGTCTTATGTTATGATGTGTCACGGGAAAATCCTATAGTCAACCTTAAAGGAAACACGTCACATAATATGAAACATGTTACTTAAGGTGTGTTCAAGTTATTTATGAGATGTTTTTGTAAACATTTCACAATTAACAGAATCCCGCGGATATATAGTAATGTTGCTATACATAACAGAAGCTTTGCATCTTGAAGATGATCAATGTAAATGTAGCTGTTTCTTTTCGTTTACATGTACTTTGTGACCTCCTCTTTTGATGACGTCCGCAATGCAACTCAATAACCTTTGCATGTTTAACATTGGACACGATGCATTATAATCACTTTATGCTAAGTGATACACAGATTCTATAATTAGTACTCACTTTGTCCACGAGTGAACAACTTGGATATGTTAATGTAACACCTTGCACTCATCAAGTCACGACATCATAACATAGGTATGTAAAGGAGGGCAATTACTGCGCATTCACAGCTACGACCTGAAATTATGCGAATGTTTATGAGACGGAAGGAAGATTCTATTGGACGGAGAGCTTGCTGATGGAGAGGAATGTCACAGGCCAAGGAGAAGGGAAAGGGACAGGACAGGACGACAGGGAAAGTTGACGGGGACAGGCACGCGGAAGGAGAGGGAGGGGACAAGGAGATGAGAGGAGAAGAAGGAACATATCTGTTTTTTTTTTTCTTGGTTTTACAAAACGACACATATCTTGTTTCTTCACTGTGCTAAGACCTGTGCCCTCATTGTTTGGGGATATCTCTCCCTCTTATCTACGTACTATTAGGCCCTGTGGGGATCCTAGCGCGTGTCGGATACATAAACCCAACACCTTGGCCTTTATGGTAACAGCCCAGTTCCCCGACTACCTGTTGCAACAGTGTTTCCCCCACCCTCTGGGAGATTCCTGTTTACACATGCGTGTTGTAGTGCTGAGTGCCTGCTGGTTTCACAGAAGCTCTGAGTTCCGCAGTGTTGTTGGGGAAGACAGGACAGGCTTCCTTCTCACTCTTGGTCATCGCCTCCATTTCTCTAGGCCCCAGGAGTGCTGGCGCATCCCTGCAGGAGAACTCTCTGATACTTTCCCTGATAGAAAATGTTCACTCCTGCCCTCTGAGTGTCATCTAAAAGGAACAGCTTTATTCTCTCAAGCACAGAAATTCAGCAAAATTCAGCATACTGCCATACACTAGCACTTGATCTTCAGCCTTGTTGATGGCCTTGGATCAACCCCCAGGCATAGGCCCAAGGTCGTCCTTACTCTGTCCCTACTTCCTGATAGAGTGGGGTAAGCCTAACTCTAACTCCCTAAGGGAGGGGGATTAGAAGGTGGCCAGAGCACTGCACACACTCCTCTGTGGGACCAATCTTCTCAGGGGGGGAGAACAACACTGCTCAAAATTTAGGAATGCAACCTAGAGTTACGGAGGAGGGTCCAAGATCTGAGGCTTCATGATAGGGCAGAAAACAGGCCTCAGCCCACCGCCCCGTGTACTCAAGGGAGTGCTTGCGAGGGGAGGAAACTCCGATTGGCCTAACCTGCACGTTTACACAGGCTTACATGTCAGGCAGGGTAGTTGTAGCCCAAGACCGGACATGTCTACACTGATATGGAATTGTCAATGCGATCCATGGTAAGCCGATCGCCGTCATCCGGGAATCTGTCACATGACGTGTCACTTAGCAACTCACTGGACTTCCCTGAATCTTTCTCTAGGGATTTAAATACAAGGTTACATCCTGTCTAAAACATATAAATTAGGAGGGCCTGTTTATACTATTATTTTAAGAACATGGGGTCTACTCTCCCCGAGGCTCCTCTTTGTTTTCTCTTGTACTCCTTGAAGCGGCGTAACCCTTAGGAGGGGCCGTTTACACGTGATTTTTTTACAGGAGGGGAAGCAGGCGGTTTGAGCATGCACGCACAATTTGATCTCACACTGATGAGACCCAAAAGATGAAACAGCTGTCTGTGACTAGAATGTAATGGCTGTGCATTTATTTGCAAGGTGTGCTGAAAAGCTGTGTAATGTGTCCGATAGCTTATACGCCGTCCATGTTAAAATAAACAAGAAGCAAAAAATTACACACTGTGAGTGATCATGACCCAGAATCCCTGACTGCAGTGGAACATTGTATGATAAGTGAATCAAATGGGGGGAAAAAGCAGGTTTGCGACATGTCTGAGACATGTACATGTGCACACAAGTAGTATTTCTTCTATTTGCTGTTACACTGTAGGGTGGGGATTTGTGTCACTTGTTGACTCACCATAACTTATTTTAGAGTATGCTGAATTACTCATGAAAGAAGTGTATTAGTAACATAATTAGTATAAAAAATTACAAGACTTCCTTAGATCTAGCGTTAACTATATCATTTATGGTCTATTCCACTAGTTTTTACTGGAAAGGACTTTCCTGCCCCTTTTCCATTAACTCCTTCATGGAAATGGCAGAGCTAGCACGCTGATATGAGTTATTTAGTATAATGCGTTTCCACTGCGTCCCGTCTCTCTCAAAATTATCTGCAAATCGTGGTTTCTGATGCTTAATTAGGCATGTAGAAGTGCCAGGACATATCAGCACGGTTCACCGTCATGGACCATATTTCCTCAAGAATCGGTTACAAAAAAAATAATATTAGCGTTGAAAGGAAGAGTAGACAAATCCTATAAGGAAAATTCAATATAAAAGTTATAGCCAGGACATTTTTTTATGCTCAAACGAAATATGTAATTTAGTCTGTAGATATGCATAGTTTTAATTTAGGGTAATTAAAATAACTTGAGGGTCTACATATGTTCTGAAAACTTTTTTGTGTATTGGTTTACAATCTCAATGGTTAAAAAAATGTTGGTGTCTGAAACAAAATCTGAACTTAAACATAATTGACTAATGCATGGTAATTGAAGTCTTTTTCTGGACAATCCTTGAGTAACATGTCAAATAACTGCTAGACGTCCAATCCTAACATCCATTTCATGCATGGCTGAAGGATTGAGGGGTTCATATGATGAGGGAATTATGTTCATTACGACACTTTCCGGTTGCTGGAGGGGACAGGCTTACAGCCCCAAGTCAAGGGCAAAGTCTGCCAGCGCAGAGAAGAAAGGACGGCTTAGTGAATGTATTGTTGGGTTAGTAGTGGTCTGCATAACGGTATAGTAGATTCACACACTTACTGTTCAGAAGGTCTTTGCACTTCATATGAGATCTTGAATACATCCTTTTCTTAAGAGCCCAAATGTGTGTGGTTAGGTGTAGCTGGGCAGCGAAGACGGAGCCATGTATTGCGCTATATTGCTGAATGCCGCCTACAGCAGTGAAAGGAAACAGTGAGGTAGTATGGTTGTACCTATGATGTAAGCAGTCATAATTCGGATCTGCCTCCACCTGTTGCCTGCTCAAGAAACCCAACCACACTGTGGCGGTACTAATGCTTTGGCCAGGTGACTCGATTGTACCCCCACCCACAATTAGACAGTGATGGCAAGATAGACAGAAATCATTTATAGAGGTCAGCAAAGATGCAAGAGGGGAGAAGGGGAGAAGAAGATCTCGCGGTTAACCAGCAGTCTGATCGTAAAAAAAAGTTTGATCTTCATTGTCTTTTGTCCTAAAGCAACATATATTCAAAAAACAGCACAAAGTTGCGTTGTAATTTGATTTGTAGAAAAGCTGCGCACATAATAAATATGGCCAGCCAGATGAGCTTGCAGAGTTAGAAAAAAACATGCATATGCATACAATAACCCAAGTACATTAAGTGATGAAATAGGGATCCAGTGAGAGTAGCCACCTAATACTAAGAATGATCGGGATGTCGGCAGCAGGACAAAACACGTGACTTTAAATGGCCCATTTTTATAAAACTGAAGAAGGAATAATGGGGATGTGGTTTGTAGTTATCCCTGCATTGACTGACCCTGTAGGTACTGTATCAACATTCAAATGTCCTTGTCAAATCCGCTGGGGGTTATGTATTAATGATAATGAGTGTACATTGTCAGGGTTACTTAGTTCAATCTTTTCACCACACAAACAGGTTAGCCCTGTAACACTTTTCTTTAACCGTGATCCACTGCACTGGTAGCTCAATCATTATAGTAGTTCTACATTTACACCCCCCCTTCCGGCACCTTAAACATGAAACACATACCCCCCCGGACAAAATAAATGATCGACCGGCTACGGTTACCCGGTTGGCACTTACTTGGGGGTGGAGGAAGACGGCGGAACATCTAGGCAGGTCAGCAGCGGGTCCGCTGTGGTGGCCGCACAGCAGTGTGGTTCAGCCCTCGCGGGAGCTTGCAGATCATGCAGTGTTGAGTGGGGAACCATGTGACAGGAGCTGACCTGCCTAGAGCACGCTGCTTCATCACGGGCTTCATCATCTTCCATCGCTGACAGCAGGTAGTACTGATGTATTTTTCAGCACCCTGACATTACCCGGCACCGGGTATTACCCGGAGCGGGCCCCACTTCTCAGTTGCCGGTGGTCCGGGGTACTATCCGGGTAGCTGAAAATCTGCGGGTACCGGGGCAATCCGGTTACTCGGCCTCTCTCCATGTCACATAGTTCCCACCCTATTGATCTTAACACACATCTCTTGTTCTGTGTTGCAACTTCTTCTTCTCCTTTTCATTATAGTGTGGTCCCCACGCACCCCCGCCTCAGTCCCACGCTTACTACACCAGACGCGACTACACCGTACACAGACAAAAAGGTGCATCATCGCTACCGGGGGGGGGGGGGGGGTCATCAGATTTATGTGCGGGGTACGGAATATGTTACACATCACAGCCCTGTACGGGTTGCAATCAAGTTCTGTGACCCGATTTACAGGCATTTGTAGACAAACATCCATGATCTGTACATAGGGGCACACTTGAATGTCATGGCACTTTAAAAAAAAGGTGCACTGTGGTCAGTAGCAAAAGTGTGATTGGTGCAAGGATGTGCAGATTACTATCACTTTGTATTCACAGACTCAGGACTCCAGTACTTTGTTTTTATATACACATACACCATACTTAGTTACGTTATGGTGGGTGACAAAAACCCTCCACAGCAAAGCATATAGCAAATGGAAATATTACTGTATGCTCATTTGCATGTCTTAGAAAGGTCTGCAACCCGCCTTTCACCATTATCACCCAGCACACAGCACTTCCACTGCAGCATGGGATTCTGGGAAATGACATGCAAATGAGCACACAGTGCCACCTTTTGCTTCAAAAACATTCAACATGGTTCCCTATAGGCTTAAGCTTTGAGCACAGCCAGGGTTAAGATGCATAGCCAGTAAACCCACCCACAGACATGCAGCATGGTGATAATGGTGAACGGCGGGGTTGCAGACCTGTCTAAGACTTTCAAATGAGCATACAGTAATATTTCCATTTGCTATATGCTTTGCTGTGGAGGGTTTTTGTCATTTTTTTTACCCACCATAACTTAACTAAGTATGGTAAAACCGATCCTCCTTGCTTCATTTTTGCATAGCCAGTTAACCAACCCCACACTGATGAGACCCATTAAGGTCGAAACGGCTGACAATAAGACAATAAGATGCAAAAGTGGTGTTTTTAAGTATATCTTATTCCTATATAAAAAGCCCTAAAAAGGGGCTTCTGTGGTATGGCGGTTGCCTTTTTCAGGTTCTGGATGAGAGTAATGCTAGGTTTATATATGACCCAACTAGCGAAACGTTACATTCCTGCATTGCTGCCATCTACTGCACTTATTCCCTCACCTGCTGTCTCTAAGTTTTCCAACATGCCACTTAGATTGTAAGCTCTCCAGGGAAGGGATTTCCTTTCCTATTGTCTGTTTGTTATACTTATTGTATTATAATTCCCTGTACTGTATTGTCTTTCTTGTAAAGCGCTGAGTACAGCAGAGGGCACTATATAAATAAAGATATACATAAATACATTAACTGTAACAAACTTCAGTGGATGTGCGATGTTAGGGGAATCACCTCTTTTGCATAGCATTTGCATCTTATTGTCTCTAACGTCTGCAAAAATGAACGCATGCTATTTAAATGAGTACAACTGGGTTAATGTGCATTATTCCCTTTAATGAGTAAGCGTTACTATAAACATGATGTTAATATAAGGTAATGTCCCATTAAATGGCCTAACGGAGCTTAGTGTATCTGGGGTTAAGATTGTTAGCTCTTTAGGGCAAGAGATTTCCTCCAGCCAGTGTTTGCTCTCTTGTACGGTTGTCATCCCCTGGGTGTGTAGTTATAATAATAATAACTTTACTTAATATAGCGCATTTCTCCTAATGGGACTCAAAGTGCTTCACAATTACAGTATCGTGCGCGGTACGCAGCACATAGGATTGTTTAGAGACGCAGTCCCTGCCCAAATGAATTTACAATCTATGTTTTTGGTGCCTGAGTAACAGGGAGATAAAGTGACTTTACCAAGGTCACAATGAACCTGGTCAAACTCAGTGTCATTGTTTACAGTCGGTGCCTTTACTCTCTGAGCCGCTCCTTCAGTTCTGTTCTGCTGTGTTGGTTTATTTAATATGTAAAGGGCTTTGTACATGGTGAGCACTATATAATATAGAACAATAATAATATCATACAACCTATGGTTGTATGCATTACTTTAGAGATACAGTATCACGATGTTTGGAACCCTCTGAGGTAGCACCAAAGACAGGAGACTGAAATCTGTAAAAGCCGACAGGATTTATTGTTACACTAGAGGAAAACAAAGCTGGGAAAACAGAATGGAGTCTGCAAAGTGTGCAGAGCTACATGCACAAGGTTATGGAAGTTAAGGGAACAAACTGGAACAGGGGGCAAATAATGCTAAGGGAAATAACAGGACAAACCAAGGTTAGCTGCAAGAATTGCAGTGCTACATGCAAAGAGCAATAGTAGCAGGGGATACATAATAAACAGGGGGGAAATAGTGCAAAGGAAATACAAGACAACAAGGTACAGGCAGTCCTCGTTTTACAACGCTTCGCTTTACAACGAATGGCTTATCCTACGCTATGCAATGCATGCCTATGTTCATTTATACAGCGCCAAAACGGCTTATCCAACACTCTTACGACGCTTTGCAAAGTTGTTTATGTGTATATAATATATATATTATACTATATTATACTATATATTATATTATATTTTTATATTATGTTATATTATATATATAATACAGTACATGCACTATATAATTTATGTATGTGCTGCATATCTTATTGTCTGCGTAAAATATTTTGTGTATTTTAGCATTAAAAATGCCTTCAGGAACGGAACCTTTCATTTAAACAGTGTTCCTATGGGAAAACATGTTTCGCTTTACAACGTTTCGCTATCCAACACCATTTTGAGTAACGCATTGTGTCAGATAACCGAGGACTGCCTGTACCTGAAGCCCAGTAGAACTGGAAAACTGCTCAAAAAAGGAGCAGGGAAAGTCGCAGGGTTAGGGAGAAAGAATAACCTGACTCCTGACTTGTAAACAGAAAGTTTGACAAGCAAAGAACTAACAGACTGGGTGGGGTTTTATACCTAAACTAAAATGTCCCCATGGACTTTTCTAGTTCTTACCAGTTCAGGGTCTGAACCTGACTCCTCTGTGCACCCCTACTGGTCTACGAGGAGTATTGCAGGACGGAACCATGACAGATGTGGCTTGGCTTTGTTTACATATAATAATTAACAATGGGAATAATTTTCAAGATCATCAATAAAAATTGTGATTTTGCACATGCCTTTTTTTGTGTTAATCATTGCTCTAAAACAACTTTATAGGCTTCCTTTACCTCACCCAACCATGCCAAAAGTAAAGATTCTGCATGTTTTCTTTCTCTAAATTTGAATTTCGTAGAGGCCTCTGCAGTGGAGTGTTTGTCAACTACTGTAAGTGTTTTCTTTACCCTTGGCCCACTCTGTTCTTATCAGAAAGGCAATAAAGATAAGGGTAAAAAAAAAATAGATATAACCCCCTAAACATATGTAACGGATATTCCCCCTACCCCAATCGCAGATAGAGTGCATGTGAGGGGGAACCTATATGTTACCAGGTGTGGTGCGTATACCTGCAGGTTCCCAGGAGGCCTGAGCCTCCGCTGATGGGAACCTGGGGTGAATCCTCTGAAACGATCTTCCTTACAGTGCCTCCACCTATGTAGGATTCTAGGAGTGTAGAAAGATCTTCACAAAGGGTCCGCCGATCTCCTGCATGACGTCCTGGTTTCTCCCAGCGCGGGGATCCGTCAGGGCGATCCCACCATGGAGATAGTCCTGCTCTCTCAATGGAGTAGGCTTGAGCCCAAGCCTCTTTGCAGGAAGCGCAGCGTCCGCTGTGTCCCTAACTGCCAATATCACTAATGGGGCAGGATCCCTAACCTAGGGCCTGTCCCTGAAGCACAACAAGATATAATGGGTGACTCAGGACCTCACTGGGGCCTAGGGGGCTGCTGGCCTAATGCAGCGGGTCACAGACCCCTGCACTCACCTCCTACCCCTAGCTCTTCCTGGTCTTGACTAACGTGGGCTCCGCGTGCGAAATGTATAAATTCCTCAGAGCAGGGAGATACTGCCGCCCTACTGGCTCCCTGGCGTCATGTGGGGCGCTCGAGTCTCATGGGACTTGTAGTCCCTTTCAAGAGCCGTCTCCTCATTGGTGGGGGGTTCGCGCTATAACTGCGCCTGCGCGATCTCCCTGAGGCCATCCCGTTGCACAACTGTACTGCGCATGCGCAACAAACAATATGGCGGCGCCCTGCACTCTGCCGAGCTGCCGGAGCCTCCGCAATCGCCGCACCATATCTGGCAACCCCTTCCACACACTACCGAGGCGCGCGCCATGCGCGCACACGCCCCCGCACCTCCCCCGCGACCAGTCGTCCTACTCCCGACCGCCGAGGTGAGTACCTGGAGGGGGTCCGCTGTGCAGAGAGGAGACCTGGCTACACATGTCACTGGCATTAGTTCACCTTGGAGGGATTGCCCGATATTATTTGGGAACTAGTTCATAGTATATATAGACCAAGGGGGAAGTCTTATCGGCCTCCAATGTAACAATGTTGTATATACATTTGTTTCATTTGCCCTCATCTTCTTGTTTGGTCGCTTAAAAACATTGAACAGTGGTGAAAATAGCAAGTGTCGGGAACAATGCTTGAAATTGTATCTGAATTGATGAAATTCCATTCACTGATGCTGATTCTATACATTTTCATAAGTAATGGCTTGTACCTTTGCACCACAGTCTGTAATACATGATATGCAAATAACTTGAAAGGGGTTTGTCTATGTATAGTTGGAGATAATTAACCCCTCTGCTTCCAGCGAGGGGATTAAGCAGCAAATTATTAGGGTTTGTAGGCGGACGCTCACAGAAGTATGCAAGGGAGACTGGTTATGGTGAAATTAAATAAGGCTTTATTTGCCCCTGTTTCCTTAACATCAGGAAACCATCCAAACAAGGGGTAAACAAAGCTTCTATTCACTTGGGAGTATTTCTAGGGAAATACTATGCACTCCACCACTCCCTTTAGATAAGCATGTCTCCCAGCCCCAAACATATAGCATGAAATGAACAGATATAAAAAGTCTTATAAATGAAAGTCTTATCTGTTAGCTGGCTGCTGTAGGGGAAGCTTCTCTGCTCTCTTGGAACCGCACCCTTGTGTGCACAGGAAATGTCAGGCTCCAGGTTAGAATCTTGTCCCCTTTGTCTTGTGGTCAGCTTGTCGCTCAAGACATCTTTCCTTCCTTGGTTCAGCCCCGTTGTGGACTAAGGAATCTCTGCTCTGTCTCCAAATTCAGCTCAGGTGTGAGCTAAGGAGTCTCTCTTCCTGTCTCAAAAGACCGGCTTTTCTAAGCAATCTAATCAGGCAGGTGGTGTTTGTTAATTGACTACCAGCAGTTAACCACCACACTGCTGGATTAGAGGCACATTACCTGAACAGGGATAACTCCCCTGTTACAAGGTTGTTTAGATATCAAGCTGTAATCTAATTCTGCTTAATTTGCTCCTGTTTATCATCATCATGATACATCAAGGTTTCTTTAAAGCAAATTTTTAAAGTGGTCAGTCTTCTTAAAGCAGCAGTCCAAGCGGCCGTTTTATTAATTTATTTTTTCCCCTTTAATAGGTGCATCAATACAATACACACAGTGATAAATAATTAGCAAAATTGCCGATCGATACCTTCTTCTGTGATCGATTGGTGAAGATTCGGCTTGGGGGTTTACTAAATGACTGCAGAGGAGTATTGACTCAGTATCTGTGACTTTGTAAATGGTTGCTGTAGAAACAAAAAATGCTTGTTACATTATAATACATTAAAAATATAATTCAGCGTTGGTTTTTTTTTCCAACTTAAATTTTTATTTGTTGTTCACATATTTTTCAAACATTGTTTCTTTGTGTACATTACCAAATGGTTAACATTTCCCAACCCCCGCCGAGTTTCCGTGTTCCTCGGCCTTGGTCAGCGTCTCCTTTTCCAAGAAACGGATACTGGACGTATTAGGTAAAAACAAAAAGATGAACAAAAATCGACATACAAAAAGGGGGAGGGAGGGTGCGGGGGGGGTAGGTTTGCTTCTGCTGTGTTATCACCAGGACTTCCGCTTTTATTTCTCCACCAGAACCTCCTGTCTCTCACTCCTTCTTCCTGCCACCCAGGATACCGGCTCTTCCCCTCTTGGGGGTCCCTATCATGTCACGCCCGGCTGTCTTGTCCCCGCTCCTTCATGTGAGAATGCACTTATCTTTATTATTGCCAAATGGTGGACCTTTCTACCCCTGGTATGTCTGTCTGGGCCAACCAAGGCGTCCAGACTTTTAGAAAATTTGCTCCAGTGTCGTGTACTAGACTTGTTAATTTTTCCATCTGGCAAACTGTCCAAATTCTATTCTGAATTTTGGCAATATGGGGAATCTCATTTTGTTTCCATCGTGCTGCGATCTCTCCCCTCACCGCCGTCGCAAAGTGCGCCACCAATTTATTGTTTTGTTTGGATAAGCCCGGGTGTGGTCTATTCAGCAGAAACAACCACGGGTCTAATGGAATGTATGTGTCCAGAATCCTGTGTAGCCAATCTTTAATTGATTCCCAGACTGTGGCAATTCGGGGGCAAGACCACAGCATGTGCAACAAATCTGCTTGTTGTCCACATTGTCTCGGGCACAATGGGGAGTAACTTGGCAGAAATTTAGATAGTTTTTGAGGGGTGAGGTACCACCGCATCATTACTTTATATGCGTTCTCCCTCAAAGTTGTGCATATAGAGCTTTTTGACGTTGCCAGGACAATCTTTGTCCAATCCTCCAATTCCAGCTCTTCCCCAAGATCTGTCTCCCATCTGGTCATGTAACCTAACTTCTGCATCACCGTCATGCCAGAACCGGTGACCTCCCTGTACATCTGCGATGTGAGTACCTTAGTACTAGTCCCTTTTCGACAGAGCTTTTCGAAGTTAGTCAATTGGTTACCGAGGTTTTGTGCCTGATAAAATGCCCTTATCTGGAGGTACCTGAAAAACTCGGCATTGGGCATGTTTTTGTCGGATTTAATTTGATCAAATGTTTGTATGCCTCGTCTTCCCTCCAGGTCAGCTACTCTATTAATCTGCTTTTGTTTCCATATGACGAATTCAGCACTATTCAGCCCCGGAGCAAATCTTAGTTTTTGAGGGGTGAGGTACCACCGCATCATTACTTTATATGCGTTCTCCCTCAAAGTTGTGCATATAGAGCTTTTTGACGTTGCCAGGACAATCTTTGTCCAATCCTCCAATTCCAGCTCTTCCCCAAGATCTGTCTCCCATCTGGTCATGTAACCTAACTTCTGCATCACCGTCATGCCAGAACCGGTGACCTCCCTGTACATCTGCGATGAGTCCCTTAGTACTAGTCCCTTTTCGACAGAGCTTTTCGAAGTTAGTCAATTGGTTACCGAGGTTTTGTGCCTGATAAAATGCCCTTATCTGGAGGTACCTGAAAAACTCGGCATTGGGCATGTTTTTGTCGGATTTAATTTGATCAAATGTTTGTATGCCTAGTCTTCCCTCCAGGTCAGCTACTCTATTAATCTGCTTTTGTTTCCATATGACGAATTCAGCACTATTCAGCCCCGGAGCAAATCTTAGATTACCCCACAGCGGGGACAAGCTTTTACAGTCCAGCGGGTCTTTACCCTGTTTATGTATAATCGAGATAGACGCCTGGAGCATGTGCTGTAGTAAGGGGGAACCCGCCAGCACTTGGTTAAACATGCGAAGGAGGTACGGAGCTAATTGTTCTCTAAATTTTTTGTAATATAGATTCGAGAATCCACCGGGCCCCGGGGCTTTAGAAGGTTTCAGGTTTTGAATGACCTCCGACAGCTCCTCTGTTGTGAAATCACGGCCCAACCCCTCTCTGTCCTCCTCATCCAGCCTCGGTAAGTTCGAGCTTTGTATGATCTCCCCCAGGGCTTTTTTGGTACCTGTGGAACGGATCACCTTCTCCCCATCATACAGTTTTTCATAATAATTTTTAAACTCCCCCCACTATGTTTTTGGGATTAGCAGAGATCTGACCCGATTGTAATCTAATGGCTTGGATGGTATAGTTCTTGATTTTGGAATTGATCAAATTGGCTAGCATGGTATCTGGTTTGTTTGCTTTCTCGTAAAATTTCCTTTTTGACCAGTTTAACGCCTTTTCAGCCTGAGAGGTGAGGAGTAAATTCAGTTCAATTTGTGTATCTGTATTTTTTTTTAAGGGTATCTGGGTCTGGAGACCTCTTATGCTGGTTCCACAGTTCTTTTAATTTATCTTGCTCTTCCAGAATCCTAGCCTTTCTCTCCTTATTTCTTTTCGCCGCCAGATTGATCAAAACCCCTCTTAATGTTGCTTTATGTGCCTCCCAGAGGGTAATATCGGAGCGGACGCTCCCCTCATTCTCGTTAAAAAACTGGTCTATCGCTCCGCTTATAGTATCTTCAACTTCGGGGATTTTTAATAGTGACTCGTTTAGCTTCCAGTTTGCTTCTGGCCTGTCTAGCCCTATCTGGATGCACCGTAGCTCTATAGGTGCATGATCTGACCATGAAATATTGTGGATCCCTGAGTGGGAGATTTTTGGGACCAGTCTACTAGAGACAAAGAAGTAATCGATTCTGCTGTAAGTGTTGTGTGGGTGTGAGTAAAAAGTATAACTTCTATCTAGCGGGTGCAGTTCCCTCCATGCATCAACTAACTGGAGGTCCCTCAATCCTTGAGTCAGCGCTCTTGAATCTTTACTGGCCCCTGTCTTTGGGGGTCCAGATCTGTCTAGGGTTGCGCTGAGTGCCACGTTGAAATCACCCCCAACAATTAACGCACCTCTGGAATATTTTTGAATGATTGGAATGATAGAGCCATAAAAAGAAGAGTCATGCCCATTGGGTGCATAAATCACCACTATCGTTAGTGGTTGCTGATTTATGGTGCCTGTTATCATGAGGAATCTGCCATCTCCGTCTCTCTTTACTACATCGACAACCAGCGCCACCCTATTACGTACCAGGATTGCCACACCACGCTTTTTTCTTTAGCTGAGGACAGGAAAACCTGTCTAAATTGTTTATCAAAGTGTTTGGGGAAGCTAGTGGTGCTAAAGTGGGTCTCCTGCAGTAAAACTATGTCCGCGTTTTTCCTTTTATAATCCAATAGTGCAATCTTCCGTTTCCACGGACAGTTTAGACCCTTTGTGTTATGTGAGATGAATGTCAGTGTCATGTCTTGTCTTTAACCTCACCTCGTAACGTCCGTGTCTTTACTGTCATCTCTTTCGCCGTCCTGGGTGGCTTTGTCCGTCGTGGATCGGAGATGGTCCTGTGGATCCGGCCGGTTGAGCAGCCTAAGCAGTGGGGTAGACGGGAAAGGGGAAACACATGAGAAAAAACATATACATACAAAAAAGTAGGGTCGGCAGTTCCTCTCACCCACTGCCCACCCTTTGCCTTAGGGTTCTGGGTCACGGTCAGGGCCCCCCCTGGAACCTCTCCCTCCCCTCCTCTGCGGTCCAGAGATGCCCCATGCCCCTTCATTCTAAGGTCTTTCTCGGTAGCCTGAGTCTCCACTCCGGCCCGAATATAGAGACGCATGTCCATGGCCATGACCGGGTCACGACCAGCTTTCTCATTTTCATTACCCTGAACAAACCCAAAATAACTACAGCCTCCTCCTCCTACCACGACGACATTTCTTGATTGCACTTTTCCCCCCCTCTCTAACTCAGGTAAGACTAGTCCGAGGTTCTCTTGGGCTTTCTATTTCATTGATCCACCTCCCCCTCTTCCTCTCCCTTCCCTCCTGCCTCGCTTGCTTTAAGTCTGCCTTATTTCTCTCCTATCCCTTCCGCTAATGTTCTACTTTCTCGTCCCTCTCTGCCTTGAGCCTATTCCTCTCTGGCTTACCTGCTCCTGCACCCATCTTTGTCCCAACTTCTTTGGTCTTATAACTAATCTTACGCCTAATCTTAATTCTAACCTTATACCTATATCCTAATGTTGGTTCTAAACCGAACTTAACCTTTAACCTATATCCCGACTTAGGTCCCTACCTGTCTAGCTTTAGCCTGCCTCTCCATATGATCCTACTCTTTAGCCCGGTCCCCTGTTCCTACAATCCTCACCCCTCTGCTTTCCTCGCTCTTTTGGCCCATCAGTTTGTGCCCCATAGCGTCCAGACTATCCGGTCTTTCTTTTCACCGACCCCCCTTTCGCCCAAGCTGGTCACCCCTCCGCCTCTCTTCGTCACTTCCGGCAGTTTTTCTATCGCCATCTTGTGTGTGGCACCTCTTTTCCTCCCTTTCACGACGTCCTCTCGCTGGAGTTCCCTTCTCCACCTCCTTGACGTCATCCACCTCCGCCCATTTGGCGTGGGACCGCGGGTGCAGCAGCAAGATGGCCGCCACTCCAGGCGAGAACAGCTCTTGTGAGGTGATATCGGGGGCCGAGGTTATGCAGAACCGCTGGGCAGGCTTCACCGCAGGTAAGGTCCCATCTTCCAGGGGCGTCTTTTGGCTCACTTGGAGTTTTCGGGTTTTTAATCCTTGACCTTCGCACCGGCTTCCCTCCACGATGGCTCTGGGGTCGGATCCTCCTCTGGTCTCTCCTCCGTGGTTGTTCCGCGCAGTCCAATCTTCCTCAGGAATCCCTCGCTTTCTTCCAGCTGCCGTAGGGTATTTGCTGCGCCATTTTTGACCACCATCAGTCCAAACGGATAGAGCCAGCTGTATCGGACTCCCGCGTCCCTCAGCTGCTTCGTGATCGGTGCCAGGTTCTTTCTCTTAAGCAGAGTAGTGGGGGAGACATCTTGGTAGACTTGCATTTTACATCCTTCAAACTCTGCATTACTTTGCGTCATCTGGCAAAATTTCTCCTTTATTTTAAAATAGTGGAACCGTGCGATGATATCGCGAGGGAGGTCACTCTGCTGTGGTCGTGCCCTGAGGGCTCTATGGCAGCGGTCCACATGTAGATCCTGCTCAATTTTATCTGGCATAAGGTGCTGCACCCAGCGGTTGACAAAGTCCTCTGGGTCCGTAATTGTTTCTGGTACCCCTCTAATCCGCACGTTGTTTCTTCGCCCCCTGTTGTCTGCATCCTCCTGGTGATCTGACAGCCCAGCCACCACCTCTTTAACTCGGGCGAGCTGCTTCTCCGTTTTGTGCAGGGATTTAATTGTCGCATCCAGTTTTTGCTCCAGCGCGTCTGTTCTCACCCCGATCCCACTGATGACTGCCCGCAGCGCCGCGAGCTCGGACTGGAAGCACCGCTTTATATAATTGCAGAACTCCCTCATGTCTTTTCTCTTCATGAACTGGTTGCCCCGCTCCCTCTCCTCTCGCTCCCCCTCCCTCTCCTCTCGCTCCCCCTCGTCCTCCGATGCCGAGCCACCATGTTGTGTCTGCAGCGCGGGACTCCTCGAGCGCGCTAGTTCGTCTCTGGGATAGTAGTCGGTAAGAACCGAGGAGGCCCGTCTCGCTGTCGGTCTCAATGACATTGCCATGCCTTTATGCGCCTTTCCTCCTGATTATTTTCCCGTCTTCGGGCGCGTTGTGGTTTGTTTTTTAGTTTATTTGCCGGTCATGAGCGGAGCCCCGCTTTCACCCTTGCATCTGCTCAGCCGTCACGCATGCGCCCGTCTCAGCGTGTTTAAAAAAAAAAAAAAAAAAAAAAAAAAGCTACAAGTACTTTCTCATGGTACAGAACTGATTTATTTCAAAAAAACAAAAATAAAACACATGTAGGATATTGCTTGGTACTGTATGCAGCTTTAAAGCAGCAATCCAGCCTTACTAATCAACTTAATATTTTTTTGGAGCATAGGTACTGGGGTGTCCTCTGGAGCTGAACCACTTTAAATTCAGCTCCGAGGATCCCCCCTGCCCGTTCTCCACATATGGTGTAGCTACGGGTGTTTCCTCACGTGGATTTAAATGGCCCTATCCTATGGGAAGCCTCCCCCAATGACGTTGCAGCTTTCTATTGGCTCCCGGGACCCACAAGGTTCCACAGCGAGCTTGTTTCCCCTGAAGGGACGTATCTCAGAAACCGGAGGGGGTCCCCGGGAAAATAATGAGGTTCGATACCGGAGGACCTCCCAGTTCCAATAATATTTATTTTTTTATTTTTGTAATTGTTTAAAAAAAAAAAAAACAACACAAGGTGGGATTGCTGCTTTAACAAGCCCTTTAAAGAAAGTCTGTGTCATTGAAAATGCCACATGATTGCCTGTCAACTAAACATACATCAAAGGGTACAACTAAATAATGAAACTGGTTTCTTACACTTTGACTGACATGCTCAAGAATGAAACACTTATTAATTGGAGGAGTTTCAAGAGATTAGAGCAGAAAACCGGTATAATACAGTATTTTCTTTCTGTGCCTAACCCAGGCTGTCCGGCTGTCCGTGGAGCAATAGTAAATTGCAGTAGTCCAACAGCCAGGCAGATTTTCCACTAGTGCAGGGGTCTGCAACCTTTCAAGGATGAAGAGCCATTTTATTAAAAAAAAATCATTTTCCAAAATATTCCGAGAGACGCAACACATGCATGAATATTACACAGCCACAACACATACTGTACACACACTAATAGGTATGTAGCCAGGTCCTCCGTTCCCCCCCCCCCTTACCTCCGCTGAGCACAGGGACCCCCGCTGCGCAGCGGGTAGTACCGGTGAGGCGATTGGGTCTCCGGCGGCTCCCGTAGCAGGGCGCCGCCATCTTGCGCATAGTCACGCATGCGCAGCAGTGCCAGGAGTTGAGGCAGCCACGGATGAGGTCGCGCATGCGCAGGACAAAGTGCGCAGCGCGACCAATTAGATAAAGGCTCTGAGCAGGGACTACAAGTCCCATGAGCCATAGTAACGGTCACCTGACCATGCTAGCCAATAGGGCTCTATTGTGGTTCTGAGAAGGGAACTAGGAAGCTGACAGTTGGGGCACAAGTGTCAGTAGGTGCCAGGAGAGGATAGGGGAAGGAGGTGTAGGTGCAGGGAGGCAAGTAGCCTATACACTAGGCCAGAAGCCCCCCTCCCCCCTTAGGCCCCAGATAAGCCCTGAGACATTGTTTGATCTTGTGGCTGCTTGAGGGACAGGACCTAGGATAGGGAAGGCGAGTAAACAGGAAGACAATAGGTTAATCTTCCACAGATCCCTAGTAACACTGCACAACAGGCTAATAGAATATATAGCAGGAATATAGTGCTTGTATTGCTAAAGGGAGTAGACTAGGATAGGGAACCTGCCCCATTAGTGCTGTTAGAGAGTAAGGGATACAGCGGACGCTGAATACTCTGAGACAGGTCTGGGACCAGATCTTGTCTTAGAGATAGAGAGACTGTCATCAGGGTGGGACCACCCTTAATGGACAACCGCTGCAGCGGAGTTCAGGACGTCGCTGAGGAGATCGTGGATCGGCGGATCCTTTGTGAAGATATCTGCGGGCCCGGGTGCTGGAGTGCCCGGCAGGTATTGTTATTAAGTGCACCAACAAAGTATACACACATAGTGGCAGCGCTGACCACAGGACAGGGTGGGAAGGGTTGTACTGTGGACACGGAGTGGGATACACAGTGGTGGGGTACTGGGATACGCCTTGCATGGTGTGTGGGCAGTTATACTCTTTGTCATAATAGAGTATAGCGCATTTAGAGTTAAGAGTTATCTATGTGCAGTAAAGTCCATTTCATTTTACAAGTGTGTGTTCAATGTGATTGGGTCCGGTGAGGGGCTCCTCCCACTCCATTGGGATCCCTCACAGGTGGAGGCGCTGCACCGTATTGTAAGTAAATCACCCCAGGCTCACCGTGGCGGAGGCTTAGGCTCCTGGGAGCCAACAGGTAAAAGGGCAGCACCGGTAGCTTTCTGTGTTCAGGGGGAAACAGGGCTACATGTATATACTGTTTAAGCATTAACATATGACAAACCTACTTTAATCAGAATTAGGGAAAAGAAAAAATATGTGGGGGAATAAAATGCATCTCACAATAATAAGTACATTTATTTAGATTTTTTTCCATTGTTTTTCGTGCAAAACTGTTTGTCATTTTCAAATATACAATACATACATATACACTACCCCCCAGCCCAAAATACATGCACACACACTACCCCCCCAATACACACATGCTACCCCCCAAAATACATGCACACACACTACCCCCAAATACATGCACACACACTACCCCCCAAATACATGCACACACACTACACCCCTAAATACACACACACACGCTCCCCCCCAATACACACACACGCTACCCCCCGAAATACACACACACACACACACACACTACCTCCCCCTCAAATACGCACACTATCCCCCCCAAATTCACACACACTTTCCTCCCCCCCTAAATAGACACACACATACATACTTACACACACATTGGGCCTGCCTCTCTCCTCACTGTCCTGGGTTGCCGCTCCCCAGCTGCTGCCTCTCCCCTCACTGTGCTGCTCTTGGCTGCGGGGGGGGGGGCCCGGCCGGCACTGGTTGGGCCTCTTGTTGCCGCCCGGCATCTCCAAATGCTGGCCTGTCTCCTACACTGTCCCACGCCGGGCCTCTCCGACACGTCGGCGTGCGCCGGAAGTGGCGGTGTGCACTTCCGGTATGCGCCGGCATCAGAGAGACCCGGCGTGGGACAGTGTAGGAGGCATGCCAGCAGCTAGGGAGATGCCCGGGGGCAACAATAGGTTACAGTAAAATACAAGGGAACATTTCAAAATGGCCACCAGGGCCACCCATAGAAACAGGTTGGATTGCTGCTTCCATAGCATCTATTTGATATAGAGATTTGCAATGACCATGCAAGGCAATGCATTATAAAATCTCAGTCTGTAGAATGCAGGTTGGGCGGAAAATACTAATATGGAAGAATATGGGAATTTATTCAGTACAGTCCAAAGCAGCCGATCATACCGCGATGAGACAAAAACTGCCATTGACATTGACTTGAAAAAGGCCCATAGTCCTAGAGTTTTTTTATTATCTACTTTCTTACCAGGGTTGCTGCAGCAATAGTGACTAAATCTTCAGTAGTAAACTTTGCGTACATTTCCTTTAGAAAACAAACCCCCAAGACGTGAGGAATCAAACTCGTTGCCTTTTCCATTGCTGGCTGAATTCAGCACATCTATTTTGCTTCTGAATTAATGGACTTTTTGTCTCCATTTGTCAAAAAGAAACAATTCACAGTAAAAGTTCCCACAGCAAGATGTATTGTTTCTGACCCTCGCTCCCACGTAGCAGAACATTCCGCCCGTGGCTTGTTAAAATACCAAAAATATCCCAGATAATCTGCTGAGAAAATTCTCGCCACCAACGTGTTGAATTAAGCACTCGATTACCTAAAAAGGTAACAACATGAATCTGGGCAACAAAGAGCTTATTTGGTGCATTTCTGTTATCTGAATATGTCTGCCAATTCCAACTGTGTGTGTGTGTATATTTAGTCTGTCTGCCTTCTCTGTTACTCTCATATCTTGACCTCCTCACTGCTGGAGAAGCTTGTTACACAGAGTAGTGCTTTGTTGGTCCTTTTTCTAGCAGCAATGGGATTAAAGTTGCATTTCCATTTATCATCATGAAATGGAATTGCAATAATATGAAGGTTTTCACATTTGCTACACAGTGTCGGACTGGTATATCAAGGGCCCACAAGCGGAAACAGATTGTAGATTCTCACTATAGTGTAGGGCCATAACAGACAAAAAAGTTATAACAGGGCTTGCACTCATACATACACACACAGGTGCACAGGGCCACCGACAGGGGGGGGGACAGACGGTATTGCTGTCCCGGGCCCGCCCAGTCAAGGGGCCCGGCCTCGGCAACACTACTGTTTCCATTCTTTGCAGGCAAGCCGGGCCCTTCCCTTTCCTGGCTGCCACCCTCCTCCCTTCTCTCCTGCAGTACTGAAGGGCCCTGCTCTTTCCTCAGCACCGCCCCCCTCCATTCTCTCCTGCAGTACTGCAGGGCCCTGCTCTTTCCTCAGCACCGCCCCCCTCCCTTCTCTCCTGCAGTACTGCAAGGCCCTCCTCTTCCCTTAGCACCGCCCACCTCCTTTCCCGCAGTTACTGCGGGCCCTGCTCTTTCCTCAGCACCGCCCCCTCCCTTCCTCCTGCAGACTAAAGGGCCCTTCCCTTCCCTCGCACTGCCCCCCCCCTCAGCACCGCCCCTCCCCTCCGCCCCCTCCCTTCTCTCCTGCAATACTGCAGGGCCTCCCTCCCCCCCCTCAGCACCGCCCCCTCCCTTCTCTCCTGCAATACTGCAGGGCCCTCCCCTTCCCTCAGCACCACCCCCTCCCTTCTCTCCTGCAGTACTGCAGGGTCCTCCCCTTCCCTCAGCACCGCCCCCGCCCTTCTCTCCTGCAGTACTGCAGGGCCCTCCCTTCCCTCAGAGCCCCCTCCCTTTCTCTGCAGTATGCAGGGTCCTCCCTTCCCTCAGCACCGCCCCCGCCCTTCTCTCCTGCAGTACTGCAGGGCCCTCCCCTTCCCTCAGCACCGCCCCCTCCCTTCTCTCCTGCAGTACTGCAGGGTCCTCCCCTTCCCTCAGCACCGCCCCCGCCCTTCTTCTGCAGGACTGCAGGGCCTTCCCTTCCCTCGGCACTGCCCCCCTCCCCTCAGCACACGCCCCTCCCTTCTCTCTTGCAGGACTATGGGGCCCTCCCCTTCACTCGGCACCACCCCTCTGTCCCTCCCTCCCCAAGCCACCGCGGGCCTGCTGGGCTTCTCCTCAGCACCGCCCCCTCCCTTCTCTCCTGCAGTACTGCAGGGTCCTCCCCTTCCCTCAGCCCGCCCCCCTTCTCTCCTGCCAGTACTGAAGGGCCCTCCCCTTCCCTCAGCACCGCCCCCCTCCCTTCTCTCGCAGTACTGCAGGCCCTCCCCTCCCCTCAGCACCCCCCCCCCTCCCTTCTCTCCTGACAATACTGCAGGGCCCTCCCCTCCCTCAGCACCACCCCTCCCTTTCTCTCTGCAGTACTGCAGGGTCCTCCTTCCTCAGCACCGCCCCCGTCCCCTTCTCGCCTGCAGTACTGCAGGGCCCTCCCCTTCCCTCAGCACCGCCCCTCCCTTCTCTCTGCCAGTACTGCAGGGTCCTCCCTTCCCTCAGCACCGCCCCCGCCCTTCTCTCCTGCAGATATGCAGGGCCCTCCCCTTCCCTCAGCACCGCCCCCTCCCTTTCTCTCACTGCATACTGCCAGGGTCCTCCCCTTCCCTCAGCACCGCCCCCGCCCTTCTTCTGCAGGACTGCAGGGCCCTTCCCTTCCCTCGGCACTGCCCCCCTCCCCTCAGCACCGCCCCCCTCCCTTCTCTCTTGCAGGACTATGGGGCCCTCCCCTTCACTCGGCACCACCCCTCTGTCCCTCCCTCCCCAAGCCACCGCGGGCCTGCTGGGCTTCTCCTCTGCACCGGCCATGCGGCTCCAGCAGGCCCATCCACGGGCCCTAGGTAAGTCCACATGCACCAGGCCCCCCTTATACCACCCTCGCAGGCACCTTACCCACCCCAAGGGGGGAGAGGGCTTATTTTTATGTGTGTGTTTGGGGAGGGGGGCATATTGTGTGTGTCATTGTGTGTATCATTGTCTGTGTTTGTGTGTGTCATTGACTCATCGTGTGTGTGTGTGTGTGTGTCACTGTCTGTGTGTGTCACTGTGTGCGTGTGTGTGTGTGTGTCACTGTGCGTGTGTGTCACTGTCTGTGTGTATGTCACTGTCTGTGTGTGTGTATCACTGTGTGTGTGTGTTACTGGCTGTGTGTGTGTGTCACTGTCTGTGTGTGTCTGTGTGTCACTGTGTGTGTGTCTCTGTCTGTGTGTGTGTGTGTCACTGTGTGTGTGTGTCACTGCCTGTGTGTGTGTCACTGTGTGTGTGTGTCACTGACTGTGTGTGTGTGTCTCTGTCTGTGTGTGTGTCTCTGTCTGTGTCACTGTCTGTGTGTGCGTCACTGTGTGTGTCATTGTGCGCGTCACTGTCGGTGTGTGTGCGTCACTGTGTGTGTATCACTGTGTGTGCGTATATTGGGGAGGGAGGTTGAGGGTGGGGTCACATGCGATCAATCCTCAAGTCCTTCAGGCTCATGCAGATTTGCTGTAACAGCTCTGCCCCTGCGTGTCCTGCCAGCGACTCTAAATAGCTCCTCTTTTAGTTCCAGAGTCCAATCTCATTGGCCGAGGCCCTGTCCATCACAAGTCAAATCCTCCTTTTTCAGAAGTGGCTCCCTCCGGCAACAAAGTACTGTTGCGGCCCCTTTTATTCTCCTACATCCCCGAATTTTTTCGGGGATTTTTTCCGAATGTCACGCACTTTGCCGCGTTCATGGCGAGACAGCGTTAATAGCGCTAATACAATGAAACCGCCCGCGGCGCCTAAAAATACCGGAACATGCCGCACAAACACTGCATCTGCCCGCGGTTTTAAAAGTCGCGCTGAAACGGCCGCACGAGGCTGAAGGCGGCCGCCACTGTAAGCTGGGAATGATAGTTTCCTAGTGCAGCCAAGGGGAAGTATATGTGTGTCAGCTGCATGCACTTGCAAGGGGGTTACACTAAAATGAAAAAAGGAGGGGATGTTACATATTTCCGAAATGTGACCTGTTACTGGAAAATCAATTAACCACCTGAGGGTTAGATGATCCCACCCAGTAGAATTACCCGACTAACAGGAAACCAACTTGTTATGCGTTTTCTCCATTCTTGGTTTCTAATATAATAACAATGAAAGACAAAAGTGCAATTATTCTGTTCCATCCCATTACAATGATAAATCTAGGTGTGGAAGAAAGGACAGTAGAAGAATAGCATTTGCTTTTACAGTTACATTTGAGAATTGGTATACTTTTACATACGCAAAAAATAAATATATTTTTAAAACCAGCTCCGGAACAGCTTTTTGCTCATTTAGGCCCAGGTCGGCAAATCTCCGTTATTTGGACCGGGGCTGATCCATGGTCTTTGCAATGTCCAACAATACCCTGGTTCTGGAGATATTCATAAAAAAAATAGTATAATTCGGACACAAATATGGCTGTAGAAATACAAACCTGACCACTGGGTCATTACTAGAAGTCTGTGATGTCATTTCCCGGTGATGCCTCTGCTTGTCTATTGGCCACTGGGATTAGCACTGACTGCAGTGCCATTTTGTATCCGGCGGGCACAACGTTTGCCCGGTGCCAGAGCAAGGGAATTGAGGGTTCCGTAGATGGGGATCACAGAGAAGCTCTGAGGACCACCCCCCCCCCCCCCCAGTTCCTGGAAGATAAAAAAAAAAAAATTAACCTTTGAGGAAACCATGTTAACTCAAGGAACAAAGGGCCTCATGCAGTAAGCACTGATAAGGCTTTTATCGGCATTTTCCTGCCAAAATTGGAGTTGAGATTCAGTAAGCGCCAATAAGTGCTCAAAATCGGCAGTTTTTCTTGCCTATAAAAATTTATTGGCATGCGGCTGCCGATAACCCACTTATCGGCACTTATCGGCACTTTTTGAAATCGGCTGTATTCAAGTAGCCCCGATCAGATTATCGGTGCTGATCGGCACTCAGAAATGGAGATTTCATCGGCAATTGGTCCTGCCAACTAAAGTTGGCAAGTTGGAGGGGAGAAGGATCGGCAAGATTGCCGGGACGGCACTTAGAAAAAAAACCTCATCTCTGCATCAATGGAGTCAATGGAGCGGGGACTTATAACATTATAGGACTGTTTACGTTCTATTGCTCATAATAAAATGTGCTTGGCATTACAGTGTCCAGGTCATTCACTTCATCGTGTCACCCCTTACGTTTATTATTGGCATAACATTGTACTTTTCAATGTTATGATGATTTGCGTGTCACATTAGTCTTAATGTTATGATGTGTCAAGGGAAAATCCTATAGTCAACTCTTAAAGGAACACGTCACATAATATGAAACATGTTACTTAAGTGTGCTTCAATTTATTTTATGATGTAACACATTTCACACATCTAACAGATCCAGCGTATAGTAATGTTGCTATACATAACAGAATGCTTTGAATGTGTAACGCATGATCAAATGTAAATGTAGCTGTTTCTTTTCATGTTTACATGTACTTTGTGACCTCCCTCTTTTGATGACGTCCGCAATTGGACACTCAATAACATTGCATGTTTACATTGTACACGATGCATTATAATCACTTCATGCTAAGTTATACACAGATCTATAATAGTTACTCATTTTTACACGAGTGAACAACTTGGATATGTTAATGTAACACCTTGCACTTCATCAAGTCACCTGACATCATCACATAGGTATTTAAAGGAGGGCAATTACCTGCGCATTCACAGCTACAGACCTGAAAATTATGCGAATGTTTATGAGACGGAGGAAGATTCTATTGGACGAGAGGCTTGCTGATGGAGAGGATGTCACAGGCCAAGGAAGGGACAGGGACAGGGACAGAGAAGACAGGGAAAGTGACAGGGACAGGCACGCGGACAGGAGAGGGAGAGGGCAAGGAGATGAGAGGAGAAGAAAGGTACATATCTTGTTTCTTACAAAAAGAACATATCTTGTTTCTTCACTGTGCTAAGACCTGTGCCCCCTCATTGTTTTGGGATATCTCTCCTCATTATCTACGTAATATTAGGCCCTTTGGGGATCCTAGCGGGTCCTGTATACATAACCCAACACCTTGGCCTTTATGGTAACAGCCAGTTCCACGCTAGCCTGTGCAACAGTGTTTCCCCCACCCTCTGGGAGATTCCCCTGTTACCATGTGTGTAGTGCTGAGTGCCTGCTGGTTCACAGAAGCTCTGAGGTTCCGCCGTTGTTGTTGGGGAAGACAGGACAGGCTCCTTCTCACTCTTGGTTCATCGCCTCCATTTCTCGTAGGCCCCAGGAGTGCTGGAGGCAATCCCTGCAGGAGAACTCTCTGATACTTTCCCTGATAGAAAATGTACTCCTGCCTCTGAGTGTAATCTAACAGGAACAGCTTTATTCTCTCAGCACAGAATTCAGCAAACATTCAGCAACTGCATACACTAGCACTTGATCTTCAGCCTTGTGATGGTCCCTGGACTCAACCCCCAGGCATAGGCCCCAAAGGTCGGTCCTTACTCTTCCCCTACTTCCTGATAGAGTAGGGGGTATAGTCCTCACTCTAACTCCCCTAAGGGAGGGGATAGAAGGTGGCCAGAGCACTGCACACACTCCTCTGTGGGACCAATCTCTCTCAGGGGAGAGACAAACTGCTAAATTTAGGAAGTGCAACCCCTTAAGTACCGTGGGGGAGGGTCCAAGATCTGAGCTCCTGATAGGGCAGAACACAGGCCTCAGCCCACCTGCCCCCTTGTCACTCAAGGGAGCTGCTTGCTGCAGGGGAAACTCCAGATTGGGCCTAACTGCCTGCACTGTACCAGGACTTACATGTCAGGCAGGGTAGATTAGTAGCCAAGACCGGACATGTCTACACCTGAATGGAATGTCAATGCAGATCCATGGTTAGAGCCGATCCGCCGTCATCCGGGAATCTGTCACATGACGTTTCACTTAGCAACTCCACTGGACTCCCTTAATCTTCTCTAGGGATCTTAACTAACAAGGTTACTATCCCTGTCTAAAACATAATAAATTAGGAGGGCCTGGTTTATACTATTATTTTAAGAACATGGGTGTCTACTCTCCCCGAGGCTCCTCTTCTCTTGTCCTCCTTGAAGCTGG
This sequence comes from Ascaphus truei, assembly GCA_036426205.1. Classification (NCBI taxonomy): domain Eukaryota; kingdom Metazoa; phylum Chordata; class Amphibia; order Anura; family Ascaphidae; genus Ascaphus; species Ascaphus truei. The sequence continues at coordinate 46,175,480 of CM071569.1, read as the reverse complement.
TAACCCTTTAGGAGGGCGTTTACACGTGATTTTTTTACATGGGTGGGAAGCAGGCGGTCTTGAGCTGAACCGCACAATTTTTATCTCACACTGATGAGACCCAAAAGATTGAAACAGCTGTCTGTGACTAGAATTTACTGGCTGTGCATTTATTTGCCCAGGCTGTGCTGAAAAGCTGTGTAATGTGTCCGGCATAAGCTTATACGCGTCCATGTTAAAATAAACAAGAAGCAAAAATTGACACACTGTGAGTGCTCATTACCCAGAATCCCTGACTGCAGTGGAACATTGTATGCTAAGTGATAATGGGGGGAAAAGCAGGTTTGCAGACATGTCTGAGACATGTAAATGTGCACACAAGTAGTATTTATATTTGCTGTACACTGTAGGGTGGAGGATTTTTGTCACTTGTTTACTCACCATAACTTATTTAGAGTCTGCTTAACTACTCATGAAAGAAGTGTTCTTTAGTAACATAATTAGTCTAAAAAATTACAAGACTTCCTAGATCTAGCGTTAACTATATCATATTATGGTTCTATTCCACTCGTTTTTACTGGAAAGACTTTCCTGCCCCTTTTCCTAACTCCTTCCTGGTAAATGAGCAGAGCTAGCACTGAATGAGTTATTTAGTATAATGTTTTCCACTTGCTGTCCGTCTCTCTCAATTCTTCTGCAAATCTTGTTTCTTATGCTTAATTGGCATGTAGCAGTGCCAGGACATTATCAGCCACGGTCACCGTCATGACATATTTCCTCAAGCATCGGTTACAAAATAAATATTTAGCCGTGAAAAGGAAGAGTAGACAACATTATAAGGAAAATTCAATATAAAGTATATAGCCAGACATTTTATTTATGCTCAACTGAAATATGTAATTTAGCTGTAGATATGCATAGCTTAATTTAGGGTAATTAAATAACTTGAGGGTCTACATATGTTCTGAAAAACATTTTTGTGTATTGTTTACATATACTTCAATGTAATGTTGGTGTTGAAACAAAATCTGTAACTTCAACATTAATTGATCTGCATGTTAATTGAAGTCTTTTTCTGACACATCCTTGAGTATACATGTCAAATAACTGCTAGACGTCCAATCTAACATCCATTTCCTGAATGGCTGTAAGGATTGAGGGTCATATTTATTAAGCGGACTTATGTCATTAGACACTTTCCGGTGCTGGAGGACAGCTTACAGCCCATTCAAGGCAAAGTCTGCCAGCGCAGAAAGACTGCTTAGTGAATGTATTGTTGGGTTCAGTGTGGTCTGCAATAACTGTATCGTAGATTCCACACTTCCTGTTCAGAAGGTCTTTGCACTTCCATATGAGATCTTGAATACATCCTTTTCCTCTAAGAGCAAATGTGGTTAGGTGTAGCTGGGCAGCGAAGAAGAGCCATGTAATTGTAGCTATTATTGCTGACTGCCCGCCTACCAGCAGTAGAAAGGAAACAGTGAGATAGTATGGTTGTACCTATGATTGTAAAGCAGATCATAATTAGGATCTGCCTCCACCTGTCTGCCTGCTAAGACACCTCAACCACAATGTGGGTACTAATGCTTTGCCAGGTGACTCGCTTGTACCCCACACACAATTAGTACATTGATGGCAAGATATTACATAAATCATTTATAGCAGGTCAGCAAAGATGCAAGAGGGGGAGAAGCAGATCTCGCGCGTTAACCAGCAGTCTGAAGTAAAAAAAAGTTTGATCTTCATTGTTCTTTTGTCCTAAAGCAACATATATTCAAATAAACAGCACCAAAGTTGCGTTGTAATTTGTATTTTAGAAAAGCTGCGCACATTAATAAATATGGCAGCCAGATGAGCTTGCATGAGTTAGAAACATGCATATGCATACAAATACACGTACATTAAGTGATGAATAGGGATCTCAGTGAGTAGCCACCATACTAAGCATGATCGGGATGTGGCAGCAGGACAAAGACACGTTACTTTAACTAGGCCCATTTTTATAAACATGAAGAAGGAATAATGGGGATGTGTTTGTAGTATCCCTGCATTGTACCTGACCCTGTATGTACTGTATCACATTCACATGTCTTGTCAAATCAGCTGGGGGTTATGTATTAATGATAATGAGTGTACATTGTTCAGTGTTACTTAGTTCAATCTTTTCACCAAAACAGGTTAAGCCTGTAACCACTTTTCTTTAACCGTGATCACTGCACTGTAGCTCACTCATATAGTAGTTCTACATTTTACACCCCCCCTCCCAGGCACCTTAAACATGCCACACATACCCGGACAAAATCAAATGATCTACCCGGCCGGTTACCCGGTTGGCACTTACTTGGGGGTGGAGGAAGACGGCGGCAACATCTAGGCAGGTCAGCAGCGGTCCTGTGTGGTGGCAGCATCAGCAGTGTGTGTTCAGCCCTCGCGGGAGCTGCAGGACTCCATAGCAGTGTGAGCTGGGGAACCATGTGACCGGAGCTGACCTGCCTAGATGTCACCGCTGGCTTCCTCACGGGTCTTCCTCATCTTCCATCGCTGACAGCAGGTTAGTACTGATGTATTTTTCAGCTACCCTGACATTACCCGGCACCGGGTATTACCCGGAGCCGGGCCCACTTCTCAGTTGCCGGGTCCGGGTAATATCCGGGTAGCTGAAAATCTGCCGGGTACCGGGCAATTCCGGGTACTCGGTACATCACTACTATTGACAACATCATTGTTTTGTTGCCTCTTTCCTCTATAAGGTGGAGTAAATACAGAAGGACACAGTATAAAATTGGTAGTATAGGTACCTGCTGAAAAAGTCTACCTTGACATGGTTGCAGGCTTAACATGCTTTGGCCAAAAGATTAAACTAAATGACCCATACTTAAGAGAAGAAAAAACCTATATAAATGAACTAAATAATTTGTCATATTGGATCCCAGCAGCACTCCAGTTGGCACAATTACACTTATAAATATATAATACCGTGGGGCTGGATTTTGAGCTTACTACAAGATTGTGAATGTCTACAATGTACAATGTGCAGTGTAAGTGGGCCGATAGTTATGTATTATTCAAGGAGTTCATTCATCTGTATCCTGATAAGATGAAAGCAAGCAGAGTGTTACAGTATATGTGTAGAGCAAACACAGGCATCTTCTGGGTTTTCTGTCATATTTAATTATACACTCATGAAAGAGTTAAATGGCCTATGCATTGCGAGGATAGATCACAGAGTGGAAAAGGGGCCATTTCTTTAAAGACGCAACCAGAGTAAATGTTCCAAACCAAGAACTTGTAGGTAAAACATCTGATAAACAAGTAAACAACAGACTGTATATTAGCATTGCATTTGGTTTAGATGTCTGAATAGTTAAATGTACCTCTTCAGCACCACAATGGTCTACAAAGCATTGCCAAACACAGCATTGCGATGACCTCTGAAAGTTTTAAAGGAAATAATGAAGGTTTTAAATTCAGAACTTCCTAAATATCTGTTATAAAAAAACATATATAGAAATGACTAAAGCAGTTGAATTGTGAGCTTGGGATAGTCACCACAAGAGCAAGGGCAAATAAAAATACCACGTTTACATCTCAGACAGGTCCACACACCTGCCTTTTCCCATGATCTATTCTTGGCCAGGATGGTTCTTACCTAACATCAATGTACAGTATTTGTTTTTAAGTCAGAACTGCTTACTTTATGTCCATACATTTACACTTGATACATTTTACTTTAACATGGTCGTCCACCCTAGGACAAAAAGGAACTGAGGAAAGTGGCATGTTGAACGGGTTCAATTGAGCTGATGGGATGATTTTTAATAATAAAAAAGTCAGACAAGTATAACTTTAAACACTTCTATATTAAACAAATACAGTACTCTGGTGAGTTTTTACAATCTGTATGTAATATCTTTTGGTGATACAACTGTTTGTCAGTAGTTAAAACCACAGATACATTGTTCTTCCTGTATTGTTTGTTTGCAAAGTACTTATTAAGTCATCATTAGTCAAACAGATAAACATAAGTAACTTGCAAGCTTAATTTCTAGAGATACTCAAACATATTTTACAAGATGCACATACATGAAGCAGTTACTTTACGGGTGATTACATTTTTCTAAGGAAGCCAATTACACTGATAAGTTGTTTTAAAATATAGTTTTGAGCCGGTACATTGGATTCCCTCTTTAACCACAGCAGTATGGCAGCTGCAAGGTTAGGCTAAGGCCCCGGTAACGCCGCTGTAACGCACGCTAGCGAGATTGGCGGCGCGTTCAGCCGATTCCCCGGTCTGCAGCTCACTGCAGGCAGAGAGACCGGGGGGCGTGGCGGGGGAGGGACGGGGCGCGGCCATGACATCACCAAGCAGGTTCGCCCTCATTGGCTGAACCGCCGGGGGGCGTGCCTAATCGCTCGACGCAAGTCCTGCTCTCAATTCTATTGAGAGCAGGAGCAACTCTCGCCCGAGCGCTGCGGCCCCCCCTCGCAGCAGGCCCGGCGCCATTGAGGGGAGGGCTCTCGTCCGTGCAGCGTCCGCAACAGCGGACGCTGTAGTAGGCAGCGGGGGCAAGGCCTTAGACGTACTATGGGTTGGACTGCACCCAGGGATGTTATTGTAGCAATCCGGTCAGACCATTAGGAGTATCTCAGGATCTGTATCAATCCCAAGTGTGAAAAGTAACACCGCTTGAGTTTGGCTTCCGTGATTTTGTTTCTCATAAGCAGAGCTTCATTTTCAGTCATTTTGCTTCCTTTATGTTCGCCACTCTTCTTTATTTAAACATACAGTATTCAATATACAGTTCCAGCAATATGCACAAATAATACAGATGCTGTGAATAACCTAGATACATATGAGGTGAAATGTGCATAATGTTAATAATACATCACGAAGCGTGTGTATCCAGTAGGGAGCAAAAGCCTTTTTGGAACTCTTGATTGTTGTCAGCAGAGGAATTTTCCATTATTAGCAATACGAACAAACAACACAGGAGGAATAAAAGGTATAAAAAGGGGTAAACACTAGAATACTGTCAAAGTAGCAAAACTGCTGTAGGGAATAGTTGGGTACATTGAAATGTACATGGATTATAAGTGCCCATTGCAAATGTAGCCCTGTGTGGTTTGGGCTATAGATCTGCCCTCATCCTGTCAGTAATGCCTGGGTAAGGGCAGGTTTGCCAGGAGCAATCATGGGTTTCCCCCACTTCATGCAGTGCAGTGAGTCAGTGAAGGCAGTGTCATCAGGCTCTGAGTCCCATTAGAAACACAGGGGTGGTGCCTGTTAGAGCCTGCTTAATGTACTGCAACTTCCTACTTAGTCAGTTTGGTATCTACCTTGATAGAGACAGGGTACCCGTGCCAAGCTGCCAGGGCTCTGGTAGGCTTGAGGCCTTCCCTTAGGAGGTATGGGGTTACCCCAAACTCCCCTATCTCACCAGGGGATAGGGGAAGAGCTCGAACCTCTCTCGGTGCCCTTGGCTGGGAGTTATGTTCAGGGACATCCTAAGGTGGAGACCTGCTGTGATCTGTGCTGCTAAAGAGGAAGATCAAATAAAGACTGCTGCATTTTACCTATACCTCCTGCCTGAGATTGAAGTATATTGGGTGGAGGGGAACGAGTTATTTTGCAGATACTTCACCCCAAACCACTGGGGGCTGCACAAGATGGAGGCGCTGCACCTGTAAGTAGAATTTGAGCACAACCCCAGAAGCCTGTCCTGGTATTCCCGTACAACATCATGCGGGAGACACAGGGCCCCCTGTTACCAGCAGGTATGCACCATTCAGACCAATGTAATCAGAGCAGTATTTCAATAGGAGACCCTATGTGAGATTGGGTGGGGGAAACAGGGTTACACAAATAAACATTATTATTCTGAATGAATGTTTCTGTTCTGTTTTTACGTTGTTTTTCTTACCCTTTTGGTTTAAGAGTGTGACCAAATGAAATGTTCAGATTTTACATGCAACAAAGCAAGGGATGTATTTCTATGCAAGGATTAAGTTCTTGAAAGAATCATCACCTGGTATTATGAACATGTTTAGAATAATCGGGATAGATATAGGAAATAGTCTTCTGCCAACAGGACCTTGAATGTTGTTGGGCCTCAGATAAGAGTTGGTCGATCATGAGGCCAACAATCAGCACTTACTGAATATGTCTCTGTGACTGGAAAATAGTTGAGGTCTCCTTCTGACACAGTTGAAGTGGGTTTCATCCACCTTTTGAATGTTTTAGTTAGGTAGGACGAGAGGCAAAATGGCTTTCTAAGCACACTAAAGAGTGAGGTCTTCATGGAGAGATTCCGTTCTTTGCATTGATTATACTTTAGTAGGGGTTTGGTCTTTTAGGAGATGATTCTGACTACGTTGCTCTGCACAGTTAGGCATTATTCTATTTTCCAAGCAAAGCAGTCTTAACCATTTGCCTACTGCAGGGCAGGTCAGATTAAAGATGGGCACCAGCTCAGGAAATTCAGAGACTGAGAGGGTTTCTCAATAGAGAGCATTTTTAAGCTTTGCTTCCTAATTCTATGATGTTTCATCAGGGTTCCTCTGAGACATATCTGAAAAGAGAGGAAAAGTGGTTCACGTCTCATTTTCTGTGTGTTGATTTGCTAGCTCTGATGGTTATTAATCAGGGTTACTCAGGTTGCCCTGCAGATTCCAGTGAAAGAGCTTTGGCAGGGGTATAATTCTGAGTGGGCAATGGCAAGATGTTCTCCAATATCTGTTTGATGAGCATTTGAGACTGATTGCTGAGGACTCCCCACCACGTAAAGGCTCAAATTGGGCCCCCGACTCTCTCACTCCTGCATTCAGTATTTCCAAGTCATGTTTTAAAGTGTAACTTTATTTATTTATAAAACGTTTTACCAGGAAGTAATACATTGAGAGTTACCTCTCGTTTCCAAGTATGTCCTGGGCATAGAGTTAAAATGACAAATAGTTACAAATACATACAGTAGTAACATAAGTGAACAGGGTATACATTATATACAAGACATTGCATGCACAGATAGAGATAATATATATTGTAGGCGTATGTAACAGTTACAGACCAGATTAAAACGTGAGACATCTTTTAGTAACGATGACAATGACGGCGCAATACTTAGAGGTAGCTTAAAAATTATACGAGTTTCCAGAACAATAAAATACAAGTCAACTGTAGTTCTTGAAATACACTGAGATTAGATTCTCAGCATTCTGCTATCGGGTGTAAAGTTGTGTCGCCGTCCGGGATGGGAACCTCTGGAATGAGACAACTAGAAGTCGCGTAGTTACCGCGCACATCATGAGATTAACTGCAAGTCCACCTCCTGGCTGCAGGGCGCAACTTTATATTATCTAACAGCATAAATATTCCTGGCACTATTGTATATTCATTTTCACATGTTAACTTATACCTTTTGAGGAAAATGTGATATGCAAGACCAATCACCTAACCATTTCAGTCCAGTAAACAATAGGTTTTAAGAACATTATGCACTAACATGTTAAATAAATTATATGGATCTGTCTCTACTTTCATGTTCTCAGCATAAATATTACATAAAAATGGGCTATAGCAGCCATCCCCCCCATCTTTACCCCTCTTTTTTACATGACGGGAACTGGGGGTCATCTGGAGCGGCATAGTACTATGTTCAGCTATGAGGACCTGCTGGTTCCCGAGATAATTACCGGGGAAGTTAACAGCGTTACTTCCTGATCCAGGGGATTTAAATGGTCGTCCAATAGTAAGCCACAACGGATGACATTGTGGCTTCTTCTGGGTCCACAAGACCATTTTGTTACCTTTGGAGGCAGATTTAAAACTGGTAACTTTACCGTTAAGTATTTCGGGAACCGGAAGTTCCCCGCAGCTAAAAATAGCACGCTCCCCGGGTTCCTATTCTTTAAATAAAATAAAAAACAGGCGGTAAGGGAGAGTAAAAACAAAATGTGTAGGAGGGATTGCTGCTTTAAAGTTACATCAAAATAGGGCTAATTGAGGGGTGCCTGTTTTTAAAGTTGATAGGTTTATTAAAAATATATATTTTTTTAAATAATTTTAATGCAGCAATCCCCTGCTCAAGATAAAAAAAAAATTCACCTTAGAAAATCCAATAGAAATGCTGCGGCTTCATCTCTTGATAACGTCGTGACTTTCTCTTGGGGACTCTGGTGCCCATATTTACAAAGGCGGCCCAGCAGCCTTACTGACCTGCCGGACAAGTATTCTTGTTGGTGATATTCAGGGGTTAATTTAGCAGCAATGGGAGTCCCTGGAAACAGAAGCAGCGTGGTTGAACTCATGGGACCCCGAAGCCATTGAAGTAAGAAACCACCCTTCAAACAAAACCCAACAGCACTGATTGCTGCTTTAGGCTGCGGTCCCAGTACAGCCTGTGCGGCGTGCACTGTGCGTGTAAGCACCGCCCCTCAATGGGGCTGGGACCACAACGCACTGTCACGCAGAAGGTGCAGCCGCACCGTGCTGCAGGGTTTTTCACAACTCATTAAAATTGAGTTTACTCCTAGCGACGGAGGCGTGGCCACGCCCCCACCGGCGGTTCACCCAATGAGGGCGAACCAGCCGCGTGACGTAATGGCCAAACCCCCCGCAAATCCCCGACCACGCCCTCTCCCACCGCAAGATTCTCCTCTCCTCACAGACCGCAGATTGCGGTTAGCGCTGTGACACGCGCCGCCCCATCCCCCCCCCCCCGCCGGGCGCGCGTGTCACAGACATTACTGGGACCGCAGCCTTATGCCGTATTACGCTGCATTATTCATGGAGGTTGTTATTATATTTCGTTTTCTATTTGATTTGTAATTTTTTCTTACATTATTTAACAACCAAAAACAAACCATGATATGGAGTAAGTAATACAGTATACTGTAATGCAATATATACAGACACATGATACCATCCTGCTCCTAAATAACATTATACAGTATAACAATAAAAAAAATCCGTTTAACAGCAGCATAAAAATGTAATCAAAGTTGCATTTTAGGAATAACCGTACAGAGATTAATTACATCTTTAACACCTTCAGTGCTAGAGGAACTAATGCTGTTTGCAGTACTTTGTCAAAGTTAGGCTACGCTTATGGTGACGGCGACGGCGACGGCAGGCTACGGTTGCTGGAAAAATCAAATTGAGATGACTTCCAGCGATCGCGACCAAGCCGTTGCGCCGCGCTTACTAGAAGCGCACACGACGGCAGCAATGCATTTGTTTTGACGTAACGTTTCGTTGCTGTCGCCGGCACTATATGCGCAGCCTTACACAAAAATGCATTAAAGCAGCAATTACCCTCCAGAAGCCGATATAACTTTAACTTATATAATGTTAGTATCTTGCTCTTTGGGCAAATTCTGCTTTTTGCTTAAAAAAAAAAAAATCATGATTTTCTTCATCTATAGCCTCAAGTGTTACTATGTTAACCTCCAGACTCCACTGGGCTCTGGAGAGAACTCCATTTTAACTTCCCTAATATTTCAAATACTTATACAGTATTTCCTGAACAGAGCATCACTAAAAAGAAATATGGCGTTGGAAAAGGCAAGTAGAGATCTCTTGAAGTTAAGTAAAAAAGGAAATGGCGATCAGCAGAGACAACCTTTAAAAAGAATGGCCTGAAACGCAGTGCATTATAGCACCATATTTTATGGTGATGTGTTCATTGCTGTATGGGTGTGACTGTGAATATGTTTGTGTTTTCTGTGTTATTCCCCATGACTTCACATTACCCTTGGTATACTCTCTAGATTACTGTTTTGAATGGGGGAGTTTTCTTAGTTAACCCTTTGAGTGCCTGAGGTGCCCCGGCTGCAGAGTGCCATGAACTTTCCGATACTCTGATCATATGATCGTTCCATCACTGATGACAGTTTTGAAGTGGAGGAGTCCTCCCCCTTTCAGTTCCTCATTAGTGTAAATGGCGTCCTGCGCCCCACAGGAGCAAAACGAGTCGCCATGTTTTGACGTAGCTACTATGTCCTTGGGCACTCGAAGGGTTAAAGCACAGGACCTTGTGACCTCCCTCAAAAGCAATGTTGGAAATGTAGCCCCTGCTACAAATATATGTATACTGTGGACAATACAGAATTCATCTGCTCCACCTTTTACATGGTGCGGTAAGGAATAAGAGACACTGTCCCTGATCTGCCTGGCAACACATGACAGGGGATATGGGAATGGATAAGAAGAACGGATAGAATCTTGTGATCAACTGTTAGGCTAAGGCCCCGCTCCCTCAGTCAGCGCGCCCGCACTGCAGACAGGCGGCGTGCTGACAGGCACAGACCGCGATATGCGGTCTGTAGGGAGCCGGGAGCCGGAGCGGAAGGGGGACGGGAGTGGGGGGGGTGTGGTTTGAGCGGCGGGACCCGCTACTCCCCCCCTCCCTCCACGGGCTCAGGCTCCCGGGCTGCAGGAGGGAGCTGCTGCGGGCTGCTGGAAGGTAAGACACACACACACACTCTACCTTGTGTAGGAAGCTGTCTGACAGCTCCCGCCCCCGCCACTGATAGGCTCATCAGCGCACCACGTGACGCGTCACCGCTGGGGATCACAATTTTCTTGCATCCCCTGGCGGCTGACGCGTCACAGCGCGTAGTGAGCCGTGCAGCGAGGGGGGACTGGGACCTGCTCAGAAGGATTCCCCTGCTGGTGGGGAACGCTCACGTGGCCGCCCGCGCCGCCGGCTGCAGCAGGTCCCAGCCCTTAGTATCAGTGGCACAGAGATAGGGAGTGACAGCCTGACCAGCCTGAGAGACACACAGAGAAACAGCTAGTGACAGCCTGAGATGTAGGGTTGCCAGGTGTCCAGTATTGAACTGGACTGTCCTGTATTTGGACACTAGCCAGTAAAACATTTGAGGTAATACTGGACGTGTTTGTGTCCGGTATTACCTTTCTGCACATAGTGACCTGAACGGCTTGGGGGGGTCATGGGATTTCCCCGAACAGGGAGAGGCAGGGCTGTTGCTAGGGCTGGGCAGCTTCCTCCATCCTGATTGGCTGCATTACCCAGCAGCAGCAGCATCTCAGGAATAGGTGCAAGGAGCCTGGGGGTGGGGCCAAGGAGAGGAGGAAACAGCATGGAGTGCGGAGAGCGGTGTGTGCCTCTCCCCTCTCGAGCGTGTCGCATATTTCACCGTTGTGTCCAGTATTTTGAGTGAAGCCACCTGGAAACCCTACCTCAGAGACACACACAGAGATAGCTTGTAACAGTCTGAGAGACACACACAGAGAAACAGCTAGTACAGCCAGTCCTCGGTTATCCAGCGGAATCCGTTCTGGAAGTAGCGTTGGATAGTGAAACCGCTGTAAAGTGAGTCCCATGTTAATTAGTGGCGGTGAGCGTTGGATAACGCATTCAGGCGTCGGATAACGGCCCATAGGGTTGCATTGTAAAGCGTTGGATATGCCATTCGTTGTAAAGTGTAACATTGGATAACGAGGACTACCTGTAGTCAGCCTGACAGACGCACACAGAGAGAGCTAGTTACAGTCTGACAGCCTGTGACAGAGACAGCCTGCGCCATATTAGGCTCCAGTGAGGGAGTTGAGGAAAGATGTCACCTCACAACCTGCAAAGTGGATATTTGCTAAACTGTTAAGACGCAATTGGATAACAGACAGCCGGGAGACCCGTCCACACCATTTTGAGTATCCTTTGTGCACATACAAAAACATCTCACAAATATTCCACCCTTAACAGGCCTGGACTACACTCCATCTTAAGATAAGAGCTCCAATGCTGTGATGGCATTAACATTGGCCTATTTTGCTGCTACATTGAACACCTGGACTATATAAGGGGGAACAGCGCAGCATCGTCATTTACTGTGTAATATGTATATATTTTATTGAATTGGGAGGGTTTCCCCTAAGAGTAGAGGCCATCGGGCCAAGGGTGCCCCTCACCATAAAACACTAGTTTATATATATATATATATATATATATATATATATATATATATACTGTATGTGTAACCGGTGTTTCCCCACCCGACGGGAGATCTCACCGTTACACGGTGTTGTGGTGCTCACCTGCAGGTATACAGAAGGCACTGAGTGTCCGCCGTTGTTAGTTGGGCAATCAACAGGCCAGGCTTTTGGTGATCCGCAGCTCTCTTCTCCTATGGTACAGCGCCTCCATTCACACAGGGCCTGTCGCAGATAGGTGCAGTCCCCTGTAGAAAACACCTCCCCCTCCCCCTGACAGACTGCAGCCTCAGGCAGGTGTATAATAACAGATAACTCGGTTCTTTATTCTTGGTACAGCAATGTATTACAGCATACTTCACAGCACACTCTTCTCTCTTTGGTCCCTGGACTCAACCCCCAGGGCTTGAGGCCCCAAAGGTCTATCCCAATCTACTACACTCAATGGTGGAGCATGGGGTAGCTGCTCCCACTACTCTGAAGGAGGGGATAGAACTCACAACCCACTCCCAGGAGGGGAGAGGGTATCAGCAACAGTCCCACTCCCTTATTAGGAGGGAGAGGGAAGAACAGAACTAAATTTGGCTGCAGCTCCTTTTTGTTACCAGGGGAGGGCCCCCAGGCCTCAGCTCCGTATGAACGGCACCTTGCCCCAGGGCCGCCAACAGAAAACATGGGGCCCAGGACAAATGAAAGGAGTAGGCCCCCCCCAACCCATAGCGCACCTACCATGGAAAAAATGGGGGGGGGGGGGGGGGGGGGAGGGGTAGGCTGGGGGGTGGGGGGGCGCGGGAGGTATGCTGAGGTGTGGGCGAGACTGGCGGTCAAATTCTCGCAGGAGCATTCCCCTCACCCCGGCCCTTGGTCCCCGCGGCTGCTGCCAGTTATGAAATTTTATGAAACGGGCATTGCTGTGCAGGGGGCCCGGGATGCCAACCCCGGCAGACCCCCCCTGTTGGCGGCCCTGCTTAGCCCCCCTATCACTCAAGGGAGCTGCTTACAGCAGCAAGGCGTAGATTTCACCCTAACACTGCCTGCGCTGGCACCAGGACTTGTGTGTTAGGCAGAGAATTAGTGCCATGGGGTTACCTGGCTACATATGTACACACAAGTCTTGTCTGGTTTTTGTCTAGTGAGTCTGACTATGGTGTACTAAGGGAGGGTGGACTTAGGGAAATAAGAGAGGTTACATAAGTTATTCGAATCCACTGGTCTCGCAGAGTATAACGCTAACTTGAGGCTAATACAGCCTTCGCCAATCAGAAATGAGATCACTGTCTAACGTAATTACTAAGCGGTCCTATGACATACGACACCTTGCGGTGCTGGGAGGCTCGCACAACTAGGGTTGCCAGGTAGCGTCTCTAAAAATACTTGACACAATGATGAAAGGTGCGAAGCGCTGGAGAAAAATCGATGGGGAGGGGTCTGGGGACGGGGCGCCCGCCCGCCCCATACATGTTTCTATAAAATAGAATATGAAATGATGCACATTCGTGCCCACTTGGAGTCAGATCATTTATAAATAACATACCTGCAGTCATCAGGCCCATGGCGAGCAATACTGATCTAAACACGCACTATAAATGAGACTGAAACAACAGGTTCACCTGGGGGAGAGCGATGAGCGGGTGGGGGGATGGGTGTACCATCATGCATCATTATGCGCTTTTATCGGCAAGAGAGCAAGTTTATTTTTTGATGGGTAATTTCTGAACAAGTTTGCTTGAAAAACAGTTTAAATATAAATAAATGTATATAGATATATATACTCCTAATAAATAAACAAGAACTAACTCTAGGTAGCCATTGCACCCTGGTAACAAGAAGTATAAAACTGTTGTTTGAAAAACTTTTTTCTGATTCTGGGAAACTGTTGTACCAAACCATTATTATTGGCATGTTCTTTTATATAGGGTCCCCCGGGATAACTACCTCATCCTGTTTGCAATAAACTGTGCCCGCCAGTCCTGATTTTGTAGCTTTCGTTCTCCATAGAGCTTCAATGACGTTTCTTTCAGCGAAAATCCATTAGAATAAGAATTACGCTTCATATAACGGAGTAATTTTTATGCCCCATGCATTCAAGGCTGAGGTGGGCACTGTTGACCTCCCCACTGGCACTGAAGAGGTTACAGTCTTTAAATAGAGCCATCTGTGTCATGCCCACAGTGTATATTGGTATTGCTGGGAGCTGTGGTCAATGGATGCAATGCACTCTGCATCCCCTTGCAGTTGCCTGCAGTGCCTCTGACTGGCCTCTGGGTGGCCCACATCAAATGTTGAGTCACCTCTCCTTCCCCCCCCCCCCCCCCCCTCCCCTCCTCATTCCAACAGCCAGCCAGTTAATTAACTGCACAGCCCAGCCTTTCTGGGCACAATATTGTAATTAGTGGGAGGGGTGTTCGCACAACTGCCCTGACACAAGCACCAGGCTCAGTTCCCAGCGCTAGGAACTAGGAAGGACCCGAGGTTTCCTAGGAGGGCTAATACAAGCGCTGAAAAAAGGAGGAAGGTCTTGGGGAGAGAAGTGACTTGGATTATGACTTATGAGCAGCAGGGTGTGGAGATCCAGGCCAGTGTCCTAGGAATATCAATGCTTCTGTAACATGGGGAACCAGCCTGCCAGACTCGAGGAGGAGCTGGAACAAGGTTTGTGGGGTGCACCACTTCAAAGATAAACCTAGCTTTTTATTCTGAATTCTGCAGATAGTTTCCAGTGTATGTTTTGCATGTTAACGACAGCGAGAGTCCCCTTTGCGGCGTTTCAGTAGTAATTTTCTAGGCATGTGTTTTTTTTTTTGTGTAGCCCTGGTGCAAATCTTTGTTAAAAGAACAGACCACTCCATTCAGTCTGCATCAGAGTCTTGTCCTGAAACCAGCGTTTGTCTGAGCACAATGCAGATAATGTGCAGCAGGAAGCCGGCATCTCAGCATGCTGCTGCTGGGTGCCTGTCACTGATTATTCCTCTGCAGCTGGGAAGTTTTAACCCTCCTGATGTGAAACTGCTAGGAGAATGGACTTCCCTTTTCTTACAGATGGCCATGTATTCACTGGACGGGGAAATGGTTGAAAGGAATATATAATGCAGGTTTCTAGACGTTTGCATGAAATCTCTTAATGAGAGAGTCAATCTGTAGAGCTATTCCTCGGTGCCTGCAGTTGCTATTTAATGAGCCATGATCTGTGGCTTACTTACCTGGTTAGCAGCACCTGCTGTGTCAGATATGACCACATCATTACTGGAGGCCTGCAGACAGGTGCTGGGCAAAGGTGTGTTGTCCATTGTTTTTCAGCAGAAACTGGTTGGATGTAGAAATGTTGCTGAAGTTCTACTATGGTGATTTGGGTCTGTATCAGGTCCCATTTGGACAGTTTTGGTATTTAAAAAGTTGTATAGAATATGCATCTTATCAATATATGCATATACGCCCGCCAGTAATATGGGCGCTGTGGTTCTGAGCAGCAAAGGGAAAGGAAGTGTGGGAGGAAGAGTTAGTTGATCTAAAAAAATATATTGGTATGCATCAATTTTAGGACATCTTGCATGAATAGTGTACTGTTGTAAATGAAGCCTCCATGATTGTGCTGTGTACACCTTTTTTCTAGGTAACAACCTGCGTCCGACGTGTCACGCTTGGTGGATAGGTTTCCTGTGGTCACGTAGATCATGTAAGATGGTGTGAATAATGGAGTGGAGTTAATAGATTATCGTTGTTGGGAAAAGTCTACCTGTTTTATTCTTTTTAGATTGTCGAAGACTAAAAAATTAAAAAAAAAAACCTGACATCCTAATATGTTCACACCTTGAGAGTAATATGACCATTCGTATAAGTGAAAGCAATATATCTCGCCCAATTAGAATTTAGAAATACTCGAACTCCAATGGACAGATCGTGTTTTTTTCTTTTCAACTTTATCTACTAAGTCTTTACATTATTATCAACATTTTCATAAACCAACCCCATATTTTAACATTGGCATATCATTAAAAAGCCTCTGGCACATGCGTAGGTATCATCTCAAAGTATAAGGGTGTAAACGAAACCCTCCTCCTGCACTTTTTTCGTTGACTCCCCATGAAACAGAAATCTAATTGCCATTGCATAGTTATATTGCTAATGCTCATTACCAAATCAAAGATTTCTGTTTTCACACAATCGGTGCTAGACGCGTCGGTGCAATGCGTTGGTGAACACCCTGGCACTGATGGGAATAAACATATTGTATTAAGTGCTATGACAGGCGTGTCGTATGTCTGTTTGTGCCAAAACTAGATAACATTGACTTTTATGCACACTGCCCCTGTTTTCTCTTCGATCCGGAACAAAAAAATATATACGGTATACACCTTACACATGCAGTGCACAACCTTTATGGAACGTAACACAAATGAGCTAATACAAGCCCCTAATCCGATGCTCAACTCTTTGATAAAGCACCCTGCGTGTGAAACGCGTTAGTGTTCATGCCAGTACTTTTTTTTATTTATTTATTTTTTTAAATATTTAATAAAACCTTTGGTCGCTATGTTCCAGTATTTTTCTTCTTGAATGAGTGGTGCACCGGCTTTTTTTTTTTTTTTTCTTCCTTTACCGGTTCCTCTTCAACCACAACCTTTATGGAAATACCGTTCGTGAATTTTGCTTGACGAAGTCAGGCAAAATTTAGCAAATTCCAATACGTTTTCTATCAAGTACCTCAGGTGCCAGATCCTCTTTAGTGCAAGAGATTTAAATCTGCATTGCATGTTAAGCTTTCCCACTGCCTGAGGGGCCAGCAATGTATGCAATCACCAATGTGAAATGTGTTTGAATTACTTTGCATTAATCAGTTTGCAATGCATTACTGGGACCTATGGCATTTACCTGCCAGTGAACATATTGAAGTACTACAGCACAGGGTTAGTTCAGATAACATGTGAAGGATTTGTTAATAAAAGGAAGCTCTCTGCGCCCTGTTTTCAGAAATGGCACAGAAACTTGTCTTACTGGTGTTGCCACAGATTCCTATGCAGGTGACCGATCCTGCATTACCTGAAACGAATAGAATGCTTATACACACAGAGAACCTTTACCTAAAAACCAACAGAGTGACATTTTGAGTACACACACATTCTATAGATCACAATTTCCCACTGTGAGAGGTATCATTTTAATATTAAATTGAGACAAGATAAAATATGCACACTTTCTAATTCTGTTAAGAATGGCTGGAAATATACATTAGGATACTGGGAGTTGTTTGTCTGAAGTACATTAAAACTGAAGCGTTTTTTCCCCCCCAAAGTTTATTGGAAATTTACTGTATTATACATGTAATGGGTATTCCCTCTAGTGTGACCCACCCAATCTCATATTGGCCTGTGTGGTCTAACCAGGGTATGAGGGTAAACCTCCATGATTACTGCTGGCATCCCTGTAACTTACCAGGTTTGCTGCCAGCAGGGGAGACAACTGCAGACCATTTTACATGCATGGATACATACAATATTACAAACATTATACATATAGCATTCAATGTATATCATGATTTAAATGTTATAAGTAACAGTAACCATAAGAAGGAGATTAATATAAAAGTAAACAGAGAAGTCATGATTACCACCCTTGCCCGGCTCCTAAGGCAGGGGAGCGCAAACTTTTGAGGCTGTGCCCCCCTATCTTCCCTTCCCCAGCTTCCCCCATCTCGGCCTGCTAGGGAGGTGCTCAGGCTTGACTACTTGCGTTACCTAAATCCCTCTGTTGTGTAGCGTTGGTAGTGCTCCACCTCCTTTGGGCCTCGGCCTGGCCTTGTACTACTTTCTGCTGTCAGCAGGGCCGCAGACAGATTTCCCGGGGCCCGCGACTAAAGTTATAACCGGGGCATTTCTGAGCGGTGGACTATCCTGGGCACTTAGCTGGCTTGGTGACTATCGAGCACTGACTTGCTCACTACACTGTACCTCATAAGTGTACATATGCTTTTTACGTTTTTTTAATACAACTTTATACTTGCCTCCGGTGCGCTCCTGCTCTTTTTCATACTACAGTACATTGAATCTGCTTTTCTCCAGGTCAAATACAGCTACAAAAACTTAAATAAAATGTCAGTAATTTTTTTTTTATTCCAGTCCCTTCTGCCTTTAAGACTGTTTTGTAGCAACAGCAAGGTTAATGCACAGTGTGCATATGAGTGTATTTGCCTTGTAGATGAACACACAAATACAGAATTAACTAGTTCCTTTGCTGACATAATACTCTGTAAAGCAAATAGGCTAATTTCATTTACTGGAGAGTTTATGCGGCACTGCTTTTACGAGTCATAAAGATTTTACAATGTAAAGTATCTCGGCAGATTTAATAAACATTTAGGTAACACTCTTCACAATTGAATAGAGTTTAATTTACCTATTAAATGCTGTTTTCTGTTTATAATTGTAGGTGCACTAGACGTTAGAATGTACAATACTAACACATATGTTTGCCACAGTCTCTTCTTGGGGGAAGGTTTACGAAGGTATATTGCAACCTGATCCAGCATTAACGGTTATTCAAGCCAGTGATGGCCAACTCCAGGTTGGGTGCGGTGCTCCGTATTGGACCTACGTGAATCCCAGCGTACCATATTTCCATCCAAGTTCCTAGGGCGCCACGTCAAATCCCTCAATAACTGACTATGATAAATGGATGTTGAGGAAAGCCAATCTGTAGCACTGCCGTAAGAAGGAGTAGGACTGCCAGACATCATGATGGTTTAATGGGCAGCCCCTGTAGGTATCTCATTCAACATTTTACTGAATGAGATACAATACGAATGCTAAGGATGGAAATACTGTACGTTTCAAATATTATTGAATCATTTTGGGGATGCACACTTGGAGTAAAGTTACCAACTGACAATTCCATCCTCTTACATGTTTAGTAACAGGCAGGTAATGATGTGATTTGTATCATTGTGAGCTTCAGTGATGTCGTCGCCTGATTCCCCACCCCCCCCAAAAAGGGGGAAAAAAAGAGATTTAAACGTGTTTTAAAAAAAAAAAAAAAAAATTAAAGAACCAGGTAAGCGACCTGCAAATGTTTTCATGAAGGTTCTGAGTGAATTATAGTGGCAAGATTGGTTGGTTTAAATGCTTAAAGGACCAGTTCCCTCTGTGCCTCCCTATATATATATATATCTCTCTATATATATCTCTCTATATATATATATATATATATATAAACTGTATGTTCATTTGCATGTCTTAGACAGGTCTGCAACCCTGTATTTCCCCATTATCGCCCAGCATACAGCGCTTCCACTGCAGCAAGGGATTCTGGGAAATGACATGCAAATGAGCACACAGTGCCACTTTTTGCTTCAAAAACTATTTTTAACATGGTTCCCTATAGGCTTAAGCTTGCTGCATGGTCACAACTTTGAGCCAGGGTTAAGGTGCATACCCAGAAAACCCACCCACAGACAGCTGTTTCGACCTTAATGGGTCTCATCAGTGTGGGGTTGATTAACTGGGTATGCAAAGAAGCTAAAGGATGGGCCAACCATAATACTGAGTTAAGTTATGGTGAGTAAAAAAGTGACAAAAACCCTCCACAGCAAAGCAAATATGCAAATGTAAATACAACTGTATGCTCATCTGCATGTCTTAGGCAGGTCTGCAACCCCGCCTTTCCCCATTATCACCCAGCACACAGCACTT
>CM071569.1:46122285-46155724 GCA_036426205.1 Ascaphus truei | reverse complement strand
ATACATACATACATACATACATACATACATACATACATACATACATACATACATACATACATACATACATACATACATACATACATACATACATACATACATACATACATACATACACCTGTATAGGAAGCAGGGGGTCTGCGGAGCTGGACCATTTTCAGCTCCGTGGACACTCTCTACTTCCCATGACATTTACCTGGGAAAGCCCCGCCGGTACTTCCTGAAAGTTTCAATCCTCTGCATCACGCGGGATTATAGGAATGTCGCACAGCAAATTCCTATTGACCTGCATGATGCTAGAAAGGTAACTGGCCATGTTGTTCTGAAGTGGATAGTATCGGCAGCACCTTCCCCCGGTAAGTATCTTGGGAAGCAGAGTCCCCTAAACGGAAATTACCGTGGTTCAGCCTTGGAGAGCACCTGCTTCTTAAACATGAAGAAAGGTGGGAAAAAGGAGGGGAGAAACCAACAACAACATTTTTTAAGTGGAAATGCCCTTTTTGTTGAGCATCTCCAAGTTATTGTTTTTGCTATTGTTGTTTTTCTTTCTCTCGTCAAAATAAACATTAATGACTTTAGGCTGAATTGCATGGGTTTTGCGGGTTTGTAATGAAATAGAAAAATTTGGCTGCAAATTTGCAGCCCAAACTGACAGATTCGCCCATCGCTAAATAGGATGAACCAATGTTCGCTCTGCTTGCATTGCTTTTAAGCCCCTGAAATTCCAGGTGACATTCATCTCTGTGCAAAAGAGTTCAGTCTGAAATGTGAGAAACACGATTATAAACTTTCTTAAAATTGTCCCCACTGCAGTTAAGTAGTTTGCTTATGTAGCCCCGGTCTTGATTTGCCTCCAGGGACCCCCTCTGGGGCGTGCCGAGCGATCGCGGGCAGCGACGGACCCGCCGGCACAACACAAAGGTGGGGGCCGGAGCAGGGAGCGCTCCGAGTCCCAGCGGCGCACCCGGCTAGCGGGGCCGCCATCACAAGTGCTCGCGCATGCGCAGTGATCGCGCACGCGCAGAAGGCTCACAGGAGCCAGTAGGGACTCGCGCAGGGCAAGCGCGCACGCGGCCCCAATTCAAAGACAGCCTCCACGGGACTACAACTCCCATGAGGCATAGGGAGGCAGGCACCAGGTGCCTCATAGTGGCCAATGAGAGGCCAGGAATCCCTAGAGCAGGGATTGATACATTTCGCGGGCTTTGGAGCACGGCAGTTGGAGCTGGGAGCAGGAAGGGGAAGGAAGGGTGTAGGGAGCAAGTGGCTCCTACACCAGGTAAGGTAGTTCCCCAGATCCCAGGCAGGCCCCAATCCCCACCAGGGTAGTGGGTAGGTACTGAGGGACGGCCCCTAGGTTAGGGACCCTGCCCTTAGATGTGTGTGCAGTCTTGTCAGTATCACGGCTGGTAGTGCTGTGAGCGCTGACAAGTTGGCACAGTGTGTGTGTGTGCAGTGTAGCTGCAGGTACCAGTTGAGTGCAGTGCGGTTGCTGCAGGTTCAGTGTGTGTGCAGTGTGGTTGCTGCAGGTACTGTGTGAGTGCAGTGTGTTTGCTGCAGGTTTAGGTTGAGTAGTCAGAGGGGATCCGGGAGGTGAAGAGAGAGGTAGTGTGGGTGCAGGGGGTCAGTGACCCACCTGCATAGGACAGGCTACCCCGTAGGCCCCTAGGAGTGTTCCCTGAAGACACCAAAGGTTGCTGTGCTGCAGGGACGGCCTATAGTAGTAGCGAGCATCACCCTTACTGAGTACCAGCTAGGGACAAAGGGACAAGCGTGCGGAGCAGGTCTGCTGGCGAGTCGTCTGGGACCAGACGGCTGGACATTGAGACCCAGGAGACAGATCGCTGATTCATATGACCCTTTGCGAAGAGGTACCGGTCACCGCCGTGACCGGAAGGTACTATAACAACAAGGGCACCAACACCGGTCAACAGGTGCTGATCCCGCCCTAGGCTAAACTCTTTAGGAACACTGAGCGAGTGGTTAAAGAACGGAGCCTATACCATCACTTAATACATATGGACACGGTGTGTGGGGCACGCGGTGAGGGGACGGAGACGTTGCTCCTGATGAGAGTGGCCGAGCCACTAAGGTTACACGTTAAGGTTATATTGCTATAATATAGAGTGATAAGGTTCCGTGCATTATCATATAGTAAAACTGGTTGCATATATATATGTGTGTTGTTGTATTTCTTGCCCAGGGGAATCTCACATCACAGGGATCCTGGGTAAGTGGAGGCGCTGCGCTAAGTAAGTGTATGAGTGTTACTCAAGGCTCCCAGCTAGCGGAGGCTCAGATCTCCTGGAGCCGCAGGTGTTGTACAGTGACCAGTAGTTCCTTTGGGAGGGTTCAGAAAAAGGGCTACACTTAAAACACCTCAAGGTACAAATACATGGCCCCCTTATGTGTAGTTTTTCTGATTGTAGGTGGACACACCCCTTGAATTCAATTTGAAGTTGTCTAGGTGAGAACACTGTACACTTGTGATTTCCAATGAATTGTCAGGCACACTTTATCTCTACCGTTATTCACTAGCCAGAGTTCAGTGTCTGGCACTCTATGAATGGTTACACATGTGCTGACCTTGGGAGAGATCAGTGATAGCCTGGAGCCTAGAAGTTGAGTTGAAGCCCCTACTGCTTTAATATTCCACATGCATGTCATGCCCTTTAACTCTGTAGTAGCCCACAGCACCGATAACCAACTAGTTTATAACCCCTAACATATGTCATCTTCTGTTTGTTAAACGTCCTCAAATGAAATAGCCATGCATTCTCCATGTTTGATTTATTTATAAAATCTTTTACCAGGGAGTAATGCATTGAGTTACCTCTCGTTTTCACCTATGTCCTGGGCGCAGTTATGATAACCGTAAACTGTTTCATTAAATGAACAGGGTTATACATTATACTTAAAGACATTTCATGAACAGTTAAAGATAATGTTATGGGCATATGTAGCAATTACATACCAGATTAAAATGTGGCCGCTTTAGTCTTGAAAGAACTTTGACAGTCTCTGGTAGATTATTCCAGTTGTGAGGTGCATGGCAAGAGGAAGAGTGGCTGGATTATTTGTTGAACCTTGGGACTTGAAAACTTTTAAGTGAGGATTCAAAAATTAAACAGAGATCATTTTTAAAAAATCAGACAAACTTATTTACAGCTATAGAGTCTTTGATTCTGTAACACTCATCTGGTGTTTTCTAGAAATTGCGCTTGTATTTCTAACTTTTAAGATTAGGAATTCTGTAGTGATGTTGACTTTTTTTTTAACTTTTACCACCAGAAATGGGCAAAAAAACTGTATTGTTTGTACTCAAAATATCGCAGTAAGGTTTGTACTGCATTATTGATATGGAATCTGATGGCGTTGCGTCTGTTATTAGAAAGGGGGGGGGGGAGAAACAATGAGGCTTGTGCAGAAATAATGTGTTGGCTAAAGAGCACTTCCTAGCAACAAAGAGACCTTCTGAAAATGTGTTTTGTCTCTTGAGGTCTTGCAAGCTCTGGGGCTGGCACTCGTGCAATAACATTTTAAGGCCCTGGCAGGGGAATGTACTACCCGGCTATTGGTCGGTGGTCAGTAGATTTATATCAACAGAATGATGTTTTGTATCCCGCAAAGTACAGGAGCACAGAATGTCCCCTAGAAAAAAACAGCTGTACGATTGATGTAGTTAGTACATTATGGGGCCCCTGGAGGGCCCAAACTCCTGACGTAGTAGACATGTCTCTAGGTCACCCAAAGGCATAAAGTAGGTACGTGATGCAGCAGAACACCTGTTTGTAACCTCAAAATATTAAGAATTTCAGAAGACATTTTTTACTTATAATTTTAATATAAAGACATGGTTGTATGAAAGGAAAATACATTTAAAATACAAAAAAAAAAAATCTAAATCAAATTTAAACCAAAAATGTCTTAAGTAACAAACATATTGATGGAAATCAAGGATCGAATACAATCAGTATTGGGTGCCTGGAATCTTGGGATTTTTACATTTGTAAGCAGTATTTCTATTACTTGAATATCCGAATGTTTCCAAGTAATTGATATACTGTCTTTTTTTTAATATGCTGTAACAGGATTTCAGAATTGCAATAGGTGGATGATAACTTTAACACCATACCACTGTACCATGTATTTACCAGGGCAGCGTATCTATTTGCTGGTTATGCTGTGGTATTGTTACCCATGTTGATTCTGATTTTGTTATATACAGTATTACTGTACATCCAGCATTTCACATTTATTCTGCAAAATTGGCCTTTTCTCCAAACTCTTATTGAAACCGGTATCTGAGCTGCTAGATTCCCAATTCATTATATATTTTTTTATGTTTTTGTACTTTATTTTCTTTTTTTTAAATTTAAATGTTGAATTTTCCTGCGGCCTATTTTTAGTATGTTTGTTCTATTTGCTATATCTGAGATGCTGAACCTTCAACCCTAAAATCCAGGGATGGATTAAGCTGCTGGAGCTGGACTCCAAGCCTCTAACAAAGTGGAGATTACATAGAATGTTTTAGGAATTTCCACAGAAACTCTGAACCAGATCTTCTTCAAACAAACAGGACATGACATCACACATCTGGGCTGGGCACAGAAGCCAAGCAAAAAAGCCATTATCTGCGACTCATCATCTAACATTAAATATGAAAAATGGAGCGGTATACAAGACATGCAGAAATTGATTGATTGTCTCACTGACAAGTGCTGTACCCAGCAAAGAATCCGGTCTTGTGCAAGACCAAAACCTGGAACATTAAACTGAACTCTTCTTGCTCTAGCTATGATTCACTCAACTTTGTGTATCTCTTTTTTTCCAAAAATTCCATTTATCACATATCTGTAATCATTTTCCAAGCATGTGGAGACCACCGATTTTAGGCTTCTTGCTTTGTTCAATGGCTAGGCTTCTGGCTATTGCCAACGACATAATCGGTGCTCTCCATAAACCAACAATGATTAAAGCAGCAGTCCAAGCTTGATTTTTCACTTTAATATGTGAATCAATACAATCCCACACAATGATAAACAAATTCGCTAAGTTGCCGGTCGATCGGTGAAGATTCGGCTCGGCGTTCACTAAATGGCTGTCAGTGTAGCAGAAGGGGACCAAACATGCAAAGTTCTGTGGGGAAGATCATGTGACCAGGCAGTCACTAGATATAATTGGTGCACAGCTAGAGAGAGGGCAGGGCTCAAAAAAGGGGTGTGCCGGAGCCCGTTTCAGAAGAGAAAAGGGGTGTGATTTTGTAAATGGCTGCTATAGAAATAAAAAAGGCTTGTTATATTGTAATACAGTAAAAATGTCATTCAGAGTTGTTTAAAAAAAAATGCTACAAGTATTTTCTCATAGTACTGAAATGACACACACACACCACCACCACCACCACCACCACCACCACCACCGTAGGATATTGCTCGGTCTGCAGCTTTAAAATATCTGAGCAACAGGAAGATTTCAAGGAACGTTGGAAGACTTTGCCACAAGTGATTTGGTTTGCCGGTAAGAAACTACAACAGTGTGATAACATTTGCAGCGAAATCAACGCAATGGAGATTGTGTGTGCGTTACTCATTGGCATGGAGCAAAGCATTCAGTGCTTTAAACTCTTCTGTACCCTTTGGGCAGAAATGCTTTGAAGTTAATGAAGAATGAAAAAAAATGTCATTAAATATGTAAATATAGATAAAGTACTGTGAAGAATGGCAAGCACAAAAGCAGTACTTTAATATATATGTATGTGTATATGTATATATAATATATATCTGTATATAATATCTACTATATTTCGTCTATTGTATATATCATCTATTCCCCGCTCATATTCTCCTCTCTCTCTAGCTATCTATATAGATATATATATATCTCTCTCTCTCTCGTATCATCTCTCGCTCTCTCTCTCTCGCTCTCTCTACCTTTCTTTTTTTTTTTTGTTCCTGCATCCCACCTTTTTACCTTTTATTCCGGCGCAAGCCATTTCTGTATAATTATTGCTACCTCAAGCGCACTTTTTTTTTTTTTTGGGAGGACATGGAAATGAAAGTATCCCTAACATGTAGGTTTTGTGTGGCTCCAGACCTGCTTTTCTGTGAGCCCTTTATAAACCGCAGGATCTCTCTGTATTTAAGATGTCACTAAAGAGCATTCACGTCAGGGAGCTGCATATTCAGCTGTGACATAAGTGTGCTCTTGTTCACTGTTTAGCAGGAGCAGTACAGATTGCCCATCGATTGGCATACTCTGTATTACTTCTAATTGCAGCATTTTTATTTTCAGGGACAATTACTTGAAAGTCAGTGCAAATTTCATGATATTGCTTTTTATTGGGTACTGAAACCAGAACAAAAGGCACTGCACACGAGTGGAAGTGATATATTAGAAAGATAATGGAGTGTAATATAGAAAAATATTAGAGCCACAAGGCAAATATCATCATTAGACAATAGAGACAAATATTAGAAACCAACAGAGTTGGAGCATACCCTTGGGGTGGGGACCGGCATAATGTATCGGGGTGCTGCTACTTCATCGGATGCCAGCCACCACGTGATCCTATTCACAGCGATTTTAAATACCAGCCAGCGCGGAAAGCAAACGCCAACAGAGACCCCCTCCCACTCGTACTGATGTCATCCTTTTTTTATATTATTGTTTGGAATGTTGGATATATGAATTTACGAACTAGAACATGATTTAGATGTTTGGAAGTGCGTAGTCCGACTCCGTACTGATTTATATTTCAGCATGTGTAGGAAGGGTTCTGTATACCACCCAATGCTGTGCAATCCTTTCGGTACCTGGAGGGCTTAGTAGCTTAGTGTTCTCTGTATTTTGTTTTTACGTTTTTAAAACCGCTTATAAAGTAAAGGTTTACTTTTTTGTTTCGTGTTGGGGTGATAAGTGTTATCTTTTCCCGTCTCCAACACATTTTCCTTTCGCGGCTGGAAAGGGAAGCTCGTGCTTCTGGCCCCTGGAAAGTGTCACGATCTTGTTCCCAAACACTAAACAAAAAAAAAAACTAATTTCAGCCTTGTGCTGGAAAAATAGACACGGCTGTAATGAAACACACAAGGACTGTTGACATGTTGTAAAAACCCAGCCTTTTAAGTTTTAATTACCTTCAAAGCCCTCGGGTCCAATTTATCATTTCCTCACTAGTGGAAATATTGATTCGTGTTTAATGCTGTGGTGCAGTTGGTTGCCATAAAGCAGCTTAGTCAACTCTCTGCTCCCAGCGAGACCTTCACACATAAGTGGGAGTGTTGGCCATTGCAGGAGTGGAAACGTGAAAAATTCCCTTTATCTCTTTTACAAAACAAAGTTCCTTAGAGGAGTACAACTTTTAAAAAAAATAACGTATCATAGAACAATTCAATTCCAGTCTTCAGAGGCAGGAAACAGGACCGGCCATCTCTACATTAGACTACGGTGGTGCTGATTTACATTAGGCGTGTGTGCAGTAGCAGATGTTATTGCTTTTAGTGGGTGAAATAGTGTTAGCTCCACCCCCCTTTTTGCACAAGGCTTGTACACGACAATGACCGCTTTAGCGAGTTGTGTACGTCCTGTTGCAATAACGTCTGCTCCATCTGTAGGTTTAAGCTATAGAATACATGCATTTGGCACAATTTTTTTTCACTCATATGCCTTTTCTTAAAGCAGTAGTGTCGCCCACTTATTTCGAGTTAGAACACCAATCCACTCATCCAGATAAATCAAATTTTGATCTTTTCTGCTTTTTTTCCTAAGCCAAAATGGCTGCTACTAACTTTCTTGCCTATCAGCCAATCGGTAGTGACGACATTTGTGCTTATAGCACATTTAAGCTATTGTTTACTGGCAAGGCTTTTCTGGACAGATGTTATTTTAAGACCTAATGCCACCCAATCATTTTTAAGTATTTCTTTTGTTTCCGAAACGGGTGGGTCATAGGAAAATGACAGGCACAGTGAATTGGTGAGAAGAGCCCCTAATTTGGAAACGCAAATACTTAGGTTGGGGCGGGTTACGGCTTTGTGTTGCTGAGTCATCAGTACTGCCACCCTTGGGCCATCCAAAATGTCATTACATGAATCTTAGTTTTCCCGTGCTTTCTCTGTGCGTGTCTTTTTACTTGGTTCTGTGAAGCACCGTAATCTATTGTTTCGTGCTGGCTAAAAAAAAAATCTATACACAACAGAAATGCTACACGTCATACACAGCTCAGATGTTGATATGTCACCATCTTCTTGTGTTTGTGCTGCTAATTTTTAATTGTTCACTTTTCAGCCCAATTTTTCTGATCTTCTTGTGCCTAATAGAAATTCAGCTTCAATGAAAGCCAATGAGATGGAATTTATTGAAAGCCAATGGAGATGGAATTATTGTTAGTCTCTGTTTGAAACTGGAGATAATCGATCCATTCGCCACAGGAGAATATGCACGAGTGGGCAGGATAAACACCTTTTCATGCCGTCTACATGCAAAATGGATTTCATGCAGGTTACTGCAAATACTGGAAACTCCCTGGCAAGGCATCCAAATACTCAATGTGCAACAGTCAGAGGCATTGCACGTATAGGATACCATACGTCTTATCAGGGGTACTGTACTCTACTGTAGAAAAGAACAAAAAAGCCCAAAGCCACTTCCAATATGACAAAAATACACAGTCAATTATGAGCTTCTGGGGGTTCTGTGTGTTGTACTGTAGAATAGTCAACTTTATTTTTTTGGATCTGGAACTCTACTGCTTGGGGGCACCTGGTCGGCAAATATTGTATGCTGGGGGTCACACTTTCCAAATTAGAAATGGTCACCTGCCTTTCCCCCTCCCCCAAAATGACTGATCCTTTCCCTGGATTGAAGTAAATAAAAGAGAAACTGGTGTGGGTGAATTGCCATTTGAGGAAAAAATATATCTATTATATATAATCTATATATATAATATCTCTATTCTACTATTAGCATCTCTCTCTCTTCTTCTCTTCCTTTTTCTCTCCTATCTCTCTCTATCTCTATATCTATATTATATTATATATATTACACTTCCTTTTTATTGCTTCGTTACAAATGACGATTCCTTGTGCCAACTGTGAGCTCTTCTACCAGTTATCCCCATGCTGCATTCTCCGGAACATCTAGGAACCCATTCATTTGAATTGGACTGCAATGTTTCCGTGCAAATGGAAGGCGGTTTAACAGCGTAACTAGGACAAATGTTGAAGAGGGTCAGATGGTGTTCACGTGGCATCAACCTAATAATATTTCTAGTTTTTAGTTGAATATAAGAAGCTGTAGTTCGAATGGATCTTTGATGCACAGCAATACCTTGTATTAGAGCATGTTCATTTCATGTAGTGTAGATCCCCTAGAAGGAATGCACCTTTTTAATTTGGTCTTTATTCCCTCCCTTGTACACTGGGAGTGAACAGCAACTCCTATTTAATATGTTGTTAATAAAAGTGGCTTCAAATGTCCTTTTAAGTAACGTTTAATGACTTTAATTAGCTTCAAGAAATTAATTTCCTAGGTTAAAGGCATCAAAGCCTTTGGCCTGAGACTTGCAGTATCCAAAGTGCTGCTCACATTTATGTTTTGGATCGAGCCATCGTACTTGTGGCAAAGAGCTGCTGACCTTTTCAACAGCCATTTCATATACTGTAGAAGATCTTTTGTATCCTTTTCCAAAAAATCCAATATACGCAAACCCCTTCTGCTTCTCTTCCTGGCATGTACAGTATGAAGCCCAGAGCCAGACCGGCTTCTTACTACTTTCTTACTTGGTCTACTTAAACCCATTCACTGCCAGAGGGGTTAAGTAACAAACTGTGCTGTTTAGTACACAGCTCAGAGTGTAAGATACTATACCATTGAAGTTGTAACATAGGTATTATGGAGTGGGCAGAGGAGACTACAAGAAGAAAAGGGGCTAGCAGAGACGCAGGCAAAGCATTTGAATACAGGTAACGGTAACTATATGAGCATTGTACACAAAGATACGCAGTCTAATTTTCTACCCGATTTTATGGGCTGTATAGATGTTGTCCCAAATAGATCGTCTAATGTATGTCCACAGGCAGTTGTTGAGCTCATAACAAATATCAGAAATAACAATTCAGCCTATATTCCCATATATATGTATGTTTCTCATATTGTTTGGGCAAAGACTAGAAATGGGTCCTGTTGGGGAATATGGTGTATATTTCTGTGACAGACGTGAAGCGGTCCAGCAGCTGACATTCTAATCCCGGCCAACTGTATTGTAACAGCATCCATATGCAGGGCAAATAAACCTGATCCGGAAATATGAAAAATGTCACACAGGTATTGGAGAGTGCATTTATCTGGGCTTGACAAATCCTTCTGATGCATGGTGAGTGTTTTACAGAAGACATACGTGATCAGCGTAGAAATGTTGCTTTATGTGCAAGATTAGGCATACATGCAAAGGTGTCACAAAGTAAACAGTGCTCACCAGGATCCCCTTAGTCTCATGGTGCCAGAGCCGATGGAGTGCCACTATGTCCTTATGTGGGACAACACCGCACGTGACTGTGACGAAACGAGCCCCAGGAGTACTTGTAATGAGACATACCTGGTGCCAAACCCACTTGAATCCCATTCATGTACTACGGTAATGGTCACATAACAACATGATCCAGAGTGGGGTAGGTGCCTATGACCTTTCCTTTTTGGAGTCTCCTCTGCTCGCTCCATCATAACTTGGTGACAAAGTCCCGGTTTAGTATTTATTACACTCTGCACATGGGAAATGAGTGGTTCCTGAAGCTAAAAATGGCAAGGTTCAGCTCTGTAGGTCCAAAGCTATAAAACAAAAAATGGTAAACTGGCACTATTGCTGCTTTTAAAGGGGATCAGATATTTTTCTAAGGCAGCTGAGAAGTCTGATCCACTAAGCCTTCTGTCTGTGTGCGAAGGAAAATGTGGTGGTTCTTAAACCTCTTGTGAGCAGACCAGGTTCTTAAAGCAACCACTAAACCTTTTATGTATATGTAAATGGTATGCACCTGCGTGCAAGTGCATTGATTATACTTGATGAGATTTAGAAAACTAAAACAAAAAGTTTTTCCATGCAGTAAATTTATTGTTCACTGCCTCTGTTATCTATGGCTAACTTTTACATGTACAAGCTTCTTCTTTACCCAGCTACAAATGGGAGACTGCATCAATGCCCTCTGGTGCACGATTGTAAAGCTGGTTGAAGTATCATAGTAGCAATTGTACCTGCAATAATTTTGAGTACTGATTTAGTTTGACAGATGTTTTTGCAATGAAAACGGAAGTCATCAATCTCCACCCTACCCCAGCCCTCTCTGACCAGGCGTTTAATCACATTGCATGCATTTCATTGAAGTTCTTCCTTTGATGGGAGGATGACTATGCCAAACCAGCCCTATGGGGGAATAGTTGTATAAAGAAGAAACACTACATCCCCAGATGTGGCCTCTTTCATATGGAACTCTTTTGCAGACATGAAAAGTTCTGTTAGCTAAGTCCTTAATGATTTCCTTTTGGGTGGGGTTATTTTGTGAGCGTGGTTATATCTATCAGTAGGATGGACAAGCAACACAAATTACTTCTGCCAAAATCTTATTAACCTCTTCAGTACTAATGGGGCCTATAAAGTATTGAAAGGGGTAACTCCATTGATTTCACATGTAAATTGCATGCAGATGGTGCATCTGGATTCTCCTGAGCTTAAAACAGTTAATGCATTAATGCTTGTTCCGACCTATAAAACGTTAAGCTGAATATTTCTCCCAGTGTGCCGTGCAGCCTTACTTTACCTCACATTTTATGATCCACATCTCCTTTTTCTCCCTTCCTCCCACACAGCACTTATTTTTTATTTATTTGTGTTCCCATTAAAACATGTCCACTTCCTATGGACATACTTGAAAATGAAAGGTAACTCTCAATGTATTACTTCCTGGTAAAATATTTTATAAATAAATATGGACAAATGTTAAGTCTTTACCCGGATACAGGGGTGGAGGTAGGAGTGACCATAATGTAGGTATGTTGCATGCAGTTTTTAGTGTGTGGCACTTTGTTTGAACCAGTGCGACAGTGCGATTCCGCATTACTGTTTAGAAACTCCCACTCAAGTGAATGAGCGTTTTGTGCGGTAGAGTCAAATCGGCACTATTGCACTCTATTGAGTAATCCCTTATGTGTATACAGCACATGTAAGGGAGATGTTATTATGGAAGTGTCCTTGCTCACAGGATAGCATAAGAAGCTAGCCTTGCTTGCCTGTTTTCCATCCCTATATAATAATCCCAGGGGGAAAAAAACTTTACTGTGGAGAATGAGAGCTGAAAAAAATCAAAACTAGCTCAATTTAGCCCTAGCAGTCAGGATAACGTGGTCTCACTATCAAAAGAGAAAAGCACCAGAGAAGGGAGAGAAGATAATAGGAAAGCAGCTAAACCCAGGAAAGTAGGTGTTAAATCTGAAGGAGTTTACAGTATTTCCCTTTCTCTAATTGAAAGCCTTATAATTAGTTGCACTTGATAGATGCTTGTAGTAATATTTATTGTGATACCATTTAGAGGTTTGAGGACCACTGCCATAATCCAGGCTGTTCTATTTTTTGTGCCTGGGGTGATGGCGAGAGCAAATGAACTGGTCCTCATGCCGAGTTTAATTTGCAGCATATTTGTCGCTCTGTCTCTCCACTGTGCTTCAAGAGGCAAGTTTTCAACCAGTGTATTTTGCCTGTGCTCATGTAGGTTTGTGAAATGTATGCTAAGATACTTCAGACAACTCTCAAAGCCTAGGCCAGGCAGGGAACGGGCGTGCTGGCGCTCGTGCGCTGCGTCCTGCTCAGCCGGGCGCTTGGGGGCACGCCACGACGTCACGGAGCTGGTTCGCCCTCATTGGGCGAACCGCTCACGTGACGCGCTTGGGAGCAGTAAAATCAAATTTGCTTGCTCTAAGTGCCTAGCAGGCGCAGGCGCTCGCTCACGCTGGCCAAACACATTGCCGCAATGCGTTTCATCGCGGCCAGGGTGAGCGCTCCCGCCCACTCAGCGCCGCCGAGGCCTAAGAAGTATGGAGAGATGTATGCTGAGTATTACCCAAAGAGACGGGGAAAAAGGCATGGGTTTGAACCCCCAAAAAAGTCTGTGACATCACAAGGGTAAAGAAATTTGAAATAGCAGTGGGATGAACATATAGCAAGAAGAAATGAAATTTTTTGCACAAAGATGGTACTCTGCTGGATTCCAATAGGAATTAAAAGACCACGACAACAACCAAAAATAATATGAAGATGAAATCAGAAAATTTGTTGGAGCAACGTGTAGAAGAGAGGCTTGTAAAGATCATTGGGGAGGCTTTCAGGTGCCCGGGATTTGTGTGTGTGTGTGTGTGTGTGTGTGTGTGTGTGTTCGTTTTATTTCTTTATCTGAAGCTTCTGTATTACTGTATCTTGACATTTTAGGGTCCAAGGTTCACATTCACACTTAATAATGCTCCACCCCATTTTCATTCTCCTATTGATTTCATTCATAACATTTCCATTTATTGATACTTGTTGGGCAACATAAGCCTAGTTTTCAACCTCTTCTAATTGTATTCCATTTATTTTGATCATTGTAAAGTTGACACATTTGTTGAGCTTCACTTTAGTCTTACTGAGATTTATTTGGTGAGTTTTCTGACTTGTTGCTGGAGGTCTTCTGGATATTTGGCAAAAATAACAATGTTGTCTGCAAATCGTAGGTACCCACTTGTTCACCGTTGCCTGCTTGAATTTTCATGTAGTCAAATGTTTGTGACAATTTCATAGTGATGGTGGAAGATCACATTAATTAATTACTTTTTAGAAAATCACTTCTTGTACAACTTGGATTAGGTTAATTGTATAGATATAACTCCAGGCTAGCTCTGTCAAAAAAAATTTCCCCCTTCGCCCATCTCTTGCCAAATGGCAAAGAGGAGGAAAGTTTAACTTTTAAGGAGAGAAATGTCTTGTTTCCGTCCCGGGCACATTGGGCCAAGCCGCAGTTCAGATCCCTTCCTGAACTCACCCTTCTCTAGAATTTATTACTAAAATTCAATTTCTGTTTTTAGCTTCTCTTCACTTTTCAATAACCACAGTTGTTTTTTTTTTATTTAAAGTAATGTCCTTTGATTAGTTTACTTATGTTAGTATCTCATCATAACCCAGGTTATAAATGCCAAATTACCACTTGCCCTTTCTTGCCTCGTTTTGCTATGTTGTTTTGAGTGGTATACATATTTAGATATGCATTATGCATTGGCATAGAATGAAAGAGATGACAAACAGGTAGAAGAGATGCCAAAACGATATTGTATGAAAAAGCACGATAATCCAGTTAATTGTAAGTTGTTGAGTTATTGTGATGAAAAGCATTTTGGGAAGAACAAAAACAAGTTTTATACCATAGGACTGATGTGGCACAATGATTGGCTTTTGTGGGTAGAGACACATTACTTCAGGTGACCTCTGGCAAGCAACTTGATCTTCAACTTTTGCCTTGAATACAAAACTAAATTGTAAGCTTCTTGGGTCAAGGATTAATTAGACCTGTTTTGTTCCACAATGTAGAGGTTGGAGTATGATGACAAAGACTTGATTTAAAATAAACTGTCATGGCTCTCATTTGTGGCCTTTGAGTGACCAGTTTTGTTTTTTTTGTTTGTAATGTACCAGACAGATTTAGGAACAGTTCTTCCGTGCCTGCCTATGTACAGTATATGCCATCACTGACTAACGTCATCCAGCCAGTGTAAACATCAGAAACTCAGAGGATTTATCAGTTCCTTACAGCACATGCTCACATATAGATGTAAACTACAATTAGGAATGATGCATAGTATGCCAAACACGTGTGATTTTTAAGAAAAATAATATTGATTAAAAACTGTCTTTTGGGCGTCGAGTTGGCAAATACCACTTTTAAAGGGGTGGCGAGCCATTAGAAATTATTTTTCAGTATATTTTTGTCATTTGTGCAAGATGACTTCGTAGATCAAAGAGCATGGACCCACTTTCGCTGGGCAAGCTGAATGCAGAGGCTCTAAATAAAGCAGGGACATGGCACCCAGCGGACATCCTTCTCTGGGTTATTGGCAAACAGGAATGGGCTGCTGAAATAAAACAGGGATACAACACAAGTGTGGCCAATGAGGCTGCAATATAATTTTGATACTGGAAATATACATGCAGAGGAATGATGCTGTCAGTCCGCACAAATTGTTTCATTGGTTTGATAAGCCGACCATAAGGTGCTCGATTCAACTTTTACATCTACTTTGGGGCCGTAGTTTTTAATATCCAGTGTCTGTAAAATGAAACCAGGATTGAGCTGCATTTTCAAGCTAAGCATTGCTTGGTTTTACAGTAACCACCATGTCTCCTAGAAATGCAATACCTGAAGCCTTTAACTTTTAAGTCTTATCATCAAGTAGTTAATAGGGCTTTTGTTACAAGTAGCGCAGATTGGCGCTGGAAGAACCTTGCTGCCAACCCTGTAAAAAAATAGAGGGGCAAGTTGGGGGGGATTGCAGCTTAATTAAAAAGATAATCCCTCCACATCATCCACATCCTTCTTTTTTTCTTCTTCTTCTTGCTTAATGCATTGAACCAATTTAGCAGATAATTGCAGTTTTTCATGGAATTGCTCCATAAAGGCCAACTGCTTTTATTAAGGTCCTCGCTAATGTGAAATCTAGCAAGGAATTTGCCACTTACCTGGTTCTTTTACACCCATTTTGAGTTTGGTGTTCTCTTTTATAAAAGAGCGAAAGCTATTCCACGACTGAGATAAATATCACATTCTAACCCCCAAAAAAATACAGTAATATGGGGGCCGTGTTTGTGATGCACCAAGATACCTTACATAGTTCAAAATATAACCATTTGCGCACAGTAATGTGCTGCTTTAAAGAGGCAATCCAAGCTTACAATTGTTTTTTTATAGGATTGAAGCAGCGGGTGTGGGGGGGTGGGGGGCTCCAGAGCTGAACCCCTTTAATTTTTGCCCCGGGGACCTCTCGCTTCTGGAGATACCTCCGACTTAAGTACCGGTAGCAGCTCTCCTCAGCTTCCCGTGTTCACAATATGTCCGCTGTGGAAAGATTTTGCGTCCTGCGGGCCAATAGGAAGCTGTGACGTCATCGGTTCGGCCTCCTATTGGCCCATGTGACGCAGGAGCTTTAAACTTTAAAGCCCAGCTTGCTCAGCCGGAGCAGCTACCGGCACTTTTTTTTTTGTGAGCGAGGTATCAACATTTGAGATCAAGTATAAATAGATGTTAATTAATGGTCGTTAGTCTGTGCATATACCGGCATTAATGGAGAAGCAAGGCTGAGCCTCGTGATGCTACACCAGGTCCGTCTGAACCGGCCGCTACAATTCTTTTGCAGCGCTTTGCTGAGGAGGTGTTTAGAGCAGGGGTGGACAACTCCAGTTCTCAAGGGCCATCAACAAGTCAGGTTTAAAGGATACCCCTGCTTCAGCAGAGGTGGCTCAGTCAATGATTGAGCCACCTGTGGTGAAGCAGGGATATCTCTAATACTTGGCGTGTTGGTGGCACTTGTGGACTGGAGTTGGTCACTCCTGAGTTAGAGCTTCTCATAAATGGAGTACTGGAGCACTATCCCAAACTATGTTGGTGTGCTGTGATACGGCATGAAACTAGCACTGCCAAAAAGAACAGGATTTGGACGACCATCCTCGTGTCCATTAATACTCTGGGCATGCAGTTAGGCCTGCTAAACACTGTGGACACTAGCTGGTAGGTAATGTCAAATGATATATCGATCAATGTAACCTTTAGTGTATGTGTGTCTATATCTATATATATCTATATATATATATATATATATAGATATATATATATATATTTATATATATATATCTATATATATATATATATATATATATATATATATATATATATATCATTTTACTTTACCTGCATAACATATGCAGATCTTTAAAGGTTATTAATGAAACATTACTCTTTGTTTTCACCCCTCCCTTTAATACCCTTCTCTTCATTCTCTCCTCCCCTCTCTGCGCTCCTCTCTGTTCACACTACACTCCCTTCTCTTATTGCTGTCTCTATTTCCTCCTCCTACTGAGCTTGCTCTCTCTACCCCTCTCTTTGCACTCCCTCCTACCCGATGTGCACAGTGCTCCCCATTCCTTCCTCCTCTGTTTTCCATCCTTGCTGTCTTTGTCTCCTCCCCTCCTGGCTGCCTCCGTCTCTATACCACTGCTCCCCTCGTTCCGTGTGTGTGTGTGATCAAGGTAATCCATGACCGTACATATCAAAAGTTAATGTTGAGGTCTGTTATAACCATCAGCTGGGCCATTAGCACACATGTAATAATAATATTGCAGTCTGTGATAAATTTAACTAATTATACTGAACATATTTACAGGAAGACACCAGAAGTGAATGGCACATAGTGTAATATGAAAAAAACAAACCCTATATCACAAACTTAGTTAACGTAAAAGTGAGCTGCACGATAACCCAGTGAGAGCTGGAAAGTCCAAAGAGGAAATTCTGCTGGGACCCGGCACCAGGCCCCCCGGACACACAGCTCGCAGCACCTACTGTAGGATCCGTGACAGACACAACTAGGCAGCTAAACAGCTGATCACTTGGTTCGGCGTCTCCATTCGACGGCGCGCGCAGATGCTCCTGCGTGATGATGAAATAGCAGAAGTGACGGGCGGTTGCAGAGGTCCCGCGCTCTTCCCCCGGGCATTTAAATCCCAGGGGACCGCGCAAAACCTCTGCAACCCGAGATTCAGCCGGCTTCAGGACGTGTGACCATGGCAACGTGGCTCCAAATGACGCAGCGGGGTCATGTGACGTCACACGCCCCCGTGGTGTCTTTTGACACCGCACCGAGGTAAGAAGGGGCGCGACGACAGAGGAGCGCAGGGGGGGGAGGGCGCAGCAAGAAAAGTTTGCGCACCCCTGTGATAAGCCACCAAATGTGTTGATTAACCAAACCTAAACTAATGTGTATAAGGGTTTAGATGAAAAAGATGTGTGATCTCCTAAACAATTAACACGTGTTTTTTCTTGTCCTTTTTCTTCATATATGTGTAAACATATATACATACAAATATAAAAATAAACTACATGCAATAATACTTAATAATGCATATACATAAATGTGTTCAACAATAAAAACCCTATACATATATATGTACATATAGACTAACATCAAAGATGTAGTCCTTGCAAAAATAAATATATAAAGCCACTCTGACTCAATATTAATTATTTAATAAAACTAGAAACCATTAATTAAAATTCATATGAAGGGCAATTCCATAAAATTCTGAATATATGACCGACAATGAAAAAATAAAACGAGTAAACTTGTGATGTGACATATAGGACAAGATGATCCCAGATCTAGTGGGCGGACAGCAATATTTGTGCCCTAATTATTTCTTTACAAATGGTATGTCCACTGGGTGCTTGGTTCTGAGCTTGAAAATCCAATATTGCTGCCTGCAAAGCAGCTATAAGTCCCTATTGCCACTTCTAATATTGTCTTTCAAGAGGACCATTTCTATGGTGTCCATGGTAGTAATCCACAAGCATATTTTTGCAGCAAACTAGTACTCGTGGGAACTTTTCACACATCTTTATGCAGTACACGGGGAAATAAGACATTATAAAAATAGCATAATAAATGTTAAAAGGTTTGACTTGCTACCTTTTTAGAAGCTTACAATCTAAAGGAAGAATGGAAAGCAAAAATGCAACAGTAACTATTGTCACAGAAGGCTGCAGCAATAGCTTGGATGCATGACTTTCTCATATAATAGGTTTGCCACAAGCGTGCAAAACTTAATGCACTGTTGTCTACTACCTCATCATTCTGCATCATATGAGATGACATTACTTAATGTAACTGACCGTTTTCTCACACACAGACACATTAACAATTCGTGCAAAATTAGTCCGATGCAATACAGCAACATAGGCAGTAATGTTTGGGAATGTTATTCGTTTAACTCATTCAGGGCCACACTGATGACATTTCATCTCGCTACACTTGCTCAGATTATGTGTGTATACATATCCCCAGGCCAGTTTGTTACAAATATCGTGCTTTTAAAGGAGAAAACCCTCTTGGAAGTCTAGATGAGTTTAACTCGTATAATGTTAGTATCTTTTCCCCCTGAGCATGTCCTGCTCTCTTTTTGTGTATTAGGCTGCGCTTATAGTGCCGGCGACGGTGATGCGACATTGCGGCAAAACAAATGTATTGCCGCTGTCGCGTGCGCTTATAGTAAGGGCGACGCTGGCGGCGCGAATTTTTGAAGCCGGTCAAATTTGGTTCAGAGGTACATGTCGCGACAGCCTCTGAAAAATCAATCAAAGACCTGGTCGCCTGCGACGTCGCCTGAAAGCAAATTACAACTTTCGCTAGCGGAGACGTCACCCGTCGCGTCGCCGTTGCGCGCACTAAAAGCGTGGCCTTAGAGATCATGAATACTTAATGTCAAGCATCTGTAGTTACCTTGGTAACCTTTAGAATGCACTGGGCTCTGGAGAGAGCTCCATTTTAATCTCCCGGACTCTTGCTCTTAAATGCAGTTAAAAAAATCAAAGCAAAGAAAATTGGGGCTAAACGGGGATTGCTGCTTTAAATTTGTTATACGAATACATTTTTGGATGCCTTTCATGAACGTGCGTGCATCCGATAAGGCAGATTGCTTGGTTTGTACTGTACATCTCCTGGAGAGGTTGTGTATATTGAGAAATGTTTGCTTTTTAAACTATAAATAAACCTTGAGGTCATTGAACTAATTGAGTAACATTAGAGGACTGGATGCTTTGTACAATGAGTGGCAGGCCACTATGGCACTGACATGGTTAACCCCCTCCAGCCATACCCGGTCATCTGCAATATTGGGCAGTCACATCCGCGCCTCTGACATGTATGCTAATACACCATCTGTTTAGGACTCAAGCCTTGTGCTGTTACAGGAGAGCATTGCATAGCAATGCAGATGGCTCTGACAAAGTGGTGAAGATGCAACCTGTGTTGCTATGATGAGTTGATTTGTATGTCGTAAATGAAAAATGGCCCGTTTTTAACCTGCTTTCCCACTTTACCCCGCATAGGCACTGGTTGTTATGTGTTTTTATATTTGAGTGTGAAAAATGCAATTGAATACAATCTCATCCCTGTGTTAGGACTTCCATAAACATGCATTTTCAGGGTGTGCGGGATTTCTTTATTTCTCATTCAGCAAAACTCGGGGGTTACGTGAAGCAATACTACTTCGATTTAAAGGTTAATCGATTCATGAAAGTGTCTCCCAGAGGAGGTGGTGGAGGTCAATGTGTGTCTTTTTATTTATTCAGCGCTTTTAGGAAGGACAGTAACATAGGATATACAGCTTTTTTATGGAGGGATATATAGAATAGAAAGCATTATGAAAGAAACCATAACCTTGAGGGATGTATTGTATTACATTATAGAATAGATAATTTAACGAACAGACTGTAGAATAATAATAGCATGTTCTTGTATAGCGCTACTAGTTTTACGTAGCGCTTTACAGACACATTTTTGCAGACACAGTCCCTGCCCCGTAGAGCTTACAATCTATTTTTTGGTGCCCGAGGCACAGGGAGATAAAGTGACTTGCCCAAGGTCACAAGGAGCCAACACTGGGAATTGAACCAGGCTCCCCTGCTTCAAACTCAGTGCCTGTCAGTGTCAATGAATAGTGAAATAGAGGGATAAGTTCACAAATGCCTTGAATTTACAATGTAAGCTGTGTTTCTGTAACTTTCAGAGCCCATATGTTTTAATTGGTTTGTTGTGCCGTGACATTATTACATTATTTTGCCTTTGAAGTGAGCTATGAAGTTGTGATTCAGAACTATTGAAATGATGCATTAACAGGGCCGGTCTTGTTGTGTGCGTCAAAATGCCCTATTAATGTAAAACGTCAGCTAGCTGGGATGTCTTTTTAGTCCCTTCCCCAACCCATCCCCTCCCCCCTCCTTCCTTTTATTTTTCCCCACCTTTTTTTTAATCACCTGTACAGGTATAGGAAGCAGGGGGTGTCCAGAGATGAACCACGTTCATTTCAGCTTTGGCGACCCCCCTGGTTCCCGGGATAATTCCTGGGCACGTTGTCGCCTGTACTATCCCCTCCATGGGGAAACAAAATGGAGGTTTAAATATCCCACTTCACGCGGTCCAATAAGAAGCCGTAACGTCATCCATCGCAGCTTCCTATTACCTCCATGTAGTACTGGTAGCACCTTCCCTGGTATGTAACTCGGTCTCCAGAGGGTCCCCCAGGAGCTGAAATTAGCACTGTTCAGCTCCAAAGATCGCTGCATGAAGCAGGCTGCTTTCTATACATGCAACAAAAATTGGGGATTGGGGGACAGAGGGAACAGCTGCTTGAAGCCGTTTTGCTACAAATGAAGAGGTTTATTACTACTATAGATGTGCAAAGTTGCCTTGGTTAGAATTAAAAATGTTCGTGTAATTGTATTGGGTTTACACAGTGCAAGCAGTTTGTTCAATTTCACAATAGTTAAAAGCACTCTGAATATCGCTGCACTTTTTGAGTCCTGCCCAGAAAACCCTATTAATTTGTATGAATTTGACCCAATTGTAATTTGCTACTTGTTTTCCTGGAGAGGAAATCCATAATGGCTACCAACGGCATGGCCATATCTGGAGGCAGGAAGTGAGGTTGTATACTTTGCTCACCCAGAAGCCTCCAGTGTTGGCCACTGTGGGAGTCTGGAAACTAGGCTTGATGGACCACTTGGTCTAACCCGTTATTGGTAGTTCTACTCTTAACTTAATGTGTGTGTGTTTTTATAACCTGTAATGAGCAGAGCTTCTGAAGCTTTTTGTAATGCTTGTCCTCGTGGAATGGGGTGTATGATGGCCCAGTCTCGCCTGGCAGCACAGCGAATTAAAGGTACTGATATGTATAATCTGCAAAATCAAGACAATGGGCTGCTTAATTGTGTAAATCGCACAATGTTATGTATTTGTAAATAGGTCAACATAAATAAAATAGTAAATTAATAATAGTCTAAATATTATCCTGTAAATGTTTGGCAGTATTTTTGCAAAGTTTGAAAGAAAAAAAATTCAATCAAGAATCCACTCTACTCGCAAAATAATTAATACTGTACCTCTATTATTTTAAATACCGCAAAGTCGTTTTTAGCAATCCCACCAGTCGCGTAGCTAGACATACGCAGGCCCCCGGGCAAGCGATTTTTGAGGGCCCCATTTATAAGTGAACGTATTGCGTAGATTCAGGAGACATTTTTTTTTTTTTTTTTAAAGATTTTTAAATTGGAGGACACCTCTCCCCCTCACCTCTCCCCCTCACCCCTCTCCCCCCTCCAGCAGCAC
This sequence comes from Ascaphus truei, assembly GCA_036426205.1. Lineage (NCBI taxonomy): Eukaryota > Metazoa > Chordata > Amphibia > Anura > Ascaphidae > Ascaphus > Ascaphus truei. The sequence goes on along the minus strand of CM071569.1, from coordinate 46,133,287 downwards.
ACTTCCCCCTCCTCCATGCCTACCTGTGGAACAGGGTGGTGATAGAGGTGGGCGGCGGCAGGCAGCCAGAGGTAAGCAGAGGAGTTAGGAGTTGCACGGAGGCAGAGCAGGGCGGCCCCGGGAGGAGCACGCTATAGCACCATAGACACCGGAAGTAAGAAAGACTTCCGGGTCAGACCGCTGGGGTGCGCTGCTCCCGGCCGCCCTGCTGTGCCTCATGCAACTCCTAACTCCTCTGCCGTCTGCTTCTCTGCTTCACTCTGGCGGCCCGCTGCCTTGTACCATCATTTCCCCACGCCTGCCTCTATCTGAGGGAGAGATGCTCAGCAGGGCCGCTGACAAGGAGGGTTTGCGGGCCCCAGGGCTTTGCCTGGGCTATAAGCTACGCCCGTGAATCCCACCTTTTCATTCCATAGCGGTATTCTGATATTCGTTGCAGAAAAGTTACCTCCCTAGCAGGTTAAAATGGCCGCTGCCATTCACACGCATAGATACCGTGAGGCTGAAGCTAGGGAAATATGAAACACGTGAAAGGTCATAAAAATAAAAAATAAACATATATGAAGATTTTGAAAAAATGAAATTAAATCCGCACAACATGAACCATCAGGCTCTGTCATGACGTTGTTTTTGTGGGAATTATTTTAACCTTTTACAATCTCCAGCGTCCGGCAGCACCAGAGCCACCAGACTTCCGTGTCGTGGTCGCGATCACATGATGCGGCTGGTGCTCAGTTGCTGTAAATGGAATTGGAAGAGGTTCTACTTTCTGCATCGGGCTGGCCAGCCCTACCTGCCCCTAGAAAACGAGCAAGTACACATGACATACCAGGTAGTCTTTGCGGCATTGTCGAGCTTACGGTGCCCTTGTGTATGCTCCTTTTATACTATGTACATTTTCTCAGTTATCACTGTATGATATTGAGAATTGTATGACATACATTTTGCATACAATACATACCTTTTTAAGGTTTTCCTTTAACGTGCATTCTGATGAATGACCCCTGTATAGGTGAGAAACGTTGATGTATGTTTAATAGCCCCTGAAGACTGGTTCTTCAGTAATTTAGTGTTCGAATAGTAAAATTGACAAGATGAGCAGAAAATATCCCTGATTTTATCAATTGTAGGGTATTCCATTGAGAGGAATTAGATTTCTTTTGTCCTGCGATAAATCTGGTACAGTACAACTGTCTTGTGCTAGTTTTGCCCCCACAGTTTTTCAGCTGGGAGACTAGTAAATAACCTTCCAATACTAAAATGGGGCCTTTTTAGGTATGAAAGAAAATAAAGGACATCAACCCGTAATAAATGAAAACGTCTATAAGATGAATCACAAAAGGAGATAGAAGCCAACCATGAGAAAGAGATGCGTTATTAAAATGTAATTCATTAATGAAGTAGAACGACATCCCCATTCAGGAGTCTAAACATTGTAATAGTGCAAAGTTGAAAAAATATTTGTTTATCCTAGTGCAAAGTTAAAGACTTTTTATTAATGAGACGAGTCTGACCCTTCTTGTATGTTGCTGCTGACACGCAAAGAGCCCAGTTTGCAAGTCAGAGGGTGTTGCCTGTATGACTAACACTCTGCAAACAAAGTGATTGTCTCTTCTAGGGGGAATCATTGTGATACCATGAGGCGTTGAAGCAAAGCTTGGCCAAAGTCCATATGATAATTATTGCTGTCCTTTCTCACGTATGTTTGATTAACGTATTATAAACACTCCTAGGTTCTAAAGATAATGCAGTGTTCGCTGAAGTGCTACAGGAGAACAACGTGCAGGGCAATACTTGCCTTCAATCTCCAAAGCCAATAAATCTTGTGCTCTGCAATACTGCACATAAATCACACGTCACTCACGCAGTCCTTGATTTAGAAATGTTTTATCGGAAGGTACTGTATGCCTACGGCTTGCTTGAGATGAATTAGTACCCCTGTGGTCTTGGCTATAATGTTATGTTGAAGGTTGGTATGTCCTCAGAGCTTTGTGGTATGAATAACGATGGCACTGAACTCTAGTTAGTGGATGTGGCACCACGGTAGAGAATTTTAGTAGTTTCCCATTAGGAGGTTATGCTGGACTAGTTCGGGGTTGTGTGTCTACAGTCTATTGCTGATCATCATCATTGATATCCGAGAGCATTTTCAATGGATCGTGTACTGCGGTTTAGCTACAAATATAACAATTGTTCAAAATGCAGTTCTAAGGATCATCTGTGTTTATGTAGTACTTTAAAAATAAATAGACAAATGCAGCTTATACCGTTTGTTAATGGCATGTATGAATACATAGGAGGTAATGTTATTTTTGGTGCGAAAATATCTGGAGATCTTGTTCCACTTTTTCTAAAGGGGGGAAGTCCTTAACAAACTAAATTTGATAAATATTTTTTGAACTCCAACACAAGAGACCGCTATGAAAAATGACTATTTCCAAGTATTTCAGCACTTTAGGGTGGTAAACACATTGCTATAGCATATATTATTTATCTGATGATAGTGGAGTTTGCGCAGTTATAAGGGCCGTGGCAATATACAAAGTTATGGTATCAATAGCCCATCATTCAGTGTGCACTTTGAGAAGTTACTTTTAGTGTTACGTTTAGAAGATTGCAGATGACTCCTTACAATTGTCCTCATGCCCATTTTGAGTGTCCACGCACACCACTTCCAGGTTCATACATCTTACAAAATGTTTAGAAAATTTAAAACCATATCAAATATTGTTGTGATGTATATTTTATGGAGGGAAATGACTTGATTGCTGCTGTGTAATGCGGTTTCATCGCCCCACTTCATTTGACAATGATTTATTTGACTCTGGGTGGATCTGCACTGTTGGGTTAGAAGAACTGTTCCTCGTGGCAGACTTTCTGTCTTCAATGTGATTGCTGCAAATTAGCCTTCCTCTAACCCTTCCAGGCTTCGTGTGGCAAATGGCATTTAATAAATGGAGTGGTAGCTGCTGAGTGTGACTGTATCTCATTGATAAGTAGCATTATTTCCAGTTACTCTCCCCCTTTTTTTCCCCCTAGTCCCTGGGAGGGTGCAGAAGTGTGGCATGCAGCAGATAGAAAGTACGCTTCCTACTGTATGTCGCCTCCGCAACCAGTTAGAATGGTGCTGACACCGGCAGCATTTGTAATGCGTTCAATGTTTCTATGAGACCCTATATTAAGGGTTCAATCATGTGTAGCCAGGTCACCTTTTTCTCCTTGGAGACCCCCCTTCCCTGGCGCAGCTCGATCGCGGGTACTGAAAACCCCGACGGCTGCTTCCAAGGGTGGGGGCTGGAGCAGGGAGCAGCGCGGCTTCTCCTGCCTGCGGCCGGTTGCCGGGGACGCGATCGGGCCGTTGCTAAGGCCGCGATCGCGTCTCTAAGGTCCCGGCGGCCGCAGAGCAGGGCGCCGCCATTGAGCCTCAAGTCGCGCATGCGCAGTGATCGCGCGAGGGCAGGAGAGCCCCAGATAGGTCGCGCATGCGCAGATAGGGGTAGGGAGCTAAGGCAGCTATTAGGAGGTCGCGCGAGAGTAGGGAAGCCTAGGGAGAGATCGCGGCGGCCATTGGGAGCTAGTGTAGGCAGAGGGGAGGAGCGCACGCGGCCCCAATGTTATAGTAAGGGCCTCGGGACTACAATTCCCAGGAGGCATAGGGAGACAGGCACCAGGTGCCTGATAGGAGCCAATAGGGCTGCAGGACTGCCCTGGAGGGATATAGATACATTTGGCGGGCTGGAGCTGCGTGTCAGTCAGGAAGGAGCAGAGCAAGGAGGCAGACAAGGGAAGGAGGTAGGGTACGGGAGAGAGGGATCCCCTGCACTAGCCAGCACCCCCTTGGCCCAAGATAGCTCTAGGTATCACACATAGTGAGTGTTGCCAGGGAATGCCCTAGAGTAAGGGACCCTGTCACTCAGGTTAATCGGTTGTTAGTGGGAGTCAGGACTGGGCCTCGTTAGGGGAGTAGGAATACTATTAACCCCTTAGGTCCCAGATGGCTCTCCCTCTCCAGTGTATGGTGTAGGAAGGATTGGCTGCTGTGTGTTGTCGCTGCATGTGTTGGGCGCAGTGAGTGCAGCGGGTGTGAATGTCTGCAGGCTGACGGTGTTAGCTGTGTGTACGCTGCAGGCTGGTAGTATCTGGGAGTTAGTAGCTAGGTGTTAGGAGTAGCTATTGTTAGGGAGGATTAGGGACTGGGTAGCTCGGGGAGTGAGGCAGGGTATTACTCCGCTGGCCCTAGGAGATTTCCCCTAAGCCACCCAGGTTGCGGTTCATCAGGGACAGGCCCTAGGTTAGGGTTCCTGTCACGCTAGGATTAGTTAAGGATAGACAGGGATAGCGGCGTGGCTGTTCCTGTGGTTCGGTTGCTGTACCAAGAGACTGGTGTGTTCCCGTGAAGCGGTGGGACCCTCGTTGGGGTCCACGGCCGAAGTACCTGGAAAGGATCAGACGGACGTCTGACCCTTTTAGAAGAGAGTTGCAGACCCGAGCATCGGAGTGCTCGGAAGGTATCTCTAACGTATAAGTGCACCAACAGGCCTATTCATATAGTGACTGCGCAGTCACCCATTGACTCTCCACAGGAGTGTGGGACATGGGGTGGGGTTTCCTTGGACACTGGGTGGGCTCACTTGGTGTTGGGGAAGCGTCCTGCGTGACGCAGTAGGTGTCTCCTCGAGCGAGGGACACAGGTATCATTATGTGGTTATATGTGTGTTACAGAAGTAAATAGTATTAGTTATTATATATCCCTGTGTGTGTATTGATTTATAGTGATTGTCCTGCGAGGATCCACTCCCCCTCTGGTGGGAGCCATCGCAGGTGGAGGCGCTGCATCGTGTAAGTTAACCCCTAGTAGTGTGTAATGTCCCAGGTTCCCCGTGGCGGAAGCTCAGCCCTCCTGTGAGCCAACAGGTAACGCACCACACCCGAGTAACGTTGTATGTTCCTACACCCTCCACAGTATCATCTGCGATTGGGGGGGGGAAAACCCGTTACATTTGGAGGCGCTGCTGAGATCGACCTGGGGTGCCCTGTTTCATTTTTTTTCTAAATTGTCCAAGTCCTATTTTTTTCCACCATGGTTGTCAAGTCCGGACACGAGGTCCTCGCCTGGGCCTTGAGGATAAATAATCTTAGTCCCCGCCGTGTGGTGGCCTTAGAAGGCGTTCCCGCCAATATATCTGAAGATGAGATCTATGAGCATATGCGTAAGATCCCTGGATGGCAGCACGCTCTTCTTATAGACTTAGAGCCAGCTTCCACGTCCCCGTGGAGATCGCGGCTTTTTGTTGTGTCATCCTCAAGGGATATATGCCCGTCCGAGTCACCGTCCACGTTATTTATGCCCGGGTGTCCCCCTGAGGGTTACCCATTAGTATACGCTGACCCCGCGCCATGGCAACTTCCTCCAAGTGAGATGCGTGCACGTGATACCGCTCCCAAGGCGCAGAATGATTTTGCAGAAAACCATCCGGGACTGGCGGGAAAACCAGAGCCCCGCCCCCGCAATGTGAGTGACTCAGTGCAGAGCCCGAGCCACTCAGTGATAGAGCACACCCCTCCTTTAAATTCCACCAGGGGGAGTGAGCCCAGTGAACAGCCATTAGACCCTTCTGTTCACCAGGAGAAGGAGGAAGGCATTGTCGTAGACATAGAATATTTTCTTTCTGAGCAGGAAACCGCGATAGACTGTCAAGGGATACACCCTAGTGTGTATGTGGCCTGGCGCGCGCCAGGAGTAGATTCTCTTCTCTTCATATGCTCCTGCCTGCAAGAAGCCCACGCTCAGGGAGCCAACGTGGCTCAAGGACCCCTCGACTTCAGGACCGTCGAGGTGGAAGGAGAAATGGGCATACAGTGTTTTAGCCCCACTTGTGACTGTTCTAGAGAGACATTGACATGGTGGTCCTACTGTGAATGTTGCGGTGTGCGGTTACTGAAGTGTATTGTGCCCCAGCATGCAGAAGTTTCCAGTGAAGAGGTTGAAGTCCCATCGGTGGCGATGCGCCTACCGGCGAACCACCCCAGCGGTGATGCAGAGGATACAGAGTCTGCTGTGGGTCCGTATACCCTGGAAAAGGTGTATCCCGATGTTGCGGACCCTGCTGTGGGCCCGTGTGCCCTACAATGGTCAGTCCGACCTACTACAGAGGTACCATCGGTCCTAGGCGTGGGACCAGTACCTACAGACGACCAGGGTGAGTCGACTGCCCCAGGGGTGCTGGGGGTGAGCCTCCAGGTGACCGCGGAACACGATGGCTCCTTAAGTCTGGTCGCCCGGGCGAGGGGCTCCCCTCTGCATCGCGTCCTGGTGGAGGTGTCCTCATTAGAAGGTAGCTGTCCAGAGAAGAGAGTGGACCAGTGTCTACCGCCGATCCTTCCGGAAGAGGAGAAGCCCATCGTCAGCCAGCCGAGTGGTAAGGAACTCCCTTGTTCCCCACAGACTCCGATGGAGGTGGCCGTGAAGAAGGCCAAAGCTACGGTTCCTGAGCGGAGTGTGAGCCCGTGCGCTCCGACGCGAGTGGTCCCAGGACTAGGATCCAACGCTCCCGAGTTTTCAGTGCGTAAGTGGACTGCCCCAGAAGTGCCGGGGGCAGGTCCCGATACCACCAAGGTGGGAACTGACAGCGTCCCCGAGGACCTGTTGGCCACCGTGAATCACCGCAGGGGTAAGGTGTCTACTCTTTCCCCCCTGCCAGGTGTAACCGAGACATTGTCCAGTGCTCGCTTCTCAGTGGAAGCCTCGCAAAAATATAGGGACAAGGACTGTGTAAAGGAAGATCCAGGGAGACTGGCCTCCTTTAAGCCCAGAAAGGAGCGTGCCCTTCGCCAAGTAGTGGACCGCGGGAAAGGTCCTGGCCTCCTGGTCTACCGCATCCCTGCCGCGGATGACCGGGTAAAGGCCCAATTCAGAGACACTGTGCTACTCTTTCCACCAGGGGGAGGAAGTAGCGAAGAACCAGTAGCTGTCGCTTTAGGGTGTGCTCTCCGAGAGATTTACCCCGGGGAGGCTCATGGACGCAAAAGTGAGGTACCCCCACATGTTCAATTAGGGGCACCCCACAAATGGTCTCAGCAAGCAGCTGATACTCAGCTGGCCTCGGGTAATACTGGGTGTGATGTGTCCAGTTTCATGGATGTTGCAGCCGATCGGTTAAGTGTACGGGTTATGCCATGTCATTTTTCACTGTGTAAAATTGTGTCATGTGATGAGGTTCCCCAAGCGAGGGCGTTGGGTGTTTCACCAGGGGGAGAGTGTAGCCAGGTCACCTTTTTCTCCTTGGAGACCCCCCTTCCCTGGCGCAGCTCGATCGCGGGTACTGAAACCCCGACGGCTGCTTCCAAGGTGGGGGCTGAGCGGGAGCACGCGCTTCTCCTGCCTGCGGCCGGTTGCCGGGGACCGATCGGGCGCCGTTGCTAAGGCCGCGATCGCAGTCCTAAGGTCCCGGCGGCCGCAGAGGCAGGGCGCCGCCATTGAGCCTCAAGTCGCGCATGCGCAATGGATCGCGCGAGGCAGGAGAGCCCCGATAGGTCGCGCATTGCGCAGATAGGGGTAGGGAGCTAAGGCAGCTATTGAGCGCTTGCAGATAGGGACGCCTAGGGATAGATCGCGGGCCATTGGGAGCTAGTGTAAGGCCAGAGGGGAGGAGCGCACGCGCCCCAATGTTTATAGTAAGCCTCGGGACTAACAATTCCCATGAGGGCATAGGAGACAGGCACCAGGGCCTGATAGGAGCCAATAGGGCTGCAGGACTGCCCTGGAGGATATAGATCATTGGCGGGCTGGACGCTCGTGTCGTCAGGAAGGAGCAAGCAAGGAGGCAGACCACAGGGAAGGAGTAGGTTACGGAATAGAGAGATCCCCTGCACTAGCCAGCACCCCCTGGCCCAAGATAGCTCTAGGTATCACACATAGTGAGTGTTGCCAGGATGCCCTAGAGTAATGGACCCTGTCACTCAGGTTAATCGGTTGTTAGTGGGAGTCAGGACTGGGCCTCGTTAGGGATATGAATATATTTAACCCCTTAGGTCCCAGATGGCTCTCCCTCTCTCCCTTGTAGGTGTAGAAGGATTGCTGCTGTGTGTTGTCCGCTGCAGTGTTGGGCGCAGTGAGTGCAGCGGTTGTGAATGTCTGCAGGCTGACGTGTTAGCTTGTGTACGCTGCAGGCTGGTAGTATCTGGGAGTTAGTAGCTAGGTGTTAGGAGTAGCTATTGTTAGGGAGGATTAGGACTGGGTATCTTCGGGGAGTGAGGCAGGGTATTACTACCCCTGGGCCCTAGGAATTTCCCCTAAGCCACCCAGGTTGCGGTTCATCAGGACAGCCCTAGGTTAGGGTTCCTGTCACGCTAGGATTAGTTAAGGATAGACAGGGATAGCGGCGTGGCGTTTTCCTGTGGTTCGGTTGCTGTACCAAGAGACTGGCGTGTTTCCCGTGAAGCGGTGGCCCCTCGTTGGGTCCACGCCGAAGTACCTGGAAAAGGATCAGACGGACGTCTGACCCTTTTAGAAGAGAGTTGCAGACGCAGCATCGAGTGCTCGGAAGGTATCTCTAACGTATAAGTGCACCCAACAGGCCTATTCAATAGTGACTGGCTCAGTCACCCATTGACTCTCCACAGGAGTGTTGGACATGGGGGTGGGGTTTCCTTGGACACTGGGTGGCTCACTTGGTGTTGGGGAAGCGTCCTGCGTGACGCAGTAGGTGTCTCCTCGAGCGAGGGAACACAGGTATCATTATGTGGTTATGTGTGGTTACAGAATAAATAGTATTAGTTATTATATATCCCTGGTGTGTGTATTGATTTATAGGTGATTGTCCTGCGAGGGATCCACTCCCCCTCTGGTGGAGCCATCGCAGGTAGGCGCTGCATCGTGTAAGTTAACCCCTAGTAGTGTGTAATGTCCCAGGTTCCCCGTGGCGGAACAGCTCACCCTCCTGTGAGCCAACATTAACGCACCACAACCCGAGTAACGTTGTATGTTCTCTACACCCTCCACAGTATCATCTGCGATTGGGGGGGGGAAACCCGTTACACATTATCACACACACACACACACACACCACCACACACACACCACACACACCCACACACACACACACACACACACACACACACACACACACGTGTGACAGGGGCTTTCCCTGGTTTAAAAAGGCAGCCCACTTAAAGCCTATCTAGCTGGTAGGGACTGGGAAGTGTGAGTTAGCCCTTACACAGGGATAGGCCTGTTTTTTGTTTTGCATGCTGACATGAAGCTACAGTATACTGTTTAAAGTCTTGGGCTAAATCAAAGCTAATGTTTATTTTGCCTTCGTGATGTCTCCTTGTTATACTTCTGCACGTCTCACAGCCCGCATCAATAATTTCACATTTTTTGAATTACAAATAATGTATGCACAGTTTTTCAAACTAACTTTTTTTTTTAATATACAAAGCTGCAGTTGTTGAACTGAACACAGTTGTATGAGGAGGAGGAGGTCAAATGTCAGCAAAGAAAATGTACAAAATGAAATTTACTGGTTGCATAAGTATGTGGCCCCATAAATCAGTACTTGGTAGAAGCACCTTTTACAGCAATTATGGCTGAGAATCTTTTTGGACAGGTCTCTAATACCGTAGCTTTGCACAGTAGGGTGGTGACGTTTTTGCCCATTCTTCACGGGAAAATTGATCCAGTTCTGATAAGTTTTTTTGGGGGGATAGTCAATGGACTGCAATCTTAGTCTCGCCATAAATGTTCGATTGGATTCAAGCCAGGACTTTGACTGGGCCACTCAAGAACATTCATTCTCTTCTTGTTCAACCACTCCAGTGTGGCTTTGGTTTTGTGCTTTGGGTCATTGTCCTGCTGAAATGTGCATCTCCGCCCCCGGTTTCAGAGTCTTGGCGGACTCAAACAGGTTTTCCTCAAGGATTCGCCTGTATTTTGCATCATCCGTTCTCCCCTCTATCCTGGAAAGCTTCTCAAGAGCCTCCACAAGATTAAATAAAATATAACTTTTAATTGTGCTTTAATAAAACAAGCTAGGAGAGAATATAAATAAAAATATATAAAAAAAACATTAATGGTGCAGCGACTATATAATTATAGTCCACTGTATGCGGGCAAAGTGTGGCATGGAATCTGCGGCCCACAGAAAATATCCTGAAGTGCTAATGTGTCCAGTGCTATTAAGAAAGTCCTGAAAGGATGAAATATGTAAGACCAACATGCAGTGCAATGTAGTGATAATAGGGTGATGGAAAAACCACAAAGCAACCACAACCGTGCTAAATTCCAAACCGTGCTCACCAGGGTCCATAACACTTAGTAGCTTGTGTTAAATCTAATAACTAAATGGTATAGTAGCTGCTCCCTAAATAGACTGCAGTCTATCCATATAGCTATAAATCAATACCTGAGTATATTGATATAGTAATTCTAGTACAGTATAAAGCTGCCCTGCTATCGCTGCTGTGTACACTGGACTGAAAATCTCTCTCTAGTGCACGGAGACCTGCATCTCGGTCACGCTCATGTAAAGTGTAATTTGAAAGCATAGTGGAGTACGCTCGGGTGCCAACAACATGTTTATAATTTGCCAGGGGTGTGAATACTTCTGCTCACAGTGGCAGATTTCCCATTTGGGTATGATGGGCCCGGACCTAGGGTAGCAACATTTAGGGGGCGGCGCGCACATCTGGCACACTCCTGCGCAGGTGCGGCTGGCAAGCACAGGTTGTGCATTCTGCCGAGCAACCGTCAAAGCGCCGTCACATAGCAACGGGACGTCACGCAATGCTGGAGGAGGAGGGTGGCACTAGTGCCTAAGGGCAGCATTTTTTTAAATTATCCGACACACTCTGCGTGTGTGTGCCTGTGTGTGTGTGTGCCTGTGTGTGTGTGCCTGTGCGTGTGTGTGCCTGTGCGTGTGTGTGCCTGTGCGTGTGTGTGCCTGTGTGTGTGTGTGTGTGCCTGTGTGTGTGCCTGTGTGTGTGCCTGTGCGTGTGTGTGTGC
>CM071569.1:46072750-46116927 GCA_036426205.1 Ascaphus truei | reverse complement strand
TATTTATTGGGGGGTGGCGGGTGTATTTTTGTGTTTGGGTGCACGGGGGGGGGGGGGTGTCTTTTTTTTTTTTTTTTTAAATATGCAAGTGTAGTCTTTGGCCTCGAGAAATCTGTCTGGGGTCCTGCCTGGGAGTTGCGCTTTGGTGTGTACTACAGAAAAGAGAAAAAAAAGTCAACTAATTTTCAGGAACACTCTCCGTTAGAAAATGTACTATACAAGTATTTCATTGGTTTTGCCTTTTGCAAACATGTTTGTTCCTTTTATCACAGGTGATTAATTCTTGGGATGTTCAGGGGAAAAAAAGAGTGGAAAGTGTTTAAGTATTTAACATCTTATATGTGAAACATGGGCTACAAACTAGACCGTAGGGTCCTTAATTGCTCAGATTTTACCTTTCAACTCTGTAATTATGACGGATATTACTCCCGCTCTTAAGTGACCACTTCCTGATTATTGTACAGCTGTGGTCTGCCACAGCTCGTTCTGAAATGTTGGCCTATTTCATCTCGGAGATGTAAGGTATCCTTTCCTGCAGTAATGGCCAAACATACTGTCTGTATCTGACATTCTTCCCCCGTGTAGTTATTCAGTGATTTTTTATTTTATTTTGAGTTACTTATGACTGGGAAAGGTTAAATCTGGGTGAAAACAAATTGGGGATCGAATCTCTTTTTTTTTTTTTTTTTTTTTGGACAGTTAAATGTTGAATGAGGACTTGCCAGGGTTGGAGCTATACAGTAGTCCAGGGGTGGCCAACTTCAGTCCTCAAGGGCCACCAACGATTGAGCCACCTGTGCTGAAGCAGGGATATCCTTAAAACCTAACCTGTTGGTGGCCCTTGAAGACTGGAGTTGGCCAGCCCTGGGTTAAGATTTCTCTCACCGTGTGTTACCAAGAGCAGGAACACAATGCTTGCTTACATAAGGCGTAAAAAAAAACAAACCGCTTGGCAGCAATAGTCTTCTGGAGCTTTGTACTTTCTTCGGTGTAAGGCCCACATCCTCCATATGGTGCTAAGCTTTAGTGCCTTTTCTCCCTTTCATTAGGCGTGCTAAAAAGGTGTTTGTTTTGTTAACCCGATCGCTGCCAGAAGATGTGCGGTGTAATCCATTGCTGGCCACTCTGGCAGCGAAAGAGTTGATCCATTTTCACATTTATGTGCCTATATTTAATAGGGGGGGGAAAACAATTATGCTAAGTCACTGTTTCATGTTTGATTCATGTGTAGAATGATTTGCTCGGGGCTTGACAATAATGCAGTGTCCGTAGCGAAACTTTGTGTAGAATTTGAATAATTGAGTTGACGGGACAACCCCAGTTCCATTCAATCTTTTTATCATTAAGGCATCAACATTCACAAAGTCAGGTCTTCAGAAGCACCAGCACAAGCTGCATAACAAAAGGAACAGACCCGAATACTCAGAACAGCTACAGCTGAGCACTAAAGGAAATTGAGTTATATAATACAGACCTGTGAGTAACAAAGAAGCGGTTTTCTTCCAACTACATTGTGCCAGGAGATTATTTCCTTTAATATGAGGATATTTTGTTAATTGTACGCTATTTTTTTTTTTTTTTTTTTAAAAGGTTTATGGTATATTTGAACACTAAAAACAGAATTCGGTCAACTTCAAATTGCAGAAATTGGGCACAATACCACAGAATGCAATGGGTTTTTAAAAAGTACTTTGACTATGGTATTAGGCTATTATCATTCTGAAATGTTTGTAATGTGATGTATCAATGCCTAATAAAAATGTTTGGGGGAGAAAAAAAAAAAAAGTATTTTGACCACTGTGTGTTAGTGATTTTCAACCTTTTTTTGGCTAAGGAACCATAGAATTAGATTGTGAAATCCTGGGGAACCCCAACCCTCTTTCTCACACCCTCTCCCCCCGCCCCCATCCAACTCTCCTCCCCCCGTCCGTCCCTCTTCTCCTCTGTTCCTCCCCCTCTCTGTTCCCCCCCCCCTTACGCTCTCTCTCTCCCCCCTTACGCTCTCTCCCCCCCTTACGCTCTCTCTCCCCCCCCCTACCCCCCCCCCCCCCCCCCCTCCTTACGCGCATGCTTTCTCTCTCCCCCTCTTCCCCCTTACACTCCCGCTCTCTCTTCTCCTGCCTGGTTACTGCTGCATGTGGTACCGCCGGGCCTTGAACAGATGGGAAAGTTGTCTCAGCTCTCCCCACATGGGGCCGCGGAACTCCGGTTTAAAAAGTGTGTGTGTGTGTGTGTGTGTGTGTGATCATTCTATCATAGTTATTGGCATTGTTATGTTAAAGCAGATTTTCATAGGTTTAGAACTTTTTGGCTTGAAAATAGAATTAAGCTCAAACTTAATAGTTTGGGTAAATAAAGACTTCTGCACTTTTTTAAATATATATATATATATATATATATATATATATTTTCGTTCGATGAGAATCCGAAAACTATAATTTACAAAATGGTGAAATCTAAGATTTTGGTACAAAGCTTTTGTACTCGCCCCTCAGGAGAACGAATGGCTGGTCATTTCACAGGCGCAGTGGTTTGCTTTTAATGGCAGTGTTTCTTTTCAATGACATACCTCTACATCCTGGTTACGAGCCTTGATGCAGGCCGGAACATTTTACAGATGTGTCTGCCCCAGCAACCGTCCCGCCATAGAATGTGTGCGAGAGAGGTGCATAACTGCACCCTTCCTTCTGCACTGTAAGCAAGATCATTCATCTGTGGCCTCTTTAATAACATAAGTAGAGATACTGCAGCTCTCCTAAGGTGTAATAGATATGTACAGGAATAGGGTGCATACGGGAATAAATATAACGCGAAAGGAAGGGGGTTAACAGGGCAACCAAAAGAAACCTATGTGCACTCACTATAATCATTAAAGGGCTAGGAAGTAGTCTTTTGTGTATATATGTTAAATAAAGGATTTTATTTATATTAGTGAGTGGCTATATAGGGATCATTCTCTAGGATTGAATGCTTCCTAGCCCTTTCATTGATTATAGTGAGTGCACATAGGTTTCTTTTGGTTGCCCTGTTAAGGCTGTGGTCCCAGTGACTGCCTCGGCATGCGCTGTGCGCACAAACACCGGCTCCCCAGTCACTCCGGGCCGGGTACATGCGTCGGCGCACATTCAGCAGCCGCGCTGAACGGCAAGATTCCACACACACAAAAAAATTGTGTGTGGAATGTGCGACGGAGCCGTGGCCACGCCCCCGCCGGCGGTTCTGCCAATGAGGGCGAACCAGCCGCGTGAGGTCATGGCCACACCCCCGCAAACCCCCCCGCCACGCCCCCTCCCATCTCAACCTCTTCCTCCCAGGACCGCGGGTGCAGCGCTGTGCACGCGCCGCCCCCCCACCGGGCGCGCGTGCACTGGGACCGCAGCCTAACCCCCTTCCTTTTTGCCTCTTTAATAACTCCTACAAGAGATGTACAACATGAAAAAGAGATGTAGTCATTTTATTTGAGCTTTCAAGGATCTATTTTTCTCTGGCGTCTAGTGACCGCCTTTCTTGATATGGAGGCATTAAGTACATGGAGATTCAGCAGTAATGTCTATCTGGCTTCTGATCACCTTGAAACAGCACTACCCTGACCTCTGTCTCGCAGCTGCCACTTTTGTTATTTGAAAGCATGCAATTTTGTCCGTCTCTCTCTCACGGTTTTTTTGACAAAGTTTTTTTTCTTCTTTTTTTTGTTTAGTTTGTTGAAGCAAACTTTTAATAAAAAAAAAAAAAAAAAAAAAAAGTGAAATGGGCATTTTCTTAGGTTTTTGTTAATAAATACAGCAGTTCCTTGCCTTTTTACAGCAATGTAGTTATCGACGCTGCCGATCGCTCTGATCTCCTCTGATCGATCGGCGAAGATCCTGCTGCCCAGGGAACGCAATATGGCCGCCTATTTAAAAAGAGGATGTGGTGTGGCTTTCTTCATAGTTGCTTTAGCAACCCAAGGAAGCTTAAAGCATTAAATAGGGTATAAAGTGAAGAAAGAGGGTAGTAACTATTATCTACTACTACACTGATTTATTTAAAAAAAAAAAAAACACAGGCTTTTGAATAACATGCTGCTTTAAGTACATTTTACTTATAAGAGAATTTACCCTTTCGCTTAGTTGAATTTTAACATAAGCAAACGAACACGTGTGTGTGTGTGTGTGTATATATAAAATACGACTTTTTCTGTGAAAATTTATATTTTCTGCTAATTTGAACTTGGGCAAAACATTGTCCTTTTGTAGTCACGAAAAGCACTAAGCAATAAAGAAAACAAAACTGCCTTAGTTACTTACATTGATCATTGATCATATAGCTAACATTGTTTAGTACTGTAATTCCTAAAGTAGCTGAGCAGCTTGGAATCATGCTTGCTGTGCAGCACACAGCCATTTTCAATAAATCTCTCAAGCAGCCAAGGGTCAGAGATCAGGTGGATAGATGGGGGAGTGAGTGAGGGAGCCCATGGAGGCTTTCGGGACCTCACTGGCCTTCCCTCATTGGCATGCATCGTGTGGGCCGATTTCCTGGAGTGCCTTGAAAATTCCTTTTCTCAAATGTCTAGTGTGAGACTTGCCTCCTATAAAAGAGACATTTATAAATTACTTTTCCTTTTCCGTCATGAAAACAAGAGGTACCATTTGGCTCTCTTGTTCCAGGAATCCTCTTCTATCTTTGAATTGATTTAGCAATCTCTTGAAACCTCACAGTGCTTGCAGGGCCTCTTGTTACATTAGTTATTTAATATTGCCACTGATAAACTTCATTGCCAGTTTTTCTGATCTTGTTTATTGTATTTGTCCCTTCTGTGTATTATTTTGTCCTCCGTGCAGTGTGAGTACAAGCTATTTTATTTTGGAGCAGTTCTACCCTGCAGGGTGTACCGCCCTCTCTCTTACTCCTAAAGGCGCTGATGCTGCCTAGGGTCGTGATTTCAATTTCGCTCGCATTGGGGTACCTAGTAAGGCTATGACCTTGTACTTGTGAGCACATTCACATGTCTCAGACAGATCTGCAACGCTACTTTTCACCATTCTCCAAGCATACAATGCTTACACTACAGCTATGGAGTCTGGGAAATTACATGCAAATGAGCACACACTGTCACTTTTGCTTCAAATCCATTTTAACATGGACCCCTATAAGTGCATGCCAGCTGCATTACACAGCATTTCGGCACAGCCTGGGTTAAGATGCACAGCCTGGGCTAAGGAAGTGCCAGTAAACCTACTCTCAGACAGCAGTTTTGACCTTTTTGGTCTTATCACTGTGAGGCTGGTTATACCGGCTTTGCAATTTGAAGTTGGGATATGTTTCAACCACACATTAAATAAGTTATGGTCGTTAAAGTGACACAAACCCTCCACCGTACAGCAAATAGAAATACCACTTGTGAGCACATTCACAAGTCCTGAATCCTTGACCTCAATCACATCCTTATATGCCCAGCACATCCCGTTTTTGACCCCAGCCGGTTGCCCCGAGTGCTGATGTCATCAACAAGGAGATTCAGAGGTCCATATCCTTGCAATCCTACGTCATAGGCCTATATATCATCTATTTCTGCAGGAAACCCTCACACTTTCACCATTTTATACCCCCCACCCCCCACATTCCTCTACAAGCTGACCAAAGAGTGTCCACGTATTTGAATAATGCAGAACAATGCTGGGAGTACCGCTCACCAATTACAATAGCCAGAATAACAAATGCCCCCAACCAATCCCCCAAGCACTTTGGAAACTTCCTTTCCTTCCGACTTCCCCTCCTCCTTATACCGTGACTTCAACGTCACTAACTCCACATACTTCCCTTTCCATATATTTTCTTTCAGTACCGACTGCAAATTTATCCCTAAAGGACTCGCCGCACACCTATACGCATCATACATACTCCCAGAACCAAGCATATTCCTTCCTTGCATACTCATCCCCCTCCTTCCCCATCCGTAGACTAGGCAAGGTCCACATGCCCCCCAGTCTTAGTCCATCCCTCCTATAAGGCTTTACCCATACCTGACCAATCCTTCTCCGCTCTACCTCTCTGCATCCGGTATGCTCCTCCCCAGAATTCTCTCCCTTAAAAATTCCCTCATTCACCCCAACCCCCTCCTCTTTCAGAATTAATATCCTGTCCTGAACCAGACCCTAAACAATCCCCAAAAATTCTTCATTGCAACAGGGCTTGCTTCACCTGCTGGTCAGGCACCATTCTTTAAACCCAATGACGAATAAAACTGTCTCTTCCCTTCCCAAAATACAGACCACTTAATCCCGCACCTGTCTGCGGTCTGCTATCAAACACATAGATCTGCTGCTCTTTAGCGGAAATAGAAGTGAAACAGGCACACGGACTTGCATATCAACGAAAAATTATTGTGGCACAATAAATGTCATTGATATGCAAGTCTGTGTGCCCGTTTCACTTCTATCTCATTGATTTCTTTGGGACCTTAGGATGCCCTTTTGAATCAGAGCACTGGCAGATGAATATTTTGTGATACAGGCATACCCCGCATTAACGTACGCAACGGGATCGGAGCATGTATGTAAAGCGAAAATGTACTTAAAGTGAAGCACTCCTTTTCCCCACTTATCGATGCATGTACTGTACTGCAATCGTCCTATACGTGCATAACTGATGTAAATAACGCATTTCTAACAGGCTCTATAGTCTCCCTGCTTGCGCACAGCTTCGGTGCAGGTAGGGAGCCAGTATTGCTGTTCAGGACGTGCTGACAGGCGCATGCGCGAGCTGCCGTTTGCCTATTGGGCGACATGTACTTACTCGCGAGTGTACTTAAAGTGAGTGTCCTTAAACTGGGGTATGCCTGTATTCTACAGTGTGCTTGCATTTTCCCTCTTATGTGCATCTGCTGCTCCTTAGCCCCTTGATGGGCCACATCAAATCCCCTATCATCTCTACAACCCCCACTGCGGGTTCCCGTGCCAGGATCCACTTCCCCCCCCCCCCCTTTCCTCTAATAATTCTCTGATTTTGAAAATCCATTCTTTCTGAGGGGCCTTCACCCCCTTCCATCCAATCCATATGGGAGATATTCTCAACCATAGGCCCTGGGGTAACCTTTCGCCTTGACCCTTTTCCTCCAGGCTTGCCTCTTCCGTCTGCCGTGACCCCCTGTAACTGGTGAGAAGTTGAAGAAGTCAGTTTAAAAAAGGAATTATATTAATAATAATAATAACTATTTTATATAGGGTTTTCTCCCAATGGGATTCAGCGCGTCACAATTATAGTATAGTGCACGGTACGCAGCACATAGGAATTTATTTGACACATTCTGTATTGGGGGGGCGATGATGTGAAGGAATAAGGTTGGTAATACAGGTTGTAGGAGGGGGAGAAGAGAAGGTGTGAGACTTCCTCTTCAGTAATGGGCGATAGGAAGTCAAATGGGCTTTGGGTGTAGAGGGAGGAGAAATGTTAGCGGGGTTGCGGGTAGACCGTGTGACCTATAATTCTGTGTAATGTCAATTTTTGTCTGTGAAGTGTGTTTTTTTTTTTTCCCCATCACTGGCTAGATTAGGGAGTCTTGTTCTATTAAAAAAAAAAAAAAAAAAAAATACCACCCCAAGATACAGGGTTATTTTCTTGATCAAAATCTAGACTATAATAGTAATCCTGGCTAAAAGGAATGGTTGCTTTAAAGCGTTTAGTAAGAGCAATGTATTGCAAGCCAGCCCAGTGTTGAAAGGGTTGTCAGGGGACGTTGGATGGGGCTGAAGCAAACTGAACGAAGTCCAAGAATGCATGAAACGAGCATTAACAAACCGGCTAGAGAAGGTAGTGACATCAGAGATTATGTCAAGTTAACAGTCCGACAGTATGTACGGCCCTTTGGTGACGTAATCTTCTGTGATTTTAATAAAAGGTTTAATCGGCGCGATCTTGGTTTTTCTCTGCTTTTTAGCCTGGAATTCTCCAGCTGTGGATGACTAACTTTTTGACCTGCCTGAGTGGGCTGCCGGCTCTGTAGTCAGAATGTGCCATCTCTCTTCCTATAAACACTACTTGCTTTGTTTTTTAGCCTACCGGGGCTTTAATCCAACACAGAGCACTCACTGTGTGCGCTTCTTTGGATCCAAGTTCCCTTTCTTGTATAGTGGCTTTTATTTAGTCGTTTTCGTTGTCCTGCTGTCATCTTTTTCTGTAACTATATAAAGGTTTATTTTGGAGCTCAGAGAAAATGTCCCTGTTTTTGTGTGATTCAATACATTTAATATTTTGTATGAATAAAGCATGCAAGATTGAAATATTAACCTTTGGATATCATGTATATTTTTTCCTCATTCTAGGAAAAATATGTAATTCTTGATTGTGAATCATAAGGAAAAACAATATTTTATTGGTCGTCTCTGATTTCCAAATGAATTACTACAGTATGTCCCTAAATGCACGTTTTTTTTCTCCTATTGAGATTAAGGCCTGTCAGTACTACATGGTTATTCAATATCAGAGCTCTTATAAGGCGAGGGATATGTTATAATTGGCAAAGTTACACTTTTTATAAAAATGTTTACATGTACAGTACATATGATGTGCTACTCCTGGATGTGGGTATAGTATTTTTCCAGGTAATATTAATATCTTCCAAATATTTCGAAATATAATTAACCTTCTCGGAATTACTGAATCAAAATAGAATTTTCACTTTATTACAAGCACAATAAGCACAGTTTTGATATTAAAAGGACAGTAAATGGATTTTTAAAGAATAGTACAGAGGCAAACTGTAATTATTATTATTTTTTACGACTTTGGTTTTACTATTCATTAAGTTCAATTCATATGTACTTTTTTCCCCACTTATGTTTCAGGAGCTGTATCGGCAGCAAGACGCACTGGTATTCCAGCTCCTCGGGAACTGTCAACTCAGATATCAAGAGACAGAGCAGTTTTGCGTGGTCCTGCCAACACTAAAAAAATACTACCAAGCCCATCCTCTCCCAGCACAGCAACGCCTACAAAGCATCTTCGTGCCCCTTCAAGACCCAAACAAGAAAATGAAACGAGCAACAAAACAGTCCTGGAGTCGCAGGTTAAGGAACTCCTGGCTGAGGCAAAAACAAAAGATTTTGAAATTGGCAAACTGCGTAGTGAGCTGAAGAAATGCAAAGACAAGGACTCTCTAAGTCCAGATGTGCTCAACTCACTGGAGCATTCAGTAGACATACCCCTCATGCCATGCAGTGACCCAGCGGCATTAATAAGGACGCTGCAAGAAAAAAACATGACTTTCCAGCATGAGCTTGTCAGGCTCGGGAAAGAAAACCGAGACTTAAAGCAAAAACTATGCTCTCTAGCGCAATCCCCTCTCTCGGAGACTGCAACAAGCAATGGTTCAGACAGCAGCGTTCTATCTCCATCTACTCAAGGGCCAAGCATTGGAAGCCAGTTAAAGAGTCCATTGACTGGTGAATCTGAAGTTTGCAGGTTGCCAGGAGATGAAAGTGGCCTGCATATATCAGGCTCTTCAAGTAGTGATGTCACAAAAGCTTCTCTGTCACCTGATGCTTCAGATTTTGAGCACATTGCTGATATGCCTTCTAGGCCAATATCTTCAAGGAGCATCCCATGCCAAGGCTCCAGGTGTTCCACAAGTAGTAGTTCTCCAAACAACATCAGTGATCTCTCTGTGGCCTCCCTGACTGAACGAATACAGAAGATGGAAGAAAACCACCACAGCACAGCGGAAGAGCTTCAGGCAACACTACAAGAGCTATCTGACCAGCAGTTAATGGTGCAGGAGCTGACAACAGAAAGTGAAAAGCTAGTGGAAGAGAAGGCTTTCTTGGAAACTTGCTTACAACAGCAAAGAGAGCGGGCAGAGCAGCTTAGTCAAGAAAATCAGAAGCTAATGGTCCTCTTGCAGGAAAGAGCAAAGACACAAGAAACAGAGGCTCAGAACAAGCTTGCAGAGGTGGAAAAGAAATATGGAGAGCTTGTTGAAAAATCGCAATTTGAAAGGGAGAAACTGCTCAATATTCAACAGCAATTAACCAGCAGTCTGAGAAGCTTGGAGAAAGAACATCAGGAGACACAAATGATGATCAAGAGATTGAAAGAGGAAACGGACAAACTCCAAAGTCTTCTGGAAACTGAAAAGAAAAATAAGGGCAGCACAGCCATGGCCATAGAGGACCAGAAATTCACCATTGAAGGACTGAAAATAGAGAACAGCTGTCTGAAATCTCAGTTGGATGGTGAGCGCCAGAAAGCCGTTGAAATCACCGCGATGGGAAACGGCAATGGGAACTCTGAGATTCAGGAGATGTTAAAATCTGCCCACACTGAGAAGGAACATTTAGAGCTAGTATGTTCAGAACTTCGACAAGAGCTCCTGAGGTCAAACAGTGAAGTGAAGCAACTGCAGTGTCTGCTGGCTAAGGTAGACAAGTCAATTCTTAAAAATATATATTTTTAACGTGAACTGCAATTCTACATTTACGGATAGAGGTCCATATAGAGAGCCCATAGGATTTTTATAGAATGTTTTGGAAATTACTTGAAATAGTATTGTACCATTTTTTTTATAGTATACTAAACTATTAAGTACAGTAATGTCATGGCTCTTGGAGATGCTCCATGTTAGACCATGTGTGGCAATCTTAATGTTATTCTTAGTCAATGTTTGGACACGTTAAATTTCCCCCTTTGTAAAGCGCAATTGCTTTTGATTCCTTGCTGCTGACACGTGGGCTGTTTATGGAATGATTAGAGAACAGAACAGCTGAGTTGGCTTGTGCTTTAGTTTAGGAAGAGGAATAACCTTGTGGTTATAGGTTCAACCACCCCCTACCAGACTTTTTTTTTTTTTTTAAATAAAAGCGAGCCTTCCATGTGGAAATCCAGAAAACATTGTTTAAGATTATTAGCACTCCTGCCCAAAGTTTAAGATATTGAAATAAGAAATTAATGAATGATGTTGCCATGCTAGTGGGGTGTTGCATTTCCATCCAGTAAATAGAGCCATATGTGAAATTGTATCTGAAAATCTGCTTACTATCCTAAATTCTAAATAACTCGTAGCATAAACTTCGGAAATAAGTTCTAAAAATTTATCTTGGGAAGTTCAAGCCTTTGCAGGTTTATTGCCAAATGTTTCATTTTGGCTTCACCTTATTTCAATTACGTTTCTAGCCCAGGTGTTTAGTGTGAAGCTGTTCTGCAGGGTCCAGGCAAGAAGTCAATGTGTGAGGCAGAGCAGTGATTAATGTTTTGCTCACGATCCCCAGGGCTGAGACTCTTAAGCTGTGGTTGATGTTGGGAAAGAGAGTAGGAAATAGTGGTTAACTGGCTCTTGTAGAGTAAAGCAGCAGTGCCAAGCAGCCACCCTCCTGATGTGAAAGGGTTAGGAAACTCCAGATGTGTCTGGTGCTTTATGAGGTGAGTGGAATACAGTAGAAGCATTTGCCTATTCAGTTGGCTCTTTCGGGGAAATGGTGGAAGAGGTTATCATTAAGATTAAATGGGAACCTGCTGTTCGCTTCCTATGAAGTAAACCCATTTAATTTATTCTAAATTTCGTGTGTGTGTGTGTGTGTGTGTGTGTGTGTGTGTGTTGTGTGTGTGTGTGTGGTGTGTGTGTTGTGTTTGTGTGTGTGTGTGTGTGTGTGTGTGTGTGTGTGGTTGGAAAAAGAGAAAAGAAGCGCGTGCACATAGCATAAATCTGTGCGAACATTATATCAAAATTAGGATTTTCTAAAAATAACACACTCCCAAGTGTAACTAGAAATAGCGCATTGAGAGATCATTATCTCAGCAGGATGGTACTCATCTGGGACTCTGATATTCCGTAATGATGTAAAGGAATCCTGGCATCAATATAAACGTGCGAGTCCAATAAGAATTGAGGAATAAAAGAGAGTCTCTAGGAGGATCACGTCACCAAGTCCTGGTCCAAAACCGATCAGCTGGGCACTTGAGATGCGTGACTGATGTAAGCCGATAGGTCAAGCTGGTAAATCAATGTGCCTTCTGGAATGGATGCAGCTGTACTCACTCAGTTCTGGTAGGATTCTCTGCGAGATTGTAAGAGGTGCGTGAAGCGATCTCGGTGACGTCTTCATCACATAGCGGAGGTCTGAGGTCTGATCTCGCTCCTGCACACAGCTGCTCACGGATGCTGGGCTGTTTTCAAACTGAAATCTACTGCAGGACTGAGTGAGTTGCCTTTACAGCTACATCCATTGCAGAAGGCACATTGATTTACCAGCTTGACCTACCGGCTTACATCAGTCACGCTTCTCAAGTGCCCAGCTGATCGTTTTTGGACCTGGACCAGCACTTGGTGACGTGATCCTCCTAGAGATTTTCTCTCTTATTCCTCAATTCTTATTGGACTCGCACGTTTATATTGATGCCAGGATTCCTTTCCATCATTATGGAATATCAGGGCCCTAGCTGAGTACCATTCTGCTGAGATAATGATCTCTCGATGCGCTATTTCTAGTTACACTTGTGAGTGTGCTATTTTAGAAATCTCTAATTTTTGATAATAAATGTTTGCACAGATTTAGGTTATGTGGCACGCGCTTCTTTTCTTCAATAGATTCCGTTGGATGTGGTTCACTCTCTTAGAAACTGCGGAAACTTCACGGCACCTTATATCCTTTCAAATATTTCATTTATGGACTTTATAATGGACACTTTAAATGATCATTATATTTCATAGTTTATTAACAATTTTATTTGTTCTGTTCACGTGTGGACTTATATTTGTCTGTTATTGGTTGATACCATCATGTCACTGATCTCACATTTGTAATCATTCACATTTACACCTTACTCACATCCAGTGTGTCACTTTAGTTTTATTGTCACTTATTAGCAAGAGCTCACTCCTGTTGTTTATATATCTATTAGACATATATATATATATATATATATATATATATATATATATATATATATATTAGACATAGATATATATGTACACATAGACAGTGTTCGACAAACCTATACATTTGCTCGCCCCGGGCGAGTGGATTTAACATCGTGGCGAGCTCCTATTGTCCCAAGCAGCACACGTTTGGTACTAGGTGGCGAGTAGATTTTTTGGTGATTTGTCGACCACTGCACATAGATATATATGTACACATAGATATATATGTACACATAGATATATATGTACACATAGATATATATGTACACATAGATATAGATTTTTTTATATATCTATTTTTATATATCTATATCCCATCTATCCAAACCTGTGCTCTAACTTGTATCTAGCACAAACCTCTTTCAAAAGATTTTTAGTTTTGGTCATGATGTGAAAAGCCAAATACAGGTTAGTAATTTTTTGGGGGGAGGGAGGGAAGAGAATGAATGATCTTTTGCTTTATACACACTGTTTGAGGACCTGGACCCATTATATAATATGATATAACATTTGTGAACATGTAAGACCAACTGCACATTCTGTAGGGTAATTGGTATTTTGTAAAATGTTCTTATGAGTAATATACTTTTACCCTATTTCTGCTGGTGTCAGTAAAAGGTGGTGCTGTGGTTCCTTTAACTCCTTCCTTTCCCGAAGGCAAGGGATGCATCACAAAGAAATGAGGTGTGTGTGCCCTTTGGAAGCAGCTAAGGGATTAAATAAATCCCTGAGTAACCGTGGAGATTCGATGAGGCTAGACAGTCAGCTGTGTATCAATGAATACAATAAAATATCTACTTTTTTTCCCTTTTGAGAGAACGATCATTTTATTTGGCACTGCTCACTTCCCAGTAATCATACACTGAGGGATGAATGATGTAATAAATAACCCCAAGGGCTCTAAATATTTGAGTCTATTCCATGCATCCTTATGGACACACCTTTTGTTGCCGCAGTGAGTCTCTTAACCCTGAGGTATAGTTAAGAGGATGAACGTTTGGTATGACTGTTCGATCATTCTCTTTTTCATTTCTGCACTCAATTTGTCTTCTTTCCAGGTATCCGAGTAGAAGGATCAGCCTGTAAGTTTTCCAAAAAGTTTAACATTTCAATCACCCCTAGATTGCAGTTCTGTACCTTAACTTGAACTGAGCGTGTTCCTGAGCCACCTTGAACATTTGGTCTCTGCTTCCAATAAGGGTTTAAAGGTTGTCAACGTTCTTTATATTGATCCAGTCAGTTATGATGCCTCATTGTGATGAAACGCCAGTGAAACACACACATGCATTCAAGGATTCTGGCACGTTGTCACAAAATTGCTAATATTGATTGGCTCACCAGCAATTAATGTACAGTAGCTGTCCTCCATTTCAAAATCCTGAAAAGCAGGGCAAGGTCACCATTAAGCCTTCTGATTCCGATTAAGCATAAACAAAAAATATAGCTGGATTAAAAGAAAAAGGAACCGATCTGGACTGTTGCATTAAATATGCAATCCCGTCATCTTGTTTGATTTTTTTATTTTTATTTTTGCTTCTCATATTTTGGTTTTATTTTTAAATTTTTTGAACAAAGTTTTGATCTTATTTTAAGTACTTACTAGCTCTTTACAATAAAATATCATGCCAGCCAGATGACTTCTATTTTGAGTCCTTTTGAAACCCATTACTGTAGGTTACTTTCCGCAGCCTTTTGTGTTGCAAGTAGTAGAGCCGTTGCCGGCAGTACATGTTGCTGAATCCCAGGTCACGGGTTGTCTTTAGACACCTGTTACTGAAAGGAAACCAGCATTGTTTACCATCCTGGGATTGCCTTTGATCTCCTTTATCAAAACACACAAATGCACACAAACAAATCTTTGTTAAAGGGTGGTTTGCTCTTTTTAAATATGCTTTTGCTGGCTACACTGATATCTTAAAAAATAAATGAAAATGTATAGATTGTGCCATTGAACGGAGTTTAGGATGCTTTCAATGTCTGATGGCGAGTGAGTTTGCACGTTTTGCGAAAGTAGCTTTGTTCCCTAGGTGGAGACTGAGTGCCATGACCTGAAGGCGCTGGGAGACCATCGAGTGGAGCAGCTGCACATTGCAAACGTAAAGCTGCAGGAGAAGAGTTCAGAGAGAGAAGCGGAGATCAAAGACATGAAGGACACCATCTACGAGCTGGAGGACCAGGTGGAGCAACACCGGGCAGTTAAACTGCATAGCAACCAAGTCATCAGTGACCTGGAAAGTAAGTCACTGCATGGCTTGGGTTTCAACCGGCAAACCAGGGCACTGGCAGCCCGATCATCAGCTTTCCCTGTATTGTCACGCAAAAAATGCAGCACATAGTTGGTCTAGGACATTTTGGTCGCGGCCGTTTCGGCGTGATCAAGTGACCGCCGTCGCTTTGCCGTGACTCACCCCGCCGCTGGGACCTGTCGCTGCTAAGATGTGCCTAAGGTTAGCCTTTGCCCTAAAACGCCATACCCTAACCCCTTACCCTAAGCACTAAAACCCTCTAAAGTTAAAACTTGCCTTCTCCTAGAAGCTGCCGGCGGTGGATCGGCTGTGCCAGAGTTTCCCTCTGCGGACAAATGCCTGCGGTCATTTGTTTGCTGCAAAACAGTCGCGACCAAATATCCCATTCGGGCACATAGCCACAGGGATGAAAAGTCACCCAGTGGTTAATCCCCTTCACTGTTAAAGCGTGCAGGCCTCTGCTCTGTAGGGTATAACAAGCTGTCCATTATAGTGGGTGCATAGTCTTTCTGAGAAAAGGCCTCTCCTGCTGATCAGGAGCCAGTTTGTTCGCATGCACCGCGGCAGCTTGCGATCAATATAGTAAGAAAATACTGGCACGAACAGCTCTTTAAATAATAAAATGAATAGTGCATTATAATGGGTATCCAGTTCACAATCTGTCTCTTTAACACTGTCAATTCCCTCATTGACCGTTATATACTCTGTTTATTATCAGATGGATTACATTTGGGTGCCTTGTACCAAGTTACGCCTTGCTATTATTATTGTTTGTTGATAGCCCAGCTCCTGTAGCCCCACCGAGTGGTAATTCTTCTTGATAGTCCATTTTAACTCTGAAATCGGTATCTGCCGAGATCTAATCTGAGGCTAACAGTTGATATGAGTTTTCACCTTTTTTTGTCCCGCTAATATAACCATTATATGACATCCTGTATCACTAGCCTATTCTTGCATAAGAACAATTCTTATTAGGGCAGTGTTGGGGTAGAATGGGAGAATAGAGTTCTGCAGGGACACGCCAGAAACAGAAGAAATGCTGGTGCTCCTACTATAGAAGTAGGGGGAAAAGTCTTGCAAATCGCAGAAACCCATGGAAGAGTACAAATTGCAGCGGGGCACACGGACTGATGCAAAACGAATATTTATTCTGCCATGGCTGAATAAATATTCGTTTTGCACCAATCCGAGTGCCCTGCGCACTTGTACTTGCACATTGCAATAGCAGCAGAGTGGATAGTAAAATCCTTCATGCTGAATTCCTTGACATACAGTTACCGTCCGTTTCACATGGCTAATACTGCAGTACATGTCTGTATTTCTGAGATGACACAGCACCACTCTCTGGCCAAAAACTAACATTGCATCAAACTATTTGGATGTGATGCATCAATTAAAAATATAACTTGTGAGCAGTCTAAGACCGTTCTGCAACGCTGCTTTTCAGCATTATCTATTGGCATTCAGTGCTTTCGTTGCAGCCAAGGATTCTGGTTAATGAAGCCAAAGGTGACACTGTTATGTCTTGTCCACAGTGTCACAAAGGTGACACTGTTTGCATGTCTTGGCCACTTTAACATGGCTCCCTATAAGTTTATGCCTGCCGCATTACACTGCTTTTTCAGCACTGAATGGGTTAAAGAAATGCATAACCAGTAAGCCTAATCACCGACAGATGTTTCTACCTTTTGGGTCTCTTCCGTGTGAGGCTGGTTATACTGGCTTTGCAATGTGTAGCTGGGATAGGTTTCAACCACACATTATATAAGTTATGGTGGGTAAAAAAAGTGACAAAAATCCTCCACGTACAGTGTACAGCAATCAAACATATCAGGTGTGAGCACAATCACATGTCTCAGGCAGGTCTGCAACCCTGGCTTGCCCCATTAGCTCTTGGCATGCAGTGCTTCCGCTGCAGGTAGGGATTCTGGGAAATATGATGAATATAATTTGTTTTATTTTTGTCTTCAGACAAAGTGGAGAAGTTGGATGAGCAGAAACAAGACCTGGAAAGACAGCTGAAACTCCTGACCAAACAGATGAAGGTGATTCTCCAAAAGACACCTATAGATGTAGATTTGATTATTAACTGTATAATGCCTGATTTTAGTTAATGAATACACCCACATTTCATTTAGGGGTGTGTGTAGGGTTGCCAGGTGTCCGGTTTTCACCCGGACAGGTCGGTAATTCCGTTGCCTGTTCGGTATAAAATCGGAGGTATTACCATTTTTGTGGTGGCGGAGGGCGACGTGAGGGCAGGCAGTGCAGAGAGTAGTACTGAGACTGGGGGCGGGCAGGAGCACTCGTGTGTGTGTGTGTCTGTTCGCAGCCTGTCCCTGATTGGAGGAGCGGAGAGCCAATCAGAGGACAGCTGGGGCGGAGCCCACACCCCGGCGGCCCAGAGACTGTGTCCTTCCTGGCAATAAGGTATGGACACAGATTGGGGGATGGGGGGGCCAGGGTGATAGATGGGGATGGGGGGGACTGATTGGGCTGGGGGGGCGAGGGGTTGAGGATGGGGGGGGGGCAGGTGAGGATGGGGGGGGGGGGCAGGGTGAGGATGGGTGGGGGGGGCCAGGGTGATTTATGGTGTACAGGGGCGAAGGGGATGGGGGGGACCCAGGTGAGTGATGGTGGACAGGATGGGGGGGGCCAGGGTGAGAAGATGATTGGTGGGGCAGGGTGAGAAGATGATGGGGGGGCAGGGAGAGAAGATGATGGGGGGCAGGGTGAGATGATATGGGGGGGGCAGTGGAATGATGGGGGGGATAAGATGGGTGGGGCCAGCCCTGGGAGATGAGATCATGATGGGGGATTTTTAACATGTATTGGGAGGTTGGGTATATATTTTAATGTATTGGGGAGGTGGGGTATATTTTTAAAGTATTGGGGAGGTGGGGGTTCTTTTATGTGTTGGGGTATATTTTCCTGTTTGGGGGGTGGGTCTATTTTTCTGTCATTGGGGCGGTGTGGGGATCTTTTTGTATGTGGGGAGGTTGGGGTATATTTACAATGATGGGGCGGTTGGGGTTATATCTTGAGGGGAGGTTGTGTATATTTTAATGTTATTGGGTGTTTGGGGTATGATTTTAAATGGTATTTGGGGGAGGTGGGGGTATATTTAAAATGTATTTGGGGAGGTGGGGGTATATTTAAAATGTATTTGGTTGTGTGGGGGCATTTTTTATAATGCATTTGTGGGTGGCGTGGGGGTATTTTTTTATGGTGTTCGGGCCGTGGGTGTCCATTATTTTGGACAGCCACCTGGCAACCCTACAGTAAGGTGTGTGTGGTGTTTTTTGCTCACAGCACCCAACCTCTTGCCGTGTTAATGTTTTTAACAGGGTAAATGCTTAGTTGAGGACATGGGTGAACTGAAACATGAGAATTTTAAAATGGCAACCTACGGTCCAATGGAAAATTTGTGCATTAGATAATCAATCTGAGAGCGCTGAAAATTTCTGTTTATTATACCATATGATTGTGGGTGGCTTTTAATCTATACCGGCACCATAGACCAGTTTTATTTTTCTCAATTAAAAGACACTATGTCCCCCCTCCCCCCCAAGATACTGTATTTACTTTTCACGAGTGAGGATAGTGAGATACCATTTTGTGTGATGCAAGGCGATTGTCACTGATCTCATCTACACCGGTCTTCATCTCCCTGCACTCTTCATTTCTTTTCAAGTGTTCTGTTTCCTTAAGCATAATATGCACACCAGTCACTTTTTAACTAGAATTACAGGTTTTTATGGAGGGTAGATACAGAGAGACGAGATAACGGCAGTGTAAATATCAACTGATGAAAAGATTTACATTTAGTTTTTCATTACAAATAAGTAGCCCTTAAATAGGCAATTCCACATATGAGCATTCTCCTGCTCATGTTCAACCTGGATCAACCCTTTGTACAATATGATTTGCTAATACTGGCAGTTTCCTTGTTTCCATCGATTTTTAAAATGGACTCCATTTCCTCCCATACCACATACCAAATGGCCCTTGCCAGTTTACCTTACGGTCGTTGTGTGACATTTCCTGATGCTTAAGAGTATTTGCTGTAACATTCAGTACTCCTTCTGGCTTATTTTCTTCTTGCACAACAAGGCACGGGGGAAATTACCTTCCAGATCTAGTTGGATTTGTGGGTAATAATGTACACTAGCCATGAAAAGGAATACTTAAAAAACATATTTACTGGGAGTGTAGAAAGCTATTTTTCTACACCATTTCTTTTTATAGGATGAGTGAATGAATATAATTAGTACATTTTTCTATCTTGGGGTTGTGGCAACAATTTTCATAACACTAAAAGAAGTGGTGTGTGGTGTCGTGTGTAGTGTGTGTGTGTGAAGTGTGTGAGTGTGTGTGTAGTGGTTTGTGTGTGGTGTGTGTGTGGTGTGTTGTGTGTGGTAGTGTGTGTGTGTATGTTGTGTAGTGTGGTTCTCTGTTTCGAGAAGGGATACATTTTCTGAAAAGGCCTCGTGTTTGGGTCTTTGGTCCAGATGTAGTCACTCATTAAACAGTATATCAAATGTGTGATACTGGGGGTATTCTGTGCTGAGAGAATGGGGGGTAATTCTGTGCTGAGGAGATGGGGGGTAATTCCTGTGCTTGTAGAGAATGGGGGGTAATTCTGTGCTGAGGAGAATGGGGGGTATTCTTGGCTGAGGAGATGGGGGTAGATTCTGTGCTGAGGAGAAGGGGTAATTCTGTGCTGAGAGAATGGGTAATTCTGTGCTGAGGAGAATGGTGTGGGGTAATTTTGTGCTGAGGAAAATGGGGTAATTCTGTGCTGATGGAATTGTGGGTATTCGTGTGCTGAGAAATGGGGGTAATTGCTGTAGACTGAGGTACTGGGAGAGATGGGGTAATTCTGTGTGAGGAAGATGGGGGGTAATTCTGTGCTGAGGAGAATGGGGGGTAATTCTGTGCTGAGGAGAATGGGGGTAATTCTGTGCTGAGGAGAATGGGGGGAAATTCTGTGCTGAGGAGAATGGGGGGTAATTCTGTGCTGAGGAGAATGGGGGTAATTCTGTGCTGAGGAGAATGAGGGGGTAATTCCGGCTGGGAGATGGGGGGGGGGGTAAATTCTGTGCTGAGGAGAATGGGGGTAATTCTTGCTGAGGAGAATGGGGGGTAATTCTTGCTGAGTAGATGGGGTACTCCGTGCTGAGGAGAATGGGTAATTCTGTGCTGAGGGAATGGGGGTATTCTGTGCTGAGGAGAAGTGGGGGTAATTCTGTGCTGAGGAGAATGGGAGGTAATTCTGTGCTGAGGAGAAGGGGGGTAATTCTGTGCTGAGGAATTGGGGTAATTCTGTGGCTGAGGAGAATGGGGGTGAAATCCTGCTGCTGAGGATAATGGGGGGTAATTCCTGTGCTGAGGAGAAGTTGGTAATCCGTCTGAGAGAATGGGGGGGGTAATTTCCGTGCTGAGAAATGGGGGTAATTCTGTCGGGAGAATGGGGGGTAATCTGTGCTGAGGAGAATGGGGGTATTCTGTGCTGAGAGAATGGGTGTAATTCTTTCTGATGAGAATGGGTGAATTCTGTGTGAGGAGAATGGGGGTAATTCTGTGCTGAGGAGAATGGGGTAATTCTGCTGAGGAGAAGGGGGGTATTCTGTGCTGAGGAGAGAGGTTAATTCTGGCTGAGGAAATGGGGTAATTCTGTGCTGAGGAGAATTTGGGTAATTCCTGGGCTAGGAGAAGGGGGGAATTGGTAGGAGAATGGGGGTAATTCTGTGCTGAGGAGAATGGGGGTAATTCTGTGCTGAGGAGAATGAGGGGTAATTCTGTGCTGAGGAGAATGGGGGTAATTCTGTGCTGAGGAGAATGGGGGGTAATTCTGGGCTGAGGAGAATGGGGAGTAATCCTGGGCTGAGAGAATGGGGGGTAATTCTGTGCTGAGGAGAATGAGGGGTAATTCCGTGCTGAGGAGAATGGGGGTAATTCTGGGCTGAGGAGAATGAGGGGTAATTCTGGGCTGAGGAGAATGGGGGGTAATTCCGTGCTGAGGAGAATGGGGGTAATCCTGGGCTGAGGAGAATGGGGGGTAATCCTGGGCTGAGGAGAATGGGGGGTAATCCTGTGCTGCACTTGCCACCCACAGGAGGATGCTGAGGAGTGGAAGCGCTTTCAGGCAGACCTGCAGACGGCTGTGGTGGTGGCAAACGATATCAAGTGCGAATCCCAGCAGGAGCTGCGTGCTGTGAAACGTAGGCTGCAGGAGGAGGAGGAGAGGAGCACCCGCCTGCACAGGGAGCTGGAAGACGTCCAGGGGAGCAGGTCAGCCAGGCTCTCGTTTAATATCTCTGTCACTGGTTTGACCACGCCAATATTTATTCCTTTCCACGCTCTTCACTGACACGCTTCGGATGCCATTTACCAAGTAGCCAGGAATGCCTCAGCACTAGAATGATACAATTTAGACTGGATGGGACACGGGATTTAAAACCCGTTTAATATAACCCTATTCAAGTCACTTAATACACTCTGTACCGGAGATGCTACATTAGATTTTGAGACTGCAATTCATTGG
Source organism: Ascaphus truei (assembly GCA_036426205.1). NCBI lineage: Eukaryota > Metazoa > Chordata > Amphibia > Anura > Ascaphidae > Ascaphus > Ascaphus truei. The sequence continues at coordinate 46,095,242 of CM071569.1, read as the reverse complement.
TCCTATATTATTTTGCAATCTACTACATATTTGAATATATACAATTCTTTTTTTAGCATTGTGACATATATATATATATATATAATATATATATACATATACAGTGGTTGACAAATCACCAAAAAATCTACTCGCCACATAAAAAAATCTACTCGCCACCTAGTACCAAACGTGTGCGGCTTGGGCCAATATTTACTCGCCCGGGGGTTAAATCCACTCGCCCGGAGCGAGCAAATGTATAGGTTTGTCGAACACTGTACATATATATATATATATATATATATATACCTATATATATATACGATATATATATATGAACTATATATATATTATAGATATATGATATCTAGATAATATATTTTTTTACACATTTGGCAACAGACTTTGGTAAATTGTACTACCCTCATGTCCATGAATAAAGACTTCAGCTTGCAAATCTGTTGTCATCAGCAGGTAGCTTTTATTCTTGCAGATTTATTGTGTGACATTGTTCTCCACGAGAACACAATATATTGAAGTACAGTATATAAGTTCCATAAGATTAAATGGTAATATTGGTACAATCTATCACAATAAATACCAATATTTCACACCAGGAAGAACAATGACACCCACTAGAGTTGTACGTCTGCATTATTCCTGGGTTCTTAACACATGCCTCCTCCTCAATAGTAAACCACACCCATCCCAGGCCCTCCGTGCCCCTCCCCTCTCTCCCTCCCAGGCCATGTACACTGTATGTCTGCGCATCTGCTTATTAGTAAGTTTGTATTGTTTGCTGGTAAATATGCATAATAAGTTGATGTGCTATATGTCTGTGATTTTTAAAATGGGTTCTTTCGCTGAAAAGGAAAACTGACCGTTTAAAGATCAGTAGGATTTTGTATGGTTCTGAATTCAAATTCAGTTCTGTGTTTTTCACCTCATAGTATATTGGGGAAATGACTGGAATTGTGCATTGTTCTAAGATCCTTCAGTGCTAGAGGGTTAGTACAAGAGCACATCACGGTCGTCCATTAACATGGGTCAAAGAATCCAATGATGTCATATCCTGTCCATAAAATAGCTGTCATCTCAATGGAATCTACTGGAGATGAGCTGTGTGGTTACATCACAAAGTACTGACAGGCTGACTATTTTTTTTTTTTTTTAAATCTCTGTCAGTGCTGAAGGTGTAAATAAATAAATGGCTAAACCTGAATGTTTAGGTGGTAATGTAATTTGATAGAAATCCCTAGTCTTTGAATCTTTCAATCATTTAATCAGCTGTGCACTTAACTTCTTTCAACGCAAAAGAAGTGTTGTAGGGATAGGCCAAACAAGACATTCTTTGCCTTTGTGCATGGCAACTAAAGCTGCCCACCTACCTGTACAGTAAGTCCATGTTTGCTTTGTGTTGTCTGATCTGTTATCTGCAAAATGTCACTGTTTGCGGCAAATGTCTGCTTATGTATATGAACTAGGCAGATGATCAAGGTAGGGCCAGATTAATAAATAGGCAGCATGTATTCATACAAAAGACTGTTCAGGCACCAATAAATATTTGTACAGTATGTGTATAATATTAATTGACATCTGCACTGGTGGCATCTCTGACCATTAACGATGTACCGGTCTTTAACAGCTCTTTACAGTACATCTGTACCTGGTAATTATACCTTCAAATACATTTCCAGAGTACTGCAGTCTTTCAGTATCCGGAAACTTCTGCAGCGGAGGGGTTAACTGGAACCAAGTAAAGTAAAATGTATGATTAGATTTAAACTTGTGCGTGATGAATGGGAGAGAATGGGGAACAGTAATTATTGTATCTTTGTCCTATTTTTACCATGGTGATATGTTTGTTCTATATAGCAATAGATAAATGTCTGCAGAGAAGCAGACAGGCAGGCTTTCTAACACGGGGATTAGAGGGAAGCAGACTAAAGGATTAGAGTTAGGCATGAAAAAACATACAGCTATTTTCTTTGTATCGCTGTGAATATCTGGGGTTCCTGCCATGTATATGTCGGACGTATCTGTGTGTTTTCTGTCTCTGAGTACAGCACATTCATGTGTCTCTGTTAGTCTCTGTTCTGCTAGTCTTACAATTTCAAGCCTAGGACAGTTTTCAAATATCTGTGTGGGGTGGAATAGCAAATCCTCAGAAAATAGTATGTTTGTATACCCAGGCTTATATTTCTTTGGGTTTGACGCCATGATTCATAATAAAAGTAATGTCCCGTACAGTCTGTCCAGAGAGTGACAGAGGACGATCAAGCAATTGAAATCCATTCTCCAAGAGTTGGATTCATTGTCGGATTTAGCAAACAATAAACATACACCAATATGCTACAGGGTATCTGTGTCGACCTGGCTTTACACAACAGGAATATAATTCTTTATTGGAAAGGGACAGAGCTCATTCACCATACTAAATCAATCTAGTATATAAATACGTTCAAGAGTGTTGTTATTTTAGAAGCAACATTTATTTTCCCCATCTCTGGTCTGGAGTCTAAATGATGGACAATACAGAGCGGGTTACAAATTAGAAGAACACCCCCTTTGGATAACACGCATTATCATTGTGGGTGGCCATGGATTATGGCTCCCATTTCTGTTTTCCAAATTCCTTGCTAGGGTTTGTTCTTACGATTGTAAAATAGGTTTAAGAGATGAAGAAAAGTGAGCAAGTGTTAACTTCCTGCACATGGTCTAATGGTCTAGGTTCTAAAAAAAAAAACACAATGTATGTATTTATGTGCATGTGTGTAGATAGATAGATAATGCTTTTTAGTGGAAAAATAAATCGGTCACCAGGCTCCTTCGACGATAAGGGAGACCATATAATTTGACTAGTCAGTTATATGTAAACACTTTACTGTAGACACAATTTATCAGGTTTTAATAAGTGGACATAAGATCATTTAAAACATTAGTCCGTGCGTGTTTTTTTTTTTGTTTGGTTTTTCTTTGTGTGCAGTTTAAAAAAAAATGTTTTAAACGGGCTGGGTAGGACTCCCCCATGGAAGGCTCCCATTGTCTTACCAATGGTTGCCCCCAGTTCAGGATATATTCAACATTGTTTGGGGAGCTTAAAATAACCACCAACAGGTTGTGGCCTCTGTGGTCACTTGTCGGAATTGGCTTTCAGGCAGGAAGCTGCTTGGTGGGCGTCTTGGGAGAGGACAATAGCGATCTACGTAATCAATAGAATTTCTTTAGAACTTGAGGGTCTCTGAGTGTTTGACCGATGCAGTCCTATACTAGGAGCAACTTACCCAAAAGAAGGGCTGAGTCAACAAAGAGGATTGCTGCTTTAAAATACACTGTTTTGCTTAAAAGTTCCTTTAGAAGACATTGCTGCTCCACCTCTCGTCAGGTTAATTGGATATGGAATAGAAGGCAGTACTGAATCCAGCTTTCAGCATGTAGTCTTCCTGTAGAAGTCCTACATCCCTGAGTGGCACAGAGTCTGATGTGCACCTTCTGCTATTAAGGGGGAAAAAGATGCTCTCGGTCGGGAATACCTAAGAACTGGCAGATTAAATGCTGATGTGAAGAAGGTGCAACAGAACCAGAGGTAAGATGCCCTGCAATACACGTTGGCTGAGTGCACAACCTCCTAAATGCTATTAGGGTACTTCACAGCAATACATTGCTTGTTTCTACAGTAGCAACAATGGAAATTAAGAGCTTAACCACATTCTCCAACTATTGTGCTAGTGTTTCTAAAATATTAAGGCAGATTGGCAGAACTAACTGCTACTAAATGAAGAAGCACTTTTGTTCCATTTTTTTTAAGTGCCTGCTACTGCAAGCACAATAATGGTGCAGAATAATTTAAGAAATTAGGTTAAGAAACTTGTTTTCAGTTGTTCCATGTCGGTGTCCATTTTGCTTTTGTGTGCTTACTGATGATGTCTGTCCCCGTTCTCTCTGACCCAACTTGATGTTTCTTCTCATACACAACTGTAATAGGGGAGCAAGGCAGTATGTCTAGCGGCATTCGTTGTGACATTCTCATTCACTGCAGACCCCACTAACGAAAATGACTCCCTCACTGCCACAAACCCTATATACAGTACATTGAAATGTATTGTAAATAATTACAGATTTTTCTCATGTTGCCACAGTATTCCAATGACCTATGCGTTTTGTTTTTGTAGTTTTTCTGTCTTGACCAGTTAGCTATATGCTGAGAGAGCGGGTATATCTGATGAATCGTCCAGAACCAGAGACCCATCAAAACAATCTGAAAACCTAAAGCAGTGGCTATTCGTCTCTTCTAAAGCAGAGGCCAACTTTACGTACAAGATGAATCTCGGAGTCATATGCATCGGTGTGATGCATTTTTGTATTCTGTGCTGCACTGTTTTACTGTGCTGCACAGCTTTCCTACGCTGCTGGAAAAGATGGCAACACATGCCGAAGAAATGACGGATCTGAGAAAAGCAACACTGGACACTCTGTTATATCACAATGATATCACAAAGGGATCCTTCTGTTCTCCTGGCAATGTCTGCATTCAGAAAACCTGATCTGTCATTTAGCATACTGAATGTTGATGATCGTGCTTGAGTAAGGTTTACATGTTTTGTCTGATTTCTGAAAGTGTTAACATGCTATCATTGCTAGTGTGTGTGTACACATGCACAAGTGCAGTGTGATGTATATATTTAAAGGCCTTTCTTTCTCTTTATATGTGGATGTTTTTACCAGCGGTCATTGTTAGCTGAATAACTCTTAATAATGGTTGTTAATTTTTCTTTTGCCCATGTACACGGGGACAGAAATAATGAAACTGCTTTGGGAGGTTGCCTGCATCCAGGAATGATGACTTTGAATGTTGAACTTTACCACTGAGCCACAAGATGGCAATACATGATTTTAGAAGCTGTTTTTCTTTCCTCTTGAAGGTGCAGTCCCATTTAGCTCACAAAAAAAGTTGTTTTTACCTTACCAATGCTATTGAATGTCTCTAAAAAGTATAGTTATTATTGGAAATAATAGTTTGCTTTTTTGTTTTAATTAAAAATGTATTTTGTTTTAATTTTCAGTAGGTACCACCGATTTCCAAATGCTTGACTTTATTTCACCTTGATCCAACCTACATGATGATTAAATCATAATTATGTTTCTTTAAAAAGGGGTAAGAAACTTGTATGGAGTACGTGGCTACACATACCATAGGAATAATACAAATCTATAGCTAAAACATAATAAAAGGTTCCATCCTGATGAACGGCCAAGTGTTGCCCAAATAGTTATTTTTCTGCACATTTTGAATGAGCAACTTTGCTGTGTATTGCAGTCATGTATGGGAACTTGTGGCATTTCAGCGTATATTTCATGAAGAACATACATTTTTACAAGCAACCATTAGGGGCCTTTAACTAAGGTGTCCTGGATGTCTACCGTTTAGTTTGGTTATAATTACAACACCTCAAAACATCCAGGGGGAGCATATGGAGGAATGAGAAAACAAAATACACAAATATAAGTGCAGACGTAATGCAGTGGGTGGAATAGTTGCAGTGTCTTGGTCATATAGTTGTTCTATCACAGGACTAAGGGTAAATAAATGCAGTTGGCAAATTGGGTTGCCACCCTTGAAGGTAGCTAAGCACCGGACCCCCTATCGATTCTCCGTCAGCAAATACCGCATGTATAGAGAGAGAGAAAACTCATAGTGCGATCAATATGTAAACTTTAAAAAAAAAAAATTAGGGTAAAAAATGCGCACTTACAATGTGCTAATAGAATAAAAGCATATATCACACAGTGTGAATTGGAGGTGTCCCGAACAAGCTCACCGCCTCCCTTAGGTCATCTGGTGGCTTCCACGGCTCTGTATCCCGGATCGGAGCTTCCCTCTGTGGCCGTCTGATCGTGTGACGTCACGGTGCAGGGTTAGTTCAATACGGGGTCGCCTCCAAGCCCAAAATGGTCTACTGGTCTACTCAACGCGTTTCGCCCAGCTCCAGGAACAGTTCTCGGCTTCGTCAGGAGTATCTTAGACATTGTAAGTGCGCAATTTTTACCCGTAATTTTTTTTTTTTATAAAGTTTACATATTGATCGCACTATGTAGTTTTCTCTCTCTCTATACATGCGGTATTTGCTGACGGAGAATCGATAGGGGTCCGGTGCTTAGCTACCTTCAAGGGTGGCAACCCAATTTGCAACTGCATTTATTACTCTTAGTCCTGTGAGTAGAACAACTATATGAGCCAAGACACTGCATAACTATCCACCCAATGCATTACGTCTGCACTTATATTTGTGTATTTTGTTTTCTCATTCCTCCATATGCTCCCCCTGGATGTACCTTCAAGGGTGGCAACCCAATTTGCCAATGCATTTATTACTCCTTAGTCCTGCTGTAGTAGTAGAACAACTATATGAGCCAAGACATGCATAACTATTCCACCCACTGCATTACGTCGCACTTATATTTGTGTATTTTGTTTTCTCATTCCTCCATATGCTCCCCCTGGATGTTTGAGATACTCCTAAACCTTGGAACCCGTGAAACAGGTCCCACCAGTGGGTTTGAGCAGGTTTGGTTAATACATTCATTTTCATCATTTTTATTATATTATTAATTTCACTTTTATTAAGCTGTTCGCGCCTTTTGTTACCTGTTTACACAACTACTGGCCATATTACACACCTCCCCACCTTTTCAGGGGATGAGATGGGAAAGAAATGTGTGTAGGTAAACTTGACCTGCTCAACAGTGGCCGTCACAAAAGGGAAGGGCTAAATCCCTTGAAATCCTTCAGTTTCTCAGGTTACCATTTTACAGTCCAACTGAAAACTTATTTAATATACAGCTGTGATCTGGTGTAAGAAAAGGCATCAATCAACCAGCTTAAACAGCCAAACAGATCACTACTATTGGATCTTTTAATGCTAGAGGGGTGTACACCACACATGTAGAATACGAGATAACAAAGAATGGATAAGATATTATAAACCATAGGAGAATCAGGGACGAGGGCTCTGCATCCCAATAAAGGAGACCAACAGATCTAAATTGGAAATGGAACCGGGACAACTCACTGGTGCAATATTCCTAGATTTTTGCAAAGGCCTTTTGATAATGTTGATCATGTTATCCGCTTAACAAACTCCAGAGCTCTGGAATAGGGGAGCTTGCTTTAAACTGGTTTCATCCTACCTATCAGGTAGTCCCAACATGTGTCTATCTCGGGCTTTAACTCAACCCTTGGATATCACCTGTGGTTTCCACAAGGCTCTGTTTTGGGGCCCCTACTCTTCTCAATGTTGATCAATGATCTTCCTACAAGCTTGTAAGGGAGCTTCAATACAAATGTATTAAGATGACACAATCTTATACGCACACAGCCCTAGCCTCTCCGACCTTGAACACATACTTCAATCTGACTTTTTGAGACTTGAAAATTGGATTTCCCAAATCAAACTGTTTTTAAACTAGAACCGACAAGACTGTAACAATGGTTTGAGATCAACTTTTAAAAGCCTTCAACGACTGAGCACAGCTATCAGCACAATCAGCCCTAATACCCCCTAGTCTGGTTACTAGTTTAAATACTTGGGTGTATGGTTTGAATCCCATTTAACATTGGGTTGCAATTGATACCCTGACATCTAAAACTTTGCCAAACTAGGTGTACTTACAGGAACTCATCCTCCCTAAGTCGCTGGTCAGAAAGCATATTGCACAGCAAAACTAATACCAATTATTGACTATGGGGACATTAGTATACGGCTCAACACCTCAAACCCACCTTAGCAAACTTTATACCCTCCTACAATTCAATATGCCGTTTGTGTTTCCAATGCAACTATAACAAACCACATCAATGCAAAATGCTCAAAGAACTAGATTGGTCATCACTTGAGTCTAGGCGAAAGTTCATCTCTTGTCTTGCCTTCAAATAACTTTCTGGGCAAGCTAACCATCTACCTGAACAAGCTCCTCACCCCTTCCACATGCAGCACTTATCTGAGATCTGACTCCAAAAGACTGTTCATGGTCCTAAGATTCAGCAAAGTATCCGGCGTCCTCCTCTTACCGTGCACCACCCCACAAACCGGAACAATCTGCCGGAGAACTCTCACAGCCGCCACCAGTCTAAGTTCTTTAAAAATAAAACGTCTTCACATTTTAATTGGTCTGTAACTGTTACAACACACTATATTATATATTATCTTTAACTGTGCATGCAATGTCTTGTATATAATGTGTACCCTGTTCACTTATGTAACTGTACTTGTAACCATGTGGTATCGCAACTCTATGCCCAGGACATACTTGAAAACGAGAGGTAACTCTCAATGTATTACTTCCTGGTAAAACATTTTATAAATAAATTGGTGGATGATATTCTATTATAGGGGTATCAAACTTCTCCGTATCTCGGGCCACTTCAGTGCTATTAATTATTTGTAGGATGATCATACTTTATTTGTTTTGCAATATATTTATATTCAAAAACTGTAATCCGCTTTAAGGAAAGCTGGCCTAATGCAGGGGTGGCCAACTCCAGTCCTAAAGGCCACCCACAGGTCAGGTTTTAAGGATATCCCTGCTTCAGCACAGGTGGCTGTCATTTACTGGCCACTGATTGAGCCACCTGTGCTGAAGCAGGGACATCCTTAAAACCTGACTTGTTGGTGGCCTTTGAGGACTGGAGCTGGCGACCTCCGGTCTGTCTCACTTTTTAACAATGCCATACCTAGCACAGCGATAAAACGAGCGGTCACCATCATGGACTAACCACTCATGATACTCCATATTTTGGAAACTTGCTAATGTCATTTGGTTTCCAAAATGACCATCTTTGCATGTGGCCTGGTAGATATGTTTTTGGTTTATTGAAGTAAATGTAGGTGTGAAATACTGAATGTTTGCTCCACTACAATGTGCACTTCTGGTCAGGGATCCAAATAGGACGAGGGGAGGAGAAGTGTGTGAAACGTCCTGCTAAACGCAGTGACATCACACAAAAGAGAGGGGTCAAAGGAAATGAAGTACCTTCCAAATGTAGCTTGTGTTGAATTAAAAAAAAAAGTTAAATTATACGTAACAATGTTTTATATATTCAGTTTATGAAACATGTTGCATCCATGGTTGCTTGAAAGGACTGCCGTTTTAAGCCTTTGCGTGCTGGCTATTGTTGGAAGTGCTTATTCAGAAATGTGAATCAAAGCCTTTTATAGTGTATCTTTTTTCCTTTGAATAAACACCATTAAATAATATGCTGTTGTGCAAAGAAAATATTTTCATACACAAAATAAAGTTTTTATGATGTATACTTGTCGTCCTGCTATTTCTTCTGTTGGCATTCACTGACCTGGACGTGTGTATGTAGTGTGAGCAAATGTTTGCCGCATTTTGTACTTAATTCACTAAGCCTAGTGCATTGTAACCAAGGTAAATATCCCCTATTTCCTGTTTATGTCCAAGAAGGAATTCTCATCTTTATGTAAATTATCCTTATTTAGAGAAACTGTTGTTGTAAGACAGTGTTTTGAATGATTATCTGTTTTTTTTTTATTTTTCCAACTTATATATATATTTTTTTTTTTTCAAAACTGAACATGGTAACATAAAACAGGCAAAGGGAGGGGGAAAAAAAGAAAAAGGGGAGGGGGGTGGGTACAGAAAATAAAAAGGTTGTGTGGGGGAGGGGTAATAGGGTGACATCCATCATGTGCTCCACGCAGGGAGCGTACATTCAAGTATACTTGTTACATCCTTAAACAAATCTAAATCTGCTTTAACCATTAGCAGTCTCCTTATTTCGTTGTTCCGATTGGGTTCTTCCAAATGTATGTCTCCCACGGATCCCATGTTGTCAGGAAAGTATTGTACCTGTCGTGGATTAGACTTGTGAGTCTCTCCATTGTCATTATATAGTTTATCTTGTGCAATACCTCAGTGATAGGGGGGGGGTCGTTCTGTTTCCAGTGTTTTGCGATTAGTGTTTTGGCTGCTGATAGGATCTGTGTTATCAGAGAGTCTATTTTTCTCTCTAGTCCCTCGGTAGGTTTTAGTAGGAGCACTGTTTCTATATTCCAAGATAAATCCAGACCTGTTACCCCTTCTATTAGTCGTCTGATTCTGCCCCAAAAGAGGATTATCTTAGGGCAGGACCACCAGATGTGTTTAAATGTGCCTATTTGACCGCAGTTGCGCCAGCACATAGGGGAGGTTTGCGGGAAGAAAGAGTGGAGACGCGCTGGTGTATAGTACCACCTGTGTAGGACTTTCAAGTTTGTTTCCCTAGTCAGTGAGCAGCGGGAAGCTCTAGCTATCCTTTCGTATATTTCTTCCCAGTCCTCTTCCTCTAAAGGGTTCCCTATATCGTGTTCCCAGTCTGAGATGTTTTTACTTGTTTGACCTTCATGTTGTTTCACTAGTGTCTGGTGGAGTTGGGCAATCGTCCCTTTGTTATATTGACCTCGTGGGAACAGGCTCTCAAAGTTGGTGAGTGGTCTGTTCCAAGTGTCACTTGGCTGTATTGAGGAGACATAGTGGGCCAGCTGTATATATTGGAATATTTGTGCGCTTGGAATATTGTATTCCTCTCTTATACCCATGAATGATTTAACCCTGCCGCCCTTCTGCATGTCTCCTAGCTTGGATAGCCCTTTCTCATCCCATTGCTTAAAGATATTCGAATTGTGTGCTGGTGTGAATTCGGGGTTAGATCTAATTGGTGTTAAGGGCGAAGGAATGGAAGAGATCTGCTTGTGTTTACAGTTTTTGTCCCAGATATTCAGGGAGTGTAGTAAGACTGGATGATTTCTATAGCTTATTTGTCTATTTGCCTTTTTTACCCATAGAAGAGACGCTAACTCCTCGTACCCGGCTTCCGACCTCTCAATATCCACCCACGGTTTTGTTCCTGGGGGTGCGGACCAATAAATTAGTGGGCTTAGTCTAGCTGCTTCGTAATATTTAGCCAAGTCTGGTTGGCCCAGGCCTCCTCGGGTCAGGGGGAGGACCACAGTTTCTTCTTTATTCTAGGTTTTCTTCCGTTCCAAATAAATTTAGTTATCTCTTTTTCCAAATCTCTAATTAGATAGATTGGGACGGTTACTGGAAGCACTTGGAATAAATAAAGTATTCTGGGTAATAAGTTCATTTTTACTGATATAATTTTACCTGACCAGGATATCTGGTATCTTGACCAGGTCTCGAGGTCTTTTTTCAAACTTTTAATAAGGTTCGGGTAGTTTGCTCTACAGATGTCATCATATAGCCTTGTAATGTACACTCCCAAATATCGCATTTTATCTGGCATCCATTTAATTGGGAATTTTTTCTTTAGTTTGTTTTCTGTTTCCTTAGGTATATGTAAGCCTATAGCCTCTGACTTGGTGTGTTTAACTTTGAAATTTGAAAGCTTGCCAAATTCGTCTAATGTGTCAAATTGATTTTTTAATGATACTTCTGAGTTAGTCAAAGAAAGTCGAGTATCATCCGCTAATAAGGACTCCTTGTATGTATTGTTTCCTATAGGGACTCCTATCCCTTGATTCTCTCTTATCATTGAGGCTAGTACTTCTACTGTGCGCACAAAGCAAACAACATAGGGGAGAGCGGGCATCCCTGTCTGTTAGAGACTTTACATGGTGCCGAAGTGAAACCTGAGGTGCGCACAGTAGCTATTGGGTTGGAGTATAATGCTTTAATGCCCGTAATGAAGTTTTCATGTAGGCCCATCTCTCTGAATACTCGGAACATAAAAGGCCAGGCCACGCGGCCGAAAGCTTTCTCAGCATCTAACCATAGGACCAGGGTGGGGCGTTGGTTCGTATTACTGTCATGGATAATATTGATTACTCTCCGAATGTTATCAGAAGCTTGTCGTTCTGGGGTGAACCCCACCTGATCCGTGTGGACCAAGGTGTTTAATACTCTGTTCAATTTGGTTGCCAGGATTTGGGCGAATAGTTTTATATCTGTATTGATCAGAGAGATGGGCCTATAACTTGAGCATAACGCAGGGTCTTTCCCTTCTTTTAGTATAACGATGATTGAGGCTTTTAGGGATTCTTTCGGTGGTGCTTCACCATCCAGAATCTTATTGAACCATCGGACCAGATATGGTTTCAATATGTTTTCAAATTTCTTAAAATAGAAATTAGTGAACCCGTCTGGGCCCGGGGCCTTAGAATTCTTAAGAGATTTGATGGCTGCTGAAACCCCCTCTGATGTTATTTGGACTCCTAGTTGGGTTGATTCTGATTCATGATTATCTGTTTTTAATTGAAATCCTCAATCAGGCAAGTAAAAACATCCCTTTGTTCTACCGCCCCTCCATTACTGCTCATTATCGTAGGGATTATGTGCACCTTCAACTGGAGGTAAGACACAGACCACCTGACTTGTTGAGACCAGATAAGCTCTTCTCCTTCCAGTCAGTTCTGTGTCCTACAGTGGTGGATTTGCTGTCTTTTTGTTTTGTTTGTGGCGCCGCGTTCTAGCCGCCTCCTGGATGACCTGATCAGGCGCTCATGCACGAGCTGCTGCCGTGTCACTCTGCCCTCACCCCAGGTACCTTGTACCTCTCCCATAAACTGGTTAGTTCCGCCTGAGAGGTCCTTTTTTGAGCCTTTCCAGCCTGGTGATGGAGTGCCGTTTTCTCCCTTCCCCCGAGAATCCTACGAAGACGCAGGGTTATACATTATATACAAGACATTGCATGCACAGTTAGAGATAATATATGTTATAGGCGTATGTAGCAGTTACAGACCAGATTAAAATGTGAGACCGCTTTAGTTTTAAAAGAACTTAGACTGGCGGCAGCTGTGAGAGTCTCCGGTAGATTGTTCCAGTTTTAGGTACATGGTAAGAGGAGCAACGGCCGGATACTTTGTGGAGCCTTGGGACCATGAACAGTCTTTGAGTCAGATCTCAGATAAGTGCTGCATGTGGTAGGGGTGAGGAGCTTGTTCAGATAGATGGGTAGCTTTCCCAGAAAGTATTTGAAGGTAATACTGGAAAGATGAACTTTGCGCATAGACGCAAGTGATGACCAATCTAGTTCATTGAGCATTTCGCAGTGATGTGTGTTGTAGTTGCATTGGAGAACAAAATGGCATATTGAATTGTAGAGGGTATCAAGTTTGCTAAGGTGGGTTTGGGGTACCGTGCCATATACTATGTCCCCATAGTCAATAATTGTCATTAGCATCTGCTGTGCAATACTCTTTCTGACCAGCAGACTTATAGAGAATTTGTTCCTATAAAGTTCAACTAGTTTGGCATAGGTTTTGGATGTCGGGTATCCATGTGCAACCCATATGTTAAATGGGTGTCAAACCATATGCCCAAGTATTTAAAACTAGTAACAGGAGCTAGGGTGGTATTCTCGTTGGTTCTTATCTGGAGCTCATTTATTGGAAGCTTTAAAAATGTAGCCTTGGTCCCGAATATCATTGTTACAGTTTTGTCAGTGTTTAAAAACAGTTTGTTTTGGAAAATCCAATATTCAAGTAGCAAAAAGTCAGATTGAAATGTGTCCAAGGTCGGAGAGGCTAGGGCTGTGTGCATATAAGATTGTCATCCGCATACATGTGTATTGAAGCTCCCTTGCAAGCTGTAGGAAGATCATTGATGAACACGGAGAAGAGTAGGAGCCCCAGAACAGAGCCTTTTGGGACACCGCAGGTGATATCCAAGGGCTTTGCGTTCGAGCGCGATATAGATACATGTTAGGATCTACCTGATATGTAGGAGTGAAACCAGTTTAAAGCATGCTTCCCTATTCCAGAGATTATGTGGTAAATTGGTGCATCACAGAATAAGCTCACATTAAACATAAGTCCAATCTTTTAGACTGAATCCAGCATCCAGAAACAACTGTATTACAACAGAAATGTACATCCCAGGGCGAAATGGGGACCTAGTGGTGCCCACACAGCTACCACAGAATACAGTCCCTAGTGAAACATCACTAACCCATGGGGTGTAATAATAAGTAAACTGGCACAAGAAAGGTAATAGCAGAAGGGCTGTTGCCCTTTACCTGACTGTGTGTTCCAGATGAGTTGAATTCCTTACCGTGCAATCCTCAGAAGTAACGATCAAGGCATGTAGAAGGGAGAGACAGCTATCCGCATCACAGGTGCAAAAAATGAATAAGGGCAACTCCAATTGCGATAAAAATAAGTGTTGCTTTATTTAATCAGCTTGGCAATGGGGTAGGACAACGCACCAACGCATTTCATCCCGCAGGACTTTCTCAAGGTGTGGGGGAACATGTAACAGTATAAAATTTTAATATTAAAAATTTAGCGCACTGTGGGACGATTTTGGCGAGAAATGTTTTATGTTAAATTGTATGCTGTTACATGTTCCGCCACACCTTGAGAAAGTCCTGCGGGACGAAACGCGTTGGTGCGTTGTCCTACCCCATTGCCAAGCTGATTAAATAAAGCAACAGTTATTTTTTATCGCAATTGGAGTTGCCCTTATTCATTTTTTGCACCAGTGATGCGGATAGCTGTGCTCCTCCTTTCTACATTCCCTATTCCAGAGCACTGGAATTTTTTTAAGCAAGATAACATGATCAACAGTATCAAAAGCCTTGCAAAATCTAGGAATATTGCACCAGTGAGTTGTCCCAGTTCCATTACACACTGGATCTCATTGCAAATTTTTGTGAGGGTAGTTGCCGTGGAGTGTTTGGGGGCGAAAGCCAGATTGGAATTGGCTAGGGAAATTTATCTTGGTATAGTAATCGCTTTATTGGGAGTGAACACATTTTTCCATGACTTTGGAAAGTATTGGGAGAAGAGAGATTGGCCTGTAGTTTGAGACAGTATTTTTGTCCCTACTTTTGAAGATTGGGACAACTGGCAGTTTTCCAGGTCTTGGGGATATGGCTTGCAGACAGAATAGAGTTGACTAGGGAAGCAAGCGGTTTGGCATAGCTGGAGCACCAAGTCGTAGGAACTTAGATTGCACTAAATCAGGTCCACATTGGCTACTTAGTTTTAATTTGAGGAGCACTTGTGTAATCTCCTTCAGATACTGGGACAAATTGAAAATTGTGGGCAGTGTTGGGAGAGGGTGAGGCTATTGGGGTACTCTCAGAATGAGGTTCAGGTTGCGTTTTGCTAATAAGTTAGTAGCACATCCCACAAAGTAATCATTGAATGCATTTGCAATGTCAGTGGGATTTGTCAGAGTAATGTCTTTCTTAATGATATTACATGGTTGTTGATGGATAGAAAGCTGGAATATATTGTTGATGACTTTACAGAAGTTGGCTGGATTTGATGTATTCTGGTGAAGATGGTCAGAGTAATTTATTGTACTCTTGCATGTCTTGTTTGCCTTGTGCAGATATTTCGCAGGCATCTGTAGTTATTAAGATCTTTGGTAGTGCCAGATACTTTTTAAACGTCCTAGACATGAAATACTGTGTACTATGAAGCACTTTTTGGATCACTGATGATGATTCTTAAATGGCATACACATCTGATATTTTCCTATAACCATTAGAAGATGAAGAAAAAAATGATGATTTCAATATTTACAGTATCATAAAGGAAATGTCATTAATTCAGGTTCTGATGAAAGAGATGAATTAAATACTTTAGACAAGATGTTCTATGTAACAAAAAAGAAATCCAGTTCAAAAGGTAATTTAGGATTTAGTTACGAGTGAGTGGAAGTTTCCTGATGAAAAAAATAAATAAATGGAACCTTTTAAATTCGACGACAAGGAAGAATGGGAGAATCCCAGTGGGATTTGTTTTTTTGCAGAGGAATGATTCCCCTGGAAGAAGCTACCTTTTTGTGACCAAATGGACAAGAATGGAGGGTTTACTAATGAGGTTTATGCTACGCTGGATGCCACATACAGATGTCATAGCCTTGGCATGTTTTGTAAGACCCATGAAGGTTTTACTTTCTAGAGTTCAAGAATCCTTATAATCTGGAACCTCTCAACAAATTGAGCCATCCTGTCGAATTCCTTGAACGTTTTATCTGATGTATCAATTGACGCTACCAAACATTTAGCTAGATCCTGTGCTCTTTCGATGGCAACACTCAGAGCTCTTTGGCTGAAACCCTGGACAGCGGACCCCTCGTCAAAAAATAAATTGTAAATTCTATTTTTAGGAAAAGCATTGTTTGGTTCTGAATTTTTAAGGCAATTCTTGCTAAAATATCAGGAGTCAAGGTTCTTTTTTTACCCCAAGATAGGTGATCAAGGTTTACCTCGTTCTCGAAGCACAGAAACATTCCTTTCGTAATACAAGCACAGGTAGAGGGCCACACTTTTCTATCAAGCAAGACCGTTCATCTAGATATTCTACTAGAGGAAAATATAGGGTCGGATCAGACCAATCGGGTTTCAAGAACATTACCTCATTCTGAGATCCAGGGTATTCCCTCCCGAACTCTTCAGTGGTTAGAGAAAGGCTCAGCATTTCAGGGAGAAGTGGATCCCTTTGCAGGTGCGCGTGCAGCGCAGGCAGCAGGGCCGCAGCCTTAGGCTTCACTAGACATAAAACTGACTGGATACCGGAAGGGACTGGACTTATATGGTCTCAAGTCTGGTGGTCTTTCCTGCCTCCAGCTGAAGGTGCACATGCTCTATGGTAATGCACTCTCCTGGAGGGACCATGAGAAATTAAATCAGTAACTTAAAATTCCTATTTTCTCTAGTACGTGTTGGGATAATGGTTTCCTTTAAAAAAAAATATTTTTTTTTATGAACATCCTTTTGAAGCGGTAGCTATGCATTTTAACACTCTCTCAGAGGGTCCTGCAATGTGTTGCTGTCTCCTCTGCTAGTTCACCACTTAAGTGCTGCATACCTAAGGCCACAGGCCTTTCTGCTCCACATTGAGATCCATTCTCCTGACATCAGGAATAGAAGAGAAACTTTTCCTATAGCTCTTTCTCAAGAGCGATCAAGGTCACAGACTTCTGTAGATTATTTTATACAGAAATAAGGAAGAACAGATCTAAGTATATGCATTTATTACAACTTAAATCTGTAAGTGCATAATTAAAAATTAAGTGAATAGAAAGCAATCGTAAACTAACATTTTAATATATAAGTTCTTTCAAAACTAAAGCTGTCTCGCATTTTAATCTGGTCTGTAACTGTTACATATGCCTATAATATATATTATCATTAACTGTGCATGCAATGTCTTGTATATAATGTATACCCTGTTCACTTATGTAACTATGTACAGGTATGTGTAATCATGTATTATTTGTCATCATAACTATGCCCAGGACATACTTGAAAACGAGAGGTAACTCTCAATGTATTACTTCCTGGTAAAACATTTTATAAATAAATAAACAAGCAACAATAATTAAAACTGGTTGAGAATATTTAAGTAAATAATTGGACAATGGAAATTGTGGCTGTGGGCAGAATAATACTATTGTTCACTATGGTAGGTGACACCTGAATTAATCAGTTAGTATTGCGATAGCCTAAACATTTTCAAATCTCCTATAAAAGATGGTGTTAGCCTGTTTGTAAGGCCAAGAGTTTTTCAATGGCGATTAAATACCACCTAAATCATCCAGAAGTAGATAATGATAAAATAAATCACTTTAATAATTCTTCCAAATAAATTAAAGTTCCGTAGAGTCCGACGCTATCCTAAGGCCCGGGCCATAGAGGGGGGGAGCCGGGCTGAACCGCGCGGACGCTGAGGCTCGCCTGCAGAAGCTGTGCGATTCCACGCACATACAGGCGAGCTAGCGTCCGCGATCGGAGGTGGGGGGAGACTGAGGGAGGCGGGGCAGTGACGTCGCTGGGCCAATCGCCCGCGACGCACTGACGTCGACGTCACGGCACCGTGACGTTGACGCAGCCCCACTCTCATTGGAGGTTTTCAGCCGACAGCGCGCTGAAGAACAGCTTGGCGCTCGACTGAAACCTCCAACTCCTCCGCACGCCTGCGGACGCTCGCGCGAGCCCCCTCTCAAGGCATCCTCATTGAGGATGCAGGGGCTCAGCGCGGAGCGTCCGCACGCCTCAGCACGGCCTGTCCATCTATGGACTCGGCCTAAGGGAGGCTACAATTAGAGGCCAACTTATTTCAATAGCACCATATAAGAAAAGAAGAAAAAAAAAAAATAGAGGCAGAATTTACTAACAACCAATAGTGAAGCTAGAAATGGAACACACACAAACTCGTTCGTCGGGCCAGACGGAGGAAGTCCGGAGGTTACAGTTTCTAAGATACAGATAGAGCCCTAATGTGGGCTAGGCAAATTTATTACAATTATAGGAATAAAATAAGGCCGGCAAACTTCTTGCGAGTAAACTCAGAGGGATCCGACAAAGATCCCAGATAAATGCTATCAGATTAAAGAATGGGGATATTACTATTAACCCCATACTAATTGCGAAATAATTTCGCTCCTTTACTCCGTTATATGATATGGAAAAATCAGAGATTTACTCAGAGAATCGCCATTATAGAAAAGATGGAAAAGTACAAAATTACTGTAATCAACCCAAATCAAACGAGGAAGACCAAACTAGATTAAACCGTCGAATAACCAAAATGGAAATTAGGGATGCTATTAAATCCCTTAAATCTTTGAAGGCCCCGGGACCAGACGGTTAAACAATTCTTTCTTATAAAAAAAAATAGTAAGATATTATTTCCGCACCTGGTGGAGTTATATAATGGTTTTCTGGGAGGGGAACTGATACAGCCACAAATGGCAACAGCAGGTATAGCAATTATACAGAAAGAAGGTAAGGATCATCTAAACTGCGGTAGTTACAGGCCAATATCATTGTTGAACTCGGACCTGAAACTAGCAAGATTCTAGCAAACAGACTTAATCCTTTTCTCACACGTCTGATACATATTGATAAAGTGAGTTTTATTTCGGAAAAACAGGCATCTGATAATACTCGGAAAATAATCAATATAATAGACCAGGTATCTCATACCAAAGTTGAACCAAAAGCTATAATTCTAAGCTGGGATGCCAAAAAAAGCTTTTCATAGGATCAAATGGAGATTTCTAACAAAGACACTAGAAATTTGATTTTAGAGTTCCATTTTTACAAGGTGTCTTGGCTTTGTATAGATTCCCTGACAGCAATCCTAAAAATACCAGGACGAGATATAAATCAAATTATAATAAAGAATGGTACCAGACAGAGTTGGCCGCTTTCTCCACTATTATTTGCGCTGTCAATAAAATGTACAATAAGACAGAGTCCAAATATACAGGGCGTCAAAATAGGGAGGTCTGACTATAAGCTATCTCTCTTTGCTGACGATACCATATTGACTATAGCAAATCCTCTGAAGTCAGTCACGAATTTGCAGTTTGAATTGATGGAATTTGGACACATGATTGGTTATAAGATAAATATGGGCAAATCGGAAGCCCTAAATTTGACACTCCAGGAACAGCAAGTCAAACTCTTAAAATTAAAGTTCGATTATAGATGGAGATTCTCACCTAAGATACTTGGGTATAAATCTAACTAAAGAATACCAGTTCTTATTCAAACGTTATTTAGGGTTATTCAAGCAGATTAAAAAAAAGATCTTCAGACATACAGTAGGAAGGCTATCAAATTTCGTGGATGGGCCATATAACTTCAATTAAAATTACTATATTACCCAGAATTCTATACTATTTTCAGGTGTTACCGGTCACGATTTCGTTCAAATTTATCAAGGATATTTAGAACTGTATTATGAGGTTTACATGGAAAAATCAATGACCGAGAGTGAGTACATCTATCCCACTGTCTTCAAGGGATAGAGCAAGACTTGCAGTCCCTAATATCAGGAAATACTACCTAGCAACCCATCTGAGACCAATTTTGTATTGGCACTCTAACACAAACATCTTTATGGTGAATCTAGAGAGACCACTTCATGAACCTTCACTCTTTACTTTGGAGATGTAAAAACTTTAATAAATGTAAGATGGACGTGTCGGTCATTAGGTTTACATTATCCATGTGGCAGCTAACCAATACCAAATACCAATTAATTGGAAACCCATCCAGGTTAGTACCCCTATTTAATAACCCAAACTTTGGCCCTGGCTCAAGACTTGCTCATTTGATGTTTGGAAGGGGAAAGGGATTAAGGATGAAGGTAATACGATATATAGGGATAAAATTATGAAGTTTGAGGAATTCCGTCTTAAATATGATATCCCAGGTATAGAATTACTCAGGTTTCTACAGGTCTGACACATTCTATGTAGTATATCCAAAGGGAAGGTCTTCTCTGATCCCTCTCGCTTTAAAGACTTGTGTAGGTATGGGGTATATACAAAGGGTCTGATAACTGTTGTATAAAGACCTGATCACGGCAGAGAGATCCCTGGAACGCAGATATCAAGACCAATGGGCCAGGGATCTCCAAATAAAGATTTCCCAGGAAGAATGGGAAGATATATGGGATAATGTGGCCAAAATCTCCATTTGCACAATTAATAGAGAAAGCACTTATAAAATACTCTTGGTATGGTACTTTACCACTCAGTGACTGAAACAATTTTTTCCTGACACTTCTGATCAATGTTGGAGATGTTGAAGCAAGTTATGCCCAAATTTGGTGGGTTTGCCCAGCAATGAGAGAATTTGGGGGCATGATCCAAAACCCAATAGAAGAAATTACAGATATTAAAATCCTGCAAGATCCGACAGTTTTTATCCTTTCATAGCCCATTGAGCACATAGATCGCCACACAGGCAAATTAATAAACCCATATATTAACAGCAGCCATATGTTCCATCTCGGCAGTATGGAAAAGAATACGGCCCCTCTCCATAAATGAAGTAGTTTAAAATGAATATGGTTCAATTGATGGAGAGATTGCTGACCTGTCTTAGACATACAACAAGGAAATTCCACAGAATCTGGGAACTGTACGATGATGGGTAGGAGAAAATGGAAGTGGATGTGCTAAAGGAGTCAGGCTCTTGAGGCCTTTTTGGGTTCCCTTTAGGATATTAATTTAGTGTAATATAGCTCAGTCTCTAAGCTTAACCTAGATTCTTTGGAATTTTTAGGAGTCTTTGAAACCTTTGTATAAAAGCGAGAAATGTTTTCCTGGTCGGAAAAAAGATAATGTCATAATGTTGTAAAAGAATAACGTTATGCTCTGGTCTAATATTTGTATGTTATGTAATGTTATTGTTACTCTGCTGTCTTCCCCACCCCCTTAATTTGTTATTTTTTTTTGCACCTGTTCTATAGACCCCCTTGCTGAAAATTGAATAAAAATTATGTTTTAAAAAAAGATGGTGTTGGGGGTAAATTACACACAAGTCTTAATGTTTAAATAAGGATTATAGTTCTTCATATAAATACTTATGAAACCTCCTACACTAGCTAGGTTATTACTAGTCGCAATAGCCTTAGTCTCACAGTTAAATTAAAACCGAGACAGGTTGTAGTGGAGGACTGATATTAAAAAGGTATAAATTCTGTAATTACTCAAAATAAATAAAGGGTTAGCTCTGCTCTCATACAAAGCTGTAAGGATAACGAGTTGCTTATTGTAGCCCCAGAGTAGCTGTTGGTTTAGCAAAGATCTGAAGCTACAAATCTTACAAAAACACCATGGTCTTAAGTGTCTAAATACCCAGAAACTCCTTATGCCTCCTTCCCAGAAAAGTACTTGAGGAAAGCGCTACACTATTAAGCAGAGTGCCCATTCCAAGCTTAGCCTAAAATAACAGCTGGAATGGGTATAGTCTGCCTCCGAATAACTAGCTATGGTAGGGTAAATAAGAAACCCCAAACACTAGAAGCGGTCTGCTATTGGCTCAACCTTAAAACTGGTCACAGCAATTACATCTGCATCAAGAAACACAAGAATTTGCGCTTTGATTATAGAGGATGGGATAAAAACAAGACAGTTCAAAACTACTTAAAGAAAAAATCCTTAGACTTTGTGATGCATTATATATCAAACGCATTTTTTTTACATGAGCCTTAGCTTATTTAGCGTGAGCAAGAAGAGCTAGGTGGCATATGCGTCCTGTAAAGGCAGGATGGTCGCTTTGCCTTATTCAGAATCTTTTCTATATTAAGAAGCATTGGACCGAGTTATTTCTAAGGTATCTGGCCAAAGCGGTCACGCTGCTCCGGAAAGGAGATCTGCAACTTTTCGAAATTGCCTCCTCAATACTACTAGAAAACTGGACTTCTAGGCCAAGAATACCACTATATAGATGCTGGGTTGGACATCCACAACAGACATTTGGAGCACAGGATTTTCATTAGTACACAAAGTTTCTGAAGATCTGTAGATTCTTTTTTTTTTTTTTTTTTTTTTTTTGAGACCAACTCCAGTTGCAAGCAGACTGGTGAAAGCTTTTATTACATCCAATGAGTACAAACCATATCAGACAAATAGGTGCAGTACATGATTACTACGGGTCCTTGCCAGAAAGATATATGTAAACACACAGATGCCTAGCAAACTCTAAGGTACCCCCAAAATTACCACATAATATATATAT
>CM071569.1:46009077-46072673 GCA_036426205.1 Ascaphus truei | reverse complement strand
ATATATATATATAGATATTATATATGTATTTTGTGTTATATATATATATATTGATATATTCTATATATAATCATTACTCTTCTCATCCTCTCTCTCTCTCTCTCTATCTCATCCTTATCTCTACTCTCTCTCTCTCTATCTCTCTCCTCTCATATCTCTCTCTCTCTCTCTCATCTCTCTTCTCTCTTCTCTCTCTCGTGTCTCTCTCTGTCTCTCTCTCTCCTCTCTCTCTGTCTCCTCTCTGTCCTCTCATATGTCTCTCTCTCTGTCTCTCTCTGTCTCTCTTCCTTCTCTGTCTCATGTCTCTTTCTCTCTGTCTCTCTATGTGCTCTCATGTCTGTCCTCTCATCTTGTCTTGCTAGTCTCTCTCTATCTCATGTATAGTGTCATTGATGCATCTGGGCATGGCTAAATGTATACAACGAAAAACAAAGAGGCCCAAACTACATCCATTATGACAAGCTACTACATAAATACCTATATATCTCTTGAAAAAAGGTCTTTAGTTAAACCCTTTGGCCAAGCTTTTAAGCCTGCAAGCCACTTCAAGGTATGACCAAATATTTGCAGGTCCTAATACTATGATTAAAATTCTTATTTACCTCTATAGTTAGGGGAAGAATGATCGCATTGGATCTGTCACAACCAGCTGCATGAATGTGAACGCCTATTTGGAAAGTGGGGAGGGGTGAGTCTTAAACCCTTGGAGGGAGGAACAAAATGTCAAGATGTAATTAACGTAAGAAAGTGGGTATAAGTTAGAACCTCCATAGATCTGTGATGCATATTACATACACACCCATAACATAGACCATCATACACACAAGTTATGCCTGACAAAGAAGAAATTGTAAAATACTGTATATCAACTGAAGTGATTCGTGGATTGATTTACAGACTGCAGTCACTGTATCAAAACTATCACAAAGTATTCTACATTCTGTAGTTGGTGTACCCTTCACCGATCACACGACTGAAAAATATAGGGAGCGTAAACCAAAAAAACAAATAAACAAGGAAGCCCAATGCTGTCCATATGGCAAATTATTTGATTAATTTCTCGGTTTTATTCTTCTAATAAGCATTGTTCATTTTAGTTAATCTTTTGGCCAAAACAATGTCAAGCCTGCACCATGTCAAGGTAAACTCTTTCAGCAGGTACCACACTACCAATTTTAACCATCCTTTGTATTTCCTCCACTACATTGAAAAAAAAATATAATTTTTTTGTTGTTAGTCAACGCATGGATGCATGATAGTGGTGCCTAAGGGGTAAAAAAATGTGGTGCCTCCTATGTGCATTGTGTGACCTACAGTGCATTAGAACTGGTTAAAAACAAACATGTCACTTACCTACGAAATATATTATATATATATATTATATAATATCTATATATATATATATATATTATATATATAGATATATAATATTTTATACAGTATGTATATGTTGTATAATATATATATATATCATATATATATTATGATATCTATAATATATATATATTTACAAGGAAAAATATATATATTTCCCAAAGTTATTGCTGCAGCAAAGGTCATCACCACCTTTCTCCTGGGGGAAGAACTCTCTCAATGACTACCATGACCTGGTTCAGGCTCAACATATTAACATTTATTTGTGGTCACTTTTCTAGTTGGCACAATTAAATATATAAATAGGTTGTATAGTTACTATAGATGGGTTGCAATATGACACTACGTCTATCAACTTCAACTGTGCTACATTTAAACAACAGATTCTTGATCCTATATTGTACTTACAGTACATTGACCAGAGAGGAGCAAACAACAAATCCCAGTGAACATCATCCAATGATCTTTCATAAGGGATAGAATACTTTGTGGGGGGGGGGGGGTTGGGGGGGGTTGAGCTTGATCAGATTGATTATGTCCAATTGTAAACAAAAAGAAGAAGAAATACTAACCAGGCAAAGCAAAATACTTTATATTGACATTCTTCAAGGTTCATATAGATGTTGGAGTGGGAGGAGTGGAGTGGGAGGACAAAAAAAAACCATACACTTGGTGATGTAAGGAGTCACGCCGCCCTCGCGGTGCACACAGGTCCCCCCCTCCTCAGAAATTATCAGGAATACTAATCCACCTGATTCCTGCTCCGGATTCACCAACCACGTCCATCGCTGCTGACCACCTCCACGCTGCAGTTTCCTCATTGGTTGCTCGCTCTACTTATGCTCAGCTGCCAACTGAACAATTGGCTGAGCATAGTTCAATGTTCTGTTGTGTTAATTGCTTCCTAGCCTCGCAGTCTTGTCTTGTCTCCTTGTTCGCAGCTCTCTGTTATTGACCCGGCTTGTATAGACTCCGCTCTTCTGTACTCCTGACCCGGGCTATCTACGACAATCCGCACCCTCCAACCTTGCCTGGCTCCGTACAACGACTATTCGCCTCTTCTCCAACCCGGACCTCGGCTAATAATCCCTGCAAAGACCTATCCGTACCTCTCCGACCCAGACACAGAGATTATCCCCGGCAAGTATATGATGACTATCCGTACCTCTCCAACCCTGATCCGGCTACTCGACCAACCTACAATCCAGACGGCGCCCACGCGCTGTGGGTGGTGTTTATATCTATCCCTACCATCGCCCTCTCCGCTATCATGCCTTGTTTGTGGTGAGCACACTTTGACAGTTGATCACAAATCTAACGAAGCTTTTTTTTTTTGTATGATTAATATTCTTATGTGAAAAAAGACTTCATTGCATCTGGGATGCCTAAAATCTGGATAGCTCAGATATGCGATTGTCATTTCCTGGAATTTCGGCTTGCTTACTGTACTTAAAAAACACATATGTCCATAGAACTAAGCCTATGTTAAATTTGATGACAGATCTTATTCTATATTTGTACAACAGGAAGCGCAACACAAAACCCCAGTGGAACATTATCCAATGATGTTTCATAGGGGGAAGGGAGGGGGGGGGGGGGAAGTAATTCCTGACTTAAAATATTGGCAATCCCGATTTCTCCCTGGAATCAACATCCTTCCCATGTTTACCTATTTGGCTTATTCCTTTAAAGTCTCCATGGGTAATGAATGTCATATTTTCTCTGACCTTACGTAAAAAGAACCCTTTTCCTTGCTCGTGAAAGCCTTTTCCTCTAACCTTAAATGATGATGCCCCTGTGTCGTTGTACTCTGCCCTTGGGATGAGTATTTTATTTTTGAAAGCTCCTTGGAGTGACTCCGCTATATTTGTATATAGTTATCATATCCCCTCTTAGACACCACTTTCTAATGTAACAAAATCTACTTTTGCTAGCCTTTCCTCATGAGTCAGAATTTTCCCAACCCTGTAGTCATTTAGTGACTCCACTCTGTACTTTTTCTAGTTCTATAATGTCTTTTTAGGGAGTGGTGCCCAAAACTGTACTCTATTTTAAAGGTGTGGTCTTAATAATCTTTTATATCAGTGGTATAATTATTACGCTTACTTATCTTCTTCCTCTCATCCATACCTCATTTAATGGAAATAAGATCTTATGTCCCTTGCAGCTACTGCCTGACATTGGGCACCATTGCCAAGCCTACGGTCTACAAGCTCTCCTAAATCCTTCTCCAACGGATTGACTTAATTTTGCCCCATTTCATTTGTAAGTAACCTGTTTTATTCTTGTGTTCCCAAATGCATAACCTTACTTTATCTTTATTAAACCTCATCTGCCATTTACCCCCAAGTTTACAGTTGATCCAAGTCCTGGAGATAAATGACATCCTGCTCTGTGTCACGAGGGAGACCATGGCGGGAGCGGACTCCTCGGTTCTCCCACACATGGGGAGCAGGCAAAATTGTTTGGGTCACTGGCTGAGATTGGCGGCAATTCGCATCGTCGTGGGCATGCAGGTGTCGATGGCAGAGACAGCAAGCGGAGTGTCGTGCAAACATGCAGAGGTTCAGCAACAGGAAGCAGCAACAGACAGGGGAGCAGGAACTGAGACTACGGAGCAGGGACAGATCGGGACTAGCTAGCAGGAAACAGACTGGGGCAATCTAGTTAAATAGCAAGGGCCTTTAATATGAACAGGAGTCCAATTAGAACAGAACAGGAACAGGCTGCGGCAGAAGCAGAAAGCATGGAGTCTGACACTAGCAAAGGCAATGAACCAAACAGAAAGCAGAACTAATGCAACAGCAGAACAGAGAGCAACAAGAGGAGACGCAGACAAACCCAAACAGCAGTCAGACAGAAAGCAGCAGCACAACCGTTGGACACGGAAGGGACTACGGCTAGGAGCAGGATGTCTAGGAGACCCTGACACTCTGATTCTACAACCTTACACAATTTAGTTGGAGACTTTTCTCTCTATCCAACCAACGAAGGTCATTAATAAAGAAGTTAAATAGCAGGGCCCCCCGTACAGAAAACCTTGAGGTATCCAACCTTACAAACTTAACCCAATCTGAAAATGTTCCATTATTGGCAACTCTCTGCTGTCTATACTTCAGACTAGTTTTCAATCCAGGTGCAAAATTTTTACCGAGACCCATTTCTTATTATTTTGTACAATAAACGCAAGACGGTGCTAGGGCTAAGGAAATGTTGCTAAAGCCAATTGCCAAGGAGGAAGGTGTGAACTAAGCAATAAAAACATACTGTATCAGAAAAAATAGACAGAGAATATAAAATTGTCCACGTTGTACTTACACACCGGTTAAAACTTTCTTTTATTTGCAATATAATAACGTCGTGTAAAGTAATATAATGTAACTTTGACTAAAATAGCGAATTAAAAATGTTGTGAATAAACCCTAATACCTAAAATAATGTGGGGGGGGGGACTAAAATATCATTGGTGCAATTGAGAAGAGTCCCTCTTACTATGGCAAAAAACATAATATGAGAAACACTTTTGTCGGTCAAACTAATGGTAACAGTGCTGAGGTTTGTTGCTCTAGAATAGATACAACACTGATGTCAGACAGTCCTTTCCTCCCTGCCCCTACACTAAATATAACTGTGATTGTGAGGGAACCTCAGAGTTACACGAGCAATAACAATGGATCTACTTCCACTGATGACATCAAGCCCCTCTCATTCTCCCTTGGTAACTAACAAGAAAATAAAGTACTGAAGAATTTGAGGTGAAGGTATAAAGAGTGGCAAAAAAAAAGGAATAATCTAAGCAGACAGCAACTATTCGTCATGCCTGTGATACTGAATAGAGTGTAACACGGCAGTATTTCGCACAATATCTATAGGGTTTATTGTAACCTCTGTAATTCTTGTTAAAACTTCTGTGTAGGTGTCTAAAGTGCATACCAGATATTTATTGACTCTGTCACATTCAGACGTATCAGCGGGCCCTCAAGATTGATCTAGCTATCCCCGACGTCCTGCTCAATGTGATAGCGCTCGAACAGGAGTCGGCATCTGACTCCTACGGTGGAAGTGAGAATTGACGCGCAGACCCGTTTAAATATCAAGGCACGCTTTCCACTAGCGTCCCCTCTCTTCCAAACCAGACATAACGCAATGCCTGTTCGATCAGGGATTTAATGGTGTGCAATTTGACTGCATTTGTTTCCCCTGAAGAAAGCTGAAAATGTTATACCCCCCACCGGAAATAGTGCTAGAACTGGGGGTCTTCGGAGCTAAAGATAATTGGATATGTAACCCCCTTGGTTAAAGTAATACATATATATATGTATATATATGTATGTATATATATGTGTATATATATGTATATATATGTATATGTATATAAGTGTCAATTGGAATGATACTGGGCATGGCTAAATGTATACAACGAAAAACAAAGAGGCCCAAACTACATCCATTATGACAAGACTATACAGTAAAATACCTATATATCTCTTGAAAAAAAGGTCATTTAGTTAAACCCTTTGGCCAAAGCATTTTAAGCCTGCAAGCCACTTCAAGGTATGACCAAATATTGCAGGTCCTAATACTATGATTAAAATTCTTATTTACCTCTATAGTTAGGGGAAGAATGATCGCATTGGATCTGTCACAACCAGCTGCATGAATGTGAACTGCCTATTTGGAAAGTGGGGAGGGGTGAGCTTAAACCCTTGGAGGGAGGAACAAAATGTCAAGATGTAATTAAAGTAAGAAAGTGGGTATAAGTTAGAACCTCCATAGATCTGTGATGCATATTTACATACACCCATAACATAAGACCATCATATCACAAGTTATGCCTGACAAGAAGAAATTGTAAAATACTGTATATCAAACTGAAGTGATTACGTGGATTTGATTTACAGACTGCAGTCACTGTATCAAAACTATCACAAAGTATTCTACATTCTAGTAGTTGGTGTACCCTTCACCGATCACACGACTGAAAAATATAGGGAGCGTACCAAAAAAGAACAATAAACAAGGAAGCCCCAATGCTGATCCAATATGGCAAATTATTTGATTAATTTCTGTTTTATTCTTCTAATAAGCATTGTTCATTTAGTTAATCTTTTGGCCAAAACATGTCAAGCCTGCAACCATGTCAAGGTAAACTCTTTCAGCAGGTACCTACACTACCAATTTTATACCATCCTTTGTATTTCCTCCACTACATTGAAAAAAGAGGAAATATAATTTTTTTGTTGTTAGTCAATCGCATGGGATGCATGATATGTGGTGCCTAAGGGGTTAAAATGTAGGTGCCTCCTATGTGCATTGTGTGACCTACAGTGCAGTTAGAACTGGTTAAAAACAAACAAGTGTCCATACCAAATTAATATATAGTATATTATATATATATATACTAAAAGAGATACTATACATCTATGATACTAGATTTATAATTATATATATATATGATATATATCAAGTATGTTCTTAGTCTGTTATTTCTCTCTTATATTTCATTATCTATCTACTATATCCCTATCTATTACACAGGAAATATTATATTTCCCAAGTTATTGCTGCAGCAAAGGTCATCACCACCTTTCTCCTGGGGGAGAACTCTCTCAAGACACCATACACTGGTTCAGGCTCACATCTTAACATTTATTTGGGGTCACTTCTAGTTGGCACAATTAAATATATAAATAGGTTGTATAGTTACATAGTAGATGAGGTTGCAAATTGACATACGTCTATCAACTTCAACCTGTGCTACATTTAAACAACAGATTCTTGATCCTATATTTGTACTTACAGTACATTGATCCAGAGGAAGGCAAACAACAAATCCCAGTGACATCATCCAATGATCTTTCATAAGGTAGTGAATACTTTTGCTAGGGCTATCACAGGGGGGTGGGGGGGGGTTGAGCTTGATCAGATTGAGTATGTCCAATTGTAACAAAAAAGAAGAAAATACTAACCAGGCAAAGCAAAATACTTTTATATTGACGTGATCTTCAAGGTCATTAGATGTTGGAGTGGGAGGAGTGGAGTGGGAGGACAAAAAACCATACAAGCTTGTTGATGTAAGGAGTCACGCCGCCCTCGGCGGTGCACACAGGTCCCCCCTCCTCAGAAATTATCAGGAATACTAATCCCACCTGATTCCTGCTCCGGATTCACCAACCACGTCCATCGCTGCTGACGCACCTCCACGCTGCAGTTTTCTCATTGGTTGCTCGCTCATACTTATGCTCAGCTGCCCCACTGACAAATTGGCTGAGCATAGTTCAATGTTCTGTTGTGTTAATTGCTTCCTAGCCTCGCAGTCTTGTCTTGTCTCCTTGTTCGCAGCTCTCTGTTATTGACCCGGCTTGTATAGGACTCCGCTCTTCTGTACTCCTGACCCCGGCTATCTACGACAATCCGCACCTCTCCAACCTTGACCTCGGCTCCGTACAACGACTATTCTCCTCTTTCCAACCCGGACCTCGGCTAATAATACCTGCAACGATCCGTACCTCTCCGACCCAGACACCAGGAAGATATATCCCCGGCAAGTATATGGACTATCCGTACCTCTCCAACCCTGATCCGGCTACCTCGACCAACCTACAATCCAGACGCGCCCACGCGGCTGTGGGTGGTGTTTATATCTATCCCTACCTCGGCCTCGCTATCATGCCTTGTTTGTGGTGAGCACATCTTGACAGTTGATCAACAATCTAACGAAGCTTTTTTTTTTTGTAGTAGATTAATTCTTATGTGAAAAAAGACTTCATTGCATCTGGGATGCCTAGAAATCTGGATAGCTCAGATATGCGATTGTCATTTCCTGGAATTTCGGCTTGCTTACTGTACTTGAAAAAACACATATGTCCATAGAGCTAAGCCTATGTTAAATTTAGATGACAGATACTTATTCTATATTTGTACTAACAGGAAGGCAAACACAAAACCCCAGTGGAACATTATCCAATGATGTTTCATAAGGGGGAAGGGAGGGGGGGGGGGGGAAGTAATTCCTGACTTAAAATATTGGCAATCCGATTTCTCCCTGGATCAACATCCTTCCCATGTTTACCTATTTGGCATATTCCTTTAAAGTCTCCATGGGTAATGAATGTCATATTTTCTCTGACCTTACGGTAAAGAACCCTTTCCTTGCTCGTGAAAGCTCTTTTCCTCTAACCTTAAATGATGACCCTGTGTCGTTTGTACTGCCCTTGGGATGAGTAGTTATTTTGAAAGCTCCTTGGATTGACTCCGCATATATTTGTATATAGTTATCATATCCCCTCTTAGACACCACTTTCTAATGTAAACAAATCTACTTTTGCTAGCCTTTCCTCATGAGTCAGATTTTCCATCCCCTGTATTCATTTAGTGACTCCACTCTGTACTTTTTCTAGTTCTATAATGTCTTTTTAGGGAGTGGTGCCCAAAACTGTACTCTATTTTAAAGGTGTGGTCTTAATAATCTTTTATACAGTGGTATAATTATGCTTACTTCCCTTCCATCCATACCTCATTTAATGGAAGATAAGATCTTATGTCCCTTTGCAGCTACTGCCTGACATTGGGCACCATTGCCAAGCCTACGGTCTACAAGCTCTCCTAAATCCTTCTCCAACAAGGATTGACTTAATTTTGCCCCATTTCATTTGTAAGTAACCTGTTTATTCTTGTTTCCCAAATGCATAACCTTACATTTATCTTTATTAAACCTCATCTGCCATTTACCCCAAGTTTACAGTTGATCCAAGTCCTGGAGATAAATGACATCCTGCTCTGTGTCACGAGGGAGACTCCATGAGCGGGTAGGACCTCGGTGGCCAGAACAGTGGGGAGCAGGCAAAATTGTTTGGGTCACTGGCTGAGATTGGCGGCAAGTCGCATCGTCGTGGGCATGCAGGGGTCGATGGCAGACAGCAAGCAGGATTGTCGTGGCAACATGCAGAGGTTCAGCAACAGGAAGGCAGCAACAGGACAGGGGAGCAGGAACTGAGACTACGGAGCAGGGACAGATCTGGGACTAGCTAGCAGGAAACAGACTGGGGCAATCTAGTTAAATAGCAAGGGCCTTTAATATGAACAGGAGTCCAATATAGAACAGAACAGGAACAGGCTGCGGCAGAAGCATAGGCATGGAGTCTGACACTAAGCAAAGGCAATGAACCAAACAGAAAGCAGGAACTATAAGCACAGAGAACAGGAGCAACAAGAGGAGACAGACAGACAAACCCCAAAGCAGACAGAAAGCAGCAGCACACCCGTTGGACACGGAAAGGGACTACGGCTAGGAGCAGGATGTCTAGGAGACCCTGACACTCTGATTCTACAACCTTACACAATTTAGTTGGAGACTTTTCTCTCTATGCCAACCAACGAAGGTCATTAATAAAGAAGTTAAATAGCAGGGGCCCCAGTACAGAACCTTGAGGTAATCCCACTTACAACTTTAACCCAATCTGAAAATGTTCCATTATTGGCAACTCTCTGCTGTCTATACTTCAGCTAGTTTTCAATCCAGGTGCAAATATTTTTACCGAGACCAATTTCCTTTATTTTGTACAATAAACGCAAGAACGGGCTAGGGCTAAGGAAAACTGTTGCTAAAGCCAAATTGCCAAGGAGGAAGGTGTGAACTAAGGCATAAAGAACATACTGTATCAGAAAAAATAGACAGAGAATATAAAATTTCCACGTTGTACTTACACCGGTTAAAACTTTCTTTTATTTGCAAATATAATAAAAGTTGTGTAAAGTAATATAAAATGTAACTTTGACTAAAATAGCGAATTAAAAATGTGTGAATAAAACCCTAATACCTAAAATAATGTGGGGGGACTAAAATATCATTGGTGCAATTAGAGAAGAGTCCCTCTTACTAATTGCAAAACATAATAGTAGAAACACTTTTGTCGGTGTACTAATGGTAACAGTGCTGAGGTTTGTTGCTCTAGAATAGATACACTGATGTCAGACAGTCCTTTCTCCCTGCCCTACAGATAATAATAACTGTGATTGTGGATTGGAACCTCAGAGTTACACGAGCAACTAAACAATGGGATCTACTTCCACTGATGACATCAAGCCCCTCTCATTCTCCCTTGGTAACTAACAAGAAATAAAGTACTGAAGAAAGTTGGAGGTGAAGGTATTAAAGAGATGGCAAAAAAAAGGAATAATCTAAGCAGACAGCAACTATTCGTCATGCTGTGATACTGAATAGAGTGTAACAGCAGTATTCGCACAATATCTATAGGGTTTATTGTAACCCTCTGTAATTCTTGTTAAAACTTCTGTGTAGGTGTCTAAAGTGCATACCAGATATTTATTGACTCTGGTCACATTCAGACGTAGCAGGGCCCTCAGATTTGATCTAGCTCCCACGTCTCTGCTCAATGTGATAGCGATCGAACAGGAGTCGGCATCTGACTCCATACGGGTGGAAAGTGAGAATTGACGCGCAGCCCGGTAAATATCAAGGCACGCTTCCCACTAGCGTCCCCTCTCTTCCAAACCCAAACACGCAATGCCTGTTCGATCAGGGATTTAAATGGCTGTGCAATTTGACTGCAATTTTGTTTCCCCTGAAGAAAGCTGAAACATGTTAACCCACCGGTAAATATTGCTAGAACTGGGGGTCTTCGGAGCTAAAGATAATTGCATATGTAACCCCCTTGTAAAGTATACAACTAAGATGCACATTCTCCCCTGGCTGACTCCTATCTGTGGTGTGCCCAGGATGTGACTCTTTGATAGAGATGGCCACAAGCCTATGACATTTGACTCGAGAGGAGGGACTAAAAGGGGGAGTCTTTAAGAGTCCATGGCGGAGTACGAGGGAAAAGAGCTGCCGCGACTCGGAGGGAGTTCGGGTTGATTTTATAGTGGCCTGAGAACCAGGCCGTGAGGACACCTCACCGGAGCTGGGTGACAAGGTCACGGACTGCCCACTGGTAGAGTCAAAGAGGAGCAACAGAGAACCAGATTAAGGGAGGCGTGAGTAACCACAGAGGGGATCCTCACCACTGACAACGGGTACTGAAGGCTTTGCAAAGAGACAGGCCTGCTACAGTTACACACATTCCAGAAGAGCTCCAACATTGTGCCGAAACCCGCACACGGCCACTTGTGATACAGGGTAGTTGGGGTTGGGGAGAGACACTGTTACACAACTGCACAGCGACTTATGTGATATGTATTGTGCCTGGGACTGCCACATTCAAGTTTTTATAATACGGGACGTCGAAATCCAGTATGAAAGTGTGACGTCATAATGAGTGATTAATTATTTGCAAATGCTTCGAGCTGAATGATATCTCCTGCTTGACCGCTATATTCTTTGATTTTTATCATCTCTGCACCGGACAGGGCGGTAAAGATACTGAACGAGCAGGTACTCGTGGGAGAAAAAGTAATGCCTATAGGGGTGGGGGTCAGGGTATTATGAGATGACCAAGCAGTGTCATAACTTTATTATTTTAATAAATTAGTAAGGAGACCTCTACTGGAAAAGGTAACTACAGTGCAGATAAAACCGGTTTAAAAAAACAAAACAGAAGTGCCCTAAGAAATGGTTTAAAAATGTTTTTTTATAAAGTGCAAGGGAAAAAAAGATTGTTGTGATTGGGGAGAGACAATGGTACACAACTGCACAGCAACTTGTGATCTGTATTGTGTCTGCGGTTGCCACATTAAAGTTACACTCAAGTGCAAATCTTACATTTTTGTGACCGATTAAATTACAGTAGTTTTTAGTTCAGGCATTTCATGTCAAGGCACTAAAATATGGGGCAATTATGTGTCCCGACTGACCTTTCCGGGACAAGTCAATGAAATAAGGGAAAGTCCCGTATATACGGCAACCCTTGTGCCTGTATTTGGATGATCCGCCCATTTGAGGATCATTAATATATCTTTAGATGTTTAGAGGAGTTTTCTATAAATACGTTCTGATTATTCAAAGCCCTGTGTCATGTCTTATTGTCTAACCTTCGGCCATGTGATCAGCTTGTGAGAGAGCACCGGTCATAAGGGAGAGTAGGACTTGGGGCCCCTGCCTTACCATATAGACATTTTTGAGTTATAGCGGTTACAAAAGTAGGCGCGTTAAAAGTTTTGTAGCCTATAGTTTAACATGGGAAGTTTTAGGCCCCTGCAAGGAAAGAATAGATTTGTGTGAAATTTGGCGCGGAGTGAGTAGTTTAGGAGTAGAAGTGCCTTTGAGTGAGTGGTTGTTTTTAAAAGGGTAAAGTGCTTTGAGGAAATTTAAGGTTAAAAGATTTTAAAAAATGTACCGGGCCGCACCATGAACTCCAGACATGCGGAGAAATCTGAAGTCTCCATATTCATATCTCTCTTTCCCCCGCAGGGTCAGAGTACCGATTTCCCCCCCTCCCCCCACCCTGGACCTGATGTCCGATGGATCCATCCGCACCATACATCCTCTGATCCTCACTCAGGGTATCCTTGCTCTGCTCACGCTGTACATCAGGCAATTTGCTCCTGACAGCGAGGGACAGTCACCAACAGGGCCGCTGACAGCTTTCCGGAGGCCTAGGATTAGAGTTTCCACTGGGCCCCCGTCAACGGGCTTGCGAGACCCCCTCTCACCTCGCTTTCTCATTCCCCCTATTTCCTCCCCCCTTCTCACACTCCCCCTGTGTATTACTCTTGCCCCTCCCCCCATCTTACTCTTACTCTCTCTCCCTCTCCCCTTTCACTCAAACACACACACAGACACACAATTCTCTCCCTCTCTCCTCCCTGACACACATTACCCCCCACAAGCACTAATACCCACACACATAATTTCACCCCCCACACACAAGCAATTCCAACCCCCCACATACACATACACACACACACACACACACACACACAATCCCACCCCCACACATATACACAATTCCACCCCCCACGCACACACAATTCTAGCGCCCAACACACACACAATTCTACCCCCCACACACACCATGCCATACCTCTCCCCCACCACACACAATTCCACCAACACATAATTCTCACCCCCCACATAATTCACAAAGGCCACAATACATACACACGTCATCCCCACACACACAATTACACCCACTGCCCCACACATACACAATTCTACCCCCCACACACACCATGCCATATCCCTCTTCCCCCCCCCCCCCCCCCCCCCCCACCCCCACCCACCCCTACACCCCCCCCCCCCACCCACCCCCTCACCCCCCCCCCCCCCCCCCCCCCACACACACACACATACATACTTTCCACCCCCCACATAATTCAACCCAGCCACAACACACACACAACCAACTCCCTCTCCCTCCACAATATACACACAAAAATTTACCTTGGGTGGTGGAAGCCCTACCTTGCCACACTGGTCCTGCGTGAATGTGGAAAATATATTAAGGGCAATTACTGAGGTAAAATAGATATTAAGGACAATTACTAAGGTAAAATAGATATGACTGGCAGTTAGTGAGGTAAAATAGATATGGGGGGCAGTTACTGAGGCAAAAAAAAATATTAAGGAAAATTTAGTGAGGTAAAATTGAACACACACAAACACCTGCTTATAACACCTGTAGTCATGGCAACGGAATGTACAGTAATCCGTTCTTCCAGTAAGCAAACTGGTGTAAAAACAACTTCGTATCCTTCTGTAGCTGTTACGAGTCACACAGAGTCTTCTCGCGGTCAGGATCCAATTGTCTGATGTGTGTGTGTGTGTGTGTGTGTGTATGTATATCTCGTTTAGCAGCTTCTTCATAAAGACCATTCAGTTTATAGAGAAGGATCCCTCCTCCCCCCTCCCCCCCTCTGGTCATATGATTGATATTAATAAGACGTTTGACACTTGTCAATGTGGAGCAGAGACATATAGAGTGAGGGGATATAATCTAGATACATATAGATTCTATACATATCCGTATACAGATGTATCAATAATTACTTCCTCCATGGGCAAGAGAGGTTGCAACGCCAGGGCACAGCCGGGGCTCGATAGCGGCCAAGAAAGCAGTAAATTGGCTGGGAGAATTAGGCCTCGGGTATGGTGCCTCGGGCCGCGCTGATCCACGCTCCTGCTCTGCCTCGCCTGCTCAAACTGGAGCTTTTTTGTGTCCTGACAGGCGAGGCAGTGAGCGCGCTTTGGGGGCGGGCAGGGCGAAGGCGGAACGGAGGCGTGGCAGGAGGCGGGGCTAGTCCCTCGCTCCCATTGGGTGTGAGCGGTCACATGACCGCTCCTCCTCTCCCCTGAGCGGCAAATTTGAAATTTGCCTGTCTCTCCAAAATATCTGAGTCTCCGTACGCATGTGGAAGTGGCTGCTAAAGCCGCGCTGATGACAGATGCAGGGGGTAAGTGCATCTGCTCAGCACGGCTCACTCAGCAAGGCTCACCGTACTATGTCCCAGGCCTTAAGCACAGTCGCTGCTTCTGAATAGGACCACCGCAGCCTTAATCCTATTGAGACAGCCACGAGTCTGTAAGAGCTGCGCAGAGGAGTCCCTGAGAGAATCTGTCTCTCTCTGTGTCTACAGCGAGTGAGAAGGATCTAGTTAAGGGTTGAATGAGACTTCCCCTCATGTAACACCTCTCTTTCAGTTGCTCATAATAACAATTTTTCTGGAAAGTTTGACCACGAACGTTTGTATCCATTATATAATTTTACAACATTTCATTGTGAGGTTTCTGAACAATTTCATAGTGAAATATAAGAATGAAAAAGTCCTTGTGATCAATTGCTATATATGGTTGTGACGGTAGGGGTAGCTGGTCTCGCATAATAAAGGTGAAGCCCGGCTAGCTACCCCTAAAACCGCGTGTTTTTGTCCGCCTATGCACACTTGCAAGGCGGTTTGCAGGTTTTGACCCCGTAAGGGAAAAAGCCTAAAAACTGTAATATATGTGAGAAGGAACCTTTAGTTATATATTTTGTGGGAAAGGTACCAGGAAATGTATATAATGTAAAGTACTTTTATTCCTGGTACCACTGCATATTTCCCCAGCTAGCTGGCTTGTATTGTGGGTAGCAGGTGTTCATTTCTATGGAGGCAGACTCGTTGATTTTGATCAGCTGAGGTGCCTGCATAGTAATCTTGATTGAGACAAAGGCTGGGAACTGCGAGGTGTTAAATACGTTTGGTGAGTGGGGAAGGGCAGACAAACAGGTCCAAGGATGGGCTTTCAGAGTCTTTGTTCCCTGCAGACTGAGGTGCCTACCCAGCGGGAAGTATAGGGCTGGCCAGGGGGAGCCGTTGCAGGGTCTGAGCCCCATAGACACGGTTCCCATTGGCCAGTCTGAATTCCCCACTTCCCAGCAGCTCTCACCACGGGGTGGTCTTGAGTGCCTCCGCATGCCCCCTCCTCTGGCATTGGTGGCACAATCTCAATCCGTGCTTTGGTTGGCCCACGACTCCTTCCCATGTAAAGGATGGCCACCGAGGGGTATGTAAGGAGCGCTGCCGATCAGATTACCAGACTAGCTGAGACACGTCAAGCTGCAGTGAGATAGAGGTGTATCCTGACGGTGATCATCTGGAGATATATTTCAGAGTGGCTGCTGTGTGTTCAGCACTCTGATATCCTGGACGAGAAGCGGACAGGGAAAGCCTACACTACCGACACACTTTATTAAAGTGTGGCCGGTTCCGCAAGCCGGGATATTTCCCGGCTTGCTAGTGGCCGCCCCTCGGCGTGCCGCGCGTCATTTGGAGCCTGCGCCCCCTGCACGCGCGTCCAGGGCTCCCCGAGGGAGCCCTGGTGTCCCGCGATGTGGGGGACGGCGGCAGGGGGTTCCGGGGGACCCGGCGGACCCGGCAGCGGGAGGGAGAGCGCCCCGATCGGAGGGCGCTCTTCCGCTGCTTTGGCGCGCGCCCGGCACCCTCCGGCGCGCGCCAGTTTACTGCTGCGGCCGAGAACGGGCAAATGCTCGAATAAACTCGGCCGCAGCAGTACTTGAAGTAGGCCCCTACACCTAGCGAGGCTCGAGTCTACTCCCCAGGTCCCCAGTTTGTATTGTTGTCCTGTTATTGTGTATTTTTCTTGTCAGCTGGCCGGTGCTAGTGCTCCTGGTGGTTTTGGTGTAAAAGTAATGGCCTCCTGTGACAATGGTCCATAGGATAAAAAACATAGAAATTCAATAGAATTTTTTTTGTTAAAGTGTAGTTAAGGTTTGTAAGCAAACCCTTCAAAAGTCTGGACATTTCAATGTTAAGGTAACAAGGAACCTTAACTCTGCCCCCATGATTTGCTGATCTCATCATACATGACATCACAAATGACATGATCCCATCACATCAGAGAATTTGGAATGCAGCCGCAAAGAACCAGGCTTCTCCGGTTCATTTCTCCCCCAGCCCACTCCTCAAACATCAGGCCACTGTGCATGTGGCAATGAAGATGTTAATCAATACTTCCTAATTCCAGGAATGTCCTTGGATACATGGCAAAGACACATGTTGTCATTTAAAATAAATCCGACAGTATGATGTTGAATTGTAAGAATGTGTCGGATCTTTGAGACGTTCAGGTAAACCACTTAGGAAAGGAAAGTTGCACTATAAAATTAAGGGTTGGACAGCTCCATTTATATGGGGGTTGTAAAAGGAACTCAAGATTGGGATAATTTTGCTATGTAAAGCTAATGCCAGTCACACCTGCACAAGTCTGAAACTCGGGCTGGCATTTCATCAAGTTTCAAGAGTGCTTTAGACAAGACATAGACACCATAATTGATCAAATATTTGCACACGCTATAAACATAGTGAGAAGTATATTTTTGGATAGTATGAAGGGGAAAATAATCCAAAGGGTTTTCATCCTAGGGAATTTGCTGCATGCAAATTGATCCTGTTAATCCTCTTATCCCGTAGCCTCCTGCATGCAGATGGGATATGAGAAAGAAACGTCGGTCTTTAAATTGAATTAAGAAAAGACTAATTACCTTTGTAGTCATTAATTAGTTCGGTACTGTAACTGGGGATCATAACCACGCACCTCATCTCCATCAGGCACTGTTCTATACAAAGGGCTTGATGCTCCAAGTGTTGCTAATTTGGCATAAATTGTGTAAGTGAAGGACTAACGTTTGCTCAGGCGGTTCTCACTTGCCATGTTAACACTTATAAGGGTAATTATCAAGTATCGTTAACGTAATCATTGCTACAGAACAGGTGCAAATTTCCGTTTTTTTCACTTTACTCTGTCACTCTCTGTTGTTGCTCCATTGTGGAAGTGAGTGTTTTGGAAAATAAATATGATGTTTTTCCCCTCTTCGTGTCATATAAATCTACCCTGTCTGAGGTGGCAAGAAATACCTGCTCCTTAGAGACCTGCACCAGGTGTACGAGAGATTTACATTTCATACGTGTGCTGTGGGCGCATATTGCTGCAGATTAATTCACTAATATTTACATATACTGGAATAACAAGAGTAAAAGTAGCAATCCTAAATGAATTTGTTTTCACTGATTTTGCATGTATACAAAATAAACAGATTAACTTGTCATTAGCATAATACTGTAGAATCCATAGCAGCCAATATAATGCAAGTTGGGAATAGCACAAAAAATTCTATTTGGTGTGTGTACAAAGTAAATAACAAATAAAAAATGTCACGCCCTTTCTCTTTTACCGGTATCCTGTGTATGTTTACTATATAGCACTATAATTGTTATAAGGGTTGTTTCAGAAATGCTTCATAGCTGTTTTTAACCTGATTCCAAGAACACACACTCGCTAACACACACACACACACTCAATGTTGACATTAGGTGGAAAACCGACAGCAATACAGTAGTATTTTTCTAAAAATATGTGATCAATATGAAAAAATAAAAATGTTTTGTAAAATTAAACTTTTTTTAACCAGTATCCTAGGTATGTGTTTGCCCAACTCCCAACTTCAATGCACCTCAGGGAATGAAAAACATTTAATTTCACACTTTCCCTTTTTGTTAATGCAGATGAGCCTCTTCCCTGTGCTCATTGCTGAGCGGTTCAGTTTATTTGCTATGGCTGTTTTTATTTGTTCCCATCACTGCTTCCATGAGTTTGTAAGGGCGAGTGACAGTACAGTGAACTGCGTTCAGGATGCAAGCTGCTCATTCAGAGGCGCCCTATTAATAACCCTGGCGTCTTAGGAGGTTTCATTATGGGAGATCCATTATCTGCCAGGAAGATTATTTCAAGAT
Organism: Ascaphus truei; assembly: GCA_036426205.1. NCBI lineage: Eukaryota > Metazoa > Chordata > Amphibia > Anura > Ascaphidae > Ascaphus > Ascaphus truei. The sequence continues at coordinate 46,054,112 of CM071569.1, read as the reverse complement.
AAAAGTTTTGGCATCCTTCAGGCCAAGCCATTTGGATACTATGTGGTGAATCAAAGCTGCATTAAGTAATTTTAATGTTTACTTCCCTTGGCTTCATCATATTATTATTTGATTGTTTTGTTTTAGATGTAGGCATTTTTTTTATATTCTTCTCACCATTTTAAAGGTACAGTGCCTCCTATAAACAAAGTGAACTAATGGTAGCCAGTGGTCTAAGTGGCTTAAATAACACAAAATATACATATAATAAAGTAGTGGTACAGTGCCTGTTTTATTAAAGCACAGTTAATAAACACAGGGTCCAGCTCTGGATAATTGTAGCAATGTTTACGTTGTAAGAAATAGGAACATTGTGCACATGTGCACATTACTTATATCGGACACATAGTCATGGACTATACATTGTAACGTATTATATTTAGAGGTTGTATAAGTAAACCAGTATGTGTTTGCTGTTAATATGTTCAGGTGTATAATAATGATATGTATGTACATACATATTAAAACCAGAGACAGAACATAAAACACAGACAAAGCTCAGTTTTAGCACATCCAGTGAAACTCATACACGGTACAGTGCCTAAATATATATGTATAAATATCTATTAAGTAAAATGGTCTTTTAGTTTGACATTTTTGGCCAAAATTGTTGTAAGCCCCTGAGCCAACTTCACGGCAGACCACAATTCAGGGGTCCCTAACGCTAATATAAATTCTTAATAACCTGTGTAATAACAGGAAGAATGATTTATAGTAAATCTGTCAATATTAGTTGCAAAGTTCTAAGTCTGATTGAAGCCTTTATTAACCTGTACATTACCAGGAAAAGCACTCTGTATTAGAGTTGTCACAACCATCCTGCAAGCAAACAAGTTCCCCTGTGCATTAGGGACCCCTGAATTGTGGTCTGCCGTGAAGTTGGCTCAGGGGCTTACAACAATTTTGGCCAAAAATGTCAAACTAAAAGACCATTTTACTTAATAGATATTTATACATATATATTTAGGCACTGTACCGTGTATGAGTTTCACTGGATGTGCTAAAACTGAGCTTTGTCTGTGTTTTATGTTCTGTCTCTGGTTTTAAATATATATTGCCATGCTCAGTAGCACTCCTCTGTGACACTCATATGCTTATATATATATGTTGTGGTTGTTTTGGGGGTTCAATAGGAGCTTGTTAGGTGTCCAGTATACATACATATTACCAGGAAGCCACATAGGATCCCTAAATGAAGTTCTTCACAATATATTGTATTGCAAAGACCATATAAGAGAGTGTGTTGGTAACTCGAAAGATCAATGTATTCCTAAAATGTTGATGTATTGCTTTTGTCATAAGCCTGCCCTCCCATCTCTTGTCTAACCTGTCATCTGTTTTGGTCAGAGATAAGTGAGGTTATTCCGACTGTTCTGTTCTCTTCAACCATTTAGTGCCTGGGTGGCCAACTCCAGCCCACAAGGGCCACCAACTGGTCAGGGTTTAAGGATATCTTTGCTTCAGCACAGGTGGTGTAGCCTTCGACTGAGCCACTAATTGAGCCACCTGTGCTGAAGCAGGGATGGCCTTAAAACCTGAACGCTTGGTGGCCCTTGAGGACTGGAGTTGCCCACCCCTGATTTAGTGAAAAGAATCGGTCTTATCACTTCATTTATGGCAGAATAGCCTCTCGCTCGCTTCATTTAATTCATATAGGAATCACCTTAATGTAAAATAGGGCATTTCATTCGAATGTTTAGCATCTTCCCACTACCTGGTGCTCCCCTCTGTTTTATTGGGGGCTATAGAGCTGGGCAGAGCTCAGCGAGAGGCTACGTAAATCACTATATTGCTTTATGATCTGCACATTGACGGTAATAAAACTGGCAACGACATACAGTATTGCGCAAAGACCTCCTCTAATTGTGCGTTGTAGGGCATCTGCACCTGGGGTTTTCCACCCTGCGTTGTGCTCGCTCCTGTGTGTTGCGTGCATGGATGTGTCAGGTTTACGAACCTTGGAAATGACACCGTGCCATGTTTGATAGTTATGCATCTTCTATTCTGTGATCAACCGTGACTTTGATATTTAAAAAGCAATTTGAATACGCCGACAACAAGGTATATAATATGCATGCAGTGTTTTTAAGAGATGGTTGTGACATTTGCTTCTTTCTCCTTTGCCGAGATTCTGCGCTCATGCACAATTACAGTATGAGTGAACACCTTGATTATCTCAGGTTGTTGTCAGTGGTAATGGTTAATATTTATCCCCCTCAATTTAATGTTCCATGTATTTACAGTTCATGGGCAAGTCCTCTTTGCCTTGATTTTATTTTTGTCAGTTTTTTTAACCCCTTTATAATAAAAAGGTGACACGCCGGGTCACCTGCATCCCTTTTGCTCTCCATAAATGTCAACAAAGTGCTCCAGGTCTAAAAGACAGGCAGGTTTTCTCCATCTTTTGATGTGTTAAATTAAACTTAGGGTACCATAACTTTACACACGCATTAACATTGTATAAAACATTTAAAAAATGAAATGCAAAAAGCTTTGCCCGAATGTTTAACAGGTTTGGAAGGTCTTGAAATGAAGTTCTGCAAGAAATGTTTGTGGGTTTCTATAAAACGCTAACCCATTCAGCACTGAAAAAGCCTCAAACACAGAGCAATGTGCTGCAGCCCTTTCTGTAACTGACCGGATTAAACATTGCCCAGTGACATATTTAGGTTTGAAAACTCCTATCATTGACCTCTGGAGAGAGCATCACTAAGGGGCACCTTATACCTGCACTTACACATCTCTTCCTGCTTCAAGGGGCTATATAATGTCAGAGGAAGAGCAACATAGTGGTTGAGCGGTTAACCTTGTACCGTAAAATTGATTTACTTTGTCTCTGTGCATCAGTTTATGCTGTTATTTGTGTAAGAGGATCGTTCCTTTCCCATTGTGATTTTCCTTCTGCCGCATCTCTTCACCTGTGTACCATTTGTCTCCTGTGGCAGGCAGTCGGTGAGTGAAGAGGACCCTCAGGAGGGAGATAATGGCATCCGATGGCAGGGTATCGGTCTCAGCCAAGTGTCAACCTCATCCTCTGAACCAGCCACCGTCAAGTCCTTAATCAAATCATTTGATTCGGGTCAGCAAGGTACGACTTTGCAATGCATTACAGATCCAATCGGCACTACAAGGTTTGCAGATGGCTGCCAAACCACAGGGTGAAGAATTTAACTACTTGCTATATTCACCAAGTATTCGGCTAAAATATCGATTGGGGGAGGGGGGGGGGACTACAGGTTTTTCCAAAACTTGCAGATTTTGGGGGGTAGGGAGAAATCTGATATCCGCACAAAATTAGTTTATTATTATTATTATTATTCACACATTGCAGCAAGAAAGGATTTGACCAAATTCACCCACCCCTGGAGCCTATTCACTGTCATGGTTTGTATGGTGTCTTACAGCACCAGAAGACACAGCAGTGCTTATTAAATGGAAATTTGTATGCTTCCAGTCTTCTGCTATACTATATGCCAGCCTGTAATTTACAGAGTGTTTTAATGTGTTTGAGCTCCCCAGTACATTTCTATACTCTGCACCCTAAAATAAAATAAAACAAAACAGACTGGAGGTGTGTAGCAACAATCAGTGATGTAATTTATATCTAACAGTTCTAACTTACAATAACTAACCCAACTTTAAATAAGGAAATGTAGCAGAGAAAGTATGTATCGCCCTCCTAATTGGTATTCCAGCCACATTTCTACTAACAGGAATGTTGTTGATCTCTAAAAAAAAATCAAAAATAAACATTACCAGATTAAACTTTTCAGAATTTCATACCTGTGTGTTCCCCAACACAAAGAGCTCTGTCATTATTTAGTATCGCCTTCATTATATGCTACATTGTTTCTGACGTTTCCCCTCTGTTCACGAACTTCTGCTATAGATGTTCCCTTACAATTCAAAGTCTGTCACTTGCATTAGAATGGAGTTGAGCCGCTCACTACAGTATATTCTCCTTGTTCAGGTGGTGCCAGTCAGAACATCCAGGTACATTCTGTTCCCCGCAGCCCCTTAAGTGGAATTCCTGTGAGGACGGCTCCAGCTGCAGCCATATCACCAATACAGGTACAGACATCCCAGGGAATAAACTTTTATGTCCGGTAAAAATTATTATTATTTTATATGTAAAGCACCAACATATTCTGTAGCACGGTGCAGTGGGGGAACAGTAGAATGACATGCAAATAATAACCAATGAACATAAACCAATAATAAAGGTGCTGAGGCCATGCAAGGATTTGCTCATGTGCTTTTGTAAGATTTTGTGACCATAACCATGATATTAAAGCCACAGACCAAGCAATATCCTACTGTACATGTTTTTTTGTTTTTTAAATAAAAGAGCTCAGTACTATGAGAAAATACTTGTAGCGTTTTTTTAAAAAAAACCTCTGAATTACATTTTTAATGTATTATAATGTAACCAGCATTTTTTTTCTATAGCAACCATTTACAAAGTAACATCTTCTTCCTCTTCTGAAACAGGCTCTGGAACACCACTTTTTGAGCCCTGCCCTCTCTCTAGTAGTGCACAAATTCTATTTATGACTGCCTGGTCACATGATCTTCCCCACAGAACTTTGCATGTTTGGTCCTCTTCTGCTGCACTGACAGCAATTTAGTGAACCCTCGATCTGAATCTTTGCCGATTGATAACAGGAGAACGGATCAATCGTCAACTTAGCGAATTACTTATCATTGTGTGGATTGTATTGATGATCATATTAAAGGGGGAGGGTGGAATCGGCAGCTTGGACTGGTGCGTTAAGGCATTGCAGGTGTTTGGGGAAGCTCATATAAACCTCCCTTTTAAGAGCAAAGGCAACTATGTGAAAGTAACTAAACTTCTACAACAGTCACAGTAACTGATATGTAACATCTCCAAGTCTTGCAAAAAGTAAATGCTCTAATCCTACACTCAAAAGGTAATAAAGTATACAAAATACAATGTACCTATATCTAAAACAGTCTGCTTCTCTGAACATCTTTTTGTCATGTTTTGAAACATCTAATGTAGGTGTGGCTAACCTGTGGCCCATGGGCCACTAAATGACCCACAACGGCATTTAAAATTGGAGCCTGATGAAGGAGCGAACAAGAAAAATTGACTGAAAAATCGATTTTAAGAAAAGGAACAATATGAAATCCTTAAAATTAAAAAAACATTACAAGAAACTTATGAATATTAACATAAATTTTGAAAATGAACACAATTTTAATAACTAACTAAAAACATTAAAATAAATCCAATGTAAATGATTAAAATGACATTTAAGTTATTCCCCATATTTGTTTTGTGAGGCGATGTTTGAAACTTTCTTCAGACACCCTAATCTACCTTAAACTATATTGCATAAGCCCGGGAAGCTGATGCAAACCTAAAAAATGCAGAGGATGATCAATTGTATTTGAGACATCAAGTGGCCATGATATGAACTTTAAATACTGTAACTGCAGTTATAATTATCACATCGATTTTGTTAGATCTCTGGTCTCATCACATGACTAGCACAGGAACATTTCCCCATGTACTGTAGAGTGGTCTGGGAAATCGTCCTGTGTAGATGTAACACCAGCCTGTGTGATCTTACTCATCTGGAAGGGGTCTCACTCATTGGATAATAGTCTAACTAATTCTCAACATGACAGGTTTTATGGACTTCTATTGAGTCCCACACATTGAAGTCAATTCAGTTACATTATTCCAGTCTTTGGGTAATTTTTTTTAAAAAGTGTAATTTTTGTTTTTATTCGCTGTTCTTTTATAGTATGTCCTAAATATTATTTCACAGGCAGCTGAGACTTAAATGACCAGTACAGTGTGTCTGCCACTTTCTGAAGTTGGCAGCAATACATTTGTCGTAAGATTTCTGGAGTATGAAACTTTATTCATACATTTGCAGATGTTTTTGCGAACCAGAACAGGACAGATTTGCACATCTCTTTCCAGGCGCTGGAAGCCCTGCATTCACACTAAAGATCTGCCCACTTATTACAGCTTTACATGTGTGTACTGGAGGGATTTCTAAATCCAGAAACACCCCAAGCATAGATCGAATAGCGGACATGGCGTGCATTGCCAGAGCTGAAAGGAAGCAGAGCTGACCATTTTTACAGATAAAAGAGAAGGAATCGCCTGATCTCATTAGGTAGAGACCTATTAAAATTAGATCTTGGCATTGAAAAGCTATTCAGTGTGTTTTGCATTGTCAATTAAGTGTTGTGATGTAATGTTTGGTATGCCTGTGTGACACATGCTTGTTTTGTGAGTGAAGAATTGGAAGATAATTTAAAGCTCACTAATTATTTGCATATTTTAGGAGTTCATTGCCTCCGTGAATAATAATGTAAGAGCTACATTCTGCATAATGTATTTAGAAATGTGGTCAAATAATGAACTTAAATGTTGTCCAAAGATGGGGCCTCGTATTAATCTGGATCTTTAACTGCCAGTGTTTGCTCTTTGTAGTTGACTTGGCCGAGCATTGGATATAAAAATGTTGACTTTCTAAAGCTGTGGTATAAAAAAAAATACACACAACAAAGGCAAAAAATAAACTTTTTAGTAGACCGTAATGTAGTCATGTGTGTAAATGCATTAAATGGCTAAACAGCAAAAGTAGAAATACGGTTAGTTGGTTAAAACTACAGAGTATATATTTTGTAATAAATCGTCTTTCATTTTTCTTTTACAGTCTGATCACTCAGTGAATTTAATTATGTGTTTATGTACTGATATTCTCCATTATTAGACTTCTATTTTTGGTATAATAAAAACGTTACGGATTTTTAAATGCCCGCTATCTCGAAATTCTAAGTAATGGCTGTAATGATTGCATCTTACAAACTGCGGCAGAATTATCCCTTCAGTTGGGCAGAGGCCACAGCAGAATGTAGTATGTGTGGTGTATGCGATGGCATTTGTTCTACTTTACACCCTGTAGTTTTGGGGTGTAAATCTGAAAAACTCTTTAAAGTATTAGGAAAAAAATTAAATAAATTAGAACTGCTGGGGAAGGTGTTAAAAGACTGCATGCTTTTACAAGACCAGTACAACGGCTTATTTAAAATGACTTCAGCTAGCTTTGTCACCCCCTACTCGTTATGTGTATTTAAAAATAGTTTTAGTCCCCAATTATTTTACAATGTGGGAAACCAGCCTTCCTCCTCAGCCAAATGCCACTATTTTCAGATCCGGGAACCCCCTGGTTACCGAGATATTTACTATTGAAGTTTACAGTGTTAAAATAGCCCTCTGGGGCTAACAAAATGGCTGCCAAATCTCGGGCCAATAGAAAGCAGCTTTCTATTGGATGGGCAATTAAATCCCTTTTAAAAACCAGAAAATAATACCGGTAACTTCACCAGTAAGTAGCTTGGGAACCAGGCGGGTCCCTGCAGCTGAAAATAGTGCTGTCCAGCTCTGCATAACCCTTCCCTTCTCTGTGTGCGTAATTCTTAACCAATTGCTACAACCTAATTTTCATTACGATCACAATCTTAGGCTGCTGAGCACGCAGTGCTTGCCATTTTTAATGACATAAATGTATATGTGCAAGTCCCTGCTCACGCGGTGTGCGCGGGCATGCACGCTCACTCAAGCTTGGCACTTGAGTAAACATTTTTTTTTTTACTTTGAAGCGCGCTCAATTTGCCCACAACGCGCCCCCTCCCCCCCGCGCGCTTGCGGAATATCCATGACACCCGGCGCTCATACTTGGAGAGCTGTGACGTCACCGCTCTCAAGCATGAGCGCGGTCAGCGCTAGCGGGGCCACAGCCTTACATGCACTATAAATGGGCTCATCCTACTGTAAATCAGGGTTTTCCTTTTATTACATTATTTGGCCATGTAGAAGTTATGACATAATCCTCAACCGTCACCTCCATCAAATTCCCTCTTAAAAAAACAAAAAAAAAACCCTACAAAATCAAAAGATTTAAATATTATTTTGGGACCGTAGACGTACAATAGTCTTGTAATTAATGTTACTTGTCGGCATTAACTCTATTCATGCCATATCTTAATGAGATTTCAGAGGGAAACTATTGATCTCTATTTATCCTGAAGTTTTCTGCATTAGGAGGATATAATTTATCCCTTATCGGTAAATCGTGAACACAATGCATTAGGGAGTCTCCCTTGTAAACAGAGGCCAATACGGTCAACTGCAGCTACACACACACACACACTCACACGACAGAAACTGCAGCCACACACACACTCACACTCACACTCACACGACAGAAACTGCAGCCACACACACACTCACACTCACACGACAGAAACTGCAGCCACACACACACTCACACTCACACTCACACGACAGAAACTGCAGCCACACACACACACTAGACAGAAACTGCAGCTACACACACACACACACACACACTAGACAGAAACTGCAGCTACACACACACACACACACTAGACAGAAACTGCAGCTACACACAGACTGCAGACACACTTACTTTACTCTCTCTCCCTTCTCTCAATTAAGTCTGTCAGCTGTGTTCACGGAGGGAGGGGGAGGAGTCACAGCCTGCTGCTTCTTCCTGACCAATCCCCTGCCCGGTCTCAGAGCTGTTCTGAAATCTGATTGGCTGGAAATAAACACATTGGAAATAAACACTTTGCAAGCAGCCAAAAATTCCGGGCATTACTGAATGAATAATGCCCGGAATTTTAACCAATCAGAGAGCAGGGATTTCAGTAATGGCCGGAATTTTACAGCTTTAGCCTATAATAGTGGTTAATAACGTCTTCGACATCTGTATTTCATACTGTATGTGCTGTATTGTTCATTGAATATATTTACAGATGTAGCAAGACTAAGGGTCTTTTGTGCTGCTCCCATCAGTGGTCGTGGCACCGGAGGTTAAGTATTAACACTGCAGGGGTTCCCATTCGGGAGCATGGACCCCCTGCAGCTCCATTGCGGCACAAACGGTGCTTTGCTGCTTCTTGGGGGACAGTGAGTCTTGCTACATCTGTACAATACATCAAAAGACTTAAATCTTTTGATAAATACACTGTTGAGAAACGTGACACGCACAGGTCTTCTTCATTTGTCATGAATGTGAATACATTGTGAGCGTTTGCCAAGCCTCTGGGATATATTTACGGAACACGGCATTTCTTCAGCTGCTTGATTAGAATTCGGACTGCATCCTTTTTTCATGCTCACTAATGTATGTTTTGTTTTCTTCTCAGAGGCTTTCAACTTCCAGCCATACAAAGCTCCCGGGCAAAGACACAGAGAGGCAATTGGACTTTCCAGGTAAAGTACCACCAGCAACACACGCAGCATTTGGTAATAGGAGCAGGGAAAGCTCCACATCTCACAGTGACTTGAATTAAATCCAGAAGGCCTCCTCTTTCTGTTCTTGTTAAAATGACCGTGTCTGGGACACTGTCCAGATTCTATTTTTAAACCTGGCTTGAATGGGAAAAAAAGCTGGAGTTATTTTCAGAGCACATTTCTAGATCTGAATAGCAATTATTGTCGGTACGCTTGTACGTGTTCTATTTTATGCCCACGTACATATACATCTGCATCGGCGTTCTGTTTCCTACTTCCTCTAGCACGTTTTGCTTACTGTTGTCCAAATGTATTTCCGAGTCGGGAGACCTTTCATTGAATCAGCATGCAAGTTGCTCAGAAATGCTATTATGCATAAGGTTTCAACCATACGGGAGTCGCAATTTACAATGGGTCACCTATACCACGCGAAAATTATATACACAACGTGTGTTTTATTTGCATAAAACACAAATAACATTTTAAAAAATATATGAAAAAATGAATTACAAATCAACTGAATATTTGAGTCACGTATGATTTGCAGATGGTCTGTTATTTTTGCCACATGTCAGATGACCTCCTGATACAAATCAGACAACCCGCCGGAGCAAGTATTCTCCCCCTTTCTTTTTAATTTTTTTTAAACGAGGTTCCTACATATTGGCTTTGTTGCTAGTGCTGTGCTAAAAATGAATTATGCTTTATAATCCAAAGGGTACGTTACAGATTTAGAGAACAAAAGAGCAGCATTTCTATCAAGTTTGGAATAGTTTATGGAAAAACTTGATTCCACACCACAGGGCAATATACATGATGGTCCCTTTAGAAGATGGAGGCACTTCTTTAAATGTCAGGCTATATTGTGTGTTAATTGAAAACTACCAGCTGAAGAATGTAAGGCTATTTAAAAATAATCGAAACCACTAGAGACCCAATAACGTTTTTGACCCAGAATACAAGGACTGCTTTGTGCACATCCTATTAAAACAACCAGTGATGTAATTAATCTGTCTAACAGAGGCTGCAGTGTTCACACAGCACTGAAGGATGGGAAAACTATTCTGGAGCTTCAGGGAAGTCACCCTGAATCCAGTTCAAAGTGACTCGGTCACAGCTGCACAATCTGAGCTATTTCTCCTGCCAGCAAAGAACACAGAGCTTGTCCCTTCACTGTCAGGACCCCCGTCTATGGCAGTTCCTGTTACATGAAGAACAGATTCCGTTTTAACTACAGCACACACTGACAACAAAGACCATTGCTTTCTTAGAACTCCCATGTACTGTTATTGGTATGTGCAGTGTTCGGAAATTTCTTGCTGCTATGTACTGCTGTGACATCTGTGCAACACGGTGAAAGTATTTATTGTGATTGCTTCACATATAATGCTTGCTTCAGATATAATGCTTGCATGAACCCGCTACAAAATAAATGTACGTTGCTCTGTAGTAACACAGGGGCTCTCAATTACGGAAGGTCCAACCTAAAGTAGGCCCAGTATACAAACCATTGTCTGGGTCTCTCATTTTATTTCATTTTGACATTTGAGGACTATGACATAATAACTTCTAATAATAGTATATGAAAGATAAGGGCGTGTGTCACGTAGAGCCAGCATGTAAAAGACCATATTCAGAATAATACTTAGAACAGAATGCCGACCGTGGGAGCGTTCTATGCATAAAAAGACACTGCATTTGTTTGCTAAAACGGAGAAGGATAATATCAAAGCAAGAAATAGGATAATGTCAGAAGAAAGAGAATTCCATCCAGAGAGGAGAAAGGGGCAACAGGTGACACACATCTTTGAAAAGCATGTGCCATATTTGATGTGAAATACTGTATCATAGATCTGTTATATGTAAGCAATACTCAGGACAATTAGTGTTTTTCATGTGCTAAACTGAAATGCGGAATTTTATATCTTGGAAGATATGATGGTAAATGACTTAACAAGAAGATACTTTCCAGGAGAGAACAGGAGGACACATCTGTACCTGAAAGACAACTTGGATAGGTGTGTGTGTGTGTGTGTGTGTGTATAGCACTACTAACATGGCTTGTTGGTAGCCCTCGAGGACTGAACTTGAACCCTTGCCGTAGTGCAGCAAGAACAGGGTGCCCTTGCCTTAGCACAGAGACAGTTGTCCCACATTCAGACCCAACCCATTTCACCAGGGGACTGATTCTATATATGCCAAAGTGGTGGAAACAGGGCTTTTTCGCACCAAATTCCCCATCAAATTCAATGGGGATTTTTGCCAACTTCAGCACAAACAAACAAAAACAGCCCTTAGTGTATTACAGCATAATCAAACACCAATATCACAAACAAAGGTATGTACCTGCGGAAATTCAGAGTAAGGGACATAGATGACCATAAAAGCAGCTCTTACTCAAGCAGATTAATTATTAAAGCCCATATGGATGGCATCTTTCAGCAAACCTATAGTAGTAAGGAGTAAAATAAATAAGGCTTTGTTTTAAACATTCTTCTAACCATCTTTTTGTTTTTCAATGTGAAGAAATAATACATACTTGATCTATTTCTTATGAATAAACTGGAATTTGTTTATAGCTTATATATTGCCTCTATATCAACAGGGCTCTGTGCGATTCATTTTGCAACAGTCTCTGACATAACTAATATCACGTTCATTTCAGCTCCTTTAATACTGACGGTGGAGGTGCTGCCTCACGGATAGACAAAGGATTTTTAATTGTTCACTTTATTTCTTCCCCACATTATGTGAAAGATTTTTATGCCATTATTTTACGAGCAATTGGTTAAAGTAATTTTCGCTATTGACCACACAGCATCACAGATTTCCCTCGCTCATCAGTATCTTATGTATCATATCACGTCCAGTACAGTACACTGCCAGGATTGTGTCTACCTCTGGGAATATGACCCATTAATCCCTATATTTATAGTGATTAATTTGGCCTATAAGTAGTTGTGCACGGATTAAGGGACTTTGTTCTCTTTATCCCCCCACGGGGGACTCCTTTTTGTTCGACCTTTCCCTTAGGTGCACTTACCAGGTCACATTAGGCTGAGCGGTGGACTTCTTTATGTTTATAGAGATATCTATTTCTTATTAATAAGGTTACATTGTCTAATCTGGGCTGCAATAAAATACATCATTATAATGTATACTGGAATCTTGATGCGTTTTTTAATTATGTAAGAAATACATTTTTCCCTAAGAGTCTCTTATGTAATGTTTGTGTATGTTTTATTGTTTTATTATATTTGCTTGTTCTTTTGTTATAAAGCTCAATACAATGTTGCAAAGAATAGTTGGTTAAACAAACAAACGACTCCTGTGTAGTTGGTTATGTTGAGGTAGATGTACTGTATAGATTTTGGACCATGGTCCTGAAATTAATCTTAATGCGTTCTATATTTTCACTCTGTTTATACTTGGTAAATTATTGCATCTTTTTGACTCGTGAGCTAGGGTTTTAACTCTAGTTTATGTAACTTGCTACCAGCTCTTGAGCAGAGCCTAGAATACAGGTTCTACTACTGCGCCATGAGGGTGAAAGTAGTGTCCATGAGTGTATTTATTGGCTCTGCATTTTAGCCAGGCTTGGTTACAAGCTGCTAAATGTAGTCAGCTAAAGATTTGGGGGAGGGGACACACATGTAAGCAGCGCATGTCCAGTGGAGGTTGTAAACTGTGCAGAGCATGCAGCTCCGCGCATGCGCAGAAGCCCGTATTGATTTTTCCATGTGCAGTAACGGCGCGGCCATCGCCATGCGTGTTTCAGACCGACAAGTGTGTGCGCATGCCCGGCGACGTGCGTGTGCGCAGGCCACCCGGCGACATGCGCAGGACCCCAGTAGTGATCAGCTGCCTGACTCACAGTGAACTCTCTACTGCACAAGCGGGTCAGTCACCCACCAACCAGTCAGTGTCCCACCTAGACAGTGACTACAGTCAGTCACCCACCCTCCCAGGACGCCCCTCCCATCCCCACAGGTCACCCCGGCACCCTAACTCTCTCTCACACTCTCTCTCACACTCACTCAACACGGAATTCACAGTTAGTATAAATATAGAAGTGCAAATAGCTAAAACAGGGTGTGTGTGCAGAGCACGCGCGTTCTAAGTCAAACTTCTTTGTGTGTTGTCACTGATTGTGTTTTGATTTTTAATTAAAAACAGCACCATCACATACAGTACAATTTCTGTGACAAAACAGTAACAGAAGACAAATAAGTTTCACTTATAGTGCGCGTGCTCGGCGCACACACACTTTTTTTTTCCAAAGGGGTTTCAGAAACTAAAATGTAACGTATGGAGCATACTAATTTGCAAAGCCACATTAATCTCAATAGTAAAGAATGATATTTTGGAGACGGGAGCAGGCTTGGGGATGGGGGGGGGGGGGGGGGCGGACCTGTGTTAGAATGTCTTTTTTTTGTTTAGTTTTTTTCTCTTACCATTGTAAATGAAGCCAAGATCTTAGCTTACGTGCGCAACAGTCTATAGCTTCTGCTATTTCACAGGATAACAAGCCATTTCCTCTCAGCAAAAGCTGTGAATTACAAAATTGATTTTCATTCGAAAGATCAGTAACTGAAATGTTGTTGTTCCCCCTGTTTCGTGATACTGTCATGGTTGGGTAAAACAATTAGCAGGAGGACATCTTGCATGGGTCACTTGGATTTCGAGGATCTGTAACTGAACATCCAATGTCATTTGTGCTAAGCATAGAAAGTGTGCCCCTGTACTACTGAAAGCAGTATTTACATTGTTACAGAGAGCAAGCTGATCTCCGTTGTTATGCCTTGCTTGGTAAAAAATGAAATGTAGGTGCAGTGACCAGGGAGTGTGCAAAAAGGAACAATTATGTAAAAGACCCCTGCCCTTTTTTTTCACCAGCCACTTAAGTTGTGCATCCATTGTCATTGGAGGTATGACCAGTCTTGCAAATGTACCCAAGATTTCTGGAGTCGCCCAGTCTAGAGGGACCACCTGATTCCAGGGCCCACCAAGAATGTTCCTAGGTACCCAATAAGCTAGTCCAAGCATTGTCACATCACCTTGCCCGTCACCATCGTTTTCAACCATTGTTTATGGTTGAAAATGATGAAATACACCCACTTGTGTCTCACCCTTACAGACGTTTAAGATGGTTTGTTCATGTCCTGTAGAAATACTACAGGAAAGTGTAGGGGAAGAGCACTATGGACAACTCTGCAAAAATGGCTCTCAACAGTGTCATTCCCTGGAGAAGTTTTTGGTACAAATGGTGGTCAGTAATCTGTCCCCATGCAATACTCCATGAGGCAATCACTTTTTAGTCAAGGGGAGTGCTATTGAGGATTTTGGGTAATTATGTTGGGTAGTACTATATTTTGAGATTTCTCATGGTCTTAAACCTGTGTGTGTGACCTGTGAGTTATGTATGGTTTTCATACGCACAGAAAACTGATTACTGGTTACATTTTCCCTACAGATAAATTTAAAGGGCAAAGAGAAGAGTTGACTTCAGAGCGTTTTCCCCGTAAGAGCCCCTCCTTGGAGTCCCTTAACACACACACTTCCAGAACATCTCCCCTTGCCCTGGACATCTTGACACCTCAAAGTAAACTCAGGTAAGAATCTAAGCAAATTAAAATTGATTAACCATATGCTTATTTCATGTGTCACTTTTCCAGTGTATATGTGCAAGCCACCAATTGCACTGCACATACACTCCCAAACATTGCTTTTCATGGTGGTCGCTTTTTGCAAGTTATGATATTTTACTTGAGTGTGAAACGCAGGTGACAATGGCACAGTCACTGGTTGCTGCTCCTTATCTGATCTGGATCATCACAGAGGAACTTGCAGGAGACTTGGAAACCCAATTTTTAAATGAAACATTTAACTAAAACAAAGCTTACTGATCTAGAGAAAAAGGGCCAACGTGGGACATGCACCCTCTCTAAAGATTATTCTGTGGACCCTTTCAGCTTATACCAGAGTCTGTCCTCTTTCTCTTGGCCTTTCCAGTACATGTATAAGGATTGAAACAGAGCCTGGAAGTTAAAATGGGCAGGTTCTTCATCGGCTGGTACCAACACTATGCAGTTTCTAGGTCTATGCAATCTCTCCATCCTTTCCCAAACACTGGTCCTTGAGAACAGTCTGGTACAGTAGAAATGTTCTATTATGCGTTAAATGCAGTTTGCTTTCTGTTGAAATGTTTCTATGATCAAACTCCTGATATATCTATATTTAGCTAGCTTCCAAACTGGGAGTTGAATTATTTAAAATATATATTTGTCTGTTACTATAAATTGGTCATGGTAAGCCATGTTGATTTTTTTTTTTTTTCTTGGTTCTTGACGCAGAACAACAAGGAGTTGGTCAATGAGAATATTCAAGCATCTGCTAACATAATTTCTCCACGTTTTATAAATAAATGAAACCTTGTATTATGAGCCAGAATTAACCCTTAGTACAGACTATGTAGTAAACAAGCATTTTGGCTTGTATCAATCAGTGGAATGGGGTTTCTTGCAGCATTCTGATTAGCTTTGGTTTTCAATCACTTATCTATAGAAAATGAAGGCACTACATGGACCTACACAAGGCCTTTTACAAATACAGTAGTGTTGTCTCCCAAATGACAAAATATTAGCCATTACTAGATCATTTCTTTTAATTAACGGGTCCCCCTTCCCTCTAAATCTGAAGACACCCTAAACAAGGGAAATAACAGAACAAAAGACCACACAATCAACCCAGTCATACAACCAACCTCCCTGTGTTTCACTGGATCTCCCCTTCTGATAATTTTCTGCCCTTCTATCCTTTGTCCACATTGATCAACCTTCTTTCCTGAAGCTCAGCATGACCAAAACAGTGAGAGAGTAGGAGCTAGGGTTTACAAATGAAAGCTCTTAAAAACGAGGACCTTGAAGAGAGCTCTCAATGACTTCAACTGTCATGGGGTATTATTCAATACAAACATATTTTAAATGCAAAGATGTATTTGTTTTCCATATTGACGCTCATTCAAGCTTAAATGGGTAATGGGCTAATGTTTAGCACCATTTAGTAAATCTGGACATTATGCGTTTTACATGTGTTTTGTTGCAAATTGATACGGATTATGATTATGGACTAACATGGTTCTCAGTAGAAGAAGAGACCTCTCTTTTTCTGTTGTCCATGTGAATAAGAGATTGATCTCAAAAGATTATATGAAATGACAATCTGTGAAGAATGATTTTTAGACCATTAAAATGTATAATAATCAGCCATAAACCTACATTCCACTATAGCTACAAGGATCTCTTTTGAACTGAAAGATGAAATTTAGACTAAAGATTCACTTTTCACAAACAACATATGAGGCCATTTAAATGTTGTATAAAGCTACAGCCTAAACGGCATCACTGCAATCTTTATTATGAATATACAATGTTTCAACATCTCCCGCTGTTCACAGCGGATATGAAAGGCAATAACAATATAAGCCACAAAAACATTTAAGTGTTGACATATACTTGTACAATAGGTAAGGAATTCCATGCTCTGTTCCACCGACAGATGTTGTATGTCCTGTTCAGCTGTTCCATCCGCAGGGTGTCATGGGGCTTCTTGGCTGTTTCCACAGTGCTTTGTGCCAACCTGCGAGGCCAGTGCCTCAACCAAACCCTATTGCACCATACAACTAATTTCCACTGGGCCCAATCGGTAGATTGTTGAATTTGGTGAGAAGCAAGAACCAACAAGAAGCGTACTGTATCCCTGAGCAAGTACTACTCTCTCTGCTTCTTCTCCCAGATTCAATTGGATCTTGAAGAGCCGCCACAGCTTGTGGAGACCTTTTCCCCCAGAACTGTAGCTTCCTGAAAAGTAAAGGCTGCCCCTGTAGTGGCGATCATAAAACCTTAAAGGGACCGGAAGGAAGTCTGGGAAGAGAGGGACATATGAAGGGTTCAAAGGATGTACGAGAGAGACATACAAGAGAGATGCACACAAAACGGATTGTGAGAAAAACGCAATGGTGCAAAGATAAGGATTTTACACAGGGCTGCAAGGGAAGAAAAAAAACCTAAGTGGGCAGAGGAGGGGAGAGAGATTGTGTCCCACGTAGCTGCTAAAAAATGAAGACAAAGTAAATGACCTTAAAGTACTCGCAACTTTTCACTGCCCCCACTCTTCTCTCCCCCCCCCACTACTTCCCCCCTTCTCGCTCACTCTCCCACGCTTACTCTCCCCCTCAACTCTGTCTCTTCCTCTCTATCTCTTCCACCGCTCTCCTCCCGCACCTCTTCCGTTCTCTCCTCCCCCACCTCTTCCGCTCTCTCCTCCCCCACCTCTTCCGCTCTCTCCTCCCCCACCTCTTCCGCTCTCTCCTCCCCCACCTCTTCCGCGCTCTCCTCCCCCACCTCTTCCGCTGGTCTATTTGCTGTCCTTTCCATAATCCAAGGAATTTACAATCTGTATCTAATACAACCTACTTTATCTTTGAGATTTTTATACAGTGATATTTTTGCAACCCTCTCTATAATCCTTTTCCATCTTCCACCCGTTATTTGAATGCAAGCAAGTTTAAAAAGAGACAGCAGGCATGGTTTGTGCTTTTTAAATTATTATTATTTTTTTTTAAACTGGTTGATAAATTGCGCACTGCTGATCAATTTAACAGAGGTGCTTTCTTGTGAGTACACTTCTCTGCACATTTATGGCCCGAGAGATAGAGAACAAAGGTGAGAGGACATGACAAGGAGACAGAATCATGTCATGCCAAGTCTCCCACCTACTGTAACGTGTCCTGGATGCCATTTTAAACAGCATGGTTAGTTATTATTATTATAAATGAGTGTCTCATTTGTGCTGGCATTGGCTGAAGTGGGAGACCCTGATTTGAAATCCAGCATCCGCTCCTAGTGCTTTAAGCACCATATATGACGGGTTGTATTTTGAAATGTATTTTGAGTGCATTGATTTGTTGTTTTGTGTAATTTGTACTGTGCATAGGGCTACATACACTTTTTTTTAATTTTTACTACCACCGCAGCCAATGGTCTTATTACTATTAACACAATGTGTTTACTTCACCTCATTATTACAGCAGGTTTTACTGCAAGCACCATTGAAAACAATGGTAACGCGTGAGTTCTCTTTCACGAATGCAATATTTACTGCATTATTTCTTGCGTTATTCCGCTGTCAGAAGTAATAATGTTGGCTATGTCTCCGTGTGTTGTGGCGGCTCTTTTTTTCTATTTGAACTTCAAAAAATAAATGTTCTCCACTGGCAGCTCCCCCTGGAATTCTGAATACTTAAATTAATCTCTGGGGAATGTCCCGATTCAGATATATTTATAATACTAATATTAAAAATAATCTATGCCTCCTATTTCTTGGCTGGCTGAACTCCTCCACAAAATAAGTTCTGCCTGGCAGCAGACCACAGCATTGCGAGGTCACGTGAACTCATCGGTGACATCATAATGCACAGAGTATTGGTTCGCTATATTGTAAATGCTGCAACCTGCCAGGAGGAGGCATCCGTCACTAGGCAGGAGGCAGAGGGCCTCTCTGTGCCAGCATCAGCTTGTTTATCCCAATAACATCCTGAAAACCAGTGGAGGCAGAGAGGAGATGTAATTGCAGCTTATTCTTACAAGGGTCAGGTTGAATTTGGGAATTTTTTTTGTTTTTTTTTAATTGGGTGAATGTTGCCTTTTCTCAGTGTATTAAAAAAAAAACTTCAATCTGATGTAATCGTGACACAAAGAGAAAGAAATCCCTGAATTTTGGCACTTCAACTCCCAAGGACCAGGTGAATAATGAAGGGGTTTCGTTACGAAACGCGTTGGAATGTGTTTCTGCTCATTTTCCATACCCATTTGTAGCCAAGAGTACCCTTGGTTTATTTCTCCCTGTCCCCTGTGACACCTTTTGCCGGTTTGTGCACTACACGCTGCCCTGTGTGCTATACGCCGCTGTGGACGCTCCTCTAGACACTGCAACAGAGGGGAATTCCGTGACATCATCAGCAGGCGCCCTACGACTCGGAGAGGCGTGCTGTCGGCGTTCACTGTAGTGGGACTAACGGAGGCTGCTGTGCCTTGCTACGGGACTTGTGTGCGGGACTTAGCACTGTGAACTTACCATCTAATCACCCTGAGACGGAGGGAGTGTACTCCACTGATTCAAGGGGTCTTCTACCTGGACTGATGACCGCTGGTCTCCTGTTTCTTCCCTTACATCGGTTGAAGAGCAACATTTCCAGCCGTCCCTCAGTGTGGTAACCCCACTAATCCATTGCTTGTTTTTATCTTTTCTGATGTACGCAGAACTTATTACCCTTTAGTAAAATTCACTCTTTTTTACTGTGCATCAGTGGTAAGCAGGGAGCCAAGGGGACCAGAGGGGAACTGGCTACATATATATTTTAACCTTTTAATTGTGACCACTGACCTGTATAGTATCCTCCCAGAGGAAGGCGATATGATGGCATTAGGGACATAGTCTAAGCTTGGCAGTGTTATTCTTGTTAGTGCTCGAGCGTGCTTGCACTCGATAATGGCAAACATGGACATAACTATTGAGTGAACCGCATGGCTTCTGATTGGCTCCAGAGCACTACCAGCCTGCAGTGATATCTTACCGATATCTGCCGTTAGTCTCTTTTGCTGACAATGTGCTCCGCTGCGCTTCTTCACTCCCAACTAGTGAGCATCGCAGCCAGGGAGAAACAGACATTTGATTGCAACAGTGCAACCTTCCACAATTGTTACACTATCCTTTGGCGCTATCTTTCCTACTATTTAGACCATTGGGCAACCTATTTTTCAAGGTAGCCGCAGGTGTCAAACTCAAATTTGCCACACTTTCATGGCCAATTCGCCACTTGTCGGGGTTGCCCATCTCGGATTTAGACTAGAATATGTCTGTGCCACATAACTGTTTAAAGCCTAAACAGATACATTAAGTATCTAACTAATAAAAAACAGAAAGTGAATCCCTGCGCTTCTCCCATTGGGCTAACAATAAATGGGGAATTAAATACACTGGCGACACACTTTATTGAAGTGTGGCCAGTTCCGCAAGCCGGGAGATTTCCCGGCTTGCAAGTGGCAGCCCCTCGGCGTGCCGCGCGTCTCCGATGCGCGGTCACGCGTCATCGGGTGCCTGCGCCCCCTGCACGCGCGATCGCGGGACGGCGGCAGGGGGTTCCGGGGGACCCGGAGGACCCGGCAGCGGTAGGGAGAGCGCCCCGATCGGAGGGTGCTCTTCCGCTGCTTTGGCGCGCGCCCGGCACCCTCCGGCGCACGCCAGGATACTGCTGCGGCCGAGAACGGGCAAATGCTCGAATAAACTCGGCCGCAGCAGTATACATAGTGAAACCTAAGTCTGTAAGACAAAGGAGTTACATCCTTTGATCAAATAATGACAAGCCTGCTAACCAACGTCAAGGTAAGTCTCAGTAGCAGGTCCCTCTGCGAAATGCATACAAATGTTATGTGAAATATACCCTGACGGGGTTAATAAACTAAGCATAAGCTTTTTTAACTTAGTGCAGTTAAAAAGTGGTATATACCAGTGACGAACTAACTAAGAACACTACTATTTTGCTATTATAGCAACAGTATCCTTTAACCCAATTATACAGGGACGCTACAAGCAGACGATTACATCTGCATACCTTTTCAGTGATCATTTTGTCAGTACGCCATTTTAAGTTAGTGGTTATTTTTTTTTTTTTTACCTGATCACTCTCTAAGAGCACTGGGCTAGAGATTGCTCTATCTTATTTTATCTATATATTACATTAAAAGTTAAGTGTTAACCCCTTGGGAGTTTGTGTCAAATTTCAGGGATTTCTTTCTCTTTGTTTTTCTGCCTTATCGCCCCATCCCATTTCGAGTGTGTTCCATTATTTACGATCTACCTACAGTAGCTCAGCAAGGTTTTTTTTTGTGTGGTCTTGTATGATGTAATCATGTCCAAGAGTGACAGGAGAAGTGGGGTTAAGTCTGATATCACCATGACCAAATAAAAGGGGGTGGTTAAGGGGAGTGACAGGAGAGGGGGTGTCGGTGGGAGTGAATAAATCTCACTTTAGTCTGACGTCATCATGCCCAAATAAAGGGGTGTGATGAGGGAGTGAGTGGGGATTGACGAGAGAGGGGATTGATGTAGGCAGTGGCATAGCTAGACATGGGCGGGCCCGCAGGCAAAACATTTTTCAGGGCCCCATTATAAGTAGATTTAAATTGGAGGATATCCCTCCTCATCATCTCTCCTCAGCTGTCTCCTCGTTCTCCTCTTCCTCCTCCTCATCCCTCCTCCGCTCTTTCCACACTCCAGCTCCCCCCTTCTCATACAGCTCTCTCCCCCGTCTCATAAAGCTATCTCCCCCTTCTCATAAAGCTCTCTCCCCCTTCTCATAAAGCTCTCTCCCCCTTCTCATACAGCTCTCTCCCCTTCCTCCTCCAGCTCTCTCCCCCTCCTCCTCCAGCTCTCTCCCCCTCCTCCTCCTCCTCCATGCCTACCTGTGGGACAGGGTGGTGATAAAGGGAGACGGGGGAGATGATACAACGTGGTGGCCCGCCAGAGTGAAGCAGAGGAGCAGCCGGCAGAGGAGTTATGAGTTGCACGGAGGCAGAGCAGGACGGCCGGTGAGGAGCGCGCTGTAGCAGCATAGACACCGGATGTTAGAAAGGCTTTCGGGTTGGACGGCTGGGGCGCGCTCCTCTCTGGTTATCCTGCTCGGCCTCTGTGCAACTCCCAACTATTCTGCCGGCTGCGCCTCGACTAACCTCTGGCGACCCGCTGCCACCGCATACCATCATCTCCCGCCTGCCTCTATCTGGGGGAGAAGAGAGAGATGGTCAGCAGGGCCACCGAGGGGGGGGGGGGGGGGGGGGGGGGGGGGGGGAAGAGTGGGCCCTCGAGTGCGGGCCCCCAGGCTTTGCAGATTAGGCCCCCAGTCTGGTTGAGGGGAGAGAGGCGTGAAAGATCTACTTTTCTAAATTCTGATGTCATCATGATCAAATGAGGAGGAGGGGGGAGAGGGTGGAACCAAAATATCCTTTGAATCCATGAGAATATTTTTTTTAAATCAATACCTATTATCTTGGCATTTTACTCCATAGAAAAGCATATAACTTTCAGTGCTCCAAGTACAATATTTTGAGAAGCGTATGAAAGCAACAAGCTGTCTCTTATTTTCCATTGCAGAGCACCCGGTTATCTAATAGTTTCTTTAAAAAAATGTAAGTATGATGGATTATTGCGCTGGAATTTGGTGTTTCATGAGAAAATGGCAGGCAAATTATTACAGTTGTGGAAAATGTGAGAAAATGATTGTATTAGGTTTAGACAAAAATATATAGTTAGCACTTATCTAGAAGCTAAGTATTTTAAGACATTTCTCTAAAATTGTAGTTTGTTGAGATTATTCCACAGAGGGTTATTTTTGGTTAGAACAGTGATCACGCGACGACAACTCCCCCGGGCGATCACGCAACGGCGACGACTCCCCCGAGCGATCACATGATGGCGACGACTCCCCTGGGCGATCACATGATGGCGACGACTCCCCCGGGCGATCACATGATGGCGACGACTCCCCCGGGCGATCACGCGACTATTAATGAACTTCAACCCTGTTTACAAATGTTTCAATCTGATACGGGATTAAAAAGTCTATTTACTATGTAGTCTTCTGGGACCGCAAAGCTACAGTAAGGCGACAACGGGAAGGAAAGGAGCAGCTGATTTTATCAACGAAAAAAGATCCCATTGAATGCAGTTAGAGATTTTACTTTGATCTGGTGAAATTCCTTTGCCCTAGTTTTGAAAGACTTTAGTAAATAACCCTCTAAAAATTCAACCCACGACAGAGTATATAAGGAGGGAGGAGTGGTCTAGTGGTAACATCGCTGCCTTTTGAGCGCTTTGATTCCCACTTTCAGCTCTTTATGACCTTGGACAGATCACTTCATTTTTATAGAACTCATACAAGAAAAATATCATTTGAATACTTTATTTTTGACAAATAAAGACCAACCTATATTCCAGGACTGTCTGCTTTATCAAAAACAATTGTAAATAACCACTGTAAAAAGTAGGTACTATTGTCCGGACTAAACAACAGAACAAGGTAGCGCTAATAAAATGACCTGGTAATGGCCAGCAGCCTGGGATATAACTCTGACACCCAAGGTCAGATATGGAAGGGAAGGAATATGATATAACATATTCCTTCCCTACTATTGTCCGAGAGTTATGGTTGGGTGCCCTCGGTCTAGTCTTCTATCGCAGTTCTCCGGTGACTTCATGGGATTATAAAGCAAAGAATAAACCCTATTTTGAATGGAGGCCACAATGGGAACCTGAGTCATCTAATTTATTATATGAAAAAAAAGCAATGGCCAGTAAAGAGAGAGAGCACCGTATTAGTATTTATCAGTACAAACAAAGACAGAAATATAACGAAAATTGTTTGTAAGCATTAACACTTGTCAAAATGGATATAGCATTTTTAAGGAAGTTGGTATCTCTAATATTTGTGTATTAAGAAACAAAGTTTTCAGTTAAGAAATGTATCGAATTATACTATTGACTAGTTGACATGGGCTAAATCCCTAGTAACGTGTTATTGTACATTATTTTCCGATCTTGGCTTGAATGCCATGTGTTTATTATGATGTGATAATTCATGATTAATAATGGTTTTTTTCACATTAACACTTGGCCGAAAATACAATGCATTGGAGGTGCTTTTGGCACTTAATGGGTTTCTAAAGAATTTACAGAAGGAAGTTCTTGTGAATTCCTACATTTTTTTATATACCTGTTGATAGAAACTGCAGAGTATGACCATGTTTTCTGACATTGGGCTGTACACAGAATTGTCAGGCACAATGAGCTCTTTTCTCAAGCACAGGACAATAAAGTGACATCAGGTTTGTGCCTGGTATCAATTTGGGTTCTCACACTTATAGCATAGCACCACCAGGGCCAGCCATAGTGCTTTTATGGCTATAATTAGACAATGTTTTGCTTAGAAAATGTCCTATATATTATTAGAGATCCTAATTCGTGATGTCTTCTAACTCCCACTTACACACGTCAACAGCCATACTAGGTGGAAGGAATGCCCAGTTTGTTGCCATTGTATACTGGAGGGCAATGGGAAGGTTAATGTACAAAATCAATATGACCGATCTGGCAAAAGCGAATTCACAGTGGTAACTTGATAGTATTTTGATATTTTTATTGTTCATTTGAAGAGTTCTGGAGATATTGCGCCTTTGAGTAGTAATAAAGGATCTCAGTGTAATGTGTACATCATGTTATGCCTCTCTAGTTCCTTCTATTTACATTAGCACATTGATCCTGTGAACATGGACTACAAGGTGACACTGTGTGCTCATTGGTATGTCATTTCCCAGAATCCTTGGCTGCAGTGGAAGCATTATACCCTACCCCCTGTTACTCATGCTTTGGCAATACTAAAAAAAAAATTCTGTCATGCCAATAAAGCTTATTTGATTTGATTTTTATGCTAAGAGATCATTTGGAAAAGCAGGGTTGCAGACCTGTCTGAGACATGCGAGAATGTGCTCACAAGTGGTATTTTTATTTGCTGTACACAGTGATTCTCAAATCTCTCCTCCTCTCCTCTGGCCTTTAGCCAAATTAGGTTATTAGGTCAAGTGACACTATCCTACTCGTGTGGAAGTTAGGAGCACTTGCCCGTATGAATGTACCTTCCTTTTTTGGGGTGTCGCCAAATTCTTTGAGGAAATTCTTAGATGGGCTGAAAGCGATTGCCGTGATCCTGCCAACTTTGAGCTATTATCGTGAGCTGCATCGTGGCTGTGCACAGA
The DNA here is from genome assembly GCA_036426205.1 of Ascaphus truei. Lineage (NCBI taxonomy): Eukaryota > Metazoa > Chordata > Amphibia > Anura > Ascaphidae > Ascaphus > Ascaphus truei. Next base: position 46,028,900 of record CM071569.1, on the reverse strand, counting down.
CATACATATTATCATTTTATATTGCAACAGGTTCGCTTTTATTGTGGAACGGTGGGGACTTTTTATTTAAAACTACTGTCCATTTGATTAATAGTGTCTCATTTATTCTCCCGTAATTCGGTGATAATTACACGTTGGCCTCATTCTAATTAAGGATTTCTCTTGAAAGTCAAAGGACCTGTGGGAATTGGCACATATTTTATCCATAAAGTTTATTTTTTTTCCCCCTCATGTCATCTTTATTTTTCCTTTCTCATTTTGCAACCAACACCTGAAATGAGTGCAGGGGTGGCCAACTCCAGTCCCCAAGGGCCACCAACAGGTCAGGTTTTCAGGATATCCCTGCTTCAGCACAGGTGGCTCAATCAGTGGCTCAGTCGAAGATATCACTAATACGTGACAGGTGGCCCTTCGGGACTAAAGTCGGCCCCTCTTGAGATAATGGCTTTGTGAAAAGATAATTTTACCTGTATACCCTTATAATTAAATCATTCGGTGTCTCATTCAGGCTAATATCTAATCAACATACAGGACACCTGCAAGCTCATATTGAACCCCCAAAATAACCACAACATATATCATAAGCATTGGTCAAGAAGGAGAGCTACTGAGCATAGGCATATATAATTTAAAACCAGAGACAGAACATGAAACACAGACAGAGCTCAGTGCACTGAGCTCTGTCTGTGTTTCATGTTCTGTCTCTGGTTTTAAATAATATCTAATCATGCCTAGCCACGAAAATGTTTCTTGTTTTGTATGTGCTAAAGAGGTTAATATTATTTACATTTAATAGGACATTGCAAAGTCATTCAATGTGTTGCAAACACCTCAGGCAGGAAAGGGGTTAAAAGTGGATTGTAATTGAGCAAGATATGACTTAATTGTAAAATACTACACATTAATAATACATATTAATTAGCTTTTTATTATTTAATAAATGGAAAAAGAAATAGAAGAAAAAAAAATGGTGGAAATTCTAAAACGGAAGAACATGATACAGCATAAATATTTATTTATAGTATGTATGGGTTGATAGACAATTATATTCTAACATGATGCCTGGGCGAGATATGGTTGTTTATGTAAATCTGATAAAGATGTTTTAAATTGGACTCTTTAACTCCTCACTAACACTACCCCATAGCACTAAGATATAGCCCACATAGAGATAACCTGGTAATATGTAATAAACATTTTATGCTGTTTTCTAGAAATTCTTTGGCATCTATGACATTAACCCTTTCATGCCGAAGAGGCACTTTTTGCACAGAATCTGGCATTTCCCAAAATACTTCAGCGAGTACAAGATGAAGGACATCGAAATCCTTGCTGGTTGAACCCAGTCTTTTTTTCTTTTTTTTAAAAGTCAATAACGATGTATTCTCTGTCTTTCCTCCAGTGTGGAAAGGAAGGATCCCTTAGCTGCCTTAGCCAGAGAATACGGAGGCTCCAAAAGAAACGCTCTACTGAAATGGTGTCAGAAGAAGACTGAGGGGTATTCGGTGAGTGAACACTTCTAACTTGGAAACCTACTTTGGGGCAATGAGTACATAATGGATGAATGAACACGTTCATTACTACAAAAGTGCACTATAACACATCACAGTGCCTCCCTCACACCCCCCCCCCCCCCCCCCAGCACCTTCCTCCCTCACCCACCCCACACCTTCCTCCCTCCCTCGCCCACTCCACACCTTTCTCCCTCCCTCGCCCACCCCACACCTTTCTCCCTCCCTCGCCCACCCCACACCTCCCTCCCTCGCCCACCCCACACCTTCCTCCCTCACCCACCCCACACTTCCCTCCCCATTGGCTTAACCTGTGGTTACTGATTTTTTTTTTAATTGTTTTACCATGACACTAAAGTGATCCAATCTGGAAAAAACAAACCATTATGGTTACAGAAAGTTCATACTTTTCATCTCAAAACTAAAAGATGTTAACGGAGCAGATTCACAAAATGCAATGGCTATCGATCATTAACTGCCTCTCAAATTAATGGCTGTTAATAATCCATAACGGCTTTCACATTTTAGTTAATTGACTCCTTGATGTTTTGCTTGGACTAGTTAATAGAGAGCTGTCACAAGTCATGATTTTAATACCAGTTGTGAAAGTAGATTTGTATTCTTATGGGTACTTGTGCAGGCAGTTAAAACACTAGAGATGGGGACTGGAGTGTCTCGGGGCCATTAACAACTTTCCTGGGGCCCAGGACTGGCGTTTCCACCGGGGTCCGCTGCCTCCTCCCCCTGGTGAGAAGCAGAAGTTGGGCCTGATCTCTGGCTGGGCTCAACTTCCTGTTCCTGCCGAGCCCCCTGCAGCCGCTGGGACAGGCTGTAACGGGCAGGCTGTAATGGTTCAACTGAACACTTTAATATGAGGAGGAGGTTAAATGTCAGCAAAGGAAATCTACTACATGATATGTATAGGTTGCATAAGTATTCCGCCTCTTAAGGCAATACTTGGTAGAAGCATTTTTTGCAACAAATACTACTATGAGTCTTTTTGGACTGGTCTCTACAAGATTTGCACAGTAGGATAGTGACATTTTTGCCCATTCTTCATGGAAAATGTATCTAGTTCTGATACGTTTGTTGGGGATCGTCGATGGACTGCAATCTTCACGTCTCGCCATAAATGTTCGATTGGATTCAAGTCAGGACTTTAATAACTGGGCCACTTGAATATTAATACACTCATTGTTCAACCACTCCAGTGTTCTTCTTATCCCAACCCTTTTGCTGGAAAAGAGAGAGAATACACAGAATATATAAGAGTGACGTATATAAAGTTTTATCAACTTATCTTTTTCATATAAGCCCTTTATTACCCAAGTGACCAGCTAGTCATGGCCAATCCATGGCTAGCTGGCCACAAAGTAGGTTAATATTACACTAGACTTTCTTACCCCACCCCCCCTTGCCTACAGCCTATATAGCATTTTGACTATAACGTATGACTTAAATCAGGGGAGCGCAATCTTTTTTCCCTGCACCCCTGACGACTGTTCCCCTCTCTCCGCACCCCCCCCCTTACTTCGGCGTATGCGTCATGACGTCACGTTGTGTCGTCAGGTGATGTCACGTTGCCATGGCATCTCCAGAAGCCGCCGGAGCCAAAGTTAGTGCAGTTTACTGAGGCCTTCCCTGCTTGCTGCTTCCATGGCACTTAATTTAAGTGTCTTGGGAAAGCGTGAGGCCTCTGTAAACCCCGTGCCCCCCGCAGACAGACAATCTCACGCCCCCCAGTTTGCGCACCGCCGACTTAAATAATTGAACATTATTTGCTGGCGTTAACCTTAATGGAATGTAGTAAATATGGGCTGAATATAATTTAGGCTCACTTAGCATCTCATTAAGAATTTATTTATAAAATGTTTTACCAGGAAGTAATACATTAAGAGTTACCGCTTGTTTTCAAGTATATCCTGGGCACAGAGTTATGATACAAATACATGGTTACATTAGATGAACAGGGTTATACGTTATATTTAAAGACATTGCATGAACAGTTAAGATAATATATGTTATAGGCGTATGTAACAGTTACAGACCAGATTAAAATGTAAGACCTCTTTACTTTTGAAAGAACTTAGAGTGGTGGCGGCTGAGAGAGTCTAAGGTAGGTTGTTCCAGTTATGAGGTGCGCGGTAAGAGAAGGAGCGGACAGATACCTTGGGACTGTAGACAATCTTTTGGAGTCAGATCTCAGGTGATAAGTGCTGCATGTGGTAGGGGTGAGAAGCTTATTCAGAAAGGCGGGTAGTTTGCCCCGAAGGCGAGACAGGAAAAAATAACTTTTGCTTCTAAACTCAAGTGATGGCCAATCTAGTGTTTTGAGCATTTCACAATGATGTGTTGTACAGCTGCAGCGGCCGTTATTCAAACACTTCACGCGTTGTGTACATCGAAATACCGATGTCATGATGCGGGATGTCTTCCAACCGTACCGCCATAAAACACAGTAGCACAGTAGCACAGTAGCACAGTAGCACAGTAGCACAGTAGCACAGTAGCACAGTAGAAATTCAACAAAGCAATCGCGATAAGCGCGGGTGCCTGGGGCGATTGGCCGCGTTCATGCTGCGTGGAGTACAGCAGAGCACACGAAATCGATGCCGTGATTTGTTTGAATAACGGCCGGTACAGCTGTAGTTACATTGGAAGACAAAGCGGCATACTGAGTTGTAGAGGGTGTCTAGTTTCCTAAGGTGAGTTTGGGGTGCTGAACCAGTTGCCAGTTGGCATTAGCATCTGTTGTGTGATGCGCTTTCTGACCAGCTGGCTTAGGGAGGATTTGTTCCTATAAAGTACACCTAGTTTGGCATAGGTTTTGAATGTCAGGTTATCAATGTGCAACTCAAATGTTAAATGAGTCGACCCATATGCCCAGATATTTAACACTAGTGACAGGGGCTACTAGGATGGTATTAGAGTTGGTTCTGATCTGTAGCTCCGTCATTGGTATCTTTAGAAATTTAGCCTTGGTCCCAAATACCATTGTTACAGTCTTGTCAGTGTTTAAAAACATTTTTGAGGGGGAAATCTGGGTTTTCAAGTGTCGAAAAATCAGATTGTAGTACGTGTCCAAGGTCAGAGAGGGTAGGGCTGTGTGCATATAAGTTTGTGTCATCCACATACATTTGCATTGAAACTCCCTTACAAGCTGTAGGTATGTAATTGATGAAGACTGAAAAGAGTGGGGCCACAGAACAGAGCCTTGCAGGAAACTGGAGGTGATATCCACGGGCTTTGCGTTAGAGCTTGATATAGACACATGTTGGGATCTACCTGATATGTAGGAGTGAAACCAGTTTAAAGCATGTTCCCCTATTCCGGAGCACTGAAGTTTGTTTAGTAAGATAACATGATCAACAGTATCAAAAGCCTTTGCAAAATCTAACAATATTGCACCAGTGAGTTGTCCCAGTTCCATTCCACACTGGATCTCACTGCAAACTTTTAGGAGGGTAGTTACTGTGGAGTGTTTAGGGCGAAAGCCAGATTGGAGTTAGCTAAGGAAATTTGTCTTGGTATAGTAATTGCTTAAATAGGAGTGGACACATTTTTTCCATGACTTTGGATAGTATTGGGAGAAGCGAGATTGACCTGTAGGTTGAAACAATATTTTGGCACCACTTTTGAAGATTGTGACAACTCTGGCAGTTTTCCAGGTCTTGGGGATACGGCCTGCAGACAAAATAGATATTATTAGGGAAGCAAGCGGTATGGTAATGGCTGGGCCACCGAGTTGTAGTAACTTTGATTTCAGTAGTTCAGGTCCACATTGGCTGCGTAGTTTTAATTTGAGAAGCGCTTGTGTAATCTCCTCTTCAGATACTGGGACAAATTGGTCAGTGTTGTGAGAGGGGGTACAGGTGTTTTCCCAGATTGAGCTTCATGTTTGTAGTTCGGGTTGCTTTTTTCTAATAGGGAATTAGCACACCCCACAAAGTATGTGTGCATGCAGTCCGCAGGCAACTGTAGTTATTAAGATCCTTGGTAGTGCGAGTTAATTTGTAGCTTTTCCACAAGGCATCCCTGAAATGTTAAAGCGCAATGTTAAATATTGGTTGTAACCCATGGAAAGTGGGTCCCTGTACTCTTATTCTGCGTAGCAGAGCATGGGTATCACATAGTTTTAAGAACTCTGTCTGGATATAATCAAGCGCAGAATCGGGACATGTATCAAGTCAATTCTGGGCAGTTCGTAAGATCAGCAAGAAACTGTTGTGGGTTAAAGTTTCTAAATGTTATAGTGAGTAGAACTTTAGGGCTTGATTTGGGGGGGTCTGATTTTCCTTACACAATACACTATTGCATGGTCACTGTTACCAGGGGATTGGATTCTGTTGGGACTAGAGGATACAATCCAGGGTACTTTCCTGTTATCCGGAGCCATATTCCTGTTATCAGGAAAGTACCCACATTAAATCTACCACCCCCTCCACTCAACTCCCCCTAATGCCCTCCAACCAGTAAAATGCCCGTCCCCACCTCCTCAAACCCTCCTAATACAGATAACTGCCCCTCCCTCCTAATACAGAGAGATAACTGCCCCTCCCCACCTCCTCATACACAGAGATAACTGCCCCTCCCCACCTCCTCATACACAGAGATAACTGCCATACTAACACCAGTAACTGCCCCTCCCTGCCACCTCCTAATACACAGTGAGGACTGCCCCTTAACCCAGTAACTGCCCCTCCCCACCTTCTCCTAATACACAGTGGCGCAACAAACAACACCGAGGAACAGCACGTCATCATTTAGAGTCATATTTGGCCAAATTCATTTGGAGGCAGCACGTGGGAGAAGAGGACGTCTTCGAGTCGCTGTTGAAAGCAATTAAAGGTTTTTGGCCTCCAAAAATGCTTTGTTTTCAATAATAAATAAGTTGTTGCTTTGTTTTTAATGAAATAATAAATACGTTTTTAATTAAATAAGTTGTTTTGAATATGGCTCCGGATAACAGGAAATGGCTCCGGATAACAGGAAAGTTCCCAATCCAGTCTAGCAAGGAACACTCCTGTTATGGGGAGCAAGTCCACACCAAAGTCATTTTAGTGCTTTAGTGAATAGGCTAACGCAGCTCTATGATACTGTAGAAATTCTTAGGTTCCATGTAAGATCGTATTGGGGTGCACTGGCAATAAAGATAAATTATCCTTATAGTTTGTGACTTTACTATTATATAAGTGAATCGTCTAATAATAATAATCTTATAAGAATCTTTGCTCTACTCTATTTTTATTTTTTTTCTTGGTTTTATTTTTAGAAAGGAGAAAACTAAAAAAAAAAATTAAATACAAACAAATATTTGAAAGTGATTCAGCATTGCAAGTCGCACACACCCTTTAGTAATACATGGGGTTAATTTGGATTAAGCTTTGTGAGCATTTTTGTTCATAAGAGTTATGGCGAGTTAGAAGGGAAGATATTTTGCTTTCGTGGGAAATTATCTATTTAATCAAGAATTATTTGCATACTTAGATTTGTATGATAAATATTTGCCTTGGCTTCGAGTCACTTAATATAACATCAGTAGATCAAAATATCTTGACACTCCTCTCAAGTAGTCCAGCTGAGCTACAGTAGGTGTGTCAACATGTTTAGTACAACTGAAAGAGCAGACGGGTCATATCTAAATACAGAAATGTCCAGTCTACAGTATACTTCCACAATCTGTATCCCTCCCCTATAGATCATGTTTAATTGGGGCAATCCCTCAAAGTGTAGATTGAATGATGTAGCGCTCCTGTTGAATCCACTCCCACCACTGAATCAATCAGATTTTTTATTGTATTCATTAAAAATCAACAGGCATGTAGACCAAGACAAAATGGCCGAGCACGGTTTGCGCTATACACAGCGCTTCGTCAGTGGAAATTCCACGTTCCTTTAAGAGACTAATCTATTTAAATGATGTCAAGGGAAAGAAAAACTGCAACAGATATAGATACATGTTTTAATACTGTTCACATGTATTTCTTGCATTTGTCCTTCCTATAGGCCTTCTACAAATTCTTCCCTGGCAGAGGTGGAGCAAAATTGATGTAAAAGTTACTCAATTTGCATCATTTATGGAGCAGAGCTCCTGTCTGCTACAGTAGATCTGATACTTATGGCCCTAAAGCTTTAGCCATGCATACCAGTATTTATTTCACCTACGCATCCCCGTGTCACCTACTGGTATGTACTATGACAAATCTCCAATAACACAGCTGTTATCGGAGGATTCAGCTAAGAGCACTTATATAAACCTTGCGACCCTACTGACAGACAGCCTGTGATAAACTGGTGAGATGCTTCCTAGCTTATTGTAGGTATCGCCATACATGTAAAAAAAACATTGGAATATAATGAAGACTGATTCCTCGTTTTGCTCATGAAGAGGCTGCTATCCATATATTTAGCTGGTAAGGAAAGCCCTTTTCCCCCCCTTTCTACTGATACCATATTCAGTAATGATATCATTAGCAGGCAGCGGAGAGATGCAAATCCACCAATCTTTGTTGACTCTTGGGAGAGGCCATCTGTCAAGTGGCCAGAAGCTCATTGAATTAAATTGTTTGCTGCTGCTATATTGTACACTTGGAGTACAAAAAAGCTCATGAGGCATTTGGCACGCCAGTGTACGGACTGTACGGACTGTACATTAGGGGACATGACGTGGTTTCCATGATTCCAGCTCCATGTTCCTAATCATGTCACTTTCATTATAGGTCAAGTAGCAAAGGAGGTGAAGTTTTCAGCTCATTTGTATCCCGGCTCCAATTACCACTATTCATTAGAAAGACTGTTTCGGAGTTCATAACGTCTGCATATCACTGCTCAGAATACAGTACCTTTTAGCAACATTATGTCGTTGCAATAAAAAACCCACGCCCTATGCTTAAAACCCCTTATATACTATTTTTATTTTTACTCTAACATCTGTTTTATAGCTTTTTAAAATGAGCTCAAAAAGCTGAACTACAAACGGGACAACCCCAAATCTCACTGGATAGGCAAAACACTCTGTTTTTGCTAGGGTTCAGTTTAAGGTTCTTGTTATATACAATATTATTGAATGCAGCAGCAATTAAAAAGTTGGATTGTTAAATTACCAGTTCAATTTAATGGGCCAATTTTTTTTTTTAAACAACCTATTAATGTAAATAAGTCCCTGAAAAAGATTCAATCACCCTTAAAATAATTGTATTAATTTTACACGATACAAATAACATGCATCACTTGGGAACAGAGGATTCAAGCATATCTACAACTATTAATGACTTCATAATTACTATTACTATGACTTCTATAATTAGACCAGGGTAATGCAGTTGATGTTGTCTACTTAGATTTTGCAAAGGCTTTTGATACGGTTCCACACTAGAGGTTGGTGTACAAAATAAAGCAAGTTGGACTCAGTAAAAGTATATGCACCTGGATTGAAAACTGGTTGTAGGACAGAAAACAGAGGGTTGTCATAAATGGAACTTGTTCAGGTTGGGCTAAGGTCGTGAGTGGAGTACCTCAGGGATCGGTGCTGGGACCCCTGCTTTTTAACTTGTTTATTAATGACCTTGAGGTTGGCATCGAGAGCAAAGTCTCCATCTTTGCTGATGACACTAAATTGTGTAAGGTAATAGAATCAGAGCAAAGTGTAATTTCTCTCCAGAGGGGCTTTGAGAGACTGGAAACTTGGGCAGGTAAATGGCAGATGAGGTTTAATACATGTAGCCCCCTTTCCCTATGCCTAAAGGAAATACACGGGCGACTACGCGTGATGCTGTACCTGTATGCTCACAGGAGGCATAAGCCTCCGCTTCTAAGAGCCTGGGGTGAGCTCTATCTCTGCTCGGGCAGCGCCTACACCTATGAGGGATCCCAGCGTTGGCGGGATAACCCCTCACAGGAACCAATACAACAGAGGTAAACAACACACAACTCAATATATATAACTGAGCTTTACTATACACAATATATAACACACACACTACTAGGCCGCAACAATATAAGGCCGTGACCTCAAACACTGACTGGTGTCCCCAAAGTACTGAGGGTGCGGTGGCACCAATAATCCCTGGTGTCCGTTCCAGCAATCCCACCCAAATGTGAGGTAGCGCTGCCCCCTGTGAATGACTATAGTGCTGGATAAACCTACAATAAGCGCTCCACCTATTAACAGACAAGTAGTGTACTAATTACCTCTACATGGAAGTGATATTAAAAAAAAAGTGCACAAAGAATTATATATGTGACTAGTGAAAAGAAAATCACCAACGATGAATAAAAAGTTAAAGTGGTATAAATCCCAAACAAACAAGTGAATTATGGGATGGCAGCCTTAGGACAATATACCAAGTCTATCCAACGACTTATAAAAATGGTAGAAACAACAAGAGAACATAAAGTCCTTGGCGCAATAAATCATACAGTAAGTATACCAGGCCTTGATGGAAAAAGTCCTTGACGACAATATTAATTTGATGTCAGTCTTTTTTACTTGCAAACGCTGGTCTCACATTGGCTCCTGTAAACTCCAAAGCAGTAACAAAACAAAAAAAGTGAACCCCTATCGGTCTAGCTATACTACATACATCCTTCAGATGTATTGGATAGAAGGAGTGGATATAGGATTGATGGATGCACCCCATGTTTAAGTTGCAGTTACTTTAAAGCAAACAGGACGTTTGGGATGTTTGTGTATAATGAGTTCTGCATCCCAGGCTGCTTGAGAAGAGCGGAAAAGAGTCAAGCTTTCCTGACCGCCGGTCTCATGTCACATCCCAGGGGAAGGCCATTAGGTTACAGACGTGTATCACAGCAGGTAACGCTTCTTCTCCGCTATCTTGGTAAAACAGAGAGAGACAAATCCCCTTCCCCGGTATGTGCCGGGAAAATTGTTCCTTCCCTCCTCCTCCTCCTCCTCCAACCGCGCAGTCAGGGGCTTTAAAGAAATAGGACTACTTAAGAGAATGAGGGAATGGTGACAATCCAAGACTTCTGCATTGACAAATCGTAAAAGATTAGGGTCATACTGGTTCCTTATATCATGTGAACAAAAAAAACCGGAAGAATAAAAGGAAATATTAGTTTTCAATAGCTTTCTTTAGATATACCTGAAGAAACCAGGCTTGTATACTATAAATGATATCGTGGCCCAATAAAAGGTGTGTATCGTTAAACTTTTCTTTACCTGCTTTGATGGATCCTGAACCTGCCGCCCCCTTTGACCATTTGAAAAATAATTACTAAAAATGTTAAATATGTGCAGTAGCTTTCCAAGTAATTCCTAAAGCGTAACTCGTACCAGTACAACAAAATGTAGCATGGAAGACACCATACTGTAGATACTGTTTTTACAAAGGCATCATAAATCACAGAATAATGTATCAATCAGCACAATGTTGTGGGGAGGGGTGAGAGACAAGATAATGTAACATGCAAAATATAACCTGCTTTGCACAGACTGATATCAAACGTAAAGCAGTCCCAGCCCACATGAACTTATTGAGCCATTTTCTGAAAACCCATGGGAAGATTTTACAATACAATCTTAGATCAGGTTGACAAAGTAATGAGGGGAAATTATTTCTAAAAATAGAATGTTTTTTTGGACGGAGGGAATGGGATTTAAGGTCTTATTCCTGAAGCTCCGTAGTGGCCGATCGCAGAAAACTGCTATTCAAGTTATTGTCAGTTTTTCGGCCCATTCACAGTACTGTTGGCCTCTTCAGAGCTTCATGCATAAGGTCCTTAATGTGTAAAACAGCTGTCCATACTGCAGTATAATCCATTGTGGACTTCTAACAATTGATCTGTATCTGTACTGTCCCTCGCAGTGTTAAATAGATTGCATCTTTTAGCCCTTTAATGCTGGGATTTGCTAAGCCCTCAAAAAGGGTATCTGAGCTCGATCCGCTTTAACGGATAATTGACTTGAACGGGAGTTAATTCATGATCAGGCTCCGTTACCTCTAATCTGAATTTATTTGATCTCCTTCTTAGGGCCTTATTCTTAGTACACCGAAGCAGCCATTCAGGCTGGAATCCATTGAAATCTTTGGGGATTTTTAGATGAAAACTACCCAAATGGTCACTTGGGCATATTTAGAATTCCCACTAAGTTTGTGGTTTGGTTTGTGCGTGGTCTGTATAAATCGGTGTTAAAATTGAGGTATGGTGTGACTATGAAGAGGAATATAAGGCCTCGTCCACAGTGATCGTGTCTGCGCTCGCGGCGCAAACAAGAGATGGCCCTCTATGGGGCTGCCCATAGTCCGCGCTAGCGCGGTGCACAGTCAAGCACGATGGCGCAACCGCATTTCCAAGATACAAGAATTTTGTATTTTGGCGCGATGGCCACACCACGGTAGCAGTTCAGTCAATAAGGTCGAACCAGCCACGTGACGCCATGGGCGCGCCCCTGCCACACCTCCCCTTTGTGAGCAATGTGAAGTACACATTGTGAAGATCGCTCTGGCGAAGGGCGCGCACCGCCATGCGCCCACTGAGGCCTCAGCCTAAGTGATGCAGACATTTTTCTATATGATAGCATGAGTCTATTTATATTAGGTGCAAATATATGCGTACCCAGTGACTCGCTCATTTGTTATACATCGTATACTGTATAGATATATGTAACGGGTATACTGTATGTATGCACAATGTTGCATATTTGCAATGAGTGGTGCATTTATTTACATGAGGTCAGTGTGGATAAATCAAAATCCCATAGTTTATACAAAAGACTCATTTTTATTTGACTTGTTTCTGAGTTTCTTCTAGTTGTGGATTAACACCGTAATGGTGTTAATCCACAATTTTAGCTATGAAGTAAAAGTTACGTTTTCGATGTATATTTATTTATTGCGAGTGAGTGCAGTAAATGAAAGAGGCTTAGTGAAGACTCTCTATCGTCTCTCTCCCGTTTCTCGCTCGTCTCTTTCTCGTTCTCCCCCACCCCCAGCTGACTACCTATATAGAATGTTCAGAGCTGAGTTCCATAGTGGCTTTTTTTTTACTTTTCCATTGGTTGAAACTTGACGTTCAGAATCATCATCTTTCTAGAGCAGCTCTGGGCTGCTAAGTATGAGTTAGTATATTCTTCCATCTCAATTACAACTTGCACTGTCACTCCTGTACCAACACAGAAAACGCTGGAAAGAACAGGAATTAAATTGAGAGCTTAGGGAAAAATTAGGTTTGTACAGTTACAAAGAATTAGTTAAATAAGCAATGATTAAAGCTTCATCAATGGACACCTGAGCCCACATGAAAGAGCCTGAATCTACAGGGATTACAGTATGATTAGTGAGGCCTCTGGCTGCAGAGTTTGTGGCCCTTGTACGAACAGTCTCCAAGCAGGTTTTGCTTGCTAGCGATTTATAAGGAAACAGAGCGGACATTTCGTGTCCTGTTAAATTGCCTTAGGCTGGGCTTCTATCAGACATGTTATAGATTATAAGAAGTGTCACCGTGGATCTGCCTACGATTTACTGAGAACAGTAAATGCGCACTTCTCATGCAGAAGAAATATAACGTTATGGGCAAGTCAGGTCTCTGCCAACAAGTGTGTGTTTACTTAACAGCACACTATAGTGCTTTACTGTATATCACCTTTTTGGAGTTGTTAACCACAGGCAAGGGTGCAGCATAATGGGAGTCAATGGATAGAAAATTATCCTTTGGTGCATTGTACAGTACTTGAAAAATAAACAGATACATTCTGCTTGGTGCCATGTGTGAAGCTTGTTAATTATGTTTGTTCAATCATTTCATATTCATTATTGGCCTCGGAGCATTGGGTATGTTTACACAATCTTAGACTTAGAATAAATGTTGATGCTACGAAAAGTGGACAGAAATAATAATAACAATAGAATGTTCTTGTATAGCGCTGCTAGTTTTATGTAGCGCATTACAGAGACATTTTGCAGACACAGTCCCTGCCCCATGGAGCTTACAATCTATGTTTTTGGTGCCTGAGGCACAGGGAGATAAGGTGACTTGCCCAAGGTCGCAAGAAGCCGACAGTATGTGTCGTAAAGCCCAAACCATGGTAAGGGCTTGGTCCCGCTGCGTCCGGTGGTGCGTGCGGCCGCGTGCGCCACCAGCCCCTTACCTGCAATCCATTGGTCCCCGCTGCCTCCTCCCTCCGTGGCTCACTACGTGCTGTGACGCGTCAGCCGGCCAGCGCTACCAGAAGAAGGTGTTCTGGAGCGTTGACGCGCCACGTGGTGCGCGTATTAGCCAATGAGGAGGTGAGCAGGGAAGGAGCTCGTAGGGAGGCGGCCTGTTTTTTGTTGTTTTTTTGCCGGCTTTTTGACTCTCCTCATAGACTGCAGTGTAAGCAGATGCACAGGGGAACCCCTGGCAATGGGGAGAGGAGGAGGAAGGGAGGCTTCGGGGAGCAGGGAGGAGGAGGGGAGCGGGACACATGTATTTACACTGTCCTCACACTCATTTACATGCAGGGCATGGGGGACGGGGCCCGCTTCAGGGCAAACTGAGGGAGGAGAGGGTGGGGTGGTGGACGGGACGGGACTTTACAGCACCCGATTAAACTGGAGATATGTCACTCCAGCACACGGACACACGTAATGGCCGCGCCCCCCCTCATATGGCCCCGCCACACAACCCGTTTGTCACGCCCCCCCCCCCCCCCCCCCCCCCGCTCCGAAAAAAGTTTCCTGCAGATCGCGGTGCAGTGAGTTGCACGCACCGCCGGCAAGCAAGACAGCCGTGCGGACGCGTGCAATGGGGCCTTAGCCTAAGAGAATGTACAAAGCTCTCCTGGGCCCCAATTAAATGTGTCGAGAAGCCACTCGCAATTTGTTAGCCTCCATTCAACTTGCAATCAATGTGGGATCATTTCTCGTAGTATTCAGTAAGGCAGTTGGATTCCATATACTTCTAGCATTGTCTTGATGCATAGACCCTGTAGTGCAGGGAACTATTTTATTCATTTATTTTAATATATATATATCTATATATATCTTTCTGGGATCTAATCTCAAGGAGCCACTCACAGAGACAGTGACTAAATGCATTGAATTTATTCTGACCCATAACTACTTCACATTTGGAAATGACACATACCTTCAGACAACCGGGACCGCTATGGGTACTCTGATGGCGCCACAGTATGCCAATCTGTTCTGCGCAAAACTGGAAAGTGACTTTCTGTCCACCTGTCACTTGAAACCCCTTACATACCTTCGCTACATCGATGACATCCTCCTGATTTGGACCTCTGGCGAACAGGACCTCCTACAGTTCTATGACAACTTCAATACTTTCCACCCGACCATCAACCTCAAACTCACCCATTCCCCGGATGAAGTACATTTCCTAGACACCACCATTACTACTGCACCGACACACTTTATTCGAGCAAATACCCGGTATGTACCTGGCAGATACCTGGAATGCGCCACTCCTAACCTCTGACAAGCCCCGTTGCATTTGCCTTCCCAGCCTGGGTTCATGCCTGGCTGATGGGCGGCTGATCTGTTAAATGATAATGATTAGGATTTAATAGGCTGCAATGCTTCGCGTGTCTACCAGATGGCATAAATTCATGAATTGTAATGCAGTTTATATATATATACTGTGCAGTATTGCAGCCAGCGGGAATAAAATGCTTCAATCCCTGCTTGGAAAATAACTCAATGTACTCGGGCAGAAAACAGTCACAAACCTCAATACACCCGGGTATACCCGAATTCGTGGGACTAGCCAAGCTCGAATAAAGTGTGTCGCCAGTGTATAAAGAACAACCAACTACAGACCTTTGTATACCGCAAACCTACAGACAGAGCCAGCTATTTGAGGGACACCAGCTTCCACCCGACACACACCAAACATGCAACCATCTACAGTCAAGCCATACGATACAACCGGATATGCTCCGACACAGCAGACAGAGACCAGCGGGTTAAAGCCTTGAGATCAGACTTTATAAACCGTGGATATAACCACAGAATTGTAGACCAGCAAATTCACAAAGCCACCAGAATACCAAGAAGTGATCTCCTTGAATACAAACAGAAGGAGACAAGCGACAGGGTACCTTTGGTGGTCACATATAACCCACACCTAGGAGCCCTACGCAAGATCGCCAGGAAACTACAACCCATCCTCCAGGAAGATACAAGACTGCAACAGGTCTTCCCTGAAGCACCCTTATTATCATACAGACAACCCCATAATCTCAAGAATATTATGGTGAGGAGTAAAGTATTCAGCAGTACAACTGAATGCGGGACCAACCATACCAGGGACCCCAATGAGCCAAAACCTGCGCAATGCTCTACACAGCGGACACAACAAATACCACACAGGATACGGGAATACAAAATCAGAGGAAGCGTTCACCTGTCTTCCAGCAATGTCCTGTACCTCATGATGTGCATTAATCTGCCCAGGGGCTGCTAATACATAGTGAGACAGGGCAGGGGCTAACAAGAGAATGAACCTGCATCGCCACAGCATCACACGTTGGTACCAGAACATCCTGTTGGCGAACATTTCTCTGACTCTGGCCATAAGATGACGATCTGAGGGTTGTCCATACTCAAAGGTAATCTTAAAAACCCCGAAAGAGAGACGGTTGCATGAATTCAAATTATGCAAACTGTTCGGGACACTTAGCAGTGGCCTAAACGAGATCGAATTTTTATGAGTCATTACTGACATAGTGAATTTGTCCCATGAGCGCTTAAAGGCCAGTCTGTACATACTGTGCTATATGTATGCACACACAGCTGTCTCTCACACATACTAAATCTCCTTGTTTTTTTCCACCTATACACCAATAGGGACCACTAGTATCACAACACACTTTTAGTTGTGCTACACCTCTCCATTTCCACACACACCCACACATTTATATCACTCCCACCACTCCCCACACACTTGTGTAAAGCACTGTATATACTGTGGGCTCCCTTCATTTTATTCACACTGATACACATACTCACTCATACTTTCTTCACTGCTTTCAGTAACCTTTTGACACCTACTAGCCATAAACACATCCACACCGGGGGATGAGACAGCACAGATAACATTCAAGAGACACTGTTTTAAGTATCATTTTGCTTCATTCATTGTAACACAGAACGCGGAAGAGGATCAGTGTATCTCGAAAGCTCGCACAAATAAAAGCATTTCGTTAGCCACAGAACGGTATCATCTATTTATTTTTGATTATTGAAGCTCGGCTAACACGGTACTGATACCCCTAACTGGTATCTATATATATAAAATAATATATTATATATATATATATATATATATATATATATAGTATATTCATTCTTTTTTAGTAGAACTTGCATGAATTGAGTTATCTCTCATTTTGAAGTATGTCCTGGGTACAGAATGGCGTGATGAGATTAGATATTACAGAAGTAGCCATGTGTTTCAATTATGAAAACACAGAATTTTTGAGAGATCTGAAACTAGTGGCAGTTTTTCGATTCAGGTAAATTGTTCCAGAAGTGAGGTGTCTGGTAAAAGAAGTAAGAGTGATCTGTTTCTTTATTGGACCTTGGAAACATAAACAGGCTTCTGGAAGCTGATCTCATGTGGCAAGTGCTATGTACAGTAGGGGTGAAAAGCCTGCTTGAATAATTAGACAACTTGTCCAGTAAGTATTTGAAAGTTAGACTGAAAAAATGTACTTTGCATCTGGACCGGGATATCCATCCTAGACCTGTAATCATATTACAGTGATGGGTATTGTAGTTGTATAATGAGACAAAATGGCATATTGAGTTGTATAGAATATCAGGTGAATTTTGGGTGCTGTACCATACACCATGTGTGCGCAAACTGCGGGGCGCAAGATTTTCTGAGGGGGGTGGGAGGGGGCCGCGGTGCTTACAGAGGCCCGGCACTCTTCCCCACAACATTTAAATTAAATGCTGGGGGAGTGCGCGAGGCCTCTGTAACTCCCTCTTATCTTGTCTCCGGTGGCTTTTGGCGGTCGCATGGGTAACGCGGGGTCACATGGGTAACGCGAGGTCACAAATGATGCCGCGGGGTCACGTGGCGTCGCGACATCTGAAAAGGTAAAGAGGGGGGCGCGAGCATGGGGGAGAACAGGCAGGGTGCAGACGAAAAAGTTTGCGCACCACTGCCGTACAATATGTCCTCATAGTCAATAATTGGCATTAGCATCTGTTGTGTTAGTTGTAATTTTAAAGGGATCATGTGTTCTGTTGTTGTGCTGGGTAACACGTACTCATAGAAACTTTCAATGGCTATGCAATTGTAGGCAACGTCATCCTCGTAATCCCAAGTGGTAGCACTTATGACACCATTGATGTCATTGAACATTCTTGTTTCAGATAAGGCACAATTATGTAGCAATGCATGTTTACCTAGTGTTTACAGCAGATGTCAGAGATGAGGAATGAGCAATGTGCGTGAAAAGGCTCAAACAAAGAACAATAAAGTTACTTATTTAAGTATGAAGTAGGGTTACTCAAATGGCATAGCATGTCTGAACCACTTTGGACCCACCTGAAGTCTTCTTTGCCAGGGTCCCAAATAAAGGCTCTGGGAGACACTTTCTCATCTTTCTCTCTCTGCTCCACAGTTCAGAGCTGGACTGAAGGGAGTATACAAATCATATGCCCTATTGTCTGGGAGCCTTTCCATTTAAGCCAACAGTAAATAAACTTTGTGAAAAATAGCTTACTGGTTCTTACTAGATCTGAATAAACAAGCTTGAGCGTTTAGTTTCTGCCTTGATCACGTATACTGTACTGTACTCTGTGCAATCTTAAGTAAGCAAATCGCTTTATCTCCCTGCACATTACCAGGTAGTACAGTAGGTGAAAATAGGAGACCGCTATATTAAGTCCTGTGAGATCATGCTAGGAGTTCAGCTACTGTGACCTTTTTTTATGTTTCATATCATCTTTCCTTAAAGACATAAATGTTTCAATATATCTACCTAGGAGGAATTTCTCAGGAGTTAGAGTAAAGTTCTGACATTTGTCATAAGAACTGCCCCGAAGATCATATTGAACCATTGAAAGAGCTTAGGGAGCAGTTACCATTGGCAGGGGGGAGCAGCTGTGGAATGTACGGACTGTGCTCATTCACTCTCAGACTCACAACGAATAACCCTGAATAGGACAAACTTCCCTCTTTGTTTTGTCAGAAGAGGAAAGGAATGCGGATTAAAATAGTGCAGGGCCAAAACGGAAATTATTCTCATGTTATTCAATTCCTCGCTCCGTTTCTTTGCTTCGTGGTCACAAAATCCTACATTTAAAATCTGTGACCCCTCTTTCTAAGCCACTGCTTTTTCCCCTTTTCATAGACCTGATACACCTAACCTTCCTGCAGTATGTGTTGATTCATCTACTTTATACTTTTACATATTTGACTTATTACTAATAAGACACAATTGCAATAAATATTGGGGACAGGGATGCTAGAAATGGAGAGGTTCAGCTCTGTGGGGGACATTAAAGTAAAGGGGACTGTTCCTTCCTGCCACAATGTCAATACATTTATTAAACATACCATATTATAGGGCCAGGAACCCAAGCAATGAGAAATGACCTTTTATAGCAGGGGTAGCCAACTCCAGTCCTCAAGGGCTACCAACAGGTCAGGTTTCCAAAACATCCCTGCTTCAGCACAGGTGGCTCAATCAGTGACTCAAGACTGCACCACCTGTGCTGAAGCAGAACAGTTCTTCATTGTTTTCAGAATGTTGCACTGCATTGTGATGATATGACTACGTGTAGAAGACGTGGATTTCCTGTTATTACAGACAGCGATGTTGCACGTTCTTCTCATCCTAAAATAACATTCGATGAGGATATTCCTAGCACTAGTTTATTTGCCCAAGATCATAAATCTCATCTCGTTATTATAACCTCAGATTTTGCGTCCGATTAATCCCGGTTATTTCCGGTGTGCATATAAAGCTGCTTTGTTCATACTTCTGAGCTCTGAGCACTTGAATGTAAACACATGCAAAAATGTGGTAATAGAGAAGAACATGATCCCCCAAAAAACAATTACCCATATAATAATTAATACCTGCAGAGCTCTCTCCATAAAGCTACCTATTTGTAAGCAAAAATCAAACCCTCCTGTACCCTTGACCCCAATACTCTGTCCACGTGTTCTTGTTGCCGGTGATCCACTACTTTCCTCCCTTTTCCCACCCCTCTGGTTTGAAGCACATTCTAGGCTAACACACTGCATACTTATTACTTTATTTTGCTAGGGAAAAAAAAAACATATTAAACCTAGTTGATTACAGATTAAATTGAATAAAAGTTATCCCAGATC
>CM071569.1:45942593-46009034 GCA_036426205.1 Ascaphus truei | reverse complement strand
AAACCTAGTTGATTACAGATTAAATTGAATAAAAGTTATCCCAGATCCACAAAAGGGTGCTAAGCTGAATGTGAGTACAGGCATGCTAACGCTTTTGTTGATCTGGGCCATAGAATTTTAACTTGACTTTGCTGTTCAAGAGGGGGCCTTCCTGAAACTGCACATGGTGTATCTGGCACAATGCTTCAGGACAATTCACTGCTAAGCTGGGTGTCCAGACCCTCTATATCCATTCTCCTTTGCGTCTTCTCTGACAATACGCTTTAAAGGAAGCACCCTACAGTCCACTGTGCTGAATCACTACTGTTTCCTCCTGATTCAAGTGCTACAAAAGAAAAGATAGAGAGCAGGGGTGGGAGGATAGAGAGGAGGGGAGGAATGAGGAGAGAGGTGGGGCGGAGGAAAGAGCGGAGGAGAGAGAGGGGGGAGGAAAACGACGAAGCTCTCAACTTTCTCTTGTCCGTCCTCTTTTGTCTTTTTCCCCTTCGCTCACTTTTTCTCTCTCATTCTCATCTGTGTTAATCGTGGTAGTCATTCAGCGCTCTCTATATTTTTCTTTCTCCTTCTCTCTTTTTCCTTTTTCAACGCCTTTCTTTTACATTTTTCCGTTCTCTCTTTTTTTCTTTTTCCTTCATCTTTATTTTTCTTTCGCCTCTCTCTGTTTTTCTTTCTCCTCTCTTCTTCTTTGTCTCTCACTTCCTCTCTTTTTCTCTGCTCCTAATATAAAGCCGCTTCTCTGCTTTTCTCTTACTAACTCTTTTCTCATCTTTTCTCTTTTTTCTTTCTTTCTCTTTTCTCTTTAATTCTTCTCTCTTTTTCTCTTCTCCTTCTATCTTTTTTCTTACTTTCTTCTCAGTCTATTTTTGCCTTTAATCCTTGGATAGAATTCTCTTCTGATAATAAATTATGATTGCGTGCTTTACTTCCCGTTTCTCTACCTATCACATCTTATAATTTTCCATTGCAGAGCAATGCATTCTCCACTATTACCTATTAAAACAAATACTGCATTGAGAAAAATATTTTTAGTTCATCAGGTCTACACGCTTTTATGCAGCATTAATCTTTGCCAGGGGTGTGGCGGCACCAGAGTGCCACCACAGCTCTGACACTTCCAGGTCATGAACAATTGCATGGCATGACCAGGCCCGGATACCGGAAGTGGCCTCTCGGGTGGACCGATCACCCCTTAGTAACAAGCAAGTACCATCTCGTAACCTGGTAATCATCAAACATCATTCTGGCGTACAATGGCCCATGTGTACCTGTACAGTCATCAACTAACCATCTGGTTACAAGTACCCATATAATTCCTCATGGTACATATCAATAAACATAACCTCGGTATCGTTACAATACCCATATCATATCCTGTCAAAAATCATCATAACCTCTGGCGTACCAATGGCACCATGTGATGTCGTAAATCCTAGGTACACATCCTACATACCTCTTTTGAGTACAGATCACTATTTTCTGAAAGTGTACCCCAGAGATTAAAAAAAACCGCAACGATCAAATGATGGAGAAATGTAAAGGGTAAATTAGATGGAGGTTTAAATAGATGCACATTCGTAATGTTTTACTTTAATTTTAACATAAGGTCACATGCCAACAGCACTTCTAAACATTAAATAAGGTTTGATGTGACTTTGTACATCTGTTGAGGCTTCCAAACATGCAGCAGCAGCAGCACTGTGAAATGTCACTTATTTCCGATTTGGTCCCTTAGTGTCTGAGTCAAGGGTAAGAAACTTGTTTTCCAAGTTTCAAAATATCTAGGTTCTTATCCAGATGTTGTTTATGCCACCTGGGAAACGGCCGTGTAATTGATGCATCAAATTGGAAGGAAGATGATGGTAAGAGACCTTTAAATGAATGCTGGTATTCTATGCCCAGCTACTCTTTCCCCGAGTATTCCTTTTGCTTCATATAACAGTAGCCTGGTAAAATTGGATCAAACCGTCCTGATTTAATTACACAGATTCAGTGGTACTGTACCTCAGGATGTTTGATTCATTATGTTGATTGATGTAGCTGATTCTTAATAGATTAGGCATCTGTGACATGGTGTTCTGTCATCCACCGCGGCCAAATTATTATTCTGCTACTGGAGCGGCTGCTTCCAGCACTAGAGCAAAGCAACGTATGCTAAATGCGATGCTTCACTGAGCCATTGGGAAAGATTAATGAGAACATTCGCCTCTCAGGTGACAAGTAAATTAATAATTAGCATGGATCCTGCTTCCTGTAAAATAGCAGCGAAACTCGAGCAATACAGCCCTGTCGTTTTAAGTCTAAATTGATTTTCCGCCCCCTCCAAGAGGTGTAGACCCTCCTACAACCAAACAGAATCACAGGCAGGGACATCTATAAGGGGTTCAGTTTGGGTAATTAATGTGTTTCTAAAAGAAATCATGAATTAAGTAGAAATAGCCGTGTTAGTCCAGTTGCAAAGTAACGGAGTACTTCAGCATTAGGTGATATCTTTTTATTTCGATTTAACAATTGATATAACACAAACTTCCTCCGGTCAACCAATCCAGTCACTTACGCCACACCTGTGAGCTCGTGACTTATATATGTGACAAGGGTTAATACACACGGGGAGCTAGCTGACTCGCCTTTCACGTATGCAAGGTACTTCAAATTGGTAATACTGTATATACCCTCAATCCGTCACAATATATCTTAACTCCACTGCCACCCTCAAAGGGGTTACTGAAATGTACTTTACAGAGCCTTTGGTCTCCATTTACTATGAAAAGTATGCAGTTAACAGACACATCTGTTGTAGCAAAATGTGTCTGAATATGTAGATTACTCTCTACAAAGCATGCAACAGTTCAATCAGAGCCCAAAGTAATTACATATTAAAGTTTAGATTTTATATACAAGAAGTACACTGCTTAGGTTACAGAAAAAGATTATTATACGACGGGACAGTATAAACTACAGACGGTTTCTTAAAATAAAAGGATCAAACAAACAGACTCTATCTTACGTTATCGTATAATATTAATTAGATCTTTTCCTACAGGGTTTTGAGTGGAAATTGAGATTTCATGTGTTCCAGCATGGACACTTCATTATCTAAAATCTACAGTAATTCATAATCCCAGATGCAGAATTTATATTCTAAAACCTTGTTCATTGAAACACATTGAAACATACCTTCTGGGTGTGTCCTTCACCCACCCCTTTTCAGTATTCGTATCACTAGACCTGAGGAAGAGAGAGAACTCTCAAAAGCTTGTCTTTTATAATATCAATTATTAGTCCAAATAAAAAAAGTATCACCTAATACACAAGTACAAATTTGATTCTGCACTTGTAGAAATCAGTCACCTAGAAGTACTTTAAAAATATTTGTAAAGTTACTGTAAGCATAGTTACGTGAAACATTGCAATGTTTGACTTGTTCTAACGGCAGACTTTTGTGCAATGTCATGTTATGGTGCTGATTTGGTCCTTTAAAGATGAGGGCTAATGGAGAAAGAAACACTGACAAAGGAAGTGATGTTTGCCTTAAGGGTGGTTACATTTGCCTATGGAAGCCAATTACATTGGTACATTGTGTACAAAATGTTTATTTTGTGAGCTAAGTACTGGTAAAATTAGGGAGCTTTTACATTTTATCTCCATTTAATACTATAATTGGGTACATAGCTTCCTCTTTTGGTTTATTACAACTGTATTTAAGGTTATTCTTAAATCCAGAAATGTACTTAAGCAAGAACACTGCAGGCGTTACAGGTGTCCATGGGATTACCTCTTAGCAGAAATTCTTCGTTGTATTATCATTTGACTTGGTTATCCAACCTAACATTTACTGAATTACGAGGAAATGCTATTTTCACTCTGCTTATGTTGTTATTCAATTGAATGGTCGATATCAAAAGTGCCACACCCGTGTGTAAACCCACTAGTCAGGGCTTTTTGTGCTATAAATCACATATACTGTAAATTAAAATAACTTCCAAAGTAAATGGTTGTCTAGTAGTTGGGTTTCTAAGGTCTTTCTTTCTCTTTCTTTTTCTTTCTCTCTCTCTCTCTTTCTCTCTCTCTCTCTTTCTCTCTCTCTCTCTCTTTCTTTCTCTCTCTTTCTTTCTCTCTCTCTCTGTCGTTCTCTCTTTCTCTCTTTCTCTCTCTTTCTCTCTCTCTTTTTCTCTCTTTCTTTTTCTGACTTCTTCGCTCCTGAATCAGTGAATTCTTGGGAATATATCGGCAGAAATTAAAATTGAGTTGATTGAGGAGGCAATCTGAACAACTCTGGTTTAGCAATGACTGGCAACAAGACACACAAACTTTGATTTGCAATTAGTCAGACCCATATTAGTTGTTTAACTTAAGATTGCGCTGGAGCTCCTAATACAGTACTACTCTTCAGACACTGGAATACATTGAAATACACATGCACAGTCAGGAAGGGGTACCCAGGCTGGGTTTCTATTATGGTGTCCTGATAATAAGAACGTTGCACATCCCACAGAGTATTAATTGATTTGTTTAACAATGGCTGTGTGATTTAGACAAAATAGCATCAGCCGTTTTGCTACATTTAATTGCTAGAGGGATTAAATGTATATATTATTGATTACCATCCAGAATTTTACAGGATTTTATTTATTTATTTTTAATTAAAAAAACATTCAGCGTATTATTGTAATTTTGTTAGTCTTGTCTGCCTTGGGAACAATATGCTGTATGTTTTTGTAAAAAAAAGTAGAGCCAGTTAATTTGAATCTATTCAATAAGATCAGATGTAACCTGGAATTTAGCATAGCTTGAACTTGATGGACGCGTGTCATGACATGTCTCTTTTCAACCTCATCTGCTATGTAACCTGGAAAGTTTGACCCCACAGACTTTGATTCTGTGTAATAGAGCGTGAATATTACAATAATTTAAGGAACTTGGACTGGAAGTACTCAAGTGTAAGATCCAGGCCAGGTATTAAATTGATTCTATACCAAAGGCCGTTGGGTTGATGATAAAGTCATTTCTGTAGATTAGACCCGCGCGTCATTTGACGTCACATTACCATGGCAACCGTAACGTCACATGACCCCGCAACGTAATTTGTTGCCATGGTCATGCGTCCTGAGGCCAGCTGAATGTCGGAAAGTAGAGGTTGCAAGGGCTTCACACGGTCCACCAGGCATTTAATTTAAATGCCTTGGGGAAGAGCGCGGGACCTCTGCAACCGTCCGTGCCCCAACCTCCCCCCTCCCCCTTGAAAAATCTCCCGCCCCCTCTGGGGGGGCATGCCCCCCAGTTTGCGCACCGCTGCACTATTGCATGATCACTGTAAATGTCAGCAAAGATCTCAGATGATTGGATTCTGCTGGGTCAGGAGGATAAGATCCACTCTAGCAATGAGTGGTTGCAACATTTTAGATTTTGTGTCCCGATTTTGTTGTTTTTAGAGTCAAGCCAATTAAGGTTGAAGTAACCAAAAACAGCTCACGGTTTCCATTCAAAGAAAAAACATTGCAGATATAGTTAGTCACTTCAGATGGTGATTGTAGTGGGGACTTAAGAGATGGTAGATGTCCGCAATAAAAATAGGCTTAATGAAACCAGGCTAATTTTACCAATTCCATTTTCAAATGAGGAGGAACTATAAGGGATAGTTAGCAACACACAACTCACAGAATCTTTAACATACAATAACATTCGTCCTCCTCTAAAAATTGAATATCGCTGAATGGAAAGAAATGCATTGCTTTTTGGGACTCAGCCATGATTCAGTACAAATTATAGCTTTAGGCTTCTACAAAAATTCTTGCTTAATCTACGAATCAAGCTACGAATATTTTTATGGAAGACAGATCGCCATTTTGGAAATTTAAGGGGGCATTTTCTGTGGTATGAAAATTTGAAGAAAAAAAAAATATAGAAGGGCCTACGTTTTATTACATATCACCTGCCAATGATAGTAAACATATGAATAGAAATTTCAATCATTGTTTGTGGTGTGTTTACCATGTCAGCTTGATTTAGTGGTGCTAGGTGGACTTGTTTTTCTAGAAGACGTCACCAACATTCAGTAGATGGCACAACACATTTCAGTAAGGCATGGTGTATAATTACGTAGTGTGTGCTCCTGGAGTGCGTGAGATGTAAGTAAGGAACCAAAGTGCAGTCCTTAACATTGTTAGTGAGGCAGATAACACTAGACAATAACTATGCTCCTTGTTTCAGTACATTTATCAAACAAGTGTTGGGTAGATGGTTTCCTGGGTTATGAACACATCATTTTAAGTAGTTTCTGGGCTATGGAAATTTAAATGCAGAGGGGTCTTTCCATCCGTTGTCAAGCAGTGATATCCTCTTCCAATTCTTTTACCAAACTCCTGAAAAACTCGATATACACTGAGGAATGGGCAAATGCTGTCTCTGCCTCTTAAACAAGGAGATTGAAGAGTAATAAAACATTTGCATATCGCATCTGATAATTCTCACCTCTAGGTAATTCAAATGCTAATCCCAAAAGCCGACGGGGAAAAACAATGGTGTTTTGGACAATACTACTAAACGTCATATTTGTGGTAAAGGCTCTGGTTAATACTAAACATTTGACGCTTGTGGAGAAGTCTAGAAAATGCCAGTCTTCACAAAAACGACCTATTGTATATATCTTTATATACAGTAGCTATATCCAGGTACATATCGCTTCACAGCAGTAATACACGTGACCTAATAATATAACACACAATGGGAATAAGCGCTTGAGACATGAAAGTAACATTAGGAAAAAGGAGAGTTTGCAATCTAATATCAATTGGGGAGATAAGTCCAACACGTTTCATGCACCACTACTTTTATGGTAAATGAGAAAAAAGCACCAGGTTCATGGTAGTTTGGATATGAAATTTAGAAGAACTGGGTAATAGCAAAGCATCATGGGATTCGGAGAACAATGCTTAAGTGGATGCATTGAGCAAAACCTGGTTCATTTCAGAAATCATGAAGGCTTAATAGCAAGCATCCTGGGAATTCATTTAATTTAAATTGGATCAGCTCAAAATGATGAGACAAAATCCTTACCTGGGAATATATTGGCAGGAGCCCAGGTAAGGACAATTGCTTTTGCATTCCTGTTTACTTAACACTCTTACTGCTCTTAGCTCCCTCTCTTCACGAGCAATAAAACTATTTCACTAGGTTACATACTGTACAGGAGACGAGTTGCAAGATGGGAGGGGCAAGCGGCTATAGCTTTGCTATTTGTGGCATGTATCTATGTACAGTATGTATGTCTTTATTTATATAGCGCCATTAATGTACATAGCGCTTCATAGTAGTAATACACATGACAATCATAAATAACAAATAATACAAATAACAGATCATGGGAATAAGTGCCTCAGACATAAAAGTAACATTTCGGAAGAGGAGTCCCTGCTCCGAGGAGCTTACAGTCTAATTGGTAGGTAGGGAGAACGTACAGAGACAGTAGGAGGGCGTTCTGGTAAGTGTGTCTGCAGGGGTCCAAGCTTTTTTGTCATGTGTATAGTATTAGCCACGGTGCTATTCATATGCTTCTTTAAGCAAGTGTGTCTAAGGCCTCGGCCATGTTCCCTGCTTGCTGGCTGAGGCGCGCTCCCGCTCAGCACTGAGCCCCTACAGCTGCAATTAGAGTGGCTTTAGTAGGGGCTCACCTACGCTTCCGCAAGCGCGCGGAAGCGCAGGTCTTAGGGAAATTTAAAATTTCCCCGCTTGCCGGTGCGACAGGCCGGTCACGTGAGCGTTTCGCCCAATGAGGGCAAACCAGCTCCGTGACGTCACTGGCCTGCCCCCGGCCTGTGACGCGCCCGCCCCCGGCCGCCCCCTGACGGCCCGCTGACAGCGCGTGCGGTAAGCAACCGCAAGGCCAGGGAAAGCACCCGCTTTCCCTGCGCCTCAGTGCGCCTCAGCACGCCAGCAGGGAGCCTGGCCGAGGCCTTAAGGTGGGTCTTAAAGGTGGATAGAGAGGGTGCTAGTGGGGTATTGAGAGTAGGGGCATTCCAGAGGTGTGGGGCAGTCAGGGAGAAAGGCCTTAACCCTTTCTCATTGAATGCCCCACACCTCTGGAATGTGATTTAAGCGCTGCCTGGGGTAGTTCTAGCCTTATGCAATTGGGTGATACCATGACAACTGCAGAGGGAGATTGCACTTAAACGGCTGCACATACTGTACTTTAAACAGGAATCCTCTCACCACTCTGTATTTACTGTTATAAATGTAAAACTATGGGTCTCTGAGTGCATGGCAATACTTTGCACGTGGGGCACCCCTTGTTATAAATGTATTTTAGTTTGTCAGTATTCAGTGCTGGACATGTCTGCCACAGACTTGCCCTTGCCCACGAGCTAATCACTGGTAAAAGTCCTTGGATGTGCCCTGTGCTAGGATGTGTTACATTATGTTGTCACAATCAATTGGTTCGTTATGGTGTCTTCCTTATCATAAGCTATTGTAATCTTCAATGTAGACTAACTGGGAAATCTCCCAGTGCTATGACTGGTCATATATAAATATGCACCAGCATGGATTTCTGATTTGATATTTAACTGCAAACGGTAGTGTTGTTTATAAAAAGTAATACATTGAGTCCCCTCTCGTTTTCAAGTATGTCCTGGGCACAGAGATGATGACAAATACATTGTTACAAATACATGGTTTCAGTGGCGGATTTCCCATTGGGCCCTGGCCTAGGGCGGCAAAAACTTCCACACGCTCTCGGCCTATCAGACCTAATGGGAATGCGCTTGCATGTGTCGGCCACCTCCTTGCAGCAACCCTCCATTTCCTTTGGAAACCCAGCTTCAAATGACGCCGCGGACGCCCCAACGTGATATTTCATAGCATCTCATTGCCATGGCAACGTGACTGCGGGCGGCATCACATCGATGACGTCTGCGGCGTCATTTGACGCTGGCATTCCAAAGGTGATGTAGGGCATCAGCAAGGAGGCGGATGACACATGTAAGTGCCTTGGGGCGGCGCTGCGTGGTTACATTTAATTAACAGGGTTATATATTATAGATATATAGACATTGGATGAACAGTTAAAGATAATATATGTTATAGGCGTATGGAACAGTCACAGACCAGATTAAAATGTGAGACAGCTTTAGTTTTGAAAGAACTTGTACTTTACAGGAACAAATCCTCCCTAAGTCTGCTGGTCAGAAAGCGTATCGCACAGCAGATGCTAATGCCAATAATCGACTATGGGACAGAGTATATGGCTCGGCACCCCAAACCCATCTTGGCAAACTTGATACCCTCTACAATTCAATATTCTGTTTTGTTCTCCAATGCAACTACAACACACATCTCTGCAAAATGCTCAAAGAACTTAATTGCAAAACAAAGCTGTATGGTGCTCTAACATAGACCTGACCAATATTGGTTGTGGCAGTATAATACACACGGCGCGCTGCCCGTGACGCAGCCAAGCGACGGGTTAGGGGTGAGGAAAGGCGGGAAAATGAACCTTCATAAGGTAAGAGATTTGATCAGAGTGTTATCACCTTGAGAAAGAGCGGAAGCTCGAAACGCGTTGGTGGGGGCCCCTGGGCTCATCCTTGTTATCATGCTCTGATCCAATAAACCTTATTTTTATTGGGAACACACTCTCCAGCAATTTTTCCAGTAGTGCTCCATCTCTCCCTGCTGAACCAAAGAACTTAATTGGTCATCACTTGAGTCTAGGCGCAAAGTTCATATTTTCTGACATGCCTTCAAATACTTTCTGGGCAAGCTACCCATCTATCTGAGCAAGCTGCTCACCCCTACCGCATGCATCACTTATCTGAGATCTGACTCCAAAAAACTGTTCATGGTCCCAAGGCTCAACAAAGTATCCGGCCGCTCCTCCTTCTCTTACCGTGCACCCCAAAACTGGAACAATCTACCAGAGACTCTCTCAGCCACCACCAGTCTAAGTTCTTTCAAAACTAAAACTGTCTCGTATTTTAATCTGGTCTGTAACTGTTGCATACACCTATAATATATATCATCTCTAACTGTGCATGCAATGTCTTGTATATAATGTATGCCCTGTTCACTTATGTAACTATGTAATTGTAACCATGTATTTGTCATCATAACTCTGCCCAGGACATACTTGAAACCGAGAGGTAACTCTCAATGTATTACTCCCTGATAAAACATTTTATAAATAAATAAGCTTGTGTAATCTCCTCTTCAGATACTGGGACAAATTGGGCAGTGTTGTGAGAAGGTGGGGCTAAAGGTGTTTTCCCAGATTGAGCTTCATGTTTGCATTTGGGGTTGTGCTCTGCTAATAGGGAATTAGCACACCCCCACAAAGTAGTCATTGAATGCGTTTGCAATTTCAGTGGAATTTGTCACAGTAGTATCATCCTTTTTGATATTAGATGGTTGCTGATGGTTATGGTGGCATGCTTTTGTTGGGTCAACTGACCAGTGACCACTAGGTTTATCCCCCATGATTGAGTGCTATACCAAAGGTTAGGTGACTGCAGTAGGCAGCCTTTGTTGTTATCACAGAATTGGTACTTGCTAGCGATATACTGAGAGATCTCTGAGAGGGTTACCCTCTTATCTGTACGGTGTTGAATGGCACAATATATAAAAAAGATGTAACTATACAGTGGTCGCGTCAATGACGGTTCATTGCCTTTATGTACCATGTTAAAAACGGGCGGCGACAAACAAGCTTAATGTACATTGTTTGAGTAAAGTGTGAACCTGCTACTTTTGATGAAAATATGCAAAGTACAAGGACATTAAACAAAGAAAAGCAGAGTTTAAAGCGAGACATTTCTTCATTGTATCTTGTATTGAAACACGTGTGAAGTTCTTGGCGTGCATGAGCAAAGATACTGCACTGTATTCAATGCACCATCTGCCGTATGCAATAAATAAATCCTACTGGGCAGACTTAGAAACAATAAAGATAAATCATTCAGATGTAGCCAGACTGTTTTTGGTGCCACGCGAACCCAAGTTTAATTCCCCGGCATTTATTTGCAATTTGCGGCACCGCGACCACTTCTGTGTATCTGAATCATACAGTACTTCACTAGTATGTTACTAGTACAAGTCCCACAATCTAGCAACTATTCCACATTTGCATTCATCTTGAAAAAAAAAAAAAAATTACAGTTTGGAATTCATTATTTTCAATAAATAAAACTTTTATTTAACGGCCCTCTTCTTGGCTGGTGGACGTCCTGGAGTGGGCATGTCGTTGTGCGGGAATAGGCAGAGATATTTAGCGCACCGTCTGCCGTGCTCCTACTGAACTGCAATGACATAAATAACCCCACAAATAATTCTGCTGCAGACCTTAGTCGAGCTGCGGTGAATAAAGTGTTTATGCGGCTTTAATCTCGCACCTTGTCACGGTACCAAAAGCATTAAGTCTGGCTACATCTGTACTTTGCTGACAAAAGCTCAGTTGCTTTTACTGCATCACATACTATAGGCCAAAAAGTTGAATGTCCAAGATTTCATGATGCATGCTACTGAGATTTTGTTAGCAATGTTGTTTGACTGTACAGTATGTTGACAGCAGCTCGTGGTGTAAAAAAAAAAAAGGCTCTATTCCAAAAACTGCAAATACAGGAAACAATGAAAGACTTGGCTCAACTGACTTCAGTAATTAATTGTTCATTAGATTTCAATTTGACATTGTAACAAAACAGTCCTTAGACACAACTGCTTAGCGAACATCTGAAAGCGTTTTGCATAACTATTTGGCAGTGTTAAAAATGGTATGCTTTTTCTTTTCACAGAATATTGATATCACAAACTTTAGCAGCAGTTGGAGCGATGGTTTGGCCTTCTGTGCCCTCCTTCACACATACTTACCAGCTCATATTCCATACCAGGAGCTCAACAGCCAAGATAAGGTACAGTACTGTACAGAGCACACCTCATTATCACAGTGATGCTTTCACTTTACTCAGAATGGCCCACATTTGCTAAAAGGGGATAAGCTTTAGCACACCTCCTCCATGGTTTTTTTTGTAGGGTAGGAATCAGGATGCCAAAAGCTACTTTTTAGCTTACAGTAACCCTTGGTTTCCAAGATACTTATCGGTGAACTTACCGAGTTTGAATCTCCCTCACGGGAAACAAAATGACTGCCATATCAAGGGCTAATAGGAAGCGCCAACTGTAATGGACGGACGTTTAAATCGCCTTTAAAAACTTGGAAGTAACACGGGTACAGTAACTTGACCAGCAAGTATCTCGGGAGCTGGGGGGTTCCGAGGAGCAGCAAAATAGTGCAGTTCAGCTCTGGAGGACCCTCCCCCCCGGATTCTGTCCTGTAAAACAAAATGGAGGCTAGCTAGGATGGGATTACCCCTTTAACTCCCATTCAAATGAGTGGGACTGAAGGCAGGCGAAAGCTTAGCCCCTTTAGTGTGCAGTATCTGGGCTTATGTTGTTACTTTATCTCCAAATATCACTCCACTTACACACCGGGCTACATTTGGGGAAACAAATAATAATATTGCAGAGATGCAAGCAATAAACATGTCACTGGGGGAGGGAGAGTCATGCGTGTGTATTTCCATTTGATATATTTTATTACATGTGTAGCTTCTCATGCTTTGCTGTATGTTATGTGTGTTGTAGTGGAAAATGTTTGTCATAAATCCAGGGTCTTTGCGTATTGCTTATCTCTCCAGCACTAACGGCTGTGAGGAATAGTTGATGGGTTTTTTTTTTACCCATTTAATATGTTTCTACTTAGGGTTTCCAAAGGATATATCCATTTAAAAACCAAAATTGGGCATTTGTACAAAATAAAATAAAAGTTGTAATAAACCATAATGTAATGCATCATTTCATAATGAGACACTTTAGTATTACAATACTCCCTACTGTAACAAGGTCTTTGTTTGATAAATAAAATCTGACCACTTTTCAGTTAGTATAATGAGTGTTTACTACAAAATGACTACTCGTACATCATGTTATATATACTATTGTAATAGAAATGATGGAGATGTTGTTCATTTGAGGGGCCTTTTGCGAAGGTGAAAAGTGGGCCAGCTAGGTAGCTGTGTATTAACCCTTGTCCCATATGCAGGTCACGTGCTCACAGGTGGGCCGTACGTGACAACTATATAACACTTTTAAAACGTAAAGTTTTTTGGAGAGTCATTTGACTCCCTTTAGGAAAGTGTTTAATCAAAACTACAGGAAACAAAATGAATACACTTTTTTTTTTTTTTTTTAAGTAAGGGCCCCAGGAAAGACCGTAATCGAACCACCACAACGAATTGAGGCTTAGCGGTTTAAAGCAAGTGGGAAGGAAGGGCAGGATAGTGGGAGGAGAAAGGTAAAACAATGTCAGAATGGGATAAAGATGGGTGAACGAGAGAAAAGGATGGAGGTATAAGTGGTAGGAAGAGTGAAGGTGAATGAATGGGGAGATGGTGATGGTGATCATGGGGTGAAGGTGGTGAGAGGCTTCTGATTCATTGAGGCCAAAGGTGCTTTATTTTATTTGCAGTTTTCAATGGGATACAGAAATTAAAAAGGGAACATTCAGGACAACAACTAGCAGTTTTCACATACATTTTAAATGTGAACTGTGATGATGGGGTCAAATTAACAACTACTAATAACAACACGTTTAAATAATAAATAGACCGGACAAATACATGGGGGGCTGGGGAGAGGGGAGAGCACCTTCTTTATCAGCTTTTTAGATTTTTAACTTGTCTATTTTCCTGTACCTATTATCTGTGAGAGATATTCCTTGTTCCATGCCTTGCCAGAACAACCTCAGGGGGAACAATTTAATCCCTCCTATATTAAGGCCAGCTCTCTGCCCCCTTTCTCCGGCGAACCAGGGATCCCATATCTGGAAAAACGTATGGCAGTTCTCTCTCAGGAATGCGGTGAGCTTTTCCATAACAGAGATATGCCATATCCTATGTTTAACCATGGCTAGAGAGGGAGCTTCCTGTTTGTTTGCAGGACGCTGCGATGCAGCATCTTGTGGCTGACATGATATGAGCGATCAGCTTGGCTGAGGCTCGCGGCATATCCTGAATAGGTCTTCCCAGGAGGACAACCCATGGGTCTGGTCTCCGTTTAATATTTAACAACCTATTAATAAGTTGGAAGTTCTTCCTCCTATTTCAGCATATAGAGATATTTGCCACCTGCATCAGAGCTAATTAGAATATGGTACAGAGCGGATATCATACCTTTCTCCAGAGCTCAGTTTGTATAAAGCGTTTCAAAATAAGTGGAGGCAGGAGACACACCGACCCTATAATATTGTGTGACAAAGTGTTTTACCTGCTCGTTCTCTCGCTCCCCCCCTCGTCATTGCTCTCGCTCCCCCCATCCCTCGTCATTTCTCTTAGCTCCCCCCCTCACTCTCGTGTCTCTGTCCCCGCATCCGCCCCGCGAGTTCTCTAGCTCACGTCCTTCCTAACCTCGGCGTTCTCTCGCTCCCCCTCCGCTTCGTCTCTCTCGCTCCACATAGTAGGTTTACTAGATCACACCCCCTGAGTCGTTTCACGCTAACCCTAGTCGTCTTCAGTTCCCCCCCCCTCGCGTTCTAACGATAACCCACACCTCGTAAGTTTCTCTTCTCGCTTCCACCCATTCGTGTTCTCATCGTCTACCCCACCACTAGTAGGTCTATAGATACACCCCCTCGTCGTTTATCGCTCCCCACCCTCGTAGTTCTCCGCTCCCCACATCGTGAGTTCTATCGATATCACCACCCGCGTCGTTATATCGTCCCACACCCTCAGCGTTCTCTCGCTACCCCTCCTGTCATTTGATTCTCGCTCCACCTTGTCGTTCAAGATACACCACCATCATCGTTACTATCGCTACCCACTCTTCGTCACTCGTGTTCCTCTCCGCCTCCCCACTCTTCCTCATACGTATTCTCTCAGACCCCTCTTCCTCCCTCGTCGTTATCTAGCTCCCCTATCATCTAATACGTTCTCTAGCTCCACACTCTTCATCCTCATCGTTCTGCGGCCCACATTATTCCCTCTCGTAGTCTTATCTCGCTAAACACGTCTTAATCATAATAGTTCTATCGACCCCATTCCTCCTCGTCGTTCTCTTCGTCACCCCTGTCCTACATGAGTTTCTTTGCTTCCCACCTCGTCCTCACTCGTCCGTTATCTTGCTCCCCCTCTGTCCTCCCGTAGTTCGTCTCCGTTCCCCCCTCTTCCTCCTCGTCGTTCTCTCGCTCCCCCCTCTTCCTTCTCGTCGTTCTCTCGCTCCCCCCTCTTCCTTCTCGCCGTTCTCTCGCTCCCCCCTCTTCCTCCTCGCCGTTCTTTCGCTCCCCCCTCTTCCTCCTCGTCGTTCTCTCGCTCACCCCTCTTCCTCCTCGTCGTTCTCTCGCTCACCCCCCACCTCATACTCTCGCTCCCCCTCTTCCTCCTCATCATCATTCTCTCGCTCCCCATCCTCCTCGTTATTCTCTTGCTCCCCCTCCTCCTGGTCATTCTCTCGCTCCCTCTATTCATTCTCTCGCTCCCCCTCTCCCTCCTCTCACTCCCCTCTCCTCCTCATCATTCTGTCGCTCTCCCCCTCATCATTCTATCGCTCTCCCCCTCATCATTCTGTCGCTCCCCCCTCTTCCTCCTCTCGCTCCCCCCTCCTCGTCATTCTCGCGCTCCCCACTCCTCGTCATTCTCTCGCTCCCCCCTCATTGTCATTCTCTCGCTCCCCCCTCCTCATTTTCTCACACCCCCCATCTCATAATTCTCTTGCTCCCCCCCTTATCTCTGCTCTCGCCATCCCCCAAAATGTGCTGGTCGCCTAGTGGTTTCACCGGCCCTGCTTTCACATGGTAAACCTCCAGCACAGTCCTCCTACTCTGAGAAAGCTGAGAATTCAGTTTCAGATGTAGCAGGTGTTTTTTTGCACTAGTTATCGCCTGATAACAAGGACAATCTCGTGTGTTACCGCTTCGTTTGTATTACAAACAGTAATTTATTCCAAATCGCGCTCGCGACAAGCGTTGCCATGCGCTAACTGGGCACAAGCATGTCTGCTAATCTGTCTCCCTTTCACAAATGAATCCGGATGTGGAAAAGAGTGGGTGGGGTACAGCGAACAAAAACGGGGGCTATGCACAAACCTTGGGGAGACCACACTGTGAGTAGCATACACATTTGCTTTATTGCCCTGTTGATTCACTGGCATGAAGACTACATACAGCTATCAGCTCTTGGGTTTGTATTTCCTGCATACAGGAGGAGAACCACTCATCACTGCCAACATAGGCAATCTTAGGCTGTATTACCCCCAACAAACAGGCAAACGTGTACACTCCCACATTGGAGCACTGAAGATAGAGGATTATATTATCTCCATTCACCACTGTCCTCACATTTATGGGTCCCCCGAAATGAACTAATTACAGCTTTATTCACATGCTGTTATGTCCATTTACTTGGTAGCACTGGTTCTATTTTTTCTTTCACAAAAGAACTTGGAAGTACAAGGGGCTGCTGCTTTAATGTCTCCCTTTTCTTGAATAGATAAAGGAGGCGAGATCGAAGGTTT
The DNA here is from genome assembly GCA_036426205.1 of Ascaphus truei. Classification (NCBI taxonomy): domain Eukaryota; kingdom Metazoa; phylum Chordata; class Amphibia; order Anura; family Ascaphidae; genus Ascaphus; species Ascaphus truei. The sequence goes on along the minus strand of CM071569.1, from coordinate 45,992,486 downwards.
AAAGCAAAACAAAAATGACAGATTACAATGTAAAGATACAGATCAGCTATTGCATAACGAAGCAAGTATGGCTTTTTCTGTTCTCGCTGCCCAAATGGCGAGACACCTTTTTTTCCCCCCGTTTTTAATAAAGTGCGGCCCGCAGGCTGGTACCGGTGTGATTAAACTCGTAATGGAAACGAAACACAATATTTGCCCGGGGGGGATGTACGCTTCAGATCTAATATTTCCATTTACTGGCTAGGTGCCGTGCACATTGCAAGCTTTTATCTCGAATTATTTATAGGGTCCTTTTGCGTGGCAGAAAAGCTAAATAAAACATTCAAGAGGCTTTTGTTAAGTAGAAGAATGTGGGAAGCATCTGTATTTGTTAACTCTCTGATGTCTCACAAATGGTCAGTCTATTTGTGTTCGTCTCTACCTAACCACAGATCACAATGCTGTTACTTAACTCTTACAATACTGGGGCCTACAGCAGGGGTGGCCAACTCCAGTCCTCAAAAGCCACCAACAGGTCAGGTTTTCAGAATATCCCTGCTTCAGCACATGTGGCTCAGTCAAAGACTGCAACAGCTGCGCTGAAGCAGGGATGTCCTGAAAACCTGACTCTTCGGACTGGAGTTGGCCACCCCTAGGCTATGCAAATCCTGGCCATTTTTTTAGTAACTGCCAGATAATAAATGCAATTTCATTTTTAATTGCTTTTCCTTTCCCATCCCAGTCATGTATTTTGTGAAACCCTATTTTTGAGAAGTTGGTGTACTATTGCTCTTGGGGACTTTTGGCCGCACTGTGCCTTTTAAGGACTGCTTTTGCTTCCATCTCACACTGACCTATAGGGTAGAGATGTTCCCGCTATTCAGACATGGCAGATTTGATGAACACAGGAAAATAAAGCCTTTCGTCCTTTTGTGTCACTGAAGCAATTAAGACATAGTACCTACAGCAGCAATGCGGCTTAGCATTTAAAAAAAAAAAAGATGATTTTTTTTATTACATGATAGAAACAAAGGGTCTCCGGAGCCTTTCAGCTCTGGGGGGGGCTTGCTTCCAGAGATACTTATTATTTATTACTTATTATTTTTTGCGGACTTGTATCTGCTTCAGATTGGCTGGTTCCTTTTGGTCCGCAAATCAGTCTCAAAAGGGCAAATGTGCAGCTTTGATTTTTTTTATTTTAAGGTGAAATCGCACCTTAAAATAAATTATGGTGCGTATTGTATAGCATACAGCAAATGAAAATATCACGTGTGAGCAGTCACATGTCTCTGACAGGTCTGCAACACTGCCTTTCACCATTATTTCCTAGCATACAGTGTTTCCACTGTAGCGAGGGATTCTGGGAAATGACATGCAAATGAGCACACAGTGTAACCTTTTGCTTCAAATCCATTTTGACATGGACCCATATAAATTGATGCCTGCCATATGACACAGCTTTTCAGCACAGCCTGGGTTAAAGAAGTGCAGAGCCAGTAACCCTCCTCACAGACAGCTTATTTCGGCAATGCAATGTGAAGCTGGGATAGGTTTCAACCACACCTTGAAATCTGTGGCTGGAGTGTTTAAAATCCAGGCATGGATTCATCCGTCGGGTGAGTGGATGATCTCTTTTTCTCCACGGATTAATCAGTGGGTGGATCTTTAACTATCCGGCCACGGATTATGGAATCTGCAGATCGGAATCTTACAAATCCACCCAGATTGTATCGAATGGCAGATCTGGATTAATCCACACCTATTAGTGTTTTAATGCCCAATCCGTAGACTGATTTTGAGGGGGGAGATGGATTTGGTCTAAAAAATAAAAAAAAATCTAGGAAATCCCAGGAAACGGATTTGGACTGGTTCACCCATCTCTGCTCATGGTGCCTTCGTCATAAGTGCTCCCTGGCTTGGAAGCTGCTCTATTCTACCTCATGGAGGAACCTCCTTTTCATGTGCCATATGTTTGGGAGTCTTCGCTTGGATTGCTAGTTGGATCAGTTTGGTACACAATTTCCCAGTAGTGCTCAGAGGTGTGCAGAATAACAGTAGTACTGCCTCTTCCTTATATTTACAAGTCAGTAGTCTGTAAGGTGTTTTGTAGCACCAGAAAACTGCTTAGTAATTAAGGGCATAATGTTAAAATCCAAGTCGGTCGTCTGTAAGGCCGCGGGCATGGTCAGCGCTGAGCCGCGCTTACGCTTGCCAGTGAGCCCATGCAGCCGCAATGAGAGCGGCTATAGCAGGGGCTCGCGCACACTTGCGGAGGCGTAGCAGTCAAAAAATGTTCCGTTTACGCACTGAGGGGAGCGGAGGGCCGGTCACGTGAGCGGTTCGCCCAATGAGGGCGAACCAGCTCCGTGACGTCACTGGCCCGCCCATAGACACGCCCCCAGACGGCGCGCGTAGTAAGGCGCCTCAGCCTCCGCGCAGGGGAAATGTCTATGGACTCAGCCTACGGTGTTTTGTAGCACCAGAAAACTGCTTAGTAATTATGGGCATAATGTTCTGGTTTGTCTTTTTTTGGAAACCCGGACGGGAGATTTAATTGAAAGATGCTGAAGAAGGAGAAATGTACATTTTATAGCTAACGTCAGCCGTGTGTGCACTTTTAGGTTTAATTTTTTTTAATTCTTAATAAAAAATACAAAAGCTGTAAAGTACTTTTATAATAAAATGATGAGCAGATGCAGGCAGGTTTCACTCTCCATTTAAATGGCCCTGCCGAGTGCGTCACTGCTGTTACAAACGTATAAAACCCGCTTGGATTGGACATGCTTTCAGTCTTTAGTAATTAATTAAAGTGTTATTGTTGTTGTTGTGTTGTCCTACCTTTTCCCATCGTGCAGTACAATGTGGGAAACCTAATACAGGACAAAGTTAACCCCTTCGTTGTCAGGGGGACCAACACAAAATTGCTGTCCCCTCTGGCAGAGCAGAGGTTAAATGGAGGAACTGAATAATGTTACCTTTGCAAACGAGCAAGTAAAAAGCAGCAAAATATGTGAAATCTTATTATTTTTTAATCAGTTCTGTAGTATTAAATAGTGACTGTTTATTTTTTATTTTATTCAACTCTTAATGCCATTTTTTAAAATGAGTTTTAATATACTGAGCATCCTTTGATTTCTATAGCAGGTTTTAGCCCACCTCCCCAGCAGTGCAAGATATTTGCAACATTTTCTTGTTTGTGATTATTTGTTGCCAATGTTCCCAGTAGTTTGAGCTGCAAACTGTAACAATAGATAATGTTAGCTTTGTAATATCAGGATACATTGTAGCTGCTGAGTTACACTGACTGAGTTTCACTGATTGAAACTGAAAAGCGGCCATTATGTTAGGCACACAATCAGGATTTGTACAGATTAATTACAGGAGCAATAAACGATTACCAGTTTAGGTAAGACTGTAGAATGATACATTGTTACATGCTTTACATATAAAATATAAGAAAAAATGGGGGAATGTAGTATTGCAGCTTTATTAAATCAGAAAACCTCACAATTGTGGAGGAGTCTGCCTTTTGCGGGCAGTGTATTTGTTTTCACGATTTGTCTGTTACTTGATCAAGATCTAAAAGGCGCCCACAATGTGAAAGAGAAATATTATATTAGAGTTTTACCCTGTTTTTATATTTTAAAATACAATATCAGTCTTTTTTTTCCTCCCCTTTAGTTTATTATTATTTGTCTATAAAACCCTTTTTTCTATATATGCAAAGCAACGCTTTTAACTTGGACTAAAGCAAAACTGGATGTAGATGTTTAAAAAAATGAACTAAAGTGAATTTAATCTGCATTAACTAGAACAGGGTACTATATTGCTTCCTAGGAATGGGGCCCGCAGTACAATGCAAATCTGCATACCATGTATTTTTTTCCTATCAGTGGATCTTACATATTATATAATCTGCGATATGAGAGAGATTCCGAACAATATAGTTATAAATTGTCTCTAGTCCCTGACTTTCTCCCTGTCCCACTGGTTTGCAGGGCTGTATTTCAAAGTAATGACATCACTTGTTCTTGTGTCATCCTGTAAATGACCTTACGGACGCCTCCGCTATGACTAACAGAATTGTGGGAACTTGCGCTGTCCCCAGCTCACCCAAGCGTTGCAGACCAGCGTATGATTTATTATTTCTGTGTTTTACATTTTTTTTTGTATTGTTTATGGCTCTTGCTTAATCCCGGTCGATTTTTGTATTTTCTTACCGATATATTTCTCTGTGAAACCCGGGGTTGTACAGTAAGTGTCTGGGCTGCAGAATGAAAGATGCCATGATGTCAAAGCCCGTGCTTTTGTTACATACTGATAGGAGAACAGATGAGGATTAGTAAAGGATCAGCCGGACATCTCATACATGTCACATTTATTCACAAAAAGCAGTGATACTGGGCTGTATCACCTGACATGCTGACCAATCGCATCACACATTATTTGTACTATTTGTTACATATTCTTGCTAGAATGACAAGTACTGTTTGCATCTTGAATAACATTTGTAAAAGTACATGCAAGTCCTCTGTACCACACCACACGGAAACAACTGCTTTTAACACACGGTTAAGGTTTTTATGTATCAAGCTCGCAAGTAAATTTTGCTTAGATTTGTGTCGCAAAGCAATACGAGTAATTGTTATGTAAGCAGTAGAAGGGGCTGTGAGAGAAAGAAATGTAATATAATGGGATGTTTACATTTCTGTGTATCTTGGATTAGCTTTTCTGCACTTTTACAGTAAATGTACCAGGTCTGAGCTGACGTAAACCTACTGTTCTCAAACTAAGCAGGCTGAGTAAAGTACACTGCGTTTCATGCACTGTTTTTACTCATGCAATACTTGCATACACTTAATGGTCTATTTCAAACAAACACCACGAAACTCAAGTGCTGCGAGAAAGCTTAGGCCTTGGATATAGTAGGCGTGCGCGCGACGGAGCGCATGGTGTTGTGGCGCGCGCGTTAGGAAAAGCGATCCGTGGCCTGTAGGATTCTTATGCCGAAAAATCGTCCGCGTTGTCGCACTTGTGCAGTCGCGCTCTCTATGGCCGTCCTCATTGTGGTACGGCCTTTTGATTGCGCCGCGCGGACTATGGGCGCGGACTATGGGCGCGGTCTTAGAGTATATTACAAAGCAATGCATTGTGTAATCCACTGGCTGTCAATAGAGTAGGTGAATCCAGCATGGGTGCAGCTTCTTATGGACCCTGTTGTGCAAGTTAGCACTATAAGTGTGCACTGATCCTTGAAAAGATCCCCAATCTTTTCTCACTTGTTTACAGTACCTCTTTCTCTTCCCATGAATCACGGGTAGATCCCTAAATAAAGTATGGAACATGTGCTGAGTAGGTTGCCTGTATTATTATTGTGTTCTGTCTCTTCTGAAACTCAAACTAGGAACCTCTGTCATCAGAGTAGATCACCTACTGTACTAAACTCACCAGCAAGCTGCATGTTGACTGGATAGCCCCTCTCTGTCTTCCATTGCAGGGGTTCCCAACCAATAGTACTATTACCACTCGTGGTATATACAGTTCCACAATACGCTAACCTCGTGAACCTTGATGAGTGTAATATGATGGAAGTAAAAAGCAAGCGCATTATACTAAAGATGATTTAAAGTTGAAGCTTATCTGAGCTGACTTCTTGTTGGCTTCTGGAGCAAGCCCTGACCCGGCACGTCCATTTCTAGTTAACCGGGCAAGTACCCGCTGTAGAGGGAGAAAGGGGGTGGCCCGGTATTAAAGGGGTTGCACCGCATATGGCCATCCCCTGACCTCACCAGAGAGACAAGGGGTTAACTGGACTGTGGTCCAGGGATGTGGTTTGCACTTTGTTATACCTTGAAAATGTATGTTCCCCTGTTCCCATGTTTCATTATGAGCCTGTATTTTAATGTTTTAAAGGGCATTTCTGTATCTCCAGTTCTGGAGGTCGCAGAGAGTTGATATTTGGCCAATATGTGTAGTCACTGTAGGCATTAAAAACTGGCAAAGGTCGACCCACTGAGCCCACCAGAATGGAACTTATTAATATGTGTAGATATTAAAGTGTATATGTATTTTATTTTGGATCTGATCTGAAAATGCAGACGCCATCTGCTAGGCTAATAGGTCTTGAAGGACAGCCGGCTGAGTAGCCTAAGCACGGTGATCAAAAGTTAACTGCCTTGATTGGGTAAACAATGTCTAGGGATTAAGTATTAATCAATCAACAAACTCTGGCAGTCTAATTGTTACCTGAGGGCATGGGTTAGTCTGTTAGTCTCCACGTTAGGGAGTGGATACAGATAATTGTTCACCAATAGGCTGTATTCAATGTTAAGGATAGGGTTGCACAGGTATATAAACTGTGTCAACCCTACAGTTTTTAGTTGTGCTGGAGTTGTGCTTCTGATTCCACCTGGAATGTCACTGGATTGATGGAGAATTGCTAGCTGATACTTCTCCATTCCCCAACCCTAAGTAAGTGTTACCTTCTTGTCTGTTAATTATACTATATTGCTGTGTTCACCTTATTTAAGGAATAAATTATATTTTATTATATCTAAGCCTTGTTCAGTTCAACCCAGATATTTGGTGTTCATTATATCTTGTCATAAGCTACCGTGACACCCGCCCACTGGACAAACTTGCTTATCGATCAGGGTACAGGTGGTCTCCGGCAGTCACGTAAGCTTCAAAAAATTGCGAGCAGCGTGGAATCTTGCTTTAAATTTCCGTGAGTGACAGGAGCCGACTCTGGGAATCGAGTTGGGTTCGTCTGCTTTACGGGCGGTGACATAAGAACTAAGTTACTATATCTCCCTCTATACTGTTACATATCTGTATATTATTGGTGGCACATGCAGTTCTGTTGCGTGTTTTTTTTTTGTTTTTTTTTCTAAGGCAGCTACGAACTAAAATATCATTGGTACCCGCAGATTTATTTTGTGTTACATAAGGCATTCGTTGTTTCCATTGATTGTGTCTTTTTACCGTAATACCTGGAATTACTCGGGGGGTGGGAGGAGGGGCGGGTTTCTCTGATTAGACACAGGTTGAATGAAACGTGCACAAACAACCGAAACCTATATTTCCATACGCACTGGAGAAGAAACCTCTGTGTTTAATAGGTGTACGTCTCAAATACAGATCCCAAAATATTTTCGAGTTGTACAATTTGCCTTTTACGTTCACATCTTTCTTTGCGAAACCGGTCAGAAGACTTTCACTTCGGGGATATACCGATATAAAATAACACTTGCAGAAACTTTTTATCATTTGTGCCTAACAACTGCTAGTGGCCGGCGACTTTGGCATCTATTAAACATTCTTTCCATACTGCACATTCTAGTCTCTAAACTAGTGCACTACAAGAGGAATGTTGTATATTTTGTGATATTTGTTGACCTGCTTTGAGCAGTTGGCGTTTCCGGACTTCGTTTGAAAATTAAAATAAATGGGTAAAGAAGTATCCGAGTTCCTTTATTTCATAGCCAGTCCTGTTATGTTGCTAATTCCCAGATTATAATCTATTAAAGCGGAAGGATAACATTCTAAATAAACTTGATTATCCACAAATCGATGGGAATCCTTTTAAAGAGGCAATCCAAGCCGTTTTATTTTTTTTCAATGCAGGATTGAAGCAGGTGGTCTCCGGACCTGAATGCCATTAATTTCAGCACCCGGGATCTACTGTTTCCGGAGGTACTTGCCTCCATAGGGGGTGACGGCAGCCACTTCAGAGTTCACTATACTGTATAGCTGATTTTCAAAGCTCCAGGACCCTGAAGTTGTTTGAATTTTGGACAACTACCATTTGCGTTTGGTGGGATCTTGCTATAAATCAATGGTGAGATAAAACCCTATGAAGAAACTTGAAATGCAATTGTCTTAGATCTGTTGAGGGTGTATTTCTTGACACAGCCTCCCAGTCTTTAATATCTGGGAAATCATTGCTCCGTTTACCTAGATTTTCCATTTTTTAGAGATTATGGGGAATAACAATGCAGAGGTATTTAATGCACTCCTTTGCTATTCTAAAGGATATTTTTCCAGCTTCAGATTTCACGTCCTCTCCTTTTTAACCAAAAAATCTCAGATTTCCGGAAGCTTATTCAATAATCTGAGAAGGAATAGCATTGCGATATTAAATTAAGAATCCCCAGAACTCGTAATAAACAATATCAAGTAATCTGCATAAAGTGCCAATTTAATTGTATGGGATCCCATACATATACCAGTAATCGTGTTTCTTATGGCTAACGGCTCCAGTGCTATGTAAAATGAGAGGAGACAGAAGGCAGCATTGTCTATTGCCTTTCTAATGTCAACTATTACAGCTTCCCTGAGCTGGTGACAATTCCTGTGAGTGGGTTGCTGTAGAAGGTCTCGATTGCCGATGGGAACCTCCCCTCTATAACAAATCGATTAATGGTATTGAATAATTGTGTTCAAACTATCATATCAAAGACTTTCAGCATCTAAACTTATTTAAAACCAGAGACAGAACATAAAACACAGACAGAGCTCAGTGCACATCCAATGAAACTTATACACAGTACAGTGCCTAAATATATATGTATAGATATATTTTGAATAAAATGGTCTTTTAGTTTAACTCTTTGGCCAAAATGTTGTAAGCCCTTGAGCCACTACACGGCAGACCACATTTCAAGGGTACCTAACACTAATATAAATTCTTAATAACCTGTGCATTACCAGGAAGAATGATTTATAATAAATCTGTCAAAATTAGTTGCATAGTTCGAAGTCTGATTGAAGCTCTTATTAACCTGTACATTATCAGGAAAAGCACTCTGTATTAGATTTGTCACACTCAAACTGCAAGCAAGCAAGTTCCCCTGAGAGTGGGAGATGCAATGGAGTGAGCTTTTGGATGTGCACTGAGCTCTGTCTGTGTTTCATGTTCTGTCTCTGGTTTTAAATATATATTGCCATGCTCAGTAGCACTCCTCTGTGACACTTATATGCTTATATATATGTTGTGGTTATTTTGGGGGTTCAATATGAGCTTGTAGGTGTCCTGTATGTTTTACAATTCTTGCTCAGCTGGTCTTAGCTGATTGGAGGGTGGCTCCTCCTACCTAGTTTGAAGCTCACCCCCTCCCACTTTTAAATGGTTAAAAGCTCACTCCATTGCATTTTTCCACTCTCAGGGGAACTTGCTTACAGGTTGATTGCGACAAATCTAATACAGAGTTCTTTTCCTGGTAATGTATAGGTTAATAAGAGCTTCAATCAGACTTAGAACTATGCAACTAATTTTGACAAATTTATTATAAATTATTCTTCCTGGTAATGCACAGGTTATTAAGAATTTATATTAGTGTTAGGTACCCTTGAGATGTGGTCTGCCGTGTAGTGGCTCAAGGGCTTACAACACTTTGGCCAAAGAGTTAAACTAAAAGACAATTTTATTCAAAAGATATCTATACATATATATTTAGGCACTGTACCGTGTATAAGTTTCATTGGATGTGAACTGAGCTCTGTCTGTGTTTCATGTTCTGTCTCTGGTTTTAAATATATATTGCCATGCTCAGTAGCACTCCTCTGTGACACTTATATGCTTATATATATGTTGTGGTTATTTTGGGGGTTCAATAGGAGCTTGTAGGTGTCCTGTATGTTTTACAGCATCTAAACTTACCAAGCAAGCCAAAGGTTTCTATCCTGTCAAATTATCTTTGGTACCATGGGGGATGTTCCTGGCTTAGTAGTAATGGGCTGCTGTTAGAACTTGACCAATATTGTTGACCGGTTGTCTACCTTTGATGAATCCAGTCTGGTTACCATAGTCAATTGAAGGGAGGATAGCACTTAACCGGTCTGCTAATACTTTCGGAAACATTTTGTAATCAAATTAAGTAAAGAAATAGGGCGACGTCCCCTAAATCTTTCCCCTTCTTTGGAAGAACTTTTATGTAAGCTGAATTAAAGTAACTTGTACCCTGCATCAGCATTTCATTATAACAATTCAAAAGGGTGATAGAAATAACAGGGCTTAAGACTTAATAAAATTCTGCGTTCTTGTGTACAGTTTCGTCCTTTGTCAAGATACAGTGAATAAAAAAAATCAATATGTTTTGGTGATTAGATGACCTTTTGTTACAAAAGGTTCCATTCAGCTATGTTTACAGGTTTGCATGATACATTAATCATATGCAGTATATAGTCCGATAAACGGAAGTTTTAAGTCACTTGAGATAAGAAAATACACACTAACTCTTATGCCAGGGTTGAAGACTGCTCATTCTTTCCCTTCTTTTGAACCGTTTACAATGATTGCACATTTTCTGCTTCCTATGCTACGCTGATGCTTTTCCAACTTGAATACTGTAGATCCTAACTCAATGATAAAATTATATCTTGCTTCCCATGTTGGATATCTCGGTCTAGCATTCATTACTGCACTATTTAATTAACCCCTTACATGCCACTGCATTGTTGAACATGCCTAATCTGCACTTAGCATGTATTTATATACGGCTCCAACCCGTTATAACGCGATCCGTTACAACGCGAATCCGCTTATAACACGATGCAAGCGTGGCTCCCAATTTTCGTATTTATGAAAACTTTACAACACGATTATTGGTATCTTAAATACTTTATTGTACAATGCATACAATTGTACATTATTTCTAACGTGATCTGCTTATAGCGCGATGTGATTCTTGAGCTGGTTGAGCTGTATTTGTCTAACGCATTAGTAGACAATTGTCTGTTTTATTTTACTAATTTTATTCACATACTATTTCACATTTTATTTCACATTTTACTGCAATATGTCTGATCCTTGGTCAATATATTTCTGACGACGTCACCAGCCCACACATTTACGTTCAACGTTGTTGCTTGGCAACGACACTGTTTTTTGGCGCCCAAATTTCCCTGCTTCACACAATTAGTGTCAATGTATATATACGTTGCACTTTTTTTATCCACTGTATCTTGACAAAGGTCCAAGAAGGAACCGAAACGTTGATCCTACGTACATTAAACTTTCACCTTTAATCCGAAACCTCTGCAGTGTGGACTATTGCTTTGCTTATCTGAATAGCATGTTTTTGTGGAGATCCTGAGCACCGTGGCAGATTGCAAGGTAAATAATAGGAGTGCTCCATTGAATCCATCTTTGAGGCTTAGCAGGCATGTTTACGTTGCTACTCTGAAAATATCTTTCCATAGCTTATAGGAGACACGGCATTGTATTCTTAGGAGAGAGCGGGAGGTGGATGGTAGATTACTAGGCATAGCTCCCCCAGGTCTGACGCAGTGAAGACTTCCAATGAAAGAACCTTGATCAAGCCAAGAATGATGCAAACATCCAAGAAGTCAAAAATAAATGTTCTTTATTGCAGTTCTTGAAAATCCTGCCATAAATATATATTCTTTTAGTTATTCTGTTACATGAAAAATATTCAAGCACAGCCAGAGGGGGGGACTACACAGGAGCGTGTGCCTGAATTTGGATTTTGAATGTTCAAGCCTGTTGTGAGCTGTAGAATACTGTAAAAGTAACAGTCATTGAATCTGTCAATTCTGGTGTCATCTTATGTGTATTTCTGTACTCCCCGGCAGTATGAGGATTCAGTCTTTTTTAACATTTTACTGTAGTGCATCTAACAAAAATGTCTGCTTACTGTGTTTGAAGAAAGGAAGCGAAAATACACCTACTGTATGGTTTGTTGTTTGGACTATTCATTTTCAGATGTCATATATTTTAAATGAACTTTTTTTTAAGGGAAGGTATTTCATCATATTTTTCATTTTTTTAAAGATGGAAATGTTTACCTGTAATTTTTTTTAATAAAATAAGTTATAGTGCTGCCTATTGTGAGTCATGATTTGGTTGTGTGACCTGTGGAAGCTTGATGTCTGAAGCCATTTCCAGCGAGTCTTACTAAGAATACTGTATCACACTTTTTAGTTCAGAAACCCCACATTTTCTTCACTTACTAAGTGATGCATCTGCAAAAATGACACCTTACGCATAGGCCATAAGGTGTCTTGCGACTTAGTAGAGATGAGTAAACATGCTCCAATGTGTTTGAAAGTTGATTTTTCTGTGCAACTCATTGCTGCCATCAATACGGGATTTAGTTACAGGCATACCCCGCGTTAACGTACGCAACGGGACCGGAGCATGTATGTAAAGCGAAAATGTACTTAAAGTGAAGCACTCCCCTTTTTCCACTTATACGTGCATAACTGATGTAAATAACGCATGTGTAACAGGCTCTATAGTCTCCCCGCTTGCGCACAGCTTTGGTACAGGTAGGGAGCCGGTGTTGCTGTTCAGGACGGGCTGACAGGCGCAAGCGCGAGCTGCCGTTTGCCTATTGGGCGATATGTCCTTAGTCGCAAGTGTACTTAAAGAGAGTGTACTTAAACCGGGGTATGCCTGTACAGTACATAGAGCAATAGGTGTTGAATCATTTGAAACAAGCATTATAAAATGATGTACCAGCTTCTACCTATTTTTACATTCTTAAAACTACAAAAATGTACATTCCTTTCAACCTATTAGCCACAGGCTTCAAAAAGTGATCAGAATGTTCTGTCGGATCAAAAACATTTGTTAGATTCTATGTACCGATTTCAACTTGTGGGGTTGCTACAGATTGGAAGCAGTCCTCTTGGTAATTAGCAGCGAGCAAGATCCTAGCCATGCGTGGGAGACCAGCCTTGGCTGACATGCTTGATAATGGATTCCTGGAAGAAACGGCTTTCTTTTTCATTGACATCACTGTTGGCCGCGTAAAATGTTGCAACTGTGCAAGTGTTGATTTTGAACTGTCAGGGAAGCTGGGAATACAACACAGAAAACCTTTAGGTGGCTACGGTTGCCATTGCTACATATCTTTTCTTCCTCCTTTCTGGTAACTCATCAATTTTAATTGCACTCGACTGTTTCACCGGCTACAACTTTGTGATGGAGGTCAGCAGAAAAGGATGAGTTTAATGGCTTTTTGGTAACATTTTTTTGTTTAGGTCTTGCCACAGTGTGTTTGTTTCCCAGCATTACTTCCCTTGATAAGTTTATTCTTGTAGCGTATGCCGGTTCCCGGCATATAGTACATACAGTATAAAGTGATGCATCAGAAACACACTTTTGCACAATTTCTGGTTGATGTCCTTTACCCTTTGTAATATGGGAAGCCATGCCTCGGATGCAGAATTACATACATGAAGGGCCATATTTACTATGACGTGCTACTCCATACGACATCCTCTGTGCTAGAAGACACCTTTATGGCCATTCAAGTGTATTTATTTATTTTATTTATAAAAAATTTTTACCTGGAAATGATACATTGAGAGTTACCTCTTGTTTTCAAGTATGTCCTGGGCACAGAGTTAAGATGACAAATAGTACATGGTTACATTAAGTGAGCAGGGTTATACATTATACACAAGACATTGCATGCACAGTTAGAGATAATGTTATAGGCGTATATAACAGTTATAGACCAGATTAAAATGTGCCACAGATTTGCATGGGCCACAAAGGACCATACTTACTAGCTGTGTTGCTCCATAAGACACCTTCCAACACCTTACAGTCTACTTGAATTGACCATTAAGGGCCATATTTAGCAAGCATTATGGAGTAGCACCGCGTAGTAAATATGGCAAGACACTACTTGCAATGTTAAAACACTACTTGCAGGGGGCCCTAAATATGACAGATATTAGGATTTTCCTACAAACTGCTTTATTGCACACAAAAAGGGAGAGGAGATGGCGCAATGAGAAGCAGTATAAATTTATGATCTAAAATAGTCCCACAGGTGAACTAAACAATACAATAAACAATTACAATAAAACAATGTGAACTTACAACTATCTAATGAACGAATGGTGGGAACCGGGAGATCCAGAAGTCGAGCCGTAATTGTAATTTCTGCATCCTTGGAATTCATAATAGTAACTTTACTTCACCTAGCGCTTTTCTCCCTATGAGACTCAAAGTGCTTTACAATGACCAAATAGTGTGCAGGACACAGCATTGTACATACGGTTTTTACAGGTAACTTAAGTTGGGTTTCAGTCACCCAACAAGATACTAAGAAAATGTATAGTCTTATATACAGTACCAATCCATTATATTTTATTGCAGTCAGGATTTTGGGTCTGTATCTACAGAAATATGAAGCACTTCTCCCTATCGCTTCCAGGGCTGCAAAACCCTCTGGCAACTAAGGAATGAAATCACCAAAATATTGTTGAAATGGCATAGTGTTACATGGCTGAATGATTTCCCTGCAACTCTAATATAGACTTCCAAGAGCATGTTTAATATCTTTGCTGCCTGAAGGGCCTGTGACTCATTGCAGTCAGTTGCAAACCCTTTTGACACCCAAGTGTAAAGGGGTTTATGCAGCCACTACTACTATTTGTGGCAACACAACAATGCAATCTAAACGTTATAATATACTGGACTTCCCTTTCCCCAGTACTTCTAATTAATGTCTCTTATTTTGTTTTGCAGAAGAGGAATCTAATGCTGGCATTTCAAGCGGCTGAAAGCATAGGCATCAAACCCAGTCTGGTGAGTTGTGCCTTTTAAACTGCCTTTGACAATTACGTTTCTGGGGTCATGAGCTATTTGCTAGGGATCTCGTGACAGACTGTATGCAGAGATCAGCTTATTTGCATTGGATTACACAAGCACAGTTCCTCATATTAACTTTACCAACACCATCTAGGAATGTCCATTTGACCCAAAGAATTGTCTCCGTTTCTACAATAGTATGAGCGGATGCAAGACATTATACTTGAGTAGCACAGTGTCCCAACATTTTTTTTAAAATTATTATTATTATTTTGCACAAAGCCTCTATTATCGGGAACCTATGGCTGGAAGCACCTCATCACTTAAACAATAGGTTAATTAACCCTTTTGCTGCCTGTGGAACCATATGTGCATTGCACGGCATTGTGTTGCATGCCCCTCTGGCAGTGAAAAGGTTGATGTGCCTATAAAACTGGTAGGGACATTAGATGGAATGCCCAACTACTACTAAATGTGACCTTTACATTTTTATTTTTTTTATTTTTAATGTTTGTAAATGTAACTGTAAATTACTCATTATTTTACACATAATACAAAAACTCTTAACAATGTAAAAAAATAAAATAAACCCATGATGCCTTGTTTATTCATGGGGTGGGGGGGGGGGGGTCTCTTTAGACACGGTCAGGTAACACAGAACCCTGGTTTAGAATCACAAGGCTAGTCATCTGTTGGGGAGGCTGATACCAGGTGAAACACTGGCCTTTGTGTTCTCTATATCTACTGACATGAGCCATAGCCCACACCATGTAATGTTAGGACTGTGGACACTTCTGTGATAAAGAAACATTGAATAGTGTGGGCGGAATAGAAAAGGCTAGCGGCAGCATTCATACTTTTCTCTTATTTTTGTGAATATTATATTTTATTTTTATTTTATTCTGTGAATTTTCTTAGACATGCTTTAAGGAATAAAAATGTGCAAGGGAACTGCGAGGAAGTTTTTTTTAGTGAAAGAGTAGTGGATACATGGTGCATCTCATCAGAACTGGGCAAAATATTCCAGGAAAGCTTGGGATAGACACCATAAATAAAATAATAATGACTGAAGTCAAATAATAGATCTAGAAGATCCTGTAGTTTTCTATCAAATAGGAAATATGGGCAGATTTGGTCTAACTATTGTGCTCTTACATTACAAGGTTGAGTCATAGCAGAGTAACCATAGGTGACGCATGGAGATCTAATCCGAAAATGCAGGAGATTTATTCATTCCTTATTGGCTCGAGGAATTCTTCTTTTCAGGTAGAAAGTTACAAAATCTTTTACTAGGTTCTTCAATAACTGATGAGGGAGTACCCCATTTAATTAGGGAGGGTTGACCAGCATGCAAACCATAGTTTTAATATCTGTTTCGGGAAACTCATGTAAACGTGTTGCAACAGCATGAACTTGGGTTTCACTGGATGGGTACATCATATTCATACATTGTGCAACACAAGATGCATTTCATCTCCAAAGTCCATTAGAGGCAATCCAAGCAGCACTTGAAAAAAAAAAAAAAAAATTAATAATGGTTCTCTCATACGGCAATAAATGATCACAAATGTGTGTGTGTTGTATGGATAGAGAGAGAGAGACTTCGATTAGATAGATATGAGAAACTAAGGAAAAATAAGAGATAGATATAGGAGAGAGATTGTTGTAGAGTAGGGAAGAGAATAGATATTATATATATATTATATAGAGATATATCAGATATATATATAGTATATATATATATATATCTATATATATAATTATCCCTTGAGTTATTTCTATGAACTAAAAGTGACAATTCAACAGAACATAGAACATTATTTAGAGATGTTTCTCTTTTTCTGAACAGTTCCTTGTCCTAAGCTATGTAATAGAACAGGCAAAATTCCTAGGGGAACATCCATGTACAAAATGAATAGAAAGCAGAAAATGACCAGCAGTGTGTTTGTTTGCATGTCACTGCCCAGAATCTGTGTCTGCAGCTTAAACATTATCTCATTTCGATGCTGCGCCCCCCTGCCTGGCGTCCCACGGTCTCGCGCCCCCTCTCCTACTTGGCATCCGCGTCGTGATGTCGGGTCACGCGACCCGTGGCGTAATTTGACACCGGTCATGTCACGACCCCACGGCGTCAATTGACGCCGCGTTGCCATGGAGACGCGTCTGAATCCCGGTAAGTTTTATGTTGCAGAGGCCTCACACGACCCCCCAGCATTAATTTAAATGCCTTGGGGAGGAGCGCGGGACCTCTGCAACCGCTCGCGTCCCCCCCCCCCCCCCCCAGACAAATCTCCCGCCCATTTGCGCACCGCTGGTCTGATGTGACAATGGGGTGAAGAAAGCAGATTTGGGGGAGGGCCTGTGGAAGACATGAAGATATACCTATAGATGGTTTATTTGCTGTACTTATGCGAGGGTAGAGCGTTTTTTTACCCATCATACCCTTATTGTGTCAATACAAAAATCAGCCCATACTATAAAAGACCATGCTATGAGCAGATACCCCATGTAACTCTTCTGTGATTACTGGTACAAGATCACAAATTCTGCACAATCTTCCGTTTTTTAACAGTGTCGAAATAACAATACTGGGTCATCAGTACAGATCACTGGGATGGATTCATTATACTGTAGAATCATCAAACATACAGTCTGTGCCAAGCTTTAATTGAGCAGATATCTAGAGAAGAGAACCATTCAATGGTTTCTGAATATTTGGCATAGAAAAGCTGGCTTGTCGCCTGTCCATGCAGAAAATAAAACCATATTGAAACGTCTGCAATAAATAATATTCTGTTTGTATTTTCATGTAAAATAGGAAAACCGTTCCGAATAAGCTGTATACGGCTACAAATATTTTAGCATAAAGCGTGAAACGTGATAGAAAACACATGCCTCCATAAACACACGGACCAGGGTAATACTGTACTTGTATACATAACTTGTGAGATACCGCTCACCATAATATAGATATAATTATAAAGCATATTATAGTTCCTGCTGGTGCAAAGAGGATAATGCTGACATACATAAACACATAAGTTTTTATTGGTTGTCACCCGCTACATATATGTTTTAATTGTTTTTAAAGAGATTTTAGAGTATGTGTTATATATTATGTGTCACTTTGGTTAATCAATAAAATATTTATTATTTTTGCCATCTGGCTTTTAGTGGCAATTGCCCTTCCACAGTGCTGGGAGCGATTGCTTACCTGTACCTCACAGCTAATTAAAATACTCATACAGTGGTATTCAAACCCTGCTCAATATTCCTAGCGTTGCTGTGCAGCTAATGAGGATCTTTTCAGGAGGATTCTTTGTCTCCTTATGTGTTTATGTAATACTGTACTTGCACAGTACAGTCTGATCTCCGTCACGGGCAGGTGCAAATAAAGTATGTGGCCATTAATCTCGGGGTCTGTGGGTGTAGAGAAGAATAACATGATCTAAAAGGGTTTTCCAACAAGGACGGGGATTGTTTCCTGCAGATCATTTCCCTTTTACCCTTTGTCCTTATCCGCAGTTTAAGTGCCTGTGGTAACGAGGTGAGTGAAACCGGTCTGAAGGAAGAAATGCAGATACATTGTACTTTTTTTTACCCACAATCACTTTATTGTACCCGGTATAGTATAATTTAAAATAAGTTTGATATTTTTACTAATTAAAACCCTCACAAGTCCACCTCTGAATAGCACATTAATAAATATCACAAAGTATTGTATACGCTAACAAAAGGTTTTTCATACGCAAGAAAGTTGACATCAAATACAAATATCACGTGTGAGCACATTCTCATGTCTCTGACAGGTCTGCAATCCTGCTATTCACCATTATCTCTTAACATACAGTGCTTCCACTGCAGCCAGGGATTCTGGGAAATGACACATGGGTCCATATAAGCTCATGCCTGTCGCATTACACAGCTTTTCAACACAGCCTGGGTTAAAGAAGTGCATAGCCAGTAACCCTACTCACAGACAGCTGTTTTCAACCTTTTGGGTCTCATCGGTGTGAAGATGTTATGCTGGCTTTGCAATGTGAAGCTGGAATGGTAAAAGTATAGGATATAGGTGGCACTCAAATGGTCAAGTAATATATACAAAGTAGTGATGATGGTGCAACGGGAACAAGGGAGGGACCCTAAACCCTCACAGATATCTACACAAACACCCAACTGGGTTCCCAGCACTCATACATATATAAATCATGAGTACAATTTATTGAAGATAAGCCAAAATGTATTTTGCTAAATAACAAAGTCACCACAAGACACTCTGTGGTGGAGAAAATGAAGGCACAACATCAATCTATGCTAACAGTCATGAATAAAATACAATGCATGAACACAGACAACAGTACTAAGGGAAGCACGGAACACAAAATGTGTATATACAAATATACAGAGTCCTGAAAAAGAGGAGAGGGGAAAAAAGCAAGTGAAAAAGTGCATTTAACAAGGGGGGCAACGTTTCGGGGTGTTGATTCCCTTCTTCTGGCCCGTTCCCACAGACCAGGGAGTCTGTAGTACTTCCCTTGTGACCCTACCTTGTAATCAAAGGATAGATGTGGGTAAAAAAAACTCTCCACCGTACAGTGTATAATAAATAAAAATATCACTTATGAACACACACGTTTCAGGTAGGTCTGCAACCCTGCTTTTCACCATTATCTTCTAGCAATGGAAGCATTGCATGCTTAGAGATAATAATGAAAAGCAGGGTTGCAGACCCGTCTGAGACATGTTAATGTGCTGACAAGGGATAATTCATTCTACTGTACGGTGGAGGGTTTTTGTCATTTTGTGAACCATCATAGCCTATATAATGTGTGCAAGAAAGTTAAGGATACTACAGGGATTATAGGCTTGCAATCATAGGGCTGAGTTACAAAGCAAATCTTAGAGAATTCACATCTTGAAAAAGGTTCCCGAAAACGCTATTCTATTTTGAGATTTCTCCTAGACCGAAAATGACTATATTGTAGTTTGCAAAGACATATGGACCATGTAAGTTGCATTGAATCTTTAACCTTTCCTCTGCTTTTCCCAGGAGCTTAATGAAATGATGTACACAGACCGGCCAGACTGGCAGAGCGTGATGCACTATGTGGCACAGATCTACAAGTACTTTGAGACCTAGAGGAGGAGTGATAAAAAGATGACACTACCAAGGAAGCACACATTCACTTTAATGACCCGGTCTTCAGCCATCGTCTGCAGAGCAGGAGCTTCCCACCACTTACCAGAGTCATGATTTTTCCATCCCAAGAGGAGAATGCACAGGAGGAAAACCTTCCAATCAGCAGGAACCAGGCTTCCCAACAAAGGGATGAGGAAATATACATTGAACTGAAGGGGTTTATCTAAAGTGCAGTAACTCTTACCGCCTGCTATTGACTATTCAGTTCAATAGCTAACAGCATGTGGCATGGACTGCTGCTCTTTAGATCTCTACAGCCACTAACCAAAACTCTCTTCCACATGGCGCTTTAAGAATGTGGCATGTATACATAATACTGACATTTGCGGCCCTACTAAAGGTGCTCAAAAAGACTTTTTTCAAATAAGTGTCTGAAATTCTTGAATTTATACTTTTAAGTAAAACCTTTTGAAGCCATACCAAGAAAAATATCTATAATGGCCATTTTCTGTGGGTCGCAGAAAAACGCTTCTGTTTTGTCTCACCTTCCTCTTAATCATAAAAGTTCATATTTTAACACTACTTTTTGTTAATGATCTAATACAAGGCATGAGAAGAGATGAACGTGGATGTCGTGGTAGTCTTGGAGATGGCCATGGAAGTGCTTCATTTGGGACTCTGAACCTAACTTTTAAAACATTAAACACATTGTACTTTATTAAGTAGGCGGGGACCTGAAACAGATATAATATATATATATATATATATATATATATATATATATATATATATTATTAATATATTAGTATATATATATATATATATATATAAAAGTATACATTACCGCATAGCAGCAAAAAGGGAGACAGCACTCAGGTGAATGAAAATAAATGTATTAAATACAGCACATAACTGGAGTTATGTCGTGTATTTAATACATTTATTTTCATTCACCTGAGTGCTGTCTCCCTTTTTGCTGCTATGCGGTAATGTTATACTTTTATTATTTATATGGACATGCACCTATTCATTATTGAATTTCTATTGGAGTGCCAGTGATTTTTTATCATATATATATATTAATATTATTATATATATTTAATATATATATACACAAAATCCTTACAAGCCCTTTATGGTGATTTTTTGGTTGAAATATATATATATATATATATATATAATATATATATATAGAAATATATAATATATATATATGTTATATATAGTATATAATATATATATATTTTTTTTTTTTTTCAACCAAAAATCACCATAAAGGGCTGTAAGGATTTTTGTTTGAAAACACAAGGAATGGTCACTTAGGCAAATATAGAATGTATTCCTACATGGTCATAACGTAGAAGAACAGTGAACAAATTTGAATTTTAGCAATTGTGTGTCACCATGCTTGCACCTCTAAGAATACAAGCATGAAAAGAATCCCTGCTGGGCTCTCAACCATTGGATTTGTATTGAGGCCATCGATCAGAATCTGTAGTGGCACCACTCTGCAGGAAAGGTGTTCATATGGTATCATTGTGAGAGGCAAGTTCAGCTATTGGTTGTATTTTGCACGAGACAATGCTACTGGATCATGCAGCTGCCAACATATGGAGACACATTTTCTGGGTGCCATGCTTTAAGAAAAAAAGTTGCATTGCTGTTCAATGTATTAAGGCCTTCACTGCCGGCAACATCTTGCAGTGCAAAGGGTTCAACCCATGTATGGGTCACAGCTTGCTGCTGTCTTGCAGCAATATAACAATGAAATGCCCATGAGGCGTGCCTCTCACCAAAGCGCAGTAGTTACTGTACGTTGTCCATTCAGATTTCTGTAGGATCATAGCTGCCAGGCTTTAGTGAACGGCCCCCCTATAGGCATTTCATTGTTCCTTACATTTCGGCCTGCCTCGCATTGTCACTGCTATAATGTTTCTTTTCATTAGCAGCGGACATTTCCATTGCGGCAAATAAGGGATGATTGGTCCATGGAAAGCCTAAGTAATAATAATACCTCACTATGACTCTCTCTCTCACCCGTGGTGCATTCTTATTTTCATTTATGTTTAACTAACATTTGTTGAATTTTCACACACAAAAAAGTGATCTGTTCAAAACAATAAACATTCCTGGATTGGAAACCTGTTTCTCAAAGCAACTGCTAATTGTTAACACCAACAAACAGTGAAGTAATACAAGCTGAAATCACAAACCGCAAAGTCCTTTCACACTCTGAGTTCAGTTCAGTCACAGATCATACAACATTCAACATTATTTCTGTTTCCGGATATTTGGTAGCAAATGAATGAGCTCTCGTATCATCCCGTTGAATTGAGTTGTGTTAAGGAAACTTTTCATAAGGCGAAAGTAGGAAAGAAAAAAAAAATGATCCATTCACATGATTCACATAATTGCATGTCAGAGACTTTGTGAGGCTGTTTTTGTATCGGGTCCCGAGTTTGTATTTCAATGTAGACTTCGAGAAAGGTCTTTCCTGCCTCACATTTTCTGACCACATTAGAAGCTATTAGAATCCCCCGCGTTCTTCGAGTAAAGGCTTTTGCACCCTGTGAACACCTAGCACAAGCCACAATGTGGTTCCATTTCTCACGAAACGAAACTGAATATGCACAACCTTACACTTGTTCATTTTGGTTAGACACTAAACTAAACTTAACCATGCACCAGTCGCACCTTTGACTAACTTATTTTACACTTGATATATTTATTTACATCATACCGGTGTTTTATGCACTGAAGTTCACAAGCAAATCCAAAAATCAGTTTTTATAACCCCAACACGTATACTGTACATAGAAACACATGATGCAAAAACAGTTCTAAAGATAAATAAATTAAAAAGGCGCACTCCTACAGCCTCGATATAAGCTAAATATCGAAGTAAATAATTTTTCAACATGCATTGTGCCAATTTTTTATTTTGCTTTAACTTGGTAAGTTATACTTAAAAAAAAAAAATGCATGTCCTGGGTATATTCTGCTTGTATGGGTATATGTTTGAAATGTGTTGTATGGTTGCAGTTTGAGGAAATGTGCAGATCTTTGTTTGGACTTACCACCAACTAGCAGAATGGAGTGAAGTAGAAACAAAAGATTGGTTACTTATATAAAGATAATACATCTGATGTGATTTAACCATTTTATGAGCTTTATAAACCGCTCTTGATGTTCAGATAGTTGGTTATACTTGTGCTGAGTGGGCACAAGGGTCCGAATCAGATCTGCATGCTGATCCTAGTAGAATGACTGCATTCATTTTTTTGTGTTAATTTCCACATTTTTGGGGTACAAAAAAATAAAGAGGGTGTTGGAATGGGGAGTTAGATGGGTACAGAAATGATAAAGGGGGTGGGTGTGGGGGAGATAGGGGAATGCACCAGTAGCTTTACTTAAAACACAAGTGATGTAACGTTATGACATTATTTCTATTGCACAAACTTTTTTTTTTTTTTAAACATATTCATTATATAGTACAGTCTCGCATCTATTCCTGTTGCTCTCATCGCATACAACCAAGGGACCCAGGCATGAATCTCTATGTGGAGTCATTGAGGATCGCTGTCATTTTTTCATAGCATAAGGTCCGCCATACTCTATTACCGCTTGGGGCTGGTTTCTTCCATGTGGCCGCTATTCTTCATCTCGCCGCCAACAGGATATGGAGAGAGTTTACATTCTCTGTTAGGTATGCCCTGGATTGGATTATTTCATAGAGCCACTCAGGGATCAGGCGTTGCCAGTGTGCCCAGGACTTTATTCAATAGTTGGAATATCTGCCTCCACCATTTCGTCACCTGTGCACATGTCCACCAGGTATATAGGAATGTACCTTCCTGACTGCACCCTCTGAAGCATAGGGGAGACACCTACCTATATATTCTATGCAATTTAGAAGGGGTCAAATGCCACCTATACAGACGCTTGTAGCTATTTTCCTTAATCACAGTATTCATCGAGACCAAAGCGGTTGCTTCCCATATGTCCCACAGAGTCTCTGGGTTTCCCTTGGTCTGCCTCTCATGGTCGTATACTGTATGTGATTCTTCCAAATGCCCGGAATCGGCTCCTGGTATGTACTGGATATCAGAACTTTTTCATGTGGATCACAACCTTTTCCATGTATGTGCTAGTGTCTGGTATACTCCCATGGATTGAGTGAAACGCCTAATTTGGATATACGGGGAAAGTTCTGTATTCTGTATTTTTTCTGTCTCTTTTATGTAATCAAATGTTTTAACTACTCCTTCCCCAGTCGTATATCTAATCCTGGTGATTCCGCTGTCTGTCCACTATTTAAAGCTTTCCCTCCCTAGCCCTGAAAGAAACATGGGATTACCAAACATTGGGATCGTACTGTTATTTGGCTGTACTAACCCTTTGTTTACCCCTGAGGCATCCCATATTCTGGGGGACGTGTGTAGTGGGGAGCACTCTTCCTCCCTTGACTCTATGGTGCCGAGGTATCCACATCATAACCCCTAGTGGTTTTGGTGAGGTGTAGGGATTCTCCATGTCCAGCCATCAAACTTTATTGGGGAAGGTGTGCCAGAGGACCATCTTACCCATTTGTGCTGCCCGAAAGTGTTCCCAACAGCTGGGTTTTGCCAAGCCCTCCTCCCCTCCGGGATATATATATATATATATATATATATATATATATATATATTTGCATGTCTGAGACATGCAAATGAGCATACAGTAATATTTCCATTTGCTATATGCTTTGCTGTGGAGGGTTTTTGTCACTTTTTTTTACCCACCATAACTTAACTAAGTAAGGTAAAACCGATCCCTGCTTCATTTTTGCAAAGCCAGTGGGACCAACCCCACACAGAGGAGACCCATTAAAGTCGAAATAGTCTGTCTGTGGGTGGGTGGGTTTACTGGCTATGCATTTTAACCCTGGCTGTGCTCAAAGCTGTGACCATGCAGAAAGCTTAAGCCTATAAGGTAACCATGTTGAATGGTTTTGAAGCAAAAGGTGGCACGGTGTGCTCCTTTGCATGTCATTTCCCAGAATCCCTTGCTGCAGTGGAAGCACTGTGTGCTGGGTGATTATGGGGAAAGGCGGGGTTGCAGATCTGTCTAAGACATGCAAATGAGCACACAATAATATTTCCATTTGCTATATGCTTTGCTGTGGAAGGTTTTTGTCACTTTTTTTACCCACCATAACTTAACTAAATATATATCATTTATCAAATCGGCCATTGAATTTCAAGCTGCTATCATTTGCTGAAGGTTCTAAGCCTCAACCAATCAGAGATGATCAGTGCAGCCCTTCTTGGCTTCCAAACATGGGGAGAAATAGGTACAGGTGGTTTTGATAGGTACCGGATAAGAAAAAAAAATATATAGGCACAGTTAGGTGGAATGTTGGTCTGGATCATTATCACACTTGACCTGGCTCTAGCTGACAGGTATTGTGTAAAATGAAGTATTAAAGGATTATAATAATTAGACCAAAGGACCAATAGAATTAACTAAAAGCCACTTAAGGAAGGAAGGCTACAAATATTGCAGTAAACGCTACTTAAACAATGCACAATGACTTATAGAACGACAAAACATTACCCAGAACAATCATCTAAATCCTAACAACAAGGTAATAAACACAACACTACAGATACTTGAAAATAGAAACATAGTGTACCTTATGTGAGGCTTTGCCGTGACCCTCTGATTATTGCACATCTCTAATTGAAACCTTGTTTTCCTCTGGTGGTTTTAAGCTTTTACCTCTGGATCATTGCTGACGTTCAAGCTTGTTTGATGGACAGTGTCACGTACGGCACACCTGTGAGCATGTGACTTGGATATGGGTTAATAGACAGTTATCTAGCTGACCCACTTTTCACCTTCCACAAATGTCCCTCAAATTAATATCTCCCCTCAATCCATCCCAATGTACCATCTGTCATGCACAGCACGCATGTGAGCATGTGCCATATATTGGAATAGGGTTAATACACACAGCTAACTAGCTGACCTACTTTTCATCTTCTGCAAAGGTACCTCAAATGAATAATACCAGTGGCAGATTTCCTAATAGGCCCGGGCCTAAGGCCTCAGAATTTGGAGGCGGAATGCCGGCTTGCCGCCCCACGCATGCTCGAGCGGCGCTGGCCGCTCCTGTGCATGCTCGAGCGGCGCTGGTCGCTCCTGCGTATACTCGAGTGGTGCTGGCTGCCCCTGCGAATGCGTGAGCGGCACTGGACTAGAGCTAATACACATGGCTATCTTACTGATTCCAATCTTCACCTCGCAAGGTCCTTCAAATTAATAATATCTCCCCTCCATCCATCTCAATATACCATTTTGTCACGAACGGCACACATATATTTGCCGGGGGTTAATATATTTAACTAGCTGATCCACTTTTCACCTTCCACAAAGGTTCCAAAAATTAATAATATATACCCTCAATACATCACAATATATCTTTAATCAGCTGCCACCACCAAAGGGTTAAAAGATGTACCTACAGAGTCCTTGATCTCTGTTTTATTATGAAAACTATGCACTTAACACAAAAATCTGTTGTAGTAAAATGTGTCCGAAAATGTAAATTACTCTACAAAGCGTGCAACAGATCAAAGAATTACTTATTAAAGTTTAGATTTAATATACAAAAGGTATTGTGCTTCGGTTACAGAAAAAGATTATTACATGAAACATACATTATAAAAATGCAGACCACTTCTTAAACTAAAAAGATAAACCATTGGAATTCCATATACGTTACTACGTCATTTTCTTACTTGAGAGGTCACTGGAGTAGGAAAGATGAGAATTGACAATCTGATCCCAAAACACTGTTCTGTATTTGAATTATGAGGTAGAATTCAACAGTTTATATTCTAACTTCCCTTCATTGGAAACAACATAAGCCCACTTTTCTGGGTGTGGTTTCTACCTGCCCCTTTAACCAATCTCTCTAGATGACATTTCAACGACTTCAAGAAACAAAACTCTTTCTTTTTACTTTTAAACTTTGCCTCAATTTATAACTTTGTTTCTATAGTACTTAGACAAACACCATCTTCACTGTTTTGTCTGTGTACTTGATATTCACGCCTGAATATGACAATGTAACTTCTATTTTTGCATGAGAAACAGATATCGGAGATTATAAATCGAAAACACTGGGGTTTTTTTTGTATCCTGTGATTCGTGCAAGCGCAACTGTCACAAATATCTATTTGTTATTCTTGGGAATTGCTGTCAGGCCCAGAATTTTTCACATTTAATACATTTACACACTTTTGAAACTATCGTGCTAGCCACACTCTGATATTCTACAGGTCACAAAGACATCCCTTTCAAGTTACATTTAAAAAGGTGTCAGTTTATTCTATTTGTTTGTTTCAGGTAAGTAGGAATTTAGACCCGGGTAAATCAGTTGATGTGGTCTACTTAGATTTTGCAAAGGCTTTTGATACGGTTACACATAAGAGGTTAGTGTACAAAATAAAGCAAATTGAACCGAGTAAAAATATATGCACCTGGATTGAAAACTGGTTGAACGATTGACAACAGAGGGTTGTCATAAATGGAACTTTTTCAGGTTGGGCTAAAGTTGTGAGTGGAGTACCTCAAGGATCGGAACTGGGACAGCTGCTTCTTAACTTGTTTATTAATGGTCTTAATGTTGGCATAGAGAGCAAAGTCTCCTTCTTTGCTGATGACACTAAATTGTGTAAGGTAATACAATCAGAGCAGGATTTAATTTCTCTCCAGAAGGACTTGGATAGATTGAAAATTTGGGCAGGTAAATAGCAGATGAGGTTTAATACATATAAATGTAAGGTTATGCATTTGTGAAACGAATAAACAGGCAACTTACAAATTAAATGGGGAAAAATCATGTGAATCCTTGATTGAGAATGATTTAGGAGCGCTTGTAAACAGCAGGCTTAGCCATAGTGCCCAACGTCAAGCAGTAGCTGGAAAGGCAAATAAGATCTCATCTTGCATTAAACAGGGTATGGATGGAAGGGAAGTAAGCATACCTATGCCCCTCTAAAAAGCATTAGTAAGACCACACCTTGAATATGGAGTACAGTTTTGGGCACCACTCCATAAAAAAAGACATTCTGGAACTAGAAAAATTGCAGAGAAGAGTCACCAAATTAATAAAGGGGATGGAAAATCTGACTTATGAGGAGAGGTTAGCTAAATTAGATTTGTTTACATTAGAATTGAGGGGATATGAGAACTACATACAAATATATTCGGGGTCAATACAAGGAGCTTTCAAAATAATTAAGTCCCCAAGGGCAGTACAAATCACAGAGGGTCATCCCATAAGGTGGGATGAAATCAACAAAAGGAAAGGATAGTTAAAATGTGGAATTCATTACCCATGGAGACTGTGATAGCAGATACAATAGAGATCTTCAAAGAAAGGTTAGACATCATTTTTTTTTTTTTTTAGAAGGGAAAGGTATACAGAGATATACCAAATAAGTACCCTGTTAGGAAGGGACATAAGTTCCTGTTGGGAAGGATGTTGATTCAGGGACAAATCCAATTGTCATTATTTGGAGTCGGGGAGAAATTTATTTTTCCCTTATGAGAAAGCATGGAACATTGTTTCACTGGGGTTTTTTTTCCCCGTTTGCCTTTCTCTGGATCAAAATACTGTAATTACAAATATAGGATCAGTATCTGTCATCTAAATGTTTTTGGTGAAACTTCTATAAACAGTCAATTGAAATGATACACAAGCACGGTCTCGTTACGCTGTGTTAAAGGGGCCGCCCCATGTACAGTAGCAGATTTGTTTTATATAACTTCGTGTAATGAGTTTCCTTAGAATGATTCGATCAGCCTTAATGTCAAAATTTTACATTTGCATTATTGCTAAAAAATGAATTTTCCCTTTTTCTCCAGGTCATCTTCTTAGGTTTATCTGTTTGATTAATGAGGGCTAATTACTATACATTCAATGGACTAAACAAAGACCACAACTCATCTCTAGTTTTCAGGGCTGACCAACACTTATCACTAAAAACATTAGATAAAGATTATGGGGGAAAAACAACCACAGCTTTTAATTACCATGAAAGTGAAAAGCGTGTTATATATGTACATATATATATATATTTTTTAAGTGTCAATCTGTTGGCTATGACAGCCTGTTTAATGAAGTAAATGGATATGCATGTGTTTCTCCATACTGCTGCATGCTGGATTTCATTTCTCAAAGTGAGAACATTTAGCTTTGTGTAGCTGGTACAGTGATGCTCTAGACCCCCTCGAAGGGATTTGTAGTGGTCCACAGACAGCTCATCACTTTTGCCCCCACTCTTTATCTCCATTAGCGATGCACTGGGATTGGCGCTCCAATCTGTCCTCTTCGATTGGCTGCTTTCTGCTCCCTCCAAAACACCCCTCTGCATGCTTCCCGTAGCTGAATTTTTATACCACCCACTGCTTCGCCCATATCTTCCACTGACCACTTCCCCATGACACACTGCACTGCTCAATGATGCCACATATTGCGCTACCACCCACCGCTTACTGCACTCCCCAGAGCTAAACAGGTTGTAATTCTGCTATCCCACCAGCCCTGCAGATAGGGTCTGGGGAAGTAAGTTAGCCCTTAGAAAAGGATAGGGGTTTGTTATTTTGTTATTTTTGTATGTTTTTCCTGGATACAGGAACAGGCTCAATAAAGCCAAGATATCATTTCACCCTAAAACAGTCTCCATTTAAATATCTCTGCACACATCTCTTACACACAGCAATAGGGATAACGTTGTGCCCAGTAACTGGTCTTTTAAAGCCTTGTTGTTGAATGTGTTGTAGCCAGGTCCCCTTTGGCTCCCTGGTTCCCCGTTCCTCTTCTTACCTTCACCAGTGAGAAGGCAGTTGCGGGGGCGAGCGCGTCTCTCGGTGGCGTCAGAGGCACGGCGCCGCCATCTTTGTTATGTCCGCACGGGCCCGGAGGCTCGCGCATGCGCAGACACGACGCGGCGGCCAATATAGTGAGCGCGAAAGGGCAGACATGGCGCTCCGTAGTGCAGGGACTCCCCAAGGTCACGCAGGTGCAGTTAAGCATAGCGGTGGCCATTACAGCTTCGCACAGGCGCAGTAAAGATAGCGCACGCGGTCCCAATGCTAAAGAGGTCCTGAGTGGACTACAATTCCCAGCAGCCTCTGGGGACTGCCCTTTCACCCACATCACGTGCAGCCAGCCAGCAAATAGGGTTTGCAGCTTCTCCTGTTGGAGAAGGATACAATGTTGCAGAGACCACGCTAGTCAGTTGGAGCTGAGAGAAGGAAGGGGGAGGAAGGTATGTAAGGAGCAAGAGGCTTCTTACACTAGGCCAGGTTGCCCCGAGGCCCCAGGTAGGCCCCACTCCCCACTAGGTTAGTGGGTAAGTTGATAGGGAAGGCCCTGCCCTTAAGTGAGTCTGAGTCTTGTCAGTGACACAGCTGCAGTGCTGTGTGCTCTGACAAGAAGAGACAGTGTGGCTTTGTAGTGCAGCTACAGCAGTCAGTTTGGTAGTTTCAGGAAAGGCCCCTTCAGTGCAAGGGGGGTTGCTTTCTACAGTACAGTGTTCTGTGATATCACCGGTGCCAGTTGCACGCGGTGATCGTGGCCTGCGTCTGGGCTCAGACAGGCCATACTGCAAGAGACATTCTGTGGGTGAGACGCTCCATCGTCATTCCCGTTCCTGCGTCAGACCCTTTTTGAAGAGCTTTACACCCAGGCCGGACTTGTGCCCGGGCAGGTATCTATAAGTGCACCAACTATACACACGTGAGCAGCGCTGCCACACATCTGGGTGGGGGTCCAGGACACTGGGACACTGGTGCCGAGCACCCGATTATTGTGGGCACTGTATGGTTGTGTTACTATTGGGCGGAGAGGCCAAGGGCCTTAACCAAGGGGATATTGGTGCCCTTGCACCCAATGTATGTTTTGTTATGTATAGAGCTGTTGATACTCTATACTCTATACTGTATGATGATACTGTGTGTTATGTTACTGATCCCTATAGTAAACCCTTTTAGCCATAACCTTTTGTGTGGGCTGGTTACTTTATGGATGTTCCTATGCTAGGCCCATTCTACATTCCTATAGAATCCTACACAGGTGGAGGCGCTGAAACCAAGAAACGTTCCTGAGAAACACCCCAGGCTCTCACTAGTGGAGGCTCAGACCTCCTGTGAGCCTGACTGGTATACTGCACCACACCTGGTAACATATAGGTTCCCCCTCACATACACTCTATCTGACATTGGGGTAGGGGGAATACCCGTTACAGTGTATACATATCACAATGTCCCACTTTTAGATGGAAAGGATTAGGCTGCAGCCAGGCAGGGAACGGGCGCTCAGGTGCTGCGCCCTGCTTGGCCGCGCGCTCGCCTGGGGGCGCGGCCACAATGTCACGGAGCTGGTTCGCCCTCATTGGGCGAACCGCTCACGTGACGCGCTTGCGAGCAGCAAAATCAAATTTGCTTGCTCTAAGCGCCGAGCGGGCGCAGGCGCTTGCTCACGCTGGCCACACACATAGCCGCAATTTGTTTCATTGCGGCTAGCGTGAGCCGAGGCCTTATGTAAGTGAAGATATAGCAAAACACAGCCCCCACCCTTGCAATGTGCTCACTTGCTCTGCCCTTACAAAGGGCTGCATATGAATGTTGTTTGCTGTGATTGCACACAGGCGTTTCTGTGTTTTGCCCCCCTGGGGGCAACTGCCGCTCTCGCACCGCCATACTCCAGTTCTGGTCTTAAGTCATTTTCCCGATTACAAAACTAGTGCAAAAAAATACTTTACTACATTAGAAACAAATGGAGCTTTCTTATTTGATATATTCTGATGCAATGTTATTGGCCCAGTTTTGCAGTGGAGAGACTTGGATAAATCACTCCCAAGGTTTTTATATTTCACTGAAGGAGCGGCTTGTGTGTTTAGGAGGCTAAAGGTTGGATCCATGCATTACATCTCTGTCTTATGCTCTTCCTGAGCATTAACCTCTGGAGTCTCGGGGTTAGAAAATGAATGACACTAATCCCTGTTTCTTGGGTTCATCGCTGGAATCGGATATGTTAGTTTTTGTTTGCTGTTTGCCGTGCTTTATTTTTGAGTGTCTTTAGTGTTTTCAGCCTTGGATATTATGTCTAAAGCAAAACAAACCACTGGACGGCTGCCAGAAGCTGGGTCCCGCTGCTAAGGGAATCTGTTTTGTTTGCAATATTTCAGACCACCAACACAAATGAAATGCAAAGCCTACTTTTGGGGAGTCTTTATCATATAAATCTGTGTGATTTAGGGAAAGTAATTAGTATTAAAAAAACTTGTGTGCTGGGTGATAATGGTGAAAGGCGGGGTTGCAGACCATCCTAAGACATGCAAATGAGCATACAGGAATATTTCCATTTGCTATATGCTTTGCTGTGGAGGGTTTTTGTCACTTTTTTTACCCACCATAACTTAACTAAGTATGGTAAACCCCATCCTCATTGCTTCATTGCATAGCCAGTTAACCAACCCCACACTGATGAGACCCATTAATGTCGAAACGGCAGTCTGTGGGTGGGTTTTCTGGCTATGCATCTTAACCCTGGCTGTGCTTAAAGCTGTGACCATGCAGCAAGCTTAAGCCTATAGGGAACCATGTTAAAAATGGTTTTGAAGCAAAAGGTGGCACTGTGTTTCCATTTGCATGTCATTTCCCAGAATCGCTTGCTGCAGTGGAAGTGCTGTGTGCTGGGTGATAATGGTGAAAGGCAGGGTGCAGACCTGTCTAAGACATGCAAATGAGCATACAGTAATATTTCCATTTGCTATATGCTTTGCTGTGGAAGGTTTTTGTCACTTTTTTTACCCACCATAACTTAACTAAGTGTATATATATATATTGAAT
Organism: Ascaphus truei; assembly: GCA_036426205.1. Lineage (NCBI taxonomy): Eukaryota > Metazoa > Chordata > Amphibia > Anura > Ascaphidae > Ascaphus > Ascaphus truei. The sequence goes on along the minus strand of CM071569.1, from coordinate 45,959,889 downwards.
GTATATTTTTGACAGCGCCTACACGTGTACCAGCCTCACAGCACTATATCCCGGTGGCAAACAGATCGTTCAAATTGCTAACACAGATGACCTGTATATAAAATATAGTTTGTTATATATTGTAATGAACAAAATATATATTTGAAACTCAGGTGATAATATTAATAAGTGAGTGTGAAAAAATAACTATAGAAAAATACAAAATGGTGTAAAAAATAAAAAAACATGTAATTGAAAAAACACAAATCTAAATATATGAATAATAATCTATAAAAAAAACTATATTGTTAAAATATAATTGATTTGTGAAAAAAATAATATATATATTGAATAAATAACAATAAAAAATGATAAAAAATGATTGTGTTCCTTCACGTTATAGATGAATCTCTTTGTAAGAATTTCAAAACGTCCGGGCTGCTTCTTCGTTGGGGTCAGCAACCTCCCAGCAGATCTAGTAGAGATAAAGAAATCTTACAATCTAATGTTACCTGTAACGACACTTCACAAAGTTCCATTGATTTAGAGGCATTTAACTCTAAAGCCATAATTCATTCTCCATTTACACCAAAATCAACTTTTTTTTCTTATCACTCAAAGGGATCTTATAGAGACCTTTTATGCTATGGTGTTGAAGGATTTCGAATCTATGTGTCAAAACACTGTTAGTCTTAAAAGAAAAAATTTAACTAAAGAAGAAAATATGGCATTAAGAGAACTGGGTCAAATGACCAATTTGATCATCAGACAAGCCGACAAAAGAGGGGGGATTGTGATCCAAGATAGATCAGATTATCTGTTGGAGGCTTTCCGCCTTTTGGGTGATAAGTCCTCTTACTGTGTTCTAAGTGAAGATCCTATGGAGGGCTTCCAGGCACAGTTTAAGGACTTTTTATCTAAAGCTCTAAATTTGGATATTATAAATAAAGCTGAATTTAATTTTCTGTATATTCGAGCACCGAGAACACCCATATTCTATCACATTCCCAAACTACACAAATATCTGACAGTCCCTCCCGGCAGGCGTTTTGTTTCAGGGATAGAGTCGATGACGTCCAGCGTGTCCCAATATGTGGATTATTTCCTACAGCCTATAGTGACCAAATTGAGATCATACTTAAGGGACACGCTGCACGTCATCGACTCTATCTCAAAGATTCCATGGAAACCCACATACTGTACATTTGGGCAACATGCGATATAACATCTCTCTATACCTGCATTAGACACAGCAAAGGAATCACAGCAGTCAAATATTTCCTGGATCAGGAGGACAAAATTGGTATCATTCAAACTAGATTTATTTTACAGGCCATACAATTCATTTTAACTCACAACTATTTTTTATTTGAAGAATCTTTTTATTTACAGACTTGTGGGACGGCCATGGGCACCAGGTTTGACCCCAGTTATGCTAACCTCTACATGGGGTGGTGGGAGGATCTCCATGTGTGTGGCAATGCAGGACTGGGGTCAAATCTGGTGTTCTATGGCCGTTACATAGATGATCTCATTATCATCTGGGACGGACTCCAGGAAGATCTTGAAATACAATTGAACTCATTTAATACCAACACTATGGATTTAAAATTTACCTTTGAAATAAGTAAGGAAAAAATTGTATTTTTAGACCTGGAACATAGTGTTAACGAAGAACTGAAAATTATTACAAAAACACATTTCAAAAAGGTTGCAGCTAATGGTTATCTTCACAGTAAAAGTAATCATTACAAAAAATGGTTAGACAACATCCCCAGGGGCCAGTTTCTTAGAGTCAGGAGAAATTGTTCTCTTGACTCTGACTACCTGGCCCAGGGGGACTTGCTAGTCAAAAGATTTCTGTCGAAAGGATATGATCCACATGTCATACATGAAACTTTCAGACAGGTCGGTGCACTCAATCGCACCTCCCTACTGGAGAAAACAATAAGAAATAAATCAAAAAGTAAAAATGTAGGTAAATTAAAATCAGGTAATGGTTCTCCTGTTTTTATTACCACGTACAATAATGCCGCTCAGGGTATAATATCCATTCTCAATCGACATTGGAGCATAATTTTGAGAGATCCAATTATAGGCAAAAACCTACCATCAAAATACCTGTGGTCTTTCAAAAAGCATGAAGCCTTAAAACAATATTAGCCCCAAGCCGTTTAAAACAAAATATAAATCATTCTAATAGTATAACAAAGCAAAAAAATGGAAATTTTCCCTGTGGTCGTACGAGATGTTTGACATGTGGGCATTTAAACAAAACAGATCAAATTACATCACATTTCAACCAATCAGTACATAATATAAAGGGTCATGTCAATTGTTTATCTACATTCTTAATATATGTCATCTCATGCCCTTGTGGCTACCAATATGTTGGCAGGACAGCGCGTACCTTAAGTACGCGTTTCCTGGAACATAGGCAAAACATTATCCATGGCATGCTCAATCATAGTTTGTCAAGACATTATCTTGAGAAACATAACAAAGACCCTTCTTCATTATCTGTATCAGGATTGGAGCTTATCCCATCTAAACTGCTAAGTGGTGACAGATACAAAAGATTAAACACTCGAGAGACCTATTGGATCTATGTGCTCGACACATTGAGTCCAAAGGGCCTCAATGATTGCATCGATACAAGCACTATAGTGTAGAGAGGTCTCCTTGCTCATATCTCAAACAAAGGGACAGAGGTCTGGTTTGAACATGTTTAGCATGTTCCCTCTGTTTTTTGTCTGGGAGTGACTATTGGAGGCGTTTGGCTGGATTTATCATTTAGTAAATTAAATCACAACTATATTAGTATAATCACTTTATCATTAAACAGATATTTATCACATATAAGTTCATCAAATAGATAAAATAAGATTTTTTATACATTATATAAATTTAATTATCACTTTATCGTTAAATAAATTTAATTAATGAAATTCACAATATTATTACATCACAAAAATTAACTAACAGGGTTGATCCAGAGGGGATCAGAAAAGGTTTCCTATATACTTAGCACTCAATGTTGGGTTCTAATAAACGGATAACATTGATCCACCAGATAGTTACTGTATGGGTCTTTAGACCCGTAGTACCTGAAAAGACCAAGAAAAAAATAATAATAAACTTTAATTAATTCCAAAATATGATTAAAAGCACATAACTACATTCATACTACATTCATACATTGGATATATGTCTAAGAATACACCCTAGGATATCGTTTTGAATGATAATTATATGTGTATTCTTAGACAGATATCCAGGAGAGTGAAAACATTCACTGTACATGTATTATCCTGCCGGGATCACACCATAGATTCTAACACTATGGTATCTATTTTGGAATAGATGTTTAGAGATGGTTATACTGACTGAGACACAGTCACCTATCTAGCTACTTCCATTAGGAGTCATTTTAAATGTATGAATGTAGTTATGTGCTTTTAATCATATTTTGGAATTAATAAAAGTTTTTTTTTTTCTTGGTCTTTTCGGGTACTAAGGGTCTAAAGACCCACACAGTAACTATCTGGTGGATCAATGTTATCCGTTTATTAGAACCCAACATTGAGTGCTAAGTATATAGGAAACCTTTTCTGATCCCCTCTGGATCAACCCTGTTAGTAGATTTCTAATTTCCTTTGAGCACCTGTTCATTATTATATTTACACATATGGGATGAGCGTTTTTTTCTCCTTTATGTCATCACAAAAATTAGCACAATACACCTAATAGAAAAAATATCTTTATTTGCATAAAAAATGTATAATATGGAATTTAAATCACATATATGTAATAATTTTGTCACTATATTTGGTATAGATTATTGTCTGGATTGACTGATGTGGCTTGTCCTCTTTCCTTCTTTCTTTGGCGATCCCTCTAATGATTTCAAAAAGAGAAATATGATTATAATAGAATTTTCTATATTATACGATCCATTTATTGGAGTTTTTTGTATGTCTCTGTTTGGTATGTATCGTGGATTTATTACAACAGAGTATTCATTGGAAAATTATGTTATCCTAAAGTATTGAATTATAGTTAACTAACGATTTATACAGAACAGTATAGTCTCAGTCATTGACGGGGCTTTGTGGCATAGTCCATTTGATGTTTATATATTTATTATTTATCATTATATATATATTTTGTAACTTTTTTTATATATTTTCACTTTTTTACTTTTTTATTTTTATTTTTTACATCAAATTAGGTTCATTATTGGAGTGCTTTGATATCAATCAATGAATATTAATTTTGTAGATTTTGTCTTTATTGTGTCAACTAATAATATTGGAATTGCTCGATTGATCCCACCAGTGTTCCTTAAAATTACACATTATATTTGTTAAAGAATAGTGGAAATTCTTTTATTGTTTATTTTTCAAATTGCAATTGTTGCTTCATTGAAGTTGAATTGATTAATTATAAATACAGATATATGTTGTTTGTTTGTATTCAATTGAACACATTGGTAATTTATGTTTTATTTTTTGTTTCTTCTTTTGTATTATTATTATTATTATTTTTATTTTCCTTTTTATTTATAATTTTATTGGCAATTGTATATTCATAATTGTAAAATGTGATTTGAAAATTCTTTATGAAAATGGTAATCTAAAATGAAATGTGAGATTTGTTTAGAATTATTTATGACTAATAACATTTGAATATCTAATTGTCACATCTATACTATCCCAAAAAGCCTATCTTATAATGATATAATGAATTATATTTTAATAACTAATTAATGTAACAACCATATGAATACATTTATTCAGAATCAAGTATACATCTATCGATTATTAACATATGATTGGTAGTTTATTGATGTCTCTGTAATCATATAAAATTAAGATAACATAATCCAATTATTTTACTTCACAAATACATATTTATACAGCTGCAAGTGGCTATTAATTTATACTTATAATAAAGTTGCCAATTGAAGATCAATATAGTCATTAAAATACAATGGGATACAATTTATCAAACTGCAGTTGTATATATACTAATAGTCCTAACATGTTTTTGTATAGTTTATATAGGTAATAACATACTTTGTTTTAATTTTATCTTTCTTTTTATAATATTGTACAATGTATAGCTTTAAATCTGTTATTTAGCAATTAGTCAGTATTGCACATATTATTGCTGACACAGATGATCTAATTTTTATGATAATTGGGCGCAATTTCATTCACGGATGGCCATTGGTCAAAGACATTCTTAAATAGCAGCCCAATGAGAATACACGTCATCCCCTGATGAAATCCGTTATCGGAAGAAACGCGTAGGGCACGTGGTTTTCTGAAACTACGGTGGTGGACTAAGCTCATACGCCTTCTGCCAGCAAGAGGAAGTCTTTTCCTGAACTGCACGGACTAATCTACTTACGTGATTGGAACTATAGACTGTCGGTCTGAATTGCCGGAGGGACGATTCTTCGTGGTGCACCGGTAGCAGTGAAGACTGAAGTCACGAAACAAGTGGGCGGCGAGCAGATACATGTTGGCGCATGGGTTTACCCATACAATGCTTTTAATGCATTGACAAATTGTGAGTGTGCATTTGTCTTGTCATTCCTTATTAAAAACTTTGTATTTGGATTTTACACATGGATCGGGCGCTTTTTCTCTTTTTTCTCTTATATATATATATATATATATATATATATATATATATATATATATAAATATAAACTGTATTTTAGTTATGTTTTAAAAGGTACCGGCAGAAAGCTTTTCCTGTGCCCAGCAATGAATGCATTAACATGCGTATATGTTAAGAATAAATGAGCTGAGGGTCTTTAATCTCCGCAATTCAAAGGGCCCCCTGCGAAGTGAATGTCTCAATGTCTATGAGAAATCCGACATTGAAAAGCCTCAGAGAGCCAAGGTGTTAGAGTGACCAGGATATCCCTGAGTACCAGACCTTGGTACACAGTATGGGGCAGTCACACTTGGTAGCCAAATCCCAGACTTACTGTCACCAGGGAAGAAGTGGGACCCAGTGTGCTAAGCAGCTTAGGTGTCAAGTTAGCACATGCTCCGTGCAAACCAGGAAGCCACTTCTGCCCATGCTATGAACTACTGGAAAGTGTTCCCACGGAAGGGATTGGGTGTGTATGTTAGGTATAGGACCCTTAACCCTATAAAGATGCCTCCAGTCCTAGTGTGATTCATGATTTCTTCAAGCGTGGTACAAGATCCCGTCCAAGTACAGTGGCAGCGGTTCCAGAACGCAGGGGGTTAAAACATCATAACCAAGGATTTCCCCCTCCTTCAGGAATTCGTTAGCGCTGGGGATCTCAGAACGAACCAGAACGAACTTTTTACATTTGATGTAAATATCGGGCAGGCAAGTTACGCCCTAACCAAAAGGATTGTAACCCAGAGACTTTGTTTCTTCATCTTTCGTTCAATGGACAATTTATTTCGTTTCCCCATCCCAGTAAGTGATTATTAAGTGTATTCTGAGGTTGTCGTGTGTTTGTCTGTAAAGAAATAAATGACAATTTATTTTGCCCGCCTTGTTATGCTCAACCGAGAATCCCAAAAATATAAAAGTGTTAATAAGTACTGGCCCACCGTGACAGTTGGGTGTTACTTTTTTGTAGTGCGATGTAGGCCCTGTTAATATTTTGACTTTATCATGTACACATGATTGGGGAATCCTGTAAGGGTAAAGATCAGAGATATGATGCTATTCCATAAGAGACCTTCCAATGCCAGAAGACACCTCCTGGTCTTTTTACTTGAGTGTACTGTACGGAGCCTTGCAGGACAGAAAGGTGTCTTCTGGAATAGCACCACTTAGTAAATATAGGCCATAATGCCACTTTATTGAGCCTTAGATAATGTTATTTACCTTTCCGATAAACATCACTGAAAGCAGTAACTCCCTAAAAGAATAATATTGAAATAGTAAAGTAACCCTCTCTGCCCAGCTCCCAGGGAGTTGACATCAGTATCTTATAGTGGCTACTCAGAATGCATTACCTTACTCAGGGAGCAGGCTTCACACGGCTGGGCGATGATGTAGCAATGGTAGAAATAATGGGTGCCAGGAACTTTTGTAGTATAAACAACCTTTTTTATTTATTTTTTATTTGCTCTCTTTATCCATGCACAATGCACACAGTTCCAGATGTCATGCATTCCATTTGGGCCGCTTAGACTCTTGACTATTGCATCCCTGGGTTCCCTTCTCTTAACACGCTGGGGAGATGCGGACACTTGGCTGCTTTCTGACTAATGGTCCTATTCCCTTCTGCATAATGTCCGTTGTGCTTTGTCACTAGGGGCCGCTTCTCAGGCCCTGGTTGACTCAATGTGGATAATAGATGTACATCCCGCTCCTGTTTATGAATTGTCATTCCTAGACACTGTCTTAGTCAGGCCTATGCAGAATTGCCTGTAGAGCTGATCCGTTTGCACCCTGGGGCCTCCCTCATGGGGACCTCTATACAGTGCATCCTTTTCTTCTGTGAACCACTGAGTTCACCTTGCCATATCGCAGGACCCTACCGGAAGGGGTACTATCCATAACTAAAGCACACCAAATGGGGACTGTTCCTTCCCATATGCTTCGGAACATACTTCTTAACTATATAGACTGAGGCTGCTCCACTCTGTCGTCCAGGAACCTAACCTCTAGTACCTTCTCCTTCCTGTACACTGTATATATCTCCTGTGTCGTCCCTGTCTCCAGGCAAGCTTGGGAGGGGCTTAGTAGTCCCCCCCTAGCCCCATGTAATAGGAAAAGGATCCACACCAGTAACCCCTTAAGACCCTTTGGTTACACTAACATACCCTGATGCTGTGATCAGCTGTTTATTTCCTTTTCCCCCCTGTGTTCTTACCTGTTTTATTTAATTTAAAGATATTCTAAATTACCAGTGCCAATTTGTTTTTACAACAGTCCAGACTGTATCACTAATATGTTGGCTTTTTTCCATCATTAAAGACAACATCTTGACTCCTCATTGGAACAGAACAACACAATGTCTGTTTGATTAGTGAGTAGACTATTGCTGCTTGAATGGCAGAGGCGCCAGCAGCGACTCCACACCAGCCATTCAAACCTAGAAGTCTTGGGCTGGGAGTTACCAAGACGTGATCAGCGCTATCGCAACCGATTTGGAAAAATCTACCCTTGACTATACTGGTAGGTATCACCGATTTTGGAAAAATCTACCCTTGACTATACTGGCAGGTATCACCGATTTGGAAAAATCTACCCTTGACTATACTGGGAGATATCACCGATTTGGAAAAATCTACCCTTGACTATACTGGCATCTGATAGTTCATTAGGTCGACAAACAATCACCGAGGTTTTGCGTCTGGAAGAGGAAAGGAAACTAGTGAGGCTATTGCAATAAGGTATTCTTCAGTGTCAGGGAGAGCACTACAGCAACACTGCACTAATCATTGTAATCTACTTTTAAAAACATAAAAGGCGCAACCTGTATTACATTTAATATGTTATTTATTGATATATTTTGAAGCCGAGGAATAAAGCAAATGTATCCCAGGAGTATAATATTTTCCTGAAAGATGTGTTTTCTACTGTTTTCCATTTAGAGAAATCAAGCACTGACCGTGTGTGTACCTAGGAGACATTTGTAGCTAGATTTTAAAACGTATAAAAGTATAATTTTTTATTTCATTTGTATACTAAACGTAAATGCACCATGTATAGAAGGTACCTACACTGAATATATGTAATTTCTTTTTGTCCTTTGGACTAAACTTTGTGAAATATGTGAAAAGGCCCTGAATGGGTTAAATAAATGAAGAATATGCTTTTGTGATTTAGTGCAATTAAAAGCTGGCCAAAGCCAGTATCAGAGTTCCCTTATTATAAAGGTGAACTGCGGGTGCATAAATTCCCTAGTGTGAAATATTAAAACTTCACACATCTATTCTTTCTGTCAGCCTTAGACACTCACCCGCTCTTCAGTGGAGGGTGATGTGTAGACTGACAGTGAGGTGTATTATACCTTTATGATAATTGGAGAATTGCTAGGTGCTATTTAAGCCAAATTCATACTGCATCTCTTTGCGCCAATGTATCAAGTGTTGTTGCTCCTGGTTTATCTCCTGCAATTTTTGGAGTGTCAGTAAGAGGAGTTCAGCAACACAATTCCGATGAGAAGTATCAGATTCTACTGTAGGTCGTTGTTCATCCTTGTCTGTTTCCTTCCTTCGCATCAGAAACACTTCACCAAGTGTGAGGTGGCACCAACCTCCCTCTCTAACAAGATGCCTGACAGAAACCTGACAGAAACCTGATTAACAAGCTATTGAGATTTCATGCAGCTTCAATAGGGAAGTCATCCACTCCTGTTCACCTTGATAAATATATATATATACATTACCGCATAGCAGCAAAAAGGAGACAGCACTCAGGTGAATGAAAATCATTATTAAAACAGCACATAACTCCAACGTTTCGATCCCCAGGGGGATCTTCCTTAGGGGGGTGCAGAATTATATTATATATATATATATATATTATATATCTATACCAACACAGTGGTCGACAATCACAAAAAACACTACTCGCCACCTAGTACCACACTGTGCTGCTTGGGCCAATAGAGCTCGCCACGATGTTAAATCCACTCGCCCGGCGAGCAAATGTAGGTTTGTCGAACACTGTGTATATATATATATAATTATATATATATATATATATATTACACACACACACACACACACTGGGGGCCGAAACGTCGGTTTTGGTGTCTTCTATCAAATAGAAATGTAGTATTTACTTACCTGCGTGCTGTCCCTTGATGTCATGTTGCAACCGGTATCGTATGGTCTGTTATTTGCTTATGGTGTAAGCACCAAAACTTATTTACTTGCAATGTTTGTGACGGCTGTGCATTGGATTATTATGATATATATATATATATATATTTTTTTTTTTTTTTTTTAAGTGTGTATATATATATATATATATATATATATATATATAAAAATTTTTTAATATATATATTTATTTGAATTACTGGCTCTTGATAATATTTGAAAATTGTAATTTAAAACAATTTGCCTAGACACAGCTCTATATACTGATACTGTGCCTTTCATGCATTATCCCCACCATCTCTGATCATGTCTTCAAGTCCTATTACTGTACCTGCTCCCACACTCCTGCACAGGCAGTTATCAATCACAAAGTCTTATGAATTGAAAGATTGATGAAGCTGGAGAGGAATCTGCCTCGGTAGTTTTTTTTTTTTTTTTTCTCCAACAAATCTATTTATATATCCTCACTTTGTTTTATTCTCGTCCAAGTCCCAGCAGTCATTAACAGATCTGATATTTGCTACAACATTTATTTCCACATTTCTGATTAATCCATTATTAGACAAATCAGCAGGTCTCTAGAGCGCCGGACGACTTGATATTTTAGTTAATATCTTCTGAAAAACTTGGAACACAGAACAATGAACGATATCAAAAGATTAAAAAACGAGGGAAAGTAGTTTCTTGCTATGTCTGTGGCTCACTTCAGTCAGGTTGGTTTGTGATGTCACAATGAACCTGTACCCTGCATATTACAGGCGCAGTGCCTGGTAACTGACCAAAAAGCTGTATTATGTACAGAATTTAACAATCCAATTGGCTTTCTCAAACCAATGAAGGCTTTATGCACCGTCCCTCCTTTGTGACGCTAAACCCAATAATGGAGACAACACCATGTTGGAAGAAAAGGTCACAGCTTTATTTTAACATCCGCTGTTAAAATCCTACCAGCCTGCCTGCCAGCCAAGTATGCTCAATGCAAAATGGGGGGGAGAGCCTTGCCCAGACAGCCAGCAATTGGCCCGCTCCCTCCCCCCGCCCGTAGCATGTGAATGGGGGGAAATCCTTGCCCAGACAGCCAGCAATTGGCCTGCTCCCTCCCCCCACCCGTAGAATGTGCATGGGGGGGAGATCCTTGCCCAGACAGTCAGCAATTGGCCCGCTCCCTCCCCCGCGCAAAAGCACTATAAGATGGGAGGGGGAGATACTCATTCAGCAGATGGGCTGCTTCCCTCCCCCTCCCGCCCCTAGGGTCAGCTTAGGCCCAGCCCTAAAGCTGGCGCCCAGCCTTTTACCAGCGTTGATTGGGCATAGGCCGGCCCAGCCCTAAAGCCGGCGCCTCCAGCCTGCCGAGCTGTTCTAGGGGATCCAGCTGAGGGACAGACCCTAAAGTCCTCGCCCTTTCTCCGTCTTGTGAGCTTGGCTGGCGCGGCAGCTCCGCTGTGACGAGGAGACAAACTGCTCCTGTGTGATACAAATCATGTTAATATAACATTCCAACAGTTTAATACAATAGCCAAACATTGGGGATGGGTGGGTGGGAATTCCGTTAACTCTGTCTCTCTCCCCTGGGGCCCCACTCTTTATACCCTCTCCCCCCTCCCCCTGCATGGGAGGGGACAAGCAGCCTTCCCACTCCGTGTGGGAAGGGGGAGGGGGGTTAGCCGACCCCCCCTCTCCCAGCTCTCGTCAATCAGGACGTCGCAGCCCTTAAGGAGCCTACGACCCCATGCTGGGGCCTCTGCCTCTTCATGTACCCATGCTTAACGCTGCAGACCAAGCAATATCCTACGTGTGTTTATTTTTTTTTAATAAATCAATTCCGTACAATAAGAATTTTTTTAAACAACTCTGAATGACATCCTGTCATTATAATTATGTATTATAATGCAGCACACATTTTTTTTTCTATAGCAACCATTCACAAAGTCACATCCCCTTAGTCTTCTGAAACAGGCTCTGGCACACCCCTTTTTGAGCCCTGCCTGGTCACATGATCTTCCCCACAGAACTTTGCATCTTTGATCCTCTTCTGCTGCCATTTAATGAACCCCCCACACCAAATCTTCGCCGATCAATCACAGGAGATCGGAAACTTAGTGAATTACTTATCATTGTTTGGCTTGTATTGTTGCACATATTTAAAGGAGAACAATTTAAAAAAAATTAAAAATAGCAGCTTGGACTGCTGCTTTAAAGCAGAGATTTGGATGCTTCTGTTTCTTTAGAAATTAAGCACAAATGTAATATCTTTGGGGCCCCTGAATTGGGAAGTGTTTGTCAACCCAGAGCTGCCTCTACCCTAATGTCACCCTGTCCTTATCCGTGAGCCAATAAGGGACGGGGAAAGAGGGAAGTTCTGTGGAAACAATTGTTGTACACACAGTGAGATCCCAGAAAAAAAGGAGTAGCTTCAAGATATCATAGCCTTTATATGCTTTAGGCCGTGCCTATAGTGATGGCGACGGCGACACGACGGGTGACGTCACCCGTCACCACCGGCGAAAGTTATATTTCGCTGCAATTTGATTGGTTCAAGGGCCGTCACGTGACTCGACAGCCCTTGAAAAATCAAATTTTGACGGCTACAAGTTTTCGCAATGGTGACGTCGCTCCGTTGCTTTGTCACCGTCGTGCGCACTATAAGTGCACGCGGCAGCGGCAATGCATTTGTTTTCGGGCGACGTCGCGTCGCCGTCACTATAAGCGCGGCCTTACAAACTTACTTTAAGAACTGTTTTAACCAGGTCACTACCACTTGCACTACAATTTGGTCCTGGGAGAGTACCCCTTTAACTGAATGGGGAACAAACTTTGTGAAGACTGTAAGTATGGATTGGAAGCCGGACACTGCTTCTTTAAGGGCGCTCCTATAAATAAAACCAGACAGCCTCTTCACAAACCATCCCCTGACAAAGTGGCTGAGTGCTATAATGTGGTTTGTGCTTCTATTGTTACTTTGAGTAGCTGCACCCTGCCTTCTCTGTATGGTGGAAAAGGCAGAGATGAAAGCTACATATGGAACTTTTGAGACTGAAGAGTCTGTATTTCTTCTGGTCACTGGCGCGTGCGGATTTGCAATCCTCTACAGCATGGTTTCCCCAGTAACTACAGTTGGTGGATGAGAAAAGGTGTGTACCGGGTTTGGAACTCTGCAAGTCCCCTGGGAGCCGAGCATTTCCTGTTACTACATATGGATGTGGAGTTCCATTGGCCATGTGTGTGGCTTACCCCGCACGACATACACACAATCACAGCTGACTAACAGGGCTAATCATCAGTGACTGCATACCTAGGAATTCTTTCCAAACCAGTCCTTAACCTGGTTATATTGGCATATAACACACAGAACCCCAGCAAACTCTTTTGGGAACCCCTGAGCCCCCACAAAGGGTTAAACTAAATGACCCTTTTTCAAGAGAATTTATAAGTATTTTACTGTGTATTTTTGTCATATTGGATGTAGTATTGGGCTTCTCTGTCGCTTTTTGTATATATTGGCATATAAGCCAGAGTGATACAAGCAAAGGTGGTGAGAACGTTATCACTATCAACTGTGGCAGTGAGTTTGCATCTACAGTACCTGGTACTTGTTATATATTTTCTTTTTATATTTTTTCAGTCAAATCTATGTATTTTATATTTGGATTCTGTGCGCTCTTTTGATCTGTTTTTTTTTTTTTTTACAATTAGAAGAGATCCTGCTTTTGCTGGGGATTTTTCTCACTAATGTGGAGCGATACATTGCTGAGAAGCACAGATCTGTTATTGGATGCTCGGAAATGTCTATTTGTGATGATAGAAATAGAGACACTCCACTGGTCTTCCAAAGGTCATGAAATGTATTGCACAAGCATCAACGTTTCGGTCCGCTTACCAACCTTTGTCAAGATAAAGTGTCTGTGACAGTGCATGTAATATATACCCTCTATGGGTGTGTCATCAGAAAACTGTGCCAAAACTCCAATGAAGCCTATGCTGCAAAATGCAGCAATAGGGCTGTAAAGTGTAAATCGCAGTAAAGTGTGCAATAGTAGTGAATCAGCGGCAGCCACAGCTACCTAACACACAAAACACAAATAGAACTGTGTAACATTCTCGCAACTGTGATTATCTGCATTGGATGCAAAATACTGATACATGTAAAAATGTTATACAAAAAAAATACAACTAAATACCAATCAACATGTTGCAAATATGATTCAACCAGACTGTACATATGTTTAAGAACAAGATTGGTAATGGATATAGTCCTCATATAATTAAATTGTATAACTTCAAAACCATGATACAAGCCTTGTTGTTAGGGTGCAATGACGTCACTGTGACGTCATTGGAGGTGCGACATCGCGCCCTAACTACACGGCTTGTATCATGGCGTTTTTCTCTTTGAGATCATAATAGGTCCTCCGTGACCCTTTCCTTGCCTTTGAAGAGTTTTAGTATCCCCAATTCAGCTACCTTGGCTGACATATTTTCTAACGAAATTTTCAGGCTAAACATTGTCTCGGACAGGGGTACTCAATTCATTTCTAAGTTTCGACGAGCTTTCTCTCAGAGACTTGGCATTTCCCTCCTCTTCTCCTCGGGGTACCACCCGCAGACCAATGGCCAGACGGAGAGAATGAATCAGACCTTGGAGCAGTATCTCAGATGCTTTGTGTCAGAATCTCAAGACAACTGGGTGGACCTATTACCCTGGGTTGAGTTCGCAATTAATTCGCTGAAGAATGAGTCCACGCAAGAGTCGCCTTTTTTCATTAATTATGGGTTCCACCCCAGCAGCCTTCCTCTCTCTTCTCTACCCTCTGGTGTACCTGCAGCTGATACCCAGGTGTCTAATTTACAAGTGTCTTGGAAGAGGATTCAAAAAGCCTTGCAATGTGCCGTCCAAAAACAAAAAGCTCAAGCAGATAGGCGACGTCAGGTAGCTCTGGAATACAAACCTGGAGACAGAGTTTGGCTTTCTTCAAAAAATATCAAGCTTAACACTCCTTCCCAGAAGCTGGCGCCCAGATTCTTGGGTCCCTTCAAGGTCCTCGAACGGATCAATCCTGTGGCGTATCGACTTTCGCTACCTCCCACCATGAGGATACCCTCTGTGTTCCATGTTTCCCTTCTGAAACCCTTCGTTCAAAATGTACATTTTCCGGACCGTCCTCAGGGACCCAACCCTGTCGTAATACAAGGGCAACAAGAATTTGAGGTCCATTCCATTCTCGATTCACGTTTTTCCAGGGGCAAACTTCAGTTCCTCGTTTATTGGAAGGGATATGGCCCGGAGGAACGCTCCTGGGTACCTTGTCATCACATTCATGCTCCAGCTCTTCTTAAACAATTTTGTCGGAAAGTTCCTCACAAACCTTGGGAGGATCGTCCGGAGTCCGATCCTCAAGGGGGGGGGGGGGGTACTGTAAGGGATCGGGGGACATGCGCCTCTCAGCGGGTCCCCGTCACCCCGGCTCCCAGTGCGGCTGCTCATTCCGGACCTCCTCCCCGTCGGCTCCTTACCTCCTCCCATCAGACGCCATGCCGCTGCTCCGCGGCGCACGCCGCATCCTCCCACACGCGCATGGGAACCTTACAGGGTGCGCGATCCTCTTGGCCGTCCCCTCGCACTGATGGCTCCGCCCCCCATTGGCTGCAGGCCACCTGTCTCCACCACTCACCTGGCTGACTCCCACTCTGCGCACCTGAACCTATCCCTGGGCTTGCACAGACAGGCCTCCGCTCCATCTCTTGCTACCATTGGTCCTCCTGCATATATAACCCCAGTCTGCCCTCTCCTTCCTCGCTCTGCATAGTTCTTCTGTGACTCCTGTGTGCGGTTGTCTATGCCTGGCTCTGTTCTGTGTTACAGCTCATGTTCCTGTCCCTGTCCCTGCAGGATACCTTTGGATTTGATCTCGGCTCTCGTTTGACTTCGTGTACCTCGCTACCCCTGGACTCGGCTTTGGACCTCACAATGCTGCTCTCTCCTGCCCCTAACCTACGGCTCTTGGATATTGACCCTCGGACTTCTGGCACCCCGGACGCAGCAAGTATCAGGCTAACCCTTTCTCACCAGGCCCGGCAACGCATCTTACCACACGCCGGGCACACCCTCACTGCTGTGGGTGCGTGTTATACCCTTACCCACCTCAGTACTGGGGACTGGCCAGGTCTGCGGGCATTCAGGCGTTACATATAGCACATGTCCTATGTGTCTATTGGTCTCAAAGCCCCTTATATATGGACAGCTACTAATGCAATAGCAGGGAATCTCCTACAATCATATTGAGAGACTTCTATGTATATATTTAGAGTACATACAGTATGTATCCATGACATCTTTGGATATTAATACTATCAGCTATACTCATCTACTGTAGGGAGTACTTTACGAGACTTATATTTATTGATCACCATTAAAGATTACAGCATATATACACCTCCTGTATATTTCAGATGTCTGAGTAGAAGTTTGAGGTATATATATGTAGACACGCTATTGGAAGCAGTTGTTTTTTTTTTTTTGACAGGTCTAACATTAGCCCTACACTCCATCTACTATTCGCTACGGGGATTTTATATATTTTTTCACTGTATATAGTCACTATCAAATTGTCACTTTATTCCTGGATGTAATAAAATTGTATTGTTTTATTTGAACTACTGATCCTGATGTCAATTTGACAGCCTTTGCTGGACCATTATCTCTGTAACTACAGTGAATTAAACTTTTTGGAGGATCTTTTTGGTCCTACATGGATCAGTACTGGGTGTACATATGTTTAAATAAGAATATAAAGAACTTGCAATGAGGCACAAATAGCGCTAAACAAAAATAGCGTGTTATATATATATATATATATATGTGTGTGTATATATATGTCTGTATATATATATATATATATATATATATACAGTGCTTGACAAATCACCCAAAAATCTACTCGCCGAACCAAAAAATCTACTCGCCACCTAGTCCCGCCCCCAACTCCGCCCCTAGTCCCGCCCCCAACCCCGCTTTAAAATAAAATATATAAATAAAATATTTAATAAATTCCTAGTAAGAACAACATTCGTTTTTGACATAAATGTATTTATTGTATTACATTATACTACAATTAGTCCTTGTTACGTGTGTGTGTGTGTGTGTGTGTGTGTGTGTGTGTGTGTGTGTGTGTGTGTCGGATGTACAAATAAAAGCCAGATGTGAATGACTAGTTTCCTGAACCTCTTAACCAGTGTCTGGACGTCGCCGCTTCACAATATCTAAAGCAGCAATCCCGCCTGGGATCTTACCTGATTCGCAGTCCCTCAATGTCCATGTACCCTCATTCCCGCAATGTTATACATTGGAGGGGATGTGTTCCCTACCTGTCTTCTGGGTTAGGGGGGATTCCGATGTCTTCCGTGTGAAGCTTGAGTCAGATCTGGAAGAAAGCAGTATAAGTTATTTCTGTGTAGTTAGGGCAGTTAAGATATATAGG
>CM071569.1:45917593-45937593 GCA_036426205.1 Ascaphus truei | reverse complement strand
ATGTGAAAAAAATGGCATAATGTTTCATTTCACCAATTAATGATGCAATCTAGCGAGTCGGAAATCATAGGGTCTCGTGAATAACTGCTGGTTTCATATAAAAATATCCTGGGAAAGTCCCTACATTCAGAAGATGATTTAAAAAAAAACAAAATGTGCAATAACAAGCTGGATCATACAGCAGGCTAATATGGGCTAAGATGACTGCTGTATATTGCATCCTTTCAAGATCGGTGGGTAAGATGCTGCACAGTGTGTCCTGTGCCTTATGAATGAGTTCTCGGAATGTCATTCTTCCTCCCAGAAATAGATACTGAGCAATGATGTTGTATTACAGAGACCACAATTGTTTTCGGTGGGAATCGAGACATTTTGCCAAGTGGGGACACGGGACTCGGTATGAGTGAATACAAATATTCACCGACATCCTAAATCGGATAAGAAATTACGTTCACAGCTGTTAAACTATTTAGAGTAAAGATCTTTTGAGGTAGGACAACTTAGGTTTCGTCGCCAGACACATGGCTCAGTCTTCCTTACAAAGATAAACAAAAATGCTTCAGACATACTTGCAAATAAGAAATGGCACAAATAGCAAAGTTTATTACGTTTCCTGTAACAGGTGTGCTGGGAGTTTAAGGGGTCTCCTGGCTGCAGAACTGGCGTAGAACGAGTGCCAAAAATGCAGCACCATATATAGCACAGTCCAGGATTGCGATGAAAACGTCGTTTTTCCTACTGTATGGTAAAACTAGTGCTTCTGCCCCAGATTTGCAGCTGTCATAAACCATCGTAATATCTGTGTGAGCCACAGCATTTTGTCCTCTTAAATACAAATCAAAGGATGAGACCGAGGATCAGGAAATATTTTATTAGACATACTATTGGGGTTTATTTCCTAAAGTAAAGGTAGGGGAAAATCCGTGCCCCAAAACAGCATTGAGTTTGACACCCCCAAAGAAGACAGTAAACTGGAATGTACTGTAGCTTTTACCCCTGTGCAACCAGAGGTTTTCTGCAGTGGCTTCTCACCAGCCAGTCTGGCAGTGAATGGTGAGATAACAAGGAGAGAGAGCAGAATACACATGGGGCAGTCACTGTCTCCTGGGCAGCATTAGTTGCCTTACTCTCAATAAAGAGTCTGGAAAGATGAACATGAAAATGGATTGCGAAGGATGAAGAATAATTTCTTTTTTCCATCTGGTTAATGTGTATTTGTTACCACAGTTAAAGTGAATTTCCTTGATTCACAGCAAATGAGAGATTACGGGCTCCTTGAATAACAGAATGTCTCCCCTCTTATAAGGTTTCAACATGAGAGTTCTGTCTGTAGCTGGGGCATGTCTATAGAGGAATTATTCAGTCTATTCTACTTTTGAATTTAAAAGCACTGTGCGACTGCTCCTGTCCACTTACACACAAATGACATTTAAAAAATAAAATCACTATAAAATGTCCCTTTTCCTCCTCATCGTCATCGCATACAAAGGTAGCAGTTGTTACGGCTCCCGTTAATGTGATACATTGCGTTAACCCTGGCGCATTATTTAACAGTGGTGCTACTGAAAACAATGGTTAAGGAGATAACACGTGGGGTATTTGGTGTGTTATTTCTCATTAACGGAGGAATAGTGTCTGTTACATCTGTACCTTTGTTGTGAATTTGTCACCACTATTTACATGGGAGAAATATTGATGTAAAGTAATATTTGTGGGGCTAATTAAAGACGCTCTTTCAACCCCCACCCCTTCGGGTTATTTGCTCAGAAATCCTTTGTATCGCACGCCCTGTTGCTGTAATAAATATGCTTCATAACAAATATGTTTTGGCGGAAATGTTTCCTAATATTTGCTATTTTGTTGCCTGGCTTCTCAGCGTAAGTTTGAAATATACTAAATGAATTATAAAGGCAAAGAATGAAATGCTCCACAGAATATGTTACTTGGGTGAGTGCTTTGACTCAGTACTAGTGCTCATAACCAATTATCAGTGATCTAACTGTTGATACCACAGCTGAATTATGCATGGTGCAATCTGTAAACAAGGCATGATTGTCAGGGCACACGAAGCAGGACCTTTATTTTGATTGCTTTATTATAGCAGTAATCCTCTCCCATTTGCAGTAAGATAATGACTGGATAATGATCTTCCCAACGTTTTACTATGTCTTACTTCCACCTGTGTGCACATGGCTAATGGCACAAATGTATATCTATAATTCAGGCAGCAGAAGATAAATAGGGGCTGTGATCAGGATGTGGGTAAAGTGGTCCCAGTTAACCCCTTCTCTGCTGGTGCTCTGGCACTTTATGGGTACTACTTCCAATGTTTCGGGGAGGAGGGGGTGGGGGTGGAGTTGCATTAAGCATATATTATACAAACTGTCTTTCTGCCACGGCATCAAATTTAAGAAACAGGAAATTTAAACCTGCCACTAATAACAAATAGAGGAAAATGCCTATCCACGTTGCAGATATTGATAGCTCTTGTTAGATAATCTGTATAGGTTTAGTTCCCTTATCTACTGCAGCGTCAGTATTATGCTCCCTCTATCCGGCCTCATCAAATGTGGCATAACACTGCTGGCCACCGGCGCTGACACTTCTACCCCTGCTGCGGTCTGCAGAAACAGGATGGGAGTGTGGGGGGGGGGGGGCTGAGCCAGTGCCGTCTTAACGCATGGGCACGCTGGGCAGTTGCCCAGGGGCCCCACGAGCATAGGGGCCCTCATGCTAATCTATGCACAGACCACAATTGAAAACTAATTTTCCGATCACCCGCCACAACATTCAAATCTCCCGCTAACTCGGTAGAAGGAGAAAAATGACGACTTGTAGCGGAGAGTTGGCATGTCTGCATTCGCCAGAGAAATGTTGCCGTTTTTATTGCCTGCAATGTTATGGAAGCAGAATATTGTACCGGATTCGCGGGAGGCAATTAACGGCTTACATTCTTATTCCTGCGAGTGGTTGTGTAGGCCGGGCCCAGTGCACTGCTTTGCCCGGGGGCCTATAATGCTGTTAAGACGGCCCTGGTCTGAGCTGGAGAAGGCTGAGGACGCTATCAAGCCGACACGAATTCCATCAGCCAATGTTCATTTGTACTCATGCGTGTCCTGTCTGCCTGATACCCACACATGTTTGTGAGTATTTCTTATACCTTCTAGATGGGGTGCGCATACGTTTTGAGTCATACTCCCTCCTCCCCCTCCCCTGCTCTCCTCCCCCTCCCCTGCTCTCCCCCCTGCTCTCCTGCATCTCTTTCTGTGATGTCGTGACGTGGTAAGAGAGAAGTCGGAGAGCAGGTAAGCTGCAATTACAGAGACCCCGTGCTCTCCCCCGGCTATCAATTTAAAAGTTGTAGGGAAAAGCGGGCCTCTCCAAGCACGGCGTATCCCTTCCAATGTGTTGCGCCCCCTCCCCCCCCGTTTGCGCACCCCTGCCTTATAGTAAAATATGTTTCGCACTATGTCCTTTTCTCTTGCGTCTTTGAGGTAATCCTGGAAGACATGCGCAACTACACACATCTTTTCAACAACAAAGTATTATCTTTTAAGGGCTTGAGAATGTTCTACACTTGTGAGTGTATCAGCTGCTTTTCTTAGGAAACTTTCACCTCCATTTAAAAAAAACAAAAAAAAAAACCATACAGCTCAACCCCCTTATAACGCTGTGCTTGGGGTCCAAAGAATCACATCGCGCTATAAGCGGATCACGTTAGAAATAATGTACAATTGTATGCGTTGTAAAATAAAGTATTTAAGATACCAATAATCGTGTTGTAAAGTATTCATAAATACGTAAATTGGGGGCCCCGCTTGCATCGCGGTATAAGCGGATTCGCGTTGTAACGGGGTTGAGCTGTATTTCACTATTAGTGTTTTTTTCCTGTGTTTATCTCCTTGAATACCCTGGGAAGATTTGTGCCCTGGTACATTTTTGAAGCTATTGTGCACCAGGTCTTTATTTTTCAGTAGGGGTAATAGAAAAGTATCTCACAATCGGCTGTCGTCTTATCTCACCGACCATTTCAAGGTCATCCTCACAAGGCTTCGCCTGCAGTGGCTGTTTGGTTCAACCAGTGTGAAAGTAGAAAATGTTGTTGTCCGTTATATAATGGGCTGTATGGGGAAAATGGACCAGTGTCGTTGTTCAAGATGTTTATCTGTGTTGTGTTTGACACAAAGTGAGTCATTTACAAGTTATTTTCACTTCCTTTGTCATCTTGGTCACTTGTTTCACTGGGAATTCTCCAGAAGTTTTTTTTTATTCTGCAGAAATGTGCTGCTATAGAGTGTATATATATTTTTATGGGCCACTTAAAATGGCCAAAACGTAAGAGTGTATATATATATATATATATATATATATATATATAATCTCACAACATGTTTTACAAACTTGGAAAGCCAACAGTCGCTGCCTGCCATATAACAAAGCACATAAAATGGCCTCCCATATTCTTGCAACTAATTATTGGAGGTAACTGCAGAAGAAAGCACTGAATGCTGCACTCAGTCAACTAATTGTTTAGTGAAAGTAGGATAAAAACTAACTTTTAATTAAGTGTAAAATCCTGGGCTGACTGAGCCAGAGAGATCAGAGGCCTCAAAACTACAGAGAGCCCAGCCCCATCCAGAGGCCTGGGACCCTCTGTCATCAATCTGCATCCGCTGTATACCATCTGCAGTGACTGTATGAATAAAGCACCCCTTTTCATATAGCCCTGCCTGAGTTTACAGTCTGTTGGTCAGGGGTGTGAAAGAAGTCTGCTTTGGTGGGGGCTGTCTCTGAGAATACTGGAGCCCACTGAAGCTGGAGGCGCTGACACCCTGAGTTGAACATCAAGATCACCAAAAGATAACCAGTAGAACATCGTCCAGAGAGGGGGGTGGGAAACTGTGTTGCACGTAATATAATTATTGAGGTCCATGCATTTCAGCAGGCTCACATATTAATCTTAGGCCGTGCTTATAGTGACAGCGACAGCGACGCGACGTTGATGTCAGGCTGTGGTCGCTGGAAAAATCAAATTGAGATGACTTCCAGCGATCGCGACCACGCTCTGTCGCGCTTACTATAAGCGCACGTGACGGCGAAAATGCATTTGTTTTGACGCGACGTTGCGTCGCTGTCACCGGCGCTATAAGCGCAGCCTAAGTCATGGTTACATTATGTAATGCACCTCACTAATAGTGAATTTTATTTATTTGTCAAACATGTTGAGTTGGTGAGGAGTGCGACCAGCATAAAAGGAGATGTATCAAATTCTGCTCCGATCTGACATATTTAACTTTTTCCTTGCTCTTCTAAAACTCAAGTCCGAAGTGGCATACATCTTCCAGAAAAGTCGCTTCACAAGTTTCTTGCAACTGAAGCACAAAATTAAATGAAATAATGTATAAATAAAATTGCAATGCGTTAAAGCTTTAATTGCCTTAACAATTCAAATTAGTTTTGTTTTTTTCGTGGTGCAGCTTGATCAATGCTATGTATCTGTTGCCCTTGAGTGTAGAAAGGTCAGCGATGCATTGTTTCGAGAGCACCGCCGGCCCATCAGTCACTCAATGGTTTAAAAATAACCAGCATCGGTTTTTTTTAACAGCTTTACTCAACACAACTGATGACTGGGAGCTTACCACATTATTCTTTCTATAGGTGTAACGCCCTATGGCATAGAAAAGGCTGTTGTAGCCCACATTCCTAATGTAGAGTTTTATTGGCCAAAGTGATTCCAGCTTATACTGTAGCTGTAGACTTTAGAATATATATATATATATATAGTATATATATATATATATATATATATATAATATATATATATATATATTTCAAGATGATTGCCTTGTAATGCAATTAGAGGGCACGGAAAGTGGTTTGCTGAGGAAGAGGTAACATGATGCAATGTTTGCCATTTACAACTAAGTATTTTACCCCAAAATAGTTTATTGCATGTAATACCAAGAGAGAACGAAGATCAATGCATCCTGTTTTTATTCAAATCTCAGTACAAGACTGAATACATCTTTAATAATTCCTGTCACTGCCCAATGCAAACTACACAGATCTCGCCAAGAAATCAATAGGTTTCTATACTTCACACATGTTAACCTTCACTTGCAAAATGTATTATTGAGCCATGAGACATGGAAGCCTCTTCTAGTACCTCCGAAGTGTAACAAACGGCTTCAAAAGTGCACTTTAGACGCGGATTGGCACGCTTTGCTATTCTGTAAGTCCTTATCGCATGTCCAAACCGCTTTTTTAGAAGCGGTTTCACTCTTGCTTTGATTTGGTTTATCAAGAAAGGTTGAAACTCAAAATTTTTTGCCCACCTCTCTATTCTCACGGCTCCGTTATACAAACCGCTTCTAAAAACTAGCAATTTTTTTTTTTTTAACCCCACCTAAAGGATGGCGAGATTGATATTGCAAGTTATATTCAGAGCTTGAAATATGGGTTTGGCTGAGAGAGCAAAACCCATAAATTAGACTGAGGATGGAGCTGACACCACCTCTTGTCATTCCGCTTCTAAAGCAAGTGCAATCCGGGCGGATTGGCTGTTAAATCATACGGGTTGTCACCTTTTTTTTATTATAAGAAGCGGCTTGTAATAGAGAATACAGTTTTTTCTCACATTCCGCTTCTTGTGAGCGCGCCAGACCATGCGGTTTGGCAAATACCACTTTGGAGCTACTACAATAAGCGCCATAATGTATAAGATATGTATACAGTATTAATGTAGTTGAATTAAATAGTGGGGCCTACACACTGCTGGGCAGTAGCAGCTCTTGACGAGAAAAGAGGGTGTGTGGCCCCCTTTTTTTTTATTTTTTTTATTGTGACCTACATCTATTTTTAACCCCTTGCCAGACAGACCTGTTCATTTCAGGTTCGCTTCAGGTTCCTTTGGCAACCAAGGAGTTAAACGTGCCCTGGTGTGTTATTCACTAGGCAAGAGCGCACACGAATGGCAATGCCAATGCTGGTTATGTAATTGCAAAATACAAATGTACCTGTTAGCACTAATATCATTAAACATTTCATATTTGTAATAAATATGTTTCATTTGCCATGTGCGACGTGCATCCTGCATCCGTTGCGTATCATTAGTGAGGACACGGTCGTAATGAAGGGATACAGAGAGATGAGCAGGCAGCACAGACGCAACTTAACCCCCACAGTGCTGGGAGGCACCAGAAATGTTTTTTTGAAGCCACTTCAGTACTACAGGGGTCAATGATCAAGTACTGATTGGGCAATGATCCGGTACTGATCAGGTAATAGATTGGGCAATGATCAGGTACTGATCAGGTAATAGATTGGGCAATGATCCGGTATTGATCAGGTAATAGATTGGGCAATGATCAGGTACTGATCAGGTAATAGATTGAGCAATGATCCGGTACTGATCAGGTAATAGATTGGGCAATGATCAGGTACTGATCAGGTAATAGATTGGACAATGATCCGGTACTGATCAGGTAATACATTGGGCAATGATCAGGTACTGATCAGGTAATAGATTGGGCAATGATCCGGTACTGATCAGGTAATAGATGTCCCAAAAGGTCCAGTAGCTGCTGTGCTCCGTTTTGGACCTTTTGGGACATCCATTCAACCTACCTTGCTGACGTGAGGCACGCATCACCCAGGGATAAGCTGCTGTATTGTGAGTACTTACCTGTTCACTCCATATGGTCATGTTAGTTTTGCAGGCTGTTTTATGGGGAGGGTAGGCATGTCCATTATTGTATATATATAGGTCTGTCACCACCCCATAGACACCTATGCATTGTTTTTTCTGACTGGAGTTTAGACAAACAGGTTTCAAGTAAGTCTCACATAGCTCTGATTATAGCTGATTCCCAATGGGTGATTCCCAAGTGAACATTATTACACTGATGTTATGGTGTAATTGAGCCCTGATTCTGGGACTGGTTCCCTCAAACCTTACCTGATCAGGTAATAGATTGGGTAATGATCGGGTAATGGATTGGGCAATGGTCACATTATGGATAGGGCAATGGTCACTTAATTGATGGGTCAATGACCACGTAATGGATGGGGCAATGGTCACATTATGGATGGGGCAATGACCACGTAATGGATGGGGCAATGACCACGTAATGGATGGGGCAATGACCATGTAATGGATGGGGCAATGACCACGTAATGGATGGGGCAATGGTCACGTAATGGATGGGGCAATTACCACATAATGGATGGGGCAATGACCACATAATGGATGGGGCAATGACCACATAATGGATGGGGCAATTACCACGTAATGGATGGGGCAATGACCACGTAATGGATGGGGCAATGACCACATAATGGATGGGGCAATTACCATGTAATGGATGGGGCAATGACCACGTAATGGATGGGGCAATGGTCACATTATGCATGGGGCAATGGTCACATTATGGATGGGGCAATGCCCACGTAGTGGATGGGGCAATGGTCACTTTATGGAGGTGGCGAATGGAGCAAAGGAATTTAAAAGGCAATATCTTTTGCTATTTCCTTTTTAATATATGGACTGTTCAACGGTACCTACTGTACATTAAAGATGCAGTCTTAGTTCTTAATGCATGTGGGAATTGCAATACTAGTGAAATCAGACAGCAATGCAGCAGCTAGTCATCTCGGTCACCATTTATAAAGTGGATGGACAAAATACGGTAAGCGCAAAAGGCAAAGAATGAGAAGAAAATGAATAAATTATAATCAAGCTTGAATCAATTTAAGGTCTTGATAGACGGGGGGGAAGGAAATGATGGGGAGGGAAGGATGAGAACGTGCGGATGGGGAATGGATTATGGATATAATAATAATGTGGACACTCACACGGCCATGTGTGAGTGACTGCGCATATGGAGATTACATCTTCTCTGTGAATCCTCAGACCACTTCTCTGGTTCTGGAACACTTGGTTCTCTCGGAAATAGAGAAAAAATACCAGGGTTGGTGCCAATATGGGGTATGGATAGAATACATTTATAAAGTGTGTTTTACGATGTAAAGGTGCAATTCATAACTATTTGCATTATGCAATATAGGTAGTGCTAGCAAACCGAATCCTAACCAGGGAGATCTCTGGAGGTGGAGGAAGAGATAGGGAGACCCCTACAGTGTGCACTCAGTTACCCAACAGTAGCAGTGATCTCTAGTTGAGATAGAATGGAGTGCTTAGTAGCCCTACACATATGTTATAGTTACCAGTGCACACGAGCCATAGGTAATCCCAGCATCAGTGTACCATGGATACAAATGAGAAAAGTCTCCTAGTAATGACTTTTTGAGCCGTATAAATAGGACATAAAAATATCTTCAGTGTGTCAACAAATATAAAAGTGTGGGGACACAGGATACTGTGCCGGAATATATCTAAAGTGATCTATAAAAGTACATTCCAAGAGATATATATACGTATCTGTCTCTACAAGCTGATGTCAGCTTGTGTGCAAGTGCTATGAGGTAACACAAATCTGTAAAAGATGAGTAACCCTGCAGCCTGTATATCGGGCTACATACAGGACCAAGAGGTTGCTTGATATTATGTAATACATCCAGAAGGGCTTGTATAATATCAGAGCAACGGTGCATTGTTGGTTCTGATTAATGGACTAATTTAATAGGTAATGTAAATGTCCATTATTGGCACAGTAATAGGCGTGCACAATGCTGATGTGGCACAGGTTATTGGTAGTGAAGGTTCTGTATAAGACTGTTTGGGGAATATATACCCGGCAAAAGCAGTTTACATCCTTACGGTGCAGTCTCACAGGGTGCAGTATTTTTCAATAAGGGTTCCTAGGATGCCCTTGGGTTCTCCAGGCATCCCTAAGGGGTTCCCTACAATTTTCAGCTCATTTGAAAGTAGTACCAAATATTGAAGAATTAACAATGGTTCTGATCTGACATGCTATTTAAGGATTGGGGTTGCTTACAATGAATCTAATATCAGACGCGCTATTAGAGAGGTTTGGGGTTCCTTACAATGCATGTGATCCCAGACACACTATTAGAGAGGGTTGGGGTTCCTTACAATGCATCTGATCACTGACATGCTAATAGAGATGGTTGGGGCTCCTCAATCTCACAATATAATTATAGGGTTTGTAACCAAAAGGTTAAAAAAACACTAGGGCTGCAAGGGGTGGCTGGGGGATATATACCAGGCAAAGCAGTTTACTTGCTTGTGGTGCAGTTTCAATGGGTGTAGTGCACCGAGTCGCGTTTAGCCACAATCCGCTGTGAGTGCGTAGCATCAGTGTACGTGGTTGTGATGGTGAAGGGGTAACCAGGCCATCAATAAAGGTATTATGCCCGGCTGGTTACCTCTGATCCATATTTGGGGGTTTAGAGTGTCAGCTCTTGAACCTGCTTATTGTATCTACAATATATGTAATTATGCAACAATAATTTTTCTGTGTTTTTCCTTTCCAGGTGTGCCAGCAAACAGATTGCTAGGCTATGAGTTTCAAGGGTTTTACGGAGAAAGTTTTGCCAGAATGTGTCTAGGCAGCGGGGTTCCAGAGTTGCTGGATACCCCAAAAATGTACCCGGGAATCAGGTCGGATTCTCGAATACATTGAAACACATTGCTCCGGCAAAATCTCCCTTTAAAATCGCTTGCGCGACTCACCGCTACGACTCCCTGCTTCAGCAGATACCAGAAAGGTAAATGGGCATAGGGATGTGCGTTTTTTCATTCTACTTTGGGACTTAGAAAAAATATGGGAAAAAATATTTTGTTTCATAATGTTTTAATAGCACAGAAGGCTGTGCGGCTTTTAAAAGTCTAAGTCAGGTTTGCAGTGTGTGAACTATTTGCATTATGCAGTACAGTTAGTGCTTAGGAAGTAGTGCATTCACGGCAGCTATCTTGTTCTATCCTGGGTTACCAACATTTGAAGGCTTTTTGAAGACAAGGTAGGCCCCATGTTTGATTAAGCAGACCACTTTAGAACATTGCAGTGGTCTCCTTTTTCAAAATATATAAGAAACAGAAAATAACAGTAGGATTGGGGCCCGGGGGGGGGGGGGGGGGAGGGAGGGTTATTGGGGAAAGGCTGTTACTAGCTTTATAAGTTTAGGCCAGAAATAGTCACTGAGAAGAGATCAGATGCACATAGTTACATAATAGATGAGGTTGAAAAAGACATTACTGTATGTCCATAAAGTTCTACTTATGCTTATACTTTAGATGACAGATACTTATCCTATATTCATATTTACAGTATTTTGATCCAGAGGAAGGCAAACAAAAAACCCTAGTGATACATTATCATGTCTGTGACGGTAGGGGTAGCCAGTCTTCATAATAAAGGTGAAGCCCGACGGGTTACCCCTGAAAACCATGGGTCCCCGGTAGCTTAGAAGCACCATAAGCCGGGGACACTGTGTGCATAAAAACATTTACTGTTGTACCATAAACCTGGGATTTCTAGAGTGGAAGTTTGCTTGGATAATTGGGTGGAAATGTGCTTAAAACATATGTACAAGGTCGGGGGGCAAAGTTATCAGTTGTCCCCCCAGTTTACCCACAGACCGCGTCTGGTCTGTGGGTACACGTTGGCATATTGTACCCCTAATATCTTCCCTTTAGAATATTGCATTTTCAGCCCGTAATGTTTAGTGTAGCAGTTGCAATCCCGAGCCCAGGTTAGAGTAAAAAAAGATGTACTTTTAAAATGTGTATTCATCTCTATACAGACTTTCCTGTTATTCCGATAAGTAGCCAGGATGTCTGCATAGAGATGAGGGATCAAAGAGGAGAAGGGAAGTCGAGAGGTGTCAGAACGTTTGGGGAGCGGGAAAGGGCGGAGTACAGGGTCTGGAGACAAAGGCTTCCCGCAGGGGAGACTCTTTGTTCTCACAGACTCGGTGGAGCCTACCCAGCGGGAGGTATAGTGCTGGCAAAGGGAACCCGTTGCTGGTAGGCACGGTTCTCATTGACCAGTTCGACTTTCCCGCTTGCCGGCATCCTGATTCTCTTCGACACGCCCCCTCCTCTGAAGCGTACAGTCAGATGATCCCCCAGTTCTGATTGGCTGGTACAGCTACGATCCGTTCTCTGGTCGCCAGCCCCTTCTCCATGTTGAACATAGAACAGCGAGGTCTATGTAAGGGGACTGGCCGATCAGAGAACCAGACGATCTTGAGCTTAGTCCGGTGAAGCGTTGGCAGGCTTTTCAAAAGTGCTTTGCTCCGAATAGCAAAGCACTCTGCACGGGGTTGCTTAAGAGAAGCCTGCCTAGCTGAGGACAAGTTCTCAGAATGTGGCCAAGTTCCAGCTTTTGCCTTGCTCGCGGTTAGCAGTTATAGCCAGGTACTGTTCCCGAAAAGGGTACAGTGGAGTTCCTGGACGTGGAGTCGACAGGGTAAGCCTTCTGAAGCAGACGCCTTGCACCTAGTTCAGGCTAGAGACTCCCCCCAAACCCCCAGTTATGTGTGTATTTCCTGTATTTTGTGTATCATTGTGTGTCTGCTGGTCTTACCAGAATAAACCTCATTTTATTCCACTATCTTGTTCTGCCTAGTGAATTGATCCCGGAAGGAACGGGGTAAAAAAAACCGCCCCCCCCCCCCCCCCCGTGACAATGTCTCATAAGGGGATTATATTGGCAATCAGATTTCTCCCTGGATCAACATCCTTCCCATGTTTACTTATTTGGTATATCCCTGTATACCTTTCCTTTCTAAAAAGATGTCCAACCTTTTTTTTTAAGATATCTATTGTATCTGCCATCACAGTCTCCATGGGTAACTTATGAATTCAACAGATTTAGCAAATTCAAACTCATTTATTGAGCCAACACAGCGTTTCAACCATAATGGTCTTTTTCAAGTGACAATTGTCACTTGAAAAAGACCATTATGGTCGAAACGTTGTGTTGGCTCAATAAATGAGTTTGAATTTGCTAAATCCGTTGTGCCCTATGTTCCTTTCTTCATCTGTCCAGGACTGATCGCAGGCTTTCGTGCAAACACTGGAGCACCGGTAACTGTATTACTATTTTTTCTACTCTGAGGTGTGCAGCATTTCTCTAATATTGTCTAACTTATGAATTCCACATTTTAACTGCCCTTACTGTAAAGAACCCTTTCCTTTGTTGCTGGTGAAATCTTCTTTCCTCCGCTGCAGCCGCTCCGCCAATGGACCCTACGCTGCAGCCGCTCCATTACTGGACCCTCCACTGCAGCAACTCCGCCACTGGACCCTCCGCTGCAGCCGCTCCATTACTGGACCCTCCACTGTAGCCCGCTCTGCCACTGGACCTTCTGCTGCAGCCACTCCACCACTTATTATTATTATTTATAAAATATTTTACCAGGAAGTAATACATTGAGAGTTTCCTCTCGTTTTCAAGTATGTCCTGGGCATAAAGTTATGATGACAAATACATGTTTACAAATACAGTTACATAAATGAGCAGGGTATACATTATATACAAGACATTGCATGCATAGTCACAGTCACCACTGGACCCTCTGCTGCAGCCGCTCCGCAACTGGACCCTCTGCTGCCAGTTGCTTTTAAAAGGTAAGTTCATTTAAGGGTTAATTTAGCGGTTGGGGTAAGAGGTTTATGGGAAAGGGGCTTAGGTCAAGGGGTTTTAGGGTAAGGGGTAGGACTTGCATGACAGGAGGACAGAAAGATAGTCTGGACTAGCCATGGATATATATATATATTCCTGTATGTTCATTTGCATGTCTTAGACAGGTCTGTGTATATATATAATAGTAATATAAAGAATCTAGATAAATTATTATATACTGATATATAAAATGAATTTTTGATATATGAAATTGTTCTTTTCATTCTTTCCATTCTATGTTCTTTATGTTGTTTGCCCATTGTGAATGCAGCAAATCAGGCTGTGTTCTTTTTCCCTTTTATATATTGATTTTGTAGCGTAGCTAGCACACCCTAATGATATACAGTAAGGGAAATTGGTGTATATATTTACAGGGTTTCAGCATCCTCTTTCCTTTTTTTATAAAAAGTGTAGGTAGCCGTATTTAAATAATTCACAGTGAATTACATACTTCTAGATTCATAAATAATAAAATATTTCAAAGTGTTTTCAAGCCTCATACTGTAGATCTGGTAGAAATAGGCATTACGATTAGGCAATGTCAAAAATGAGATTGCAAAGCTTCAGTGTATAGAGAGTAGAGTAACATTATATAATTGATATGAAAACTGAATACCAAAAATATATAATGGATTAACTGTGCAAAGTGTAATTGTGGAAATTGTATGATAGCACCTAATTAGGATTATTCAGGAAAGGAGAGTTTTTGTTGCTAGTGTTATATTGTAACACACATATTACAAAAAACATAGCTTATGTCATCTAATAGTAAAATCAAACTATTAAACTCTAGCCCTAAAGTTCCGTTCACTAAAACATTTAGAAATGTGAACCTTCGACTATTTCTTGTTGACCTTACCAACTGCGCTTGGTTCAGACTTCATTTGATACCAGACCCTGATTTTTTTGCTGAACTATTTCCTGTCAGAGTTCCTAAAAATCTGTGATATCCATTCTACATTGTGCAGAGTTAGAGCCTGTGTGGCCCATCTTTCCTGGGTTACATCCAATCAAATTGAGCGTTACCTCTTTAGAGATGCCTTGTAGAATAGATAGAAATTGACTGGCTCTACACACAAGTCTCGAAAATTATAGAGCCCTGCAGAATACATGCACAAGTCAAACTAGACTTGCAAAATCCCACTACTACTCAGACAATTTTTTTCAAAACCTGCTCAATTCTGGAAGGTCATCAATAATATTTTTGAGCCCGGTAGCTATCAAGAACCTTTCATTATCAAACATTATGATGTAATTTTGTCTGATCATTGAGCCATTGTATTGTATTGCGCCATTATTGTACATAGCGATTCACAGTAGTAATACACGTGGTAATCAAATAAATAACAGATAATATAAATAACAGATCATGGGAATAAGTGCTTCAGACATAAAAGTAACATTAAGGAAGAGGAGTCCCTGCTCCGAGGAGCTTACAGTCTAATTGGTAGGTAGGGAGAACGTACAGAGACAGCAGGAGGGAATTCTAGTAAGTGCGTCTGCAGGGGGCTAAGCTTTATATCATGTGTCCAGTATGTGTCCATTGCCAGCACATTCAATTAATACTTTGTGGAGTGGGCTACTTCCTTATTATCAAAAGGCAAACATGACCCTAATCTGGACTTCTGTCTTGGGCCCAGGGAGTCAAGGGGCCTGGTGCCACTGCCAGCAACGTAGTGCCAGAAGTGCCTGTCAGAGCAGAAGGGGCCTGCTGGACGGTACTAGTAGAGGTGCCTGTCCCAGAGGGGCCTTGCTGCGATGCCTGTCAGAGGAAGCATGCCGGAGGCTGGTGGAAGGGAGGCACCTGTGCGGGCCCCCTTAATCCTCCAACGCAGCAGGTAGGCACACTTTGCAACCCCCCCTTCTGTTAGAAAGTCTTTGTCCCCCGGGTCCTTACCTATATCCCAAGGCCCATATGTCCATCTCCTCCCTCCCCCTCGGGTCCATAACTACCTCTCCCACCAGGTCCATAACTACCTCACATCTGTCCAAGGCCCATAACTACCCCACCCCCACCCAAGGTCCATTACTACCCCACCTTCACAGTGCATAACTACCCGACCCATCCCATGTAAATATCTAGCCCCCACATCCATAATTCACCCCACGGGTCCAGAATTGCTTCCCCCCCAGATCCAGAATTTCTCCCCCACCTACTCCCAGAGTCCGGATATTCATTTATTCCCCCCCAACCCAGATCCAGAATTACTCCCCCCAAAAAAGGTCCAGATTGTCCCCCAAGGTCAAGAATTGCTCCTACCCCACATCCCCCACCCCCCCCCCAGTTCCAGAGTGCTCACCCCAGGTCCAAATTGCTCCCCCCCAGATACGAATTGCTCCCCCCCCCAGGTCCAGAATTGCTCCCTCTCCCCCCCCCCCTCCAGGTCCAGAATTGCTCCCTCCCAGGCCCATAATTTCTCCCTCCCCAGGTCCATAATTGCTCCCCCCCAGTCCTCTATTGTTCCCTTCCAGGTCCATAACTGCTGACCCAGGTTCATAACTGATTCCCTTCCCTGGATCCATAACTGCTTCCCACCCCCGGGTCCATACTGCCCCCCCTTATATCCCCAATATCCCCCCCCCCGGTCCACAATTGCCCTTCCCGTGGTCCACAATTGCCCTTCCCCAGGTGCATAACTGCCCCCTCCAGGCTCCTTACTCATCCCCCCAGAAACCATAACTACTCCTTCCAGGTCCTTATCTCCTTCCCCCTCCCCTACTCCCTCGGCCCACATCTCTCCCCCTCCCCCCGCTCTTCCAAGGCCAATATCTTCTCTCCCCCCCCCCCTCAGGGACCCTCAGTGTGCTGTGGGAGGGAATGTTGATAAGTTAATAGGGGGTCCTGCGCCTTTCATTTGTCCTGGGCCCAGTGTCTGAAGAGAAGATTTTACAGAAGCTCCTAAAACTAACGCTAAACAATGTGGGCCTGGCTAATTGCAATCTAATTTCCTTTCCTAAACCAATTGCCTCCATAATCAACTCAATTTTGTCTTCCAGCCAAATCCCTTAGGCTTGGAAAACTGCTAGAGTTGTCTTCAAAAGTGGCGACAAAGACATTGTCTCGAACTACAGACCTATAGCTATTCTACCTCTGTGATCCAAAGTCATGGGAAAATGCGTTCATTCCCAACTAAGCAACCTTTATAAGGAGTCAAATTTTCTTAGTCTATTTCAATCTGGCTTCAGACCAAATCACTCCACAGTAACAACCCTCATCAAAATGTGCAATGAGATCCAGTGTGGAATGGCACATGGACAGTTGACTGGTGCAATATTCCTAGATTTTGCTAAGGGTTTTGATACTGTTGAGTGTTGACCACGCTATTATGTTAAAAAAGCTCCAGTACACTGGTATTGGACCCCATGTCACCCCGACTGTGCACAGCACTTATATTCTTAAATCCGCCTCCATTAACCTCCTTATAATCTGGCCGCTCTTCTTTCTCGTACCGATCCCCCCCAATTGCTGGAACAAGTTACCCGAGTCCCTCAAATCAGCTGCCTGTATAAGTTCCTTCAAGACTTCTGTTGTTTTCTACTCTATGTAGATGTACGTTTGTAACTGTAACTTGTAATGTTGTCAACTTTACTTTGTGCCCAGGATATACTCGAAAACGAGAGGTAACTCTCAATGTTATTTCTTTCCTGGTAAAATATTTTATAAATAAAAATAAACATGATCTGGACTGGATCTGATAAACTTCTTTATAAATAAACGTGGTCTCGTTATGTTTATATGGCATTATATATTCACATACAAATGGGGATTATATAAACTTCTGTATATGTTTGAGGGTTAAGAAGCATTTTAAAAAACAGCTTTTTTAAAATATATATCAGTTCTGTATTAGATAATGCTTTCTACATTTTGCTTAAAAAAAATGTAACTGAATGCCACTGTCAATGAGTTTTAATACACTGAGCATCCTTTGGCTGCTAATGCAGGTTTTTAGCACACCTCTCTAATTGTGCAAGAGTTAACTGTGGGTTTATACTTATATACACGGAACATACTAATATTCTCTCTATTTCTTTGTGCTATTCACATATCTTTATTAATTGGTTGTGTTTTGCACATTTTGTTTTTACATTAGAGGTGTCTCCCTAATTAGTTTTTTAAAACCAAAGACATAACATAAAACACAGACAAAGCTCAGTGCACATCCAGAAAAACTTATATACGGTACAGTGCCTAAATATACACTGTATAAATACTAATAAATAAAATTGTCTTTTAGTTTAACATTTGGCCAATTGTTGTAAGCCCTTGAGCCAACTGCACGCAACCAACGTTTCAAGGGTCCCTACACATAATAAATTCTTAATAACCTGTGCTTGCCAGAAGAATGTTTATAATAAATCTGTCAATATTAGTTGCAAAAGTTCGAAGTCTGATTGAAGCTTTTATTAACCTGTACATTACCAGGAAAGCACTCTGTAATAGATTTGTCCACATCACACTGTAAGTTCCCCTGAGAGTGGGAGATGCCATGAGTGAGCTTTACCATTAAATGTGGGAGGGAGTGAAGCTTCAATTAGGTAGGATGTTGCCACCCTCCAATCAGCTAAGACTAGCGCACAAGAATTATAAAACATACAGAACACCTACAAGCTCATATTGAACCCACTAAAATACCCACAACATATATATAAGCATATAAGTTTCACAGAAGAGTGGCAATGCACAGGTTATTAAGCATCTATATTAGTGTAGGGACCCTTGAAACGTGGTCTGCCGTGCAGTTGGCTCAAGGGCTTACAACAATTTGGCCAAAATGTTAAACTAAAAGACCATTTTATTTATTAGTTATTTATACATGTATATTTAGGCACTGTACCGTATATAAGTTTTTCTGGATGTGCACTGAGCTTTGTCTGTGTTTTATGTTATGTCTTTGGTTTTAAATATATATCACCATGCTCAGTAGCACTCCTCTGTGAAACTTATATGCTTATATATATGTTGTGGGTATTAGCAATAGGGATGTTTCTTAGTCTGCTACATAACACTGACACTACTGTTTTTAAGCCACTTTGACCCCTACACACAACATACACACAACATACACACAATGGTGGTATTCAGAAAGATTCAAAGACATGTAAAATGTGTGTACAGTATATCAATATTTCTTCAAAGTAAATCTTCTGGAGGACTTACCAGTTTAGAGGATTGAAAAATGAAAGGCAAATTGTCGCAAAAAAAATAAGTAATTTTTACTGGCTAAAAGGAACGGCCACAAGTCTGAGTTATTGGCTGAGCCAGCGGTCTGTGATAAAAAAAATCACTTTAGCTTCCAATATTTTTTTTCTATACTTTTTATTTTTTGCCCTCATTTATTAACTTATTTGCTTTTGTTTCTTCTATTGTTTCTAGAATTTGAAAGAATTTGTATTTGAAGGTAAAAAATAAAAACCCACAGATATTGACAGGGTCACCTGTAGACCACCCCCGTCCCATATATTGTCTTTGAGTTATGATCTATTTTCTTTTATTCTGCATTTCCTCCTCGCTGTCATCCATTTCAAAGGACATATTATGGGTTATGTATATTATTCTGCATGTCAATCACTCAACAAGTAATCTGATTTGAAAGTAAATATTTGTATTTGTTTTTTTTTTTACCTGGTGCACATTCCCAGAAGTGTTCTGGGGAGGGAGTTATTGTCTTCATGGTCCCAAGCAGAGAGTAAGGGTCACATACAGGCATACCCGGGTTTAAGGACACTCACTTTAAGTACACTCGCGAGTAAGGACATATTTTTCAATAGCGCCATACCCCTGTGTCCGTACGTTCGCTTCGCGAGTACCGACACTTATTTTGCCCTACAGACCGCCGTAGTAGTGACGCGCGGATTCCCCTCGCCCAATAGGCAAACGGCAGCTCGCGTTACAGCAGTACAGGCATACCCCGGTGTAACAGGGGACTTATCCCTGTTCACAAGTGTGCCTCTGATCCAGCAGTGTGGTGGTTAAATGCTGGTAGCAAATTAACTAACACCACCTGCCTGGTTAGAGGTGGTAGAAAAAGCCTGCCTTTGAGACAGGAAGTGACTCTCCTAGCTGAACTTGGGAGAGAGAGCAGAAATTGTCTTTGACTCTCACAATAATCTTAAGCCCTGCCAGAAGAAACAGCAGAGCTGCTTACAAGACACAGGGAAAACTTCTGAACCTGAATGCTGACACACCCTGAGGGAAGGGAGCTGAACCAGAGAAGATTTTCCCTCCAAGGAACAGATAAGACTTTCATTATTAAGAGACTGCTTATATCTGCTTATGTCATGCTATGTGTTTGGGGCTGCGAGACATGCTTAACTAGGAGTTGTGAATTGCATGGGATTTCACTAGAAATACTCCCAAGTGAATTAAGCTTTGTTACCCCCCCCCCC
>CM071569.1:45809249-45911162 GCA_036426205.1 Ascaphus truei | reverse complement strand
AGACCTTGTAGAGCACTCGGTGCCAGTGCGTTTTTAAGTGAATTAGCTTTTTTGAAAATGACTGTCGGTCTTTCAGGACTCTTTCACCAGAATGGAGTTCAGGTGGACAACTTGCCAGTGTTTGCGTATTATCTTAAGTTATTTTATGGATGACTATTGTAGTTTGTAAGGAAAGAGAAATCATCAAAGTTCTTTTTAGTTTTTTAGTTTTAACTTTTTCTGATTTTTTATAAGATCTTTCCTTTCTAGACATCACTTTTTCTACGGCATCCGAATAACTTGATTCTAATAGTTCTTTTCCCTAACCGTTCTGCATTAAAATAAGATGTGTATTGAACACGTCTACTTTCGAACAGTTCCTTAACACTAACGTATTTGACCAGATGGTACATTTTGTAGCCATTTCGTGTGATGATGGCAACTGAAGGTGTGATAAAGTTGTTAATATCGACTCTTTGAAGAAGGTTTGAGTAATAATCTCCACCCTCTTCTATGAGCACAGGTCAGGTCCTTCCAGGAAATTAACCCTTTTCCCCGACTGTATTCCACAGTTGATTTGAGGTTGAGTAGGTTGCGTACGATATTGTATGAATTTTTGAGACTTTCCTCAACATTTTCCCCCCCCCCCCCCCCCCTCTCAAAATAAAGAAATATATCGTCGATATATCCTCCACCGGCACAAGATCCCACACCCAGCTTGCAATCGACACCAAATATGTCTTCCTTCCATGAAAACCAGAGAAGATTTGCATAGCCTGGGTGCAAATTTGTGCCCATGTCGGGTACCACACTTCTGAAGGTATATACTCTTCAAACAGGAAATAGTTATGCTCTAGGATAAATTTTACCCGTTCTAGGAAAAGTTAGCTGGTTAGGAGGCATATTATATCCTTAGATACGCTCTATCTATGGCATCATGTCATCATTGGACTAAGACACGTATATAAACGGAATTTATATAGCATGTGGCAAGAAAAACATCTTCTGACCATTTTGGTTATTTAGAACTTGCAGAAGGTCTGTAGTGTCTTTCAGATTATAAGGACGGAAGTTCTTTCACATATTCTGCAGATACGTGTCTATAATGCCGACACGTTTGGAGTCACGGGAATCTATACCCGCTTATTATGGGTTTCGGGGGATTTACTAAACTCTTATGGAGTTTAGGGAAGATAGTAAAAGATGGGTCTCTAATGGGATGTTTCGTGTATACAAAAAATTGTATTGCCTCAATTCATATGACTCCATCTGTTTCACCCTTATCCAAGCAAAGTTTTTAATTTGCAACAGAAAGTCTGAAGGTTGGACTTTTTTTACAGGGTTGTGTGTGTAGTGTGTTTAAACCCTAAAATCGCCGATGTTGCCTCAGATATTAGCTCTTACCTGTGGAATAAGCCACTCCTACTACCTATCTGCTTGTAATACAATGCTCAGTAATCTTTCTGCAGGATTTTTTGAGGGCATCTCTTTCGTTTGTACTCAAGTTGTTCCCAGATTTTGTCAGAATAGCTAGCTTTTCAAAATCTTTCTGAGAACTAGTGTTGTAGAAAGGACATCTAAATTTTACTTCATATTTTTGGGTAAAGGTAGGGATGGTTTTAGACCTGAAGTTATCACAAATTGTTATTCTTTGTGATGTTGCATCATTCCATTGGTTGAGGTCAAACTCTGTATGATCTATTTGAGTATTATTTAGAGTTTTCCCTGAGTTTAAGCTCAACCTCCTCCTGCCTAAAGAATCTTTGATGGTTAATTCACTAGAAATCTTTGGGACATCTAAAAATAGACCGAAGTTACATAGAGCCTACAGTGGGGGCGAACTTTAAACCTTTAGAAATAAGGGACTCTTCGGGTTTGGTTAATCACCTGAGCTCAAAAAATGGTTTTTACCTTATTTCTTGGGTTTCTTTGGGTATTTCTTCTGTCCCCTTCCCCGTTTTCGTCGTTTTTTTCCTTTTCCTTTTCCGAGGAGTGTGATCTCTTCATCAATGGGGCATATATTTTATTATCGTGAAAAGAAGTTGACCCCCCCATCACCTAAAAATCCCTTCTTGTTATTAAATTACACCACCTTCATGAAACATTTTATATCTTTGGGTTTCTCGTTGTTCTTTTCTATGTATATACTAATTTCCCCTTCTGACGTCAAATCTATACTATAGATCTTTCGGGGTTCTATTCTATGCTTACTGAGTTTTAGCATATTATTGCCTGTTGTGGTGGAGTTCTATATGTTTTTGTCCTCCAATTTCTCCTTTACGGACTTGTTCCATAGTTTTTAGGGAGTTGTATTTTCTAGGTTTGTTCTTTCCTTAGATGTGTCATTTTTAGGTGTGGGTTTTTTGGGAGTTATTTTGATTTTTCAATGGTTTTATCCACGTTTTAACAGCCCTGGATTCAATTTTCTCAAGTTTTCTAGGGGGCCGTTCGTTGTTAGTCATCCTCAATCATCTCAAAAATTTCTTTACTTTTTTGTAATTGTTTTTTCATAGTTTATCTAATTTCTTTTGCAGTTGGGCATTTGTCTCTTTGAGAGAGTGGTCTGATTCTAAAGTACCTATTCTTCTTCAATCTTTCACCTCTATGTCAATTTGTGAGCACTGATGGTTTTGTTGTTCTTTAACTAGACCCATAGTAAATTAGAAAATTTCTCTAAAAGACCATACCACTATCAAGGAGCTTCATTCCAAATCCAGGATGGATCTTTGTTAATTCTAA
Source organism: Ascaphus truei (assembly GCA_036426205.1). NCBI lineage: Eukaryota > Metazoa > Chordata > Amphibia > Anura > Ascaphidae > Ascaphus > Ascaphus truei. The sequence goes on along the minus strand of CM071569.1, from coordinate 45,908,444 downwards.
GGCCTCTTGGGACTCTTCTATTTAAAACATATTGCTCTAAAAAGGGTAACCCAAAATTTCTAATATCTTTAGTTAAAAACTTCTCCAATTATCAAATTCTGATGCCGAGGATATGTGCTTCCCCCTATAATAGGGGCGTTATCCAGATTTAATTTCAGAATAATATTGAAGTCACAGATCTATGTGTCTTCTAGAGAAAATATTGGAGCAGTTGTATCTATTTCTATATCTTCCATTGTGAAAAAATAGTGCAGCCTTATCTTAATAAAACAAAACAATATATGGAAAAACAAGATGGCGCTCAATACACAAACCAAGGATAATATATATATAAAACACTAAATCGAAAATGCATCATGTATATTAATGTGAATATGAACACAAAAAATAAACAAATAAAAGTAAAGACCTCCAAACCCTTGGCCGGACTGTTTTCAAGGTCCACACGACACATTGGAAGAAAAAACCAGGGGAGCGTTGATACCTTTAAAAAGAAAAAGAAAAAAAGACAAACATAGGGCAACCTGGTAGCAAAATATGTTATAGTAGCTCCCAGCCGGGGCACCACCATACTAAGGCAAATGCCTAATGGGATATGCAGCAGGAACAATACGGAGGAAGATAATATAGATAGAAAAGAGAAGCACACGTGCAGTATCCATAAAATACAGTTGTTTATCCAAAATAATGAAAGTGGAGGCTACAGAATCCCAATGGGATACAGCATTGACGGTGGTGATCTCCCAAGACCACATAACAGCGTCTCTGTGTCAGCAAAACCGCCACGGGTACACTTCAGCCTGGAGCCGTCTCGTCACTTCGCGTCTTGGGGCCGTCAAGTCACTTCCGGTTGCGCCGCGGTAGAAACACAGCTACGGGTACCCAGGCACTCTCTCTTTTGATTGTGAGGTCACGCTCAACGCGTTTCGCCGTTCTAGCAGACGGCTTCGTCAGGAGTAGCAATGACTGTCCTGGGTGTCTTATTTATAACCATATACTATCAACTCCCCTCCTCCATAGGATAATTGATAGAACATCCCCCAAAATCACGGGCCAATTAATCAAGTGACCGCACCACGGGAAATACATATATTTATAAAAACAATGATAAACATATAATTATACAATCATAATAAAATACTTAATAGTCCTAAACTATAATAAAATACACATTAAAGTATTAAAAACACATCAACTACACACTCTGTCCTAGTCATATTGGCGGGCGATAGATGAATCTTTAAAAGAAAGAAATTGAGGTGGATACAACTTCAAATTCAGTCATCTTTGAAATGAGGCATAGTTACAAGGACATCTTGACTGTTTTAGACATAGATCGGACCACAAAGACTGAACTCCAGTCAATAAAAAATGCTCTCAAAGAGGTGAAAGAAATTGAAGAGAGAATAGGTACTTTAGATCAGACCACTCTCTTCAAAGAGAAAGATGCACAACTGCAAAAGAAATTAGATAAAATGGAAAGAAACAATTACAATTACAACAATTACAAACAATTACAAAAAAAAAGTAAAGAAATTTTTGAGAGATGAGGAGGACTACAAAGACGGGCCCCTAGCAAACTTGAGAAAATTGAGAAAATTGAACCAGTGCTGTTAAAACAGTGATTAAAACCATTGAAAAATCTAAAATAACCCCCAAGAAAACCCACACTAAAAAGGAACACCTAAGGGAAAGAAAAAAAACTAGAAAATACACCCCTAAAAAAACTAGGAAAAGTCCGGGAAAGGGAAAATTGGAGGAGGACAAAAACATATAGAACTCCACACAACAGGGCAATAAATATGCTAAAACTCAAGTAGCTAGAATAACCCGGAAAAGATCTATGAGTAGATTATGACTCAGAAGGGGAAATTTAGTATACAATAGAAAAGAACAACGAGAAGCCCAAAGAGTAAAAATGTTTCAGAAGGTTGGGCTTAAGTTTAATAACAAGAAGGATTATTTTTTAGGGGAGGGTGGGGTCAACTTCTTTTCAGGGAATAAATTCATATGCCCCATTGATGAGAAGAGATCACTCCTCGGAAAAAAGGAAAGGGAAAAAAAAACGACGAAACGGGAGGAAGGGGACAGAAAGAAATACCCAAAGAACCCAAGAAATAGGTAAAAACATATTTTATTGAGCTCTAGGGTATTAACCAAACCCGAGAGAGTCCCTATTTCTAAGGTTTAAAGTTCGCCCCCACTGTAGCTCTAGTAACTTCGGTCTATTTAGATGCCCAAAGTTTCTGAGGAGAAATTAACCATCAAAAGTTCTTGAGGCAGAAGAGGGGTTGAGCTTAGAACCAGTGAAAACTCGAAAATAGACTCTAAATAGATCAAACAGAAGTTGACACTCAACCTAATAGAGATATGACAAAATCACAAGAAATAACACATAGTGTGAAACATTCAGGTCTAAAAACCATCCTTACCTTTACCCCAAAACTATGAAGGTAAAAATTTAGATGTCTTTACACAACTAGTTCAGAAGATTTTGAAAGCTAGCTAGTTCTGACCAGACATCTGGGAACAACTTGAGTAAAAACGGAAAGATGCCCTTCAAATCCTGCAGAAAGGTACTAGCATTGTAATAAACAAGCAGATAAGGGAGGAGGAGTGGCTATTCTCAACAGGGAAGACTAATATTCGGATTCGTGAATTTGATGGAGTTTTGTATGGTGATAAAAACCACTTACACACCCTTAAAAAAAAATTCCAACTCAGACGTTTCGTGCAAATTAAAAAACTTTGCTGGATAAGGGGAAACAAGATGGAGTCATAAATGAGAGTGAATACAAGTTTTTGTATAAAGAACATCCCATTAGACCCTCTTTTACTATCTCCCTAACTCCATAAGAGTTTAGTAAATCCCCCAGGAAGACCCATAATAGCGGGTATAGATTCCATGACGTCCCCAAACTTGTCGGCATATATAGACACGTATCTGCAGAAATATGTGAAAGAACTTCCGTCTTATCTGAAAGACACTACAGACATTCTGCAAGTTATAAATAACCAAAAATGGGAAGAAGGAGGGTTCTTGCCACATGCAGATATAACTTCGTATATTAGTTTATTAGTCACAATGATGGACCATGATGCCATAGATAGGCGGTTATGTAAGGATATAAATATTGCCTCCTGAACAAGCTAACTTATATCCTAGACGGGATAAATTTATCCTAGAGCAATAACTATTTCCTGTTGAAGGAGTATATACCTTCAGAATGTGTGGTACCGCATGGGCACAAAAATTTGCACCCAGCTATGCAAATCTTCCTCGGGTCATGGGAGGAAGACCATATTGTGTCGAGTGCAGAGCTGGGTGGGGGATCTGTGCCTGTGAGGAGATAATCGACATATATCTTTATTTGGAGAGGGGATGAGGAAACTCTAAAAGATTCATACAATATCTTAACGAAAACCTACTCAACCTCAAATTCACACTGTGATAGAGTCGGGAAAGGGTTAATTTCCTGGACTGACGTGCCATAGAGAGGGTGAGATAGTACTCAACCTTCTTCAAAGACGTCGATATTAACAACTTTATCAACCTTCCAGTTGCCATCACCCGAAAGGCTACAAAATGTACCATATGGTCAAATACGTAGTGGTTAAGAGGAACTGTTCGAAAGATGACGTGTTCAATACACAATCTTTATATGCAAGAAAGGTTTAGGGAAAAGAAATATGAAGAGCAAGTTATTCAGGATGCAGTAGAAAAGTAGGATGTCTAGAAAGGAAAGAGCTATAAAAAAAATACAGAAAAAGTTTAAAACTAAAAAGAACTTTGATTTCTCTTTCCTTACAAATACAATAGTCAATCCGATAAAATAAAAAGATAATACGCAAACATGGCATAGTTGTCCAAATGACTCCATTCTAGGTGAAATAGTAACCTGAAAAGACGACAGTCATTTTCAAAAAAGCTAATTCACTTAAAAAGCACTGGCACCGAGTGCTCTACAAAAGGTCTGTAAAGAAATAATAGGTGGTTACCCAATAAAAGGTTTTTTTGGGTTGTACCACTGCCTGGCATGTAGACATAGATCGGATGACAAGTTTGGATTCCAGTCTAATATCCTGAAAGAAAAGTTTTTCATAAAACAACACATTACGTGTAGATCAGAATACGTGGTTTACCTAATAAGGCCTTGTGGCTTCAATACGTAGGCCAGACCACTAGGCCAGTTTAAAACACGTATTCTGGAACACATTGGTAATGTGCGTAGAGGGGTCACTACTATTTTTTATATCACTTTATTAATACACACCCAAAGTGACACTTCAGGACTAAGTTTACAGTGCTTGAACATTTGTTCTGCCCATGGAGAGGTGGGGACAGGAATGTTGCACTAAAAAAAACGAGAAGAGTTTTGATCTTTTCTCTCAAAACCTTAGTACCACACCATGAAGTGGGACTTTGAACTTGTGTTTTCTTTAATTTGGTGATTTTTTTCATTTTTTCTATTTTTCTGTAATTTTATATTATATCATGATTTAGATGGGATTGCACTTTATTTCATATAGATATTTAAATATTCTTTGAGAGGCATTTTTTATGACTGGAGTTCGATCTTTGTTGGTCCGATCGATGTTCTAAAACAGATCAAGATGTCCTTGTAACTATGCCTCATTCAAAAGATGACTGAAATTGACAGTTGTAATCTAACCTAATTTCTTTGTCTTTTAAAGATGCATCTATCGCCGCTCAATATGACTAGGACAGAGTGTGATAGTTGATGTGTTTTTATTACTTTAATGTGTATTATTATGAGTTAGGAATATTAAATTATTTATATGATTGTAAATTATATGTTTATCATTGTTTTAAATATATGTATTATCCTGTGTGCGGTACCACATGATATAATTGGGCCCGTGATTTTGGGGGATGTTCTATCAATTATCCTATGGAGGAGGGGAGTTTGATAGTAGTATGGGTATAAATAAGACACCCAGGAACAGGTCATTGCTACTCCTGACGAAGCCGTCGCTAGAACGGCGAAACGCGTTGAGCGTGCCCTCACAAATCAAGAAGGAGAGAGTGCCTGGGTACCGTAGCTGTTTTCCTACCGGCGGCGCAACCGGAAGTGACGTGACGGCCCCAAGACGGAAGTGACGAGACGGCTCAGGCTGAAGTGTACCGTGGCGGTTTGCTGACACAGAGCGCTGTGATGTGGTCTTGAGATCACCAACCGTCAATTGCTGATATTCCCATTGGGATTCGTTAAGCCTTCCACTTTATCAGTTTGGATAAACTGTATTTTATTGGATACTGCACGGTGCTTCTCTTTTCTAAGATTATCTCCTCCGTATTGTTCCTGCTGATATATCCCATTGGCATTTGCCTTAGTAGTGGTGGGCCGGTGGGACTCCCTATAACAATTTTGCTCAGGTTGCACTATGTTGTCTTTTTTCTTTTTCTTTAAAGGTATCAACGCTCCCTGGTTTTTTCTTCAATGTTTCGTGTGGACCTTGAAACAGTCGTCCAAGGGTTGAGTGTCTTTACTGTTATGTGTTATTTTTTGGTGTCAATTCACATTAAATAGCATGATTTACCTATTTAGTGTTTATATATATATATTATCACTGTGGTTAGGTATTGAGCGCCATCTTGTGTGTTCCATAGAACTGAAGCCCCTCCCAAGTCTCCACTTCACCATGATTACAAACCAACTTTAAAAAATGCTTTACAAATAAAGGTGTAAAAAAAATTTGGGGGGAGGAGTCGCAAAGATTTAACCTGTGAAACACGTCAGTGCCACTTTGTTGCTATGAGGGACTATAAAAAAAAAAACTTTCAATTGGGATATGCTGTGAGTACTTCATTTCTAATTACCACATGGTCCTTTAAAGTACATAGCAGATACTGCCAAGAAAGACATACATGTCATATCCAGTGCAGCATAAACATGCATTTTATATTGTCATACTGTTACATAGCTCAACCATAATACACATATTACCTTATACACAGTGATGCATCTTGTATTGTGCATCAATCCATCTGGTGTCTGCAATCTGAGCAAGAGAATAACAGGTGTCCTGGTCCAGGGTAGAGATGAACCAGTTCTCTTGCACAATGAGCTTTGGCCTTTGACTTAATATTTTTTGTCAATTCTAATGATAATATTTGTATTACTATATACAGTATATAGTGCTGATGGTATACGTAGCTCTGTGCGTACAATGTTACAGCCAGAATGAGTTTTTGTCCCATAGAGCTAATAATTTTACTTTTGTGCCGGAGGCACAGGGGGAGATACATTGACTTGTCCAAGGTCAGAAGGAGACTGGGCATTAGGATTTTAACTGGGTTCACCCACTTCAAAGTTCAAAGGCAGCAACATTACCACTGACCTTCTCCTTCAGCCCTATAATTTGATATCAAAAATATTTTTGTCCAAAGCCTCAACAAAAACCTGATATATTTTTACCTCAATAGTTTTTTTTAAACTGTGTGAGACTTGCCCAATCCCACAAGAACAACATATGTTCTCCCTAAATGGAGAAGCACCTCTTCTGAATCGTATTGTAGACAAGTTAATATACTGTATAGTGTTCATATACTGTACATGTATTTATTCTATTATAAAAGCAGAGCTAAGGAAGTCAAACTGTTGTGTGGGCAGAGGCAAAGGGCCTAGCTCAGCTCTGACAGAAAACATTTACAGCAAGTCAATATTTAAACCTTCAGGATAATATTACGAAGTGTAAACACAATCCTGATTTCCTTATTGTTTTACAATGCAAAGCAGAGATAACAATGTTCATAACAGGGTAATCAGCAGCACTGGGTGCCCAGGAGTTACCATTTGGTGCGATCAACATACAAGGCCACAGGCCCATCTGGGTCTAAAGACACTCAAGGTTTGTGTTACTGTGAGGTAATATTGATCAAAAGGAATAAGCTGAAATTGCCCTGTATTTATTTTAAAGGATATACAGTCGGCCAGTTGAATTTCCATGGGGCCTCGGAATGAGGAAGCGTTTGTCAATCTAGTGTGTTCATTACCCTTTCACCACCCTGTCCTTCAATCAGAGGACCAATAAAGACGAGGGGATGGGGGGCTCTGGCTGTACGAGCACTTGCTGATCTCACAGTGACATCACACAAAAGGGAGGAGCCAGAGGAAATCAAACCCCTCCCAAGTTTTAAAAAAAAACTAAAAAAACTTATAGGTGTTAGATATGAATAAAAACTGTATCAATTACCCAGATGAGACTCCTTAAAGTTGTCACTTGCATTAGTTCACTTTGGCCCTAAGAGGGATTGTCCCTTTAAGCTCCTCCCTTCATTTTTGCTCTTCATTTAACTTCACAACTCATTAACCTGAAAACTACCAGCCACACTGATATAGGAGAGTAAGAGATGATGTTATTTTTGTGACCTGCTTCTAGCTGTTACTAATGCTGCTGGGAAAGGCCCAAGCTGCAGTTGTTTCCAGACTTCTAGGGTAAAACACCCTGTTTGCAGCAATACCGTATCAAAGAAAGGTGAAAAGGATCAAACCAATCAATGGAGCAATGCTCCTGGGAGCAGAGAGATGAGCTATATAATTGGCATGTACATGGGGTTTTGTTGGGTCATGAAAATTGCGTATGAGTGAAATGAGAATGTAATGATGATAAAATACTGGAAATATTTATCTTTTTTTTCCATGGAAGACAAATTACACAATCTGTCCGGTGAGTTAGTCAGATTTTTCATATCGTCCTGAAAAATTGGCCTTTCGAATTACACAAAATACATGATATTTGGCTGTATTCACTATCAAAATGTTTTACCTACTACCCTTCATCAACATCCTTTATAATACACATAAGAGGTTTTCTTAATTAAAAAATAAATAAAATAACATAGCTAGATATTGATATTTTAATAATCTCCAAAGAATGTAACATTTAGAGGCCATCATAGTGTAAATTGGACAGCCACGGTCCTATAGTATGTAATTTTTGTGCAATTCTTTTTTTTTTTTTTCCAACTTCAAATTTATATTGAATTTTTCCATATCAAATAAAACATTGCATATTCAGAAATTTCAAACGCGGAATAAAAATATTCTTATAAAAATTGTAACATGTTATCTGTTTGTAAACAAACAAAAGATAAAAGACACACACAAAAAAAAGAGGGGGGTGAAGGGGATAGCAGGTGTGAGATCTCTGCTTTTGTTATTTTACTATTACTCCTTTGTGAACTCTCTTCAACTTTTTTACGTAGTTCTTTAAGGGTAGGGATTTTATTTCCTAGCTCGTACTTGGCGTCACCCAATCCATATCTGTTTTATTTATATAGTCAAGCCACTTACGGTTTTAAATGATCGTTTAGCCTTGAAATTAGACATGGATGGTTTCAATATTGACAGAAGTGATTATTAAAATGTGTCTCTCACGCCTCCCATTTCAATGTAAAAAAAAAAAGGCAGAACGAGCTACTCTCGATATATGCACGGTTTCTGGAGTTAGGGACCTTATCACTATATACAAATGTGACCACCCAGTTACCTTTCAGTGCTCAGATCCCATAACAGAGATGTCTCTGTAAAGATCTACATGATTTCGCAACGACATCTATATAATAATATTCAAAAGAAGACCAATGATTCCATTTCATTTGTTACTAAATATTACCACATGTAAAAAATATGTTTAAAAGCAGATGTTGATTAAAAAAAAAAAAAAAAAAAAACATAGTCCACAGACCATCTTCCAGAGAAATTTTGGGGGAGAAGAAAAGAAAATAAACAGCCGAACACATCTGCATATAATTACCAAGAAACAGTCAAAGAAAATAAATTTGTTATTATTTCAACAAGCAAAGGGTTTGTCATGATCTGTTATCCCATTGATTGGTTTTACTGGCTATGCACTTGTTTAACCCAGGCTGTGCCAAAAAGCTGTGTAATGCGGCAGGCACAAGTTTATAGGGATCCCTGTTAGAATGGACATGACGCAAAAGGTGACACACTGTGTGCTGGTTTGTATGACATTTCCCAGAATCCCTTGCTGCAGTAGAAACACTATGCTACGAGATAATGGTGAAAAGAAGCGTTACAGACCTGTCTGAGACATGTGAATGTGCTCACAAGTTATATTTTTATTCCCTGTTATCCTACTGATAAAAAATACTTATTTTCAGAGGTTCAACACACAGATTTATTTTTATCTTTGTGATGACACCATTTTAAACACGTCGAAGGGGGAAATGATGTCCCTGACTTTCCATATACATGGGGCCATTTGTCTGTTTCACCACAAATACAAGTAACTCCTTCAGTGCTGGAGGGCTCAGCAAAGCATTAAGGATTTCGTTTAAACGCTTTGCTTTTACTTGACAACCTTAGGGCTACAACCAATTACAAAAAAACAATAAAAACATCAAGAGTCCATGACCTTTTTTTTCTTCTGCATCTGCAATGCTTGGGGCGCCCTTTATGCTTCTTTAAATGCAGATAACTGGGACAAACATACTTGCTCCTAAAGAGCAATTAGGTTGAATTCCATGCACAGATACACAGAGTTGCAGGGAAGAGGAGAACCACTAGTATGCATGTTTCCCTTACTATCACGATAAAGAGCCAATCTATCTTCCTTTACCAGTTCCAGGGTTTACTTTTTGCCTCTACAACATCCCCTAGAAAGATGACATGCAGACTCGACCCCACTGCAGTGAAGACGTAGATTGTCATGCTTTCCCAAGTCTACCCTCTTTTTCTCGTATCTCATTCACAGCACATCGTTGTGTTATTAATCTAATCCTGCCACATATGCGGAATCTTTATTCACGGAACTATACAACAAAAAAATGCAGTGCGTATCTAATGTAAACATCCAGGATAAGTATGCAGTATTTCCAAACAGGCTAAAACAAGAACATGTGTTTATACCCCGGATGTAAACACATTGATAAACGTACAGCACATATACTGTATCTGCAGGCAGTGAACCAACACTTTGGTTTTCTTAAAGCAGCAATCCCATTTTGTTTAACATTATATATGTAACGGGTATTCCCTCCTTGTCTGACCCACCCAATCTCACATTGGCCCGTGTGGTCTAACCGGTCCCCATTACGTGATCGTGTATGGTGGTGCACCTGCAGGTAACAGGACTCCTGAGTCTCTGCAGGATGGTATAGGGGATGTCATCAGGAACAGGTAGCTGAGGTAGTGGGTGCGAGTCCTACCTATATCATGTGCAGCGCCTCCACCTCATCAGGATCTGTGCTTCCGCAGGGAGTGTGAGGAACTCCTTCTGGGGGTCTCATCCACTGTGGAGTAATCTCACCACTCAATGGGGGATCTTTAAACAGGGCATTTTATTGACGTACTCGATGTAGTAGAATGCCCAATGCAGCTCTCAGCTCTAGCCGCACATTTCTCGTGCTGTCTTTGCCAGGTACACCTCCCAATTGGAGTGGGATCCCCTCTCCCGTACGGAGATCCCAGTGCCAGGTCCCTGGACACAGTCTGGCCTTGACAGGCTTGATTTGGAAAACCCGTGCCACTAGTTACAGCACTAGTGGGCACCAAGCTATCCTGCAATCCCTTTCACAGGAGCCAAACACATCAGCAACAACAAACTAACTTGACAGTGTTGTGCCTTATATACCTCAGGGGGCAGGCACATCTCTGAGGTCACTATCCAGGGACTCAGAGCATGCAGCCACTCCCATCCATGCATAGGGCACCTCACCAGGGTGTGAGGGAAAACCTCCATAACTACTGCTGGCATTCCTGTACTTACCAGGGTTTACTGCCGACAGAGAAGATTTCTGCAGTCCATTATTATGCATGGCTACATACTCCCCCTGGTGAATCCCCACCGTCCCGGCTGGGACCTAAATTTGGTGTACCTTGCACCAGGAAACACTGCAAAAGAACACACAAATTAGATTTCAAACATCATTGATTTTCCATAATAATGTAACGTAGAGCACACACTGACCAGCAGGGAGCGCTAGACTAAGCACAGACTCTTCCTATTCAGGCAACCTAATAGTAGTATCTAGGGTCTGGCTTTTTCACCTCCTTCCAGCTGCATCGGTCACCGTGACACTGTACTCCCGGGGCAGACCTCGCTCATTGCGGTACACTACTTTGTGCATGTAGATGCTACGCCCGATAGTCCATACCCTCATCAACTCAGAAACTCTCTGCTCAGCCTGAACGCCCGTAATGGCACCCCCCTTGTTGACAATATAATACTCAATGTCATTTAGGAGCCACCTCTCTCTATTATCTTCGATCTCCCGCATAAGGGGTTCTGGAACATAAGGGTACTCAAGCCAATGAGACCTTTTATATTTAGCCGCGATAGCTCGCTCAGCACGACAGGCCCAGGTCAATTTAGCATATCCCGCCCTCCCCAGCAATATCCATGACAGGGGTTCGTCTGAATCCACTGGATCCTCTAATCCCTCTGGACCCTTTGGCGTGATTAAGCCTCGCCTAATCTTACCCCACCTCGTTGGCAACTCTTTAAGGTAAGCCTCATCATCAAACTCGCCCGTATCCCACCAGTGATCTACCACCCCATCTCTTTCCAGAATTAATCGGGTGCGATCAAGCCATGCTACATAGCCCTCATACAACGGCACCCACCATCTAGTTTCCCTGAGCTCTTCCTGACCTGACTCTAGGGATTCATCTTCTTCGGGCCCCCCAGAAGATACCCCCGAGGTACCCTCAGATGGTGCCGCAATTCCCCGGTGCCGCGACTTGTTCCCAATTGTGACACTCAACGCACTAGGACAGTCACTAGACACCGACACCTGTCGGGAAATCCTCCCTCCTCCCACCAATCCATCATCAGACGTTCCCCAGTCCAGGCTCCCTGTCCATTCCTCGGAAGTGAGCCAGGAATCCCCTGACATCCCCAGACTAGAAGATGACCCAAACATGAAAACGACTGGGGCAGGGACTTTATCTAAGGCTGTGGGGCTAACTTTGGGAGTGAACGGGGTTTGGGGATAGGGCCGGACAGTAGGCATCGGCAGGGCTACGACCTGCTCCTCGGCAATACCTGGCTCAGCTCCGCCACAAAGTCTCTCCACTTCGCCAGTGCTGGGACTTTTTACTCTCCGGATCGATCGCCCATTCCTCCTCGACGTAGGCGACCGGCTTCCGCTGCTCGACCGTAGAGGCGCGATCATTTCCCACTTGACCCCGCTCTGGTCATCAGGAACATTCTCTGTGCATGCACATGCCTCGTCGCCATCTTGGGTTGGGTCCCCAATCGAGACCTCTTCCTCCACAAGGACATCCGGCAACGCCCTGCTCCTGCGCGATCCCGTCTGGGCCTGGCTCCACTCTTCCTTGCTCACCACCCCCGAAGCCTGCGATAGACACGGCTTTGCCTTACTATGCCGTAGGGTCGGGGTGGATCGACCTCCATCCGAACCGCTAGTCACCAAGCCCGTGGGACTCCGCTGCTCGGGTTGTCTCGGTACTGGTGACACGCGACTCCATGTCTCCACACCACGAGGGATGGCATCTCGCCAAGGCGTACCACTGGTATGGTACTCAGGCATTAAATCCAGCACATCCGACAGCCTTGCGCACTCCTCGTCCGAGGACTCTAGCTTCGCATTCGGTCGGGGCATCCCGTTAGGTGATTACCGATGTGCCCCTATCTTGTCACCCCGTCGATAACTATGTTTTTCTTTCTTGAAAACCCGCCCTGGTCCCGGTTCTTCGGGACCCGTGGTTTCCCGCCATAATGCGCCCGGAAGCTCTTCTGCCAACATAGGGACATCTTCCTTGGCTTCCACCGCTTGCACTGGCACAAAAGTTGGCATGGGCCACAGATACTGCAGTCCACAATGAGGGCATCGGGCCTCACTGCCCACGGCTCCGCCCGGCAGTCTGCACTGCAGGCAGAGACATGCCACAGTCTCTACACCCTCTACCCGGAGGATCAGGAAGCCTCCTGGAGCCGAATAGGGATGCGTGGTGATCAACGGACTCTGTTCCTTTTGATCGGGTACACCAGCCTTATTCACTAGCGGGAGTACTCTCTTCAATGGCCTGTACTGGTCAATGGCTCTTCGCAACTGGAGTGCAGGGGCTGGTTTGGCAACCCCTCCTCCTACCTTCTCCATCCGCATCCGGTGGAACTGTAAACCACTCCCCCTGGTTGAAACTAGAGGGAGGTCTCGTATACTTGTAGGCTGACCCAGCACAGGGGCGGAGTGAGTCATAGTCCATGAGGGCGCGGCTCCAACTTTCGCGCCATACTCCCCAACAGGGTGGGGTTTTCGCGTTGGCACCACTCCTGGCCAACAATCAGCAAACTGCAAAGTTGCAAGACTTTCTGCAGCTGGCCCACGCGGTGTCCCGGGAACGCGGGAACCGCCATCTTGGTTCGTACTGTCTCTTTGAATCACATTTGAATCACATTTGAGCGTTTGGTTGTTTGTGTATCGAATGATAAGCAAGTCCATTTCGTTCCTCCCATCTGACAATACTGTTTTCCTCGCTGTCCTCGGGGTTACCATCCCAAGGGCATAAGCAGGACAAACACGGCGCAGCCGCAGCTTTCACGCCATTCCATAACAGGCTCACAAAAGTCTCTTCTGTAGCTTGTTCCTCATCCTCTCACAGAACAGGTGCGATCTCTTCCTCAGCCTCCGTCCGCCATCCTGGACCTTCTGCGCCTAGCAGATCCTCCATTCTTGCGGTTCTCTCTCGGCCACTGAATATTGGATTCTTGTACATGGAGCTCCACTCTGCAGGGCAGATACCACATCGATACAATAAAAATGCCTTGTGCACCACCTTGTGTACCTAACGTAGATCTGACTCGTGTTGCACTACCTCAGGCTAGGCTCACTCTCTCGGTGTCTACTGTATCTCCTTCCTCCCAGTCTGTGCTCCTCTTGGTAAGTGGTCTGGAATAGAGACTAGAGTACTCTGGCTCTTCCATGCAGTACTTGGGCGTCTACCTACTGTTGGCTAGCCTAGCGCGGACCCTTCCAGAATTCCTGTCCTAAGTTACCAGTTTATCCCTTCAGGCATCCCCCACCAGCGCTACCTCAAGGCGACTAGAACAGCTATAGCCCCCCTCTCCAGACCCACTAACCCCTTGCAGGATCCCAGGTCGTCTGTGCGGTCTGCAGCTCCAGCAGCTCCCCGACTAGCCCTGGCTCCATCCCACGCAGCACAAAGTGGCAGCAGACACTCTCCCTGGTTCCTAGTGTGCCTAGCAAAAGCCTGTCCTGTTGACAGGTATCTCAGCAGCGCCTCCAAATGTAACGGGTATTCCCTCCTTGTCTGACCCACCCAATCTCACATTGGCCCGTGTGGTCTAACCGGTCCCCATTACGTGATCGTGTATGGTGGTGCACCTGCAAGTAACAGGACTCCTGAGTCTCCCGCATGATGGTATAGAGGATGTCATCAGGAACAGGTAGCTGAGGTAGTGGGTGCGAGTCCAACTTACTTCATGTGCAGCGCCTCCACCTCATCAGGATCTGTGCTTCCGCAGGGAGATGGTCCTGGTGAGGAACCTCTTCGTGGTGTCTCATCCACTGTTGAGTAATCTAACACTCACACAGTGGGGGGTATCTTTAAACAGGGCATCTTTATTGACGTACTCGATGTAGTAGACTGCCCAATGCACTCAGCTCTAGCCCACATTTCTCCGTCTGTCTGTCCCTTTGCCAGTACGCCCTCCCAATTGGGTGGATCCCCTCTCCCCATAGGGAGATCACCCAGTGCCAGGTCCCTGGACACAGTCTGGCCTTGACAGGCTTGATTTGGAAAACCCGTGCCACTGTTACAGCACTATGGGCACCAAGCTATCCTGCAATCCCTTTCACAGGAGCCAAACAACATCAGCAACAACAACTAACTTGACAGGTTGTGCCTTATATACCTCAGGGGGCAGGCACATCTCTGAGGTCACTATCCAGGGACTCAGAGCATGCAGCCACTCCCATCCTACATAGGGCACCTCACCAGTGTGTGAGGGAAAACCTCCATAACTACTGCTGGCATTCGCTACTTACCAGGTTTTACTGCCAACAGAGAAGATGTCTGCAGTCCATTATTATGCATGGCTACATATATAGATATATATATTTATATATATATATATAATGTATATTGTATATATATAGATATATATATATAATATATATATATATATATATATATATATATATATATAAATGATTCGAACTTGAGGGCCCCACGGAGCTCAACTATTTGTAGCTCTGGGGTCCCCTGGTTCAACAGGTACGCAGCAGTGACGTTCCCCGTGTTCCTCTCCCAATAGAAAGTTGCAAACAATGGCGTTGCCACCTCTATTGGTTGCCATTGTTCCCCTTGGAAATACTGATAATTTCTCTGGTGAGTACCTGCGGGACCGAAGGGTCCTCGGAGCTGATAGTAGCACAGTGTAGCTCTGAATCATGTAAAAACAAACCAAAAATGCTAAAAACAACAACGAAAAAGAAACCTTAATTCATGGGATGTAGATTACATGTTGGTGTATATGATGCATTAGGCATCCTGTATAAACTAGACCCAATATGTGCTCCAACTCACTCTAAGAGAAGCCAAGGTGAAAATATTTCATTTTTTAGTTTATTATTGATATTTATAATTAATAAGGGCAAGTCTTGTAATATATGGTTTTAAATAAGTGTAGCAATATGTTTGAAATCTTACCTGAATATCAATAATTTCAACTTTCGGAAAACCATCAGGCAACAAACGACAACAGTCAAGTGTTGACCAATGTATTTTATGCTTCCATCCTTTACTTTATTTATATGATTGAGTCCCTTCAGTATTCTATACTCCAGCCCTCAAGGGTGACATAGAGGACATGATTTTAGCATACATGTAGGAGATTAAAATCCACACAAAACAATCCCCCTATTTTAGTGTAATAAAGAAAATAATTTGCAAGTGCCTCCACGTCTCACACTGGTTGCCCGGGTTGATGTGTGTGTGTTCATGTCAATACATTTAATCTTTGTATGTGCATGGTTTCAGAAGACTGAAACAGAATCAGGGAAAACTGTGTGTGGTGCATCTATTATACCCTGTGAGTGGTAGCATTTTTTCACCCACTGTAACATTTTGTACCCGGTGTGCAACCTCGTCCTGATATCATTGGGGGGAAAAAGGAACTGCGCAAAAATGTTAGCCCAGATTTAAGAAGTATAAAATACTGTAGTGAAGGAGACTGCTTGTTTTGTACTTCCTTGGCCCAGTATTTATTGTACGATTAGACTGTAGGAAATCCCTGTTAAAATGGGATGAGAACTAAAGAGTGACAAACTTTGGGTTAGACTCACTATGACATTTCACAGAGCAAAGTTTTGTGTCTTCTTCGCTAAGGCAAAGTCATGCATACAAATCTCAGTTTGACAACTCTATCATCCTGTTAGTGTCCAGTTCAGGCTGATTGAAATGTTCTTAAACTAATTCAATTATGTTTTGTCTCTCCATTGACTGAACGATGCAAGCCCAATAACGCTGAGTTTTGGGCAGTTGGAAATGGCATTGCTTAATCAGGGCACTGTTCATTATGTGCCTAGGTTGGGGGATACAGCACGTCCCGCGCTTAGACCCCGCCCCCTGTCCCATGACAAAGCGGCGGACGCGCGCCGCTCTACAAGGCTGGGGGACACCGCACGGATATCACTCAGGCTCCGCCCCGTGACATCACGGGTAAGGCGCACCATGCGCAGGCGCCGCACTACCATGGGCACACGAGGGGTTAACTCTATCTCCAATTACCCTTCACCTGCACTTCTCCCCGCTCCTGCCTATCAGTGGACTGAATATGTCTAGGGGGGCGGGTTTCATTCATTACTCTGCAGCTGTGTGCTGCCCCACCATTGGCTGCCTCCTCCTTTAATACTCAGCCAGCCCTACTGCAAACTGGCTGAGCATAAACCCTGTTTATGGACTTGTGTTTGCCTCAAACACCCTGCTGCCTTGTTGCTGCCTTGTCTTGCGTATCCTATTCCTGTTTTGACCTCGGTTTATATCTGGACCTCCGCCTCTCTGACCCTTGACCTCGGCTTGCTATTGGACTTCTACCTTCTCTACCCCTGGACCCCAGCACCGCACAACAACTATCCGACTTCTCCAATCCCTGACCACGACTAGTATATACGACCATTCTGGTCTCTCCTATCCTGACCCAGCTACACGACCTTACTTTGCACTCCAGCGTGTATTCCAACATCCCCACCTCAGACTCACGGTCCCGTCCTGTTTGTGGTGAGCACTCGTTACACTCTCATACCTTCTCATAGTGCTCGCATCCAGGCTGGCTGGTGTTGTAATCCCCCCCATCTTCCCCCACTCCACAGTGTACTGTTGGTCCCTGAGTGGGGGAGAATGAGATATGAGACCATGAGGGTAGGAGATAAGGGTCTGGGGGCAGATAGTTATGGGCTATGGGGAAAGAGAGATAGAGGGGGGGAATGAGAGAGAGTGATGGAATGAGAGCTAGGAAGAGAGAAGCTGAGTGTACCAACTGCCTACCTGCTGCCCTGGAGGATTGAGGGGACCTGTTAGAGGCCTATGGAGGGGGCCATGGAGGTGCTTGTCATGGGACAAGCTTACAGAATGCTACATCGACAGGCACCTCCAAGGACACCTTCCAGCAGGCCCCCTCTGGCAACACTTTCCAGTAGGCCTCCCTCTTGGGACAAGATATCCAGCCGCCCCTCCCCTGTCGATGACCCTGTCGGTGCTCCTCCGAGATACATATTAATTATATAAACCAAAGAAGAGCGTCACACAGAGCAACTACGTCAAAGTACTCTTCCTTTGAGTATTGAGTGGACACTGATGGAAGAACTGTATTCATATATGCCTATTATAAAATCCAGCACAGCGTTGTTAACATGTGTATGAGCGGTCCCAGTCCATGGAGACATGAATAAATGACTGTTGTACTACAAAAGTTCCTGGTGCCCATTATTCTACAACCTTGCTACCTCATCACCCAGGCACCTGAATCCAGCCCCTGAGTCAAGGTAACCCATGCGGTGTAGCCATATTATACACTCGCATGTAGTCTTCCTAGAAGCCCGGCAGGGAGGGTTACACTACACTTGCTAATTAATTGTACCCGGGTACTACACCTGTTACAGTGATTCTTCTTGGATTCACTGCAGGGGTGTTTCTTGTGCTATTACAATACTATCAGACACTAGTGCAGGATTGACTTTATTGATTACCGTTGCTTGGTGCTGACAATTGGTTTAAGTGGTTTTATTGTTATAGGCTATGGATTGTTTCACTTAATTGTATTGTGTTATGAAATAAATGATTTATATTTTATATACCCTGAGTGCCTCCAAATGCGACCTTCTTCTTTGGTTTATCTATAGCCGCTGCAAAAGATTTAGAATAATACTTGTTCCCATTTTAAAGTGACACAAAGCTTAGTTAGAGCCCAGCGACCTCTCCTCGCTGGCACTTATAACAGTTGGGTTGCAATGATAATTTGATGTTTACCACGTAGAGCACAAGATCTCTCCCTCATGGTTTCTAATCCTCAGATTGCCATAATAACACAACGTATATCTGTGGATATTTATTTACATAGCGCCAACAATATGTGCATCAACTTACAAAAGAGACAACACATTAAGTGCAACAAACATAACATCAGACGCTAGGAAAGGAAGTTCCTGCCCCAGAGATCTTACAATCTTAGTGGTATGCATTGAAACCTACAGAGGTAGCAGGTGAGAGAGTGAGTGCAGTGTGTCGGTGCTTGACCAGCAAACCATTCTGCAGCAACAGAAACTGAAGGGCATCCATTTTGGATATCAAGGGGAATATCCGGGTCATATGAGAACACAGTGGATATGGACAAAGATTGGTAAGTAGTATACAGTTAGGGTTGCCAGGTGGCTTCTCCAAAAATACTGGACACAATGGTGAAAGGTGCGAAGCGCTCGAGACAAGCACACCTCTCACCTCTTTCCGCTCCATGCTGTTTCCTCTTCTCTTTGACCCCACCCCCAGGCTTCTGACACCTCTTACATGTCCAATATTACCTCAAATTTTTTTACTGGACAGAGTGCCCAAATACAGGACAGTCCGGTTCAACACTGGACACCTGGCCACCCTAGATACAATGGGAGGGGTTAGTAGAGATCCACTAACAAATGCATGGCTCCAAAATTGGCAATAAACCTTTAGGATCATGTGTTGCAGGGCCTTCTGGCAGCAAAAGGGTTAATCGGGCTTAGTGCACAAAAAAAACATTTTGTATACAACTTGTCAATAGAATTCGTTTTATTTAAGTGTCATCATCTTTAAAGTGGAAATTTCTGGTTAATTTTTCTTAAAATCCCTTCCAAATGGAGACTCTGAAAAGCCGCCTGCAAACCTCCTAGTGACACACTTTCACTATAGTGTTTCCCCAACTATCACAGGAAGTCACTGAGCTTTATTTTCATAAACTACCCCACAATGATTTGCCTAATGTGCACCACAGCAGCTGTGTGATTAATCATGGACACGCCGGCCCCACCGAGAATGAGGAACCAAAGCGGGATGGGAAACTGCTCAATATCTGTGTGATCTATATAAATGTGTGATCTATATAAATATAGATATAGTGCAAAGTGTATTATCTGCACAGCAGATCGCAAGCCCCTCCATATAGAGAGGGGCTATAACTTTGCAGTAAACAAATAAATGTGTTGTGATTTCATTCTCCAAATTGATGTGGTCTCTATGATGTTCCCACAGATATTTTAATTTACCAAACACAGTTTAGATGAAAATGAGCGTATTTATACAAGGGCTTTTGTGAAGAATTTACAATGCCAGACATTCACAGTTGTCTTCTTGTTCTGGGAAGTTTTGCAAGATGCTAGGACAGAAGCGCCATGTATGGTCACCCTATTGAAATCAGAGTCTAGAAAATGATGTTTCTCCCTAATACAAACCAGTACAAATCACCAGTGACAGTTCTTTAAGGACAAGTATGATCCTCAATCTTTTCAGTGGTTGGAAGGATTAAGTCATGGCTGCTTGTTTTTTTTTTTTTTTTTTTGCTATTTTTATTTCTTTCTGTATCATTTGGACTTGTGCTACTCTGCAGTCCAGGCCTAAAAGTAGCACAGAATCAGATAATTACAAATAAAATAGAAAATATATATTTTTGTATCTAATTTTAGGGGGAATGCTGTTTTAAACTAAATTAATTGCATAGTTACATAGTAGATGAGGTTTAAAAAAGACATGCGTCCATCAAGTTTAACCTATGCTAAATTTAGAAAAAAGAAAACTTTATCAAACTGAATGGGACTGCCAGGGACCCCTGCTATGTTAATCCGATGGGCCATTAGTCTGTCTACAGAAATGTTGCAGCATTACTGGGAGACTGCCCCAGATTTTCCAAGGCAGGGGTTTTGATACTCGTGGCTGCATCTGTATATATATCTATACTTATTGACCCAGAGGAAGGCAAACAAAAAACCCCAGTGACATATCATGCAATGATATCTCATAAGGGGAAAAATAAATTCCTTCCTGACTCCAAGAATTGGCAATCAGATTTCTCCTGGATCAACATCCTTCCCATGTTTGCTTTTTGGTATATCCCTGTATACCTTTCCTTTCTAAAAAGATGTCCAACCTTTTTTTGAACAAATCTATTGTATCTGTGTAACGATGCTCATCTCAAACAGGAAACGGACCTGCAGGGCTGAGGTAGGAATATGAAAGAACCGACCTGAGCCGAGGGACAAAGTCTTGATAGAGTAGTGAGTCATAAGCCAAAGGCCAGGGCTCGCGAAGAGTTGCGTAGTCGGTGAGAATGCAGAGGTCGAGGCAGGCAGAAGACAGGGTTGGTTGAGGTACGTAGCAAAGGTCTGGTAACGAGGAAGACAAAAGGTAAGTGCGTTGCATGTACTCAGCAGGAACTGAAACTTTCCTCGGCAACTTCCTGCTTACAGGGCTGTCCTTTTAAAGGAAGCTGCCAGGAGCAAAAATGGACGATCCTGCCACAGAGGGTGAGCTAGAGCAAAATCCCGGACTGGACTCTGAAAACCCTGGACGGATTTTGCAAAACCTCATAATCTACCATCACGGGTAATAAATTACACATTTTAACTGCCCTTACTGTAAAGAACCCTTTCCTTTGTTGCTGGTGAAATCTCCTTTCCTACAACCTTAAGGGATGGCCCCGAGTCCTTTGTACTGCCATTGGGATGAATAGTTCTTTTGAAAGCTCCTTGTACTGTCCCCGAATATATTTGTATATAGTTATCATATCCCCTCTTAGATGCCTCTTTTCTAATGTAAATAATTTAGCTAGCCTCTCCTCATAAGTTAGATTGTCCATCCCCTTTATTAATTTGGTAGCTCTTCTCTGCACACTCTCTAGTTCCATAATGTCTTTTCTAAGGAATTGTGCCCAAAATTGTACTCCATATTCAAGGTTTTGTCTTACTTATGCTTTGTAAAGGGGCATACTTATGTTTACTTCCCTTCCATCCATTGCACGTTTAATGCAAGATAAGATCTTGTTTGCCTTTGCAGCTACTGCCTGACTTTGGGCACTATTGCTAAGCCTGCTGTCTACAAGTACTTCTAAATTCTTCTCCATCAAGGATTCCCCCAATTTATACCCATTTAATTTGTAAGTCGCCTGTTTATTCTTGTTTCCCAAATGCATAACCTTACATTTATCTGTATTAAACCTCATTTGCCATTTACCTGCCCAAGTTTCCAGTCTCTCCAAGTGCTTCTGGAGAGAAATTACATCCTGTTCTGATTCTACTACCTTACACAATTTAGTATCATCAGCAAAGATGGAGACTGTGCTCTCGGGGCCACAAATCACCAGTGGCAGTTCTTTAAAAAAATCTAAAAAGACAAGTATGATCCTCAATCTTTTCAGTGGTTGGAAGGATTAAATCATTGCTGCTTGTTTTTTTTGCTGTTGCTATTTTTATTTCTTTTTGTATCATTGGATTTGTGCTACTCTGCTGTCCAGGACTAAAAGTAGCACAGAATCAGATAATTACAAATAAAATAAAAAATTTAAAAATATATTTTTAAATCTAATTTTAGGGGTAATGGTGAATTGTGAAGGGGGAATTTTATTAAGGTCATTAATAAACAAGTTAAAAACAAGAGGTTCCCGTACCGATCCCTGAGGTACTCCCTCACGACCTTAGCCCAACCTGAAAAAGTTCCATTTATGACAACCCTCTGTTGTCTGTCCTTCAACCAGTTTTTAATCCAGGTGCATATACTTTTACTGAGTTCAATTTGCTTTATTTTATACACCAACCTCTTGTGTGAAACCGTATCAGAAGCCTTTGCAAAATCTAAGTAGACCATATCAACTGCATTACCCTGGTCTAAATTCCTACTTACCTCCTCAAATAAATTAAGAAGGTTAGTTTGGCATGATCTATCCTTCATAAATCCATGCTGACTATTACTAATAATTTTGTTTTACCTTTAGGTATTCCTGAATATTATCCCGTATTAAACCTTCAAGTAGTTTCCCCACTATTGGTCAGTCTTACAGACGAAAAAAGACCAGCGCAGAATGGGGCTTCGTGTTCTTGACTTCTTTCAAGGATGATTATTGAAAATGGTTCTCCCAGGCTCACACTGGTAACTTCCTTCACTATCCCGGACAAATATCAAGATCATAGGAGCCAAAAGGAGTGAACACTCAGTCTTCCGACCCACATGAAAGCCTCACACTGCGGACACAGCAAGCTCCTAGTGGCATAGGAATCAAGACTCGACACGTGGGCACTTCCGCGTTTTGCTGGCAGACGTTCATCACTCACAGGTTTTCACCTCCCACAATGGACACCGACTGTGTGTTATACACATAACCTGATTTTGGGGCTTTCTTGTAAGTCCCCATTGCATCTGTATGCCTTATGGTGTCTGCTTGATGAATACATTTGATGTTCCTCTGATTCGAGTAGCATCTCTATTCATTGTGTGCCTCCCATTAGTTTCATGGATTCTTTTTTCTTCTATTTTGTTCTAACTGCAGTTTTATGTTAATCATCATTTTATTACACAGTGTTGCACTATCATTTGTGTATGCTCTTTCCCCACATGGTCCCACTGGTGTACTGCGCTCCCTGAATTCTTGACACCACAACTAGTAAAGGATCAACAAGGAAGATCCATTGAAGGTTGAGCTGCAATTTATCACTGGTTGTATATGTCTCCTTTCTTATTATTGCTGGTATTTTATTATTGCTGGTTTTTTTATTGCCTGATTTTGTGTTTTACCTGGAACACAACCAGGAGCACCTGGTGATCTCCGTGTTCTCTTTCGCTATAAATAGCTGCTGGTACTCAATGATTGCAACATATATGCAACATATATGCAATATACGTGACTATATGTCTTGACTAAGTAAGTGACTATTATGTCTTTTTGATTTGTGACAAACTATCTTTTTACTTAGTGTGCACGAATGTGTGTTTTCCTTTTGAGATGACCTCTTCAATGAGTTTTACGTGGGAAATGAGCACGAGGGGGTGGTGATTCTATACATTTGGTTTTCTGAGAGCCCTGCAAACAGTTCTCTCTGTGCTGTCTTTCATTCAGACAGGAATGGTTTAACCCCCCAGCTCTAGGGAATAGCCCAGCCAAGCAGGAGTTATATATATATATACTATAATATAATATATATATATATATATATATATATTATATACACAGTGGTTGACAAATCACTAAAAAATCTACTCGCCACCTAGTACCAAACGTGTGCTGCTTGGGCCAATATTTACTCGCCCGGGGTTAAATCCACTCGCCCGGGACGAGCAAATGTATAGGTTTGTCGAACACTGTATATATATATATATATATATATAATATATATATCTATATATGTTATATATATGCTATATGCATATCTGTGCTAATTTAGTTTTGCTGTACTGAGCTGGATGTCTTGGCCCAAATTTGAAAAGCTATTAAACAAATGATACATTATTAAATGAAAAATGTTATGCTATAGATTGTTACAATGCGAGTTACTTTCCCCAATACATGTTGGTACAGAAATTGGGACTCTATCGCATTGCTTACACACATCTGCAGAATGGTATTCCAATAATAGGCTAGTCAGGGGTCTAACCTAGCATATGTTCTTTTACACAAAATGTATCCAAATTAGAAGAGAGTATAGCGTTACTCTTGAAACATGTTACATGAATAAGGACAAAGAACAGGAAAAATAAAAGGTCAAATTTAAAAATATATACAGTATTGTTTGTTTATACTGTATTTGTGAAACTTCAGCACCTAAATCTTTCACTTCTCATCTTAGCACAGGTGAGGCGTGGTCCCACATGGAGTGTATTTCTGGGAAAGCCGCAATTTGTCCTGGGAGAAGCAATAAAGAGCGAATTCCTCCTGCCTTTGATGCAAAATGAATCATTATGGACAATGCATTGTCCATAGTGAAGGCCGCATTTGCATTATTGATTTACCCCTTCACTAGAAGTGGCCGAGCTATAATTATAAGCTGCAGGAGGCCTTTCGGAGTATTGTGTGTACCACATTTATCACCTTTTGGAACCACACCTGTTTATAGTTTCCTCATTCACTGATGCTCCCCCTCAGGAATACCCCGCAGTTCCCAGCAGCCAGTGAAAGGCTGATCTCAAGTCTGTTTGAACAATCCAGGAGAATCGGATTTTATAGGAAAAGTTGTGGACGGTCAAAAGGATGGAAAAAAAAATCCAAGGCATTTGGATTGGATTATCTGCTCCCATAGCGTGCGTGCAGCTCAAGAAGCAGCAGCGTCTGATGTGAAATTCCCAGGGGTAATAAGTTGTCTACTTAGCACTGAGCTTATTGATCCACTTCTGAATATGATTTATTCTTTGTAAAAGGACACTTCCATGAAGTATATGGGCTGCATCACAAAGCTGCAGTAGCTGTACTGCATGTGCTACGTTTAGATCCTTCACTGAATTGAGTAACCAATCCATTGGGGGGTGAGGGGGGGGGGGGGGGGTGAGGGGGGGGGGGGGTGGATGAGGGGGGGGGGGGGCTGGGGGGGTCATTTTAAATACTTCTGAATTTAGCCAAAATGATTGCAAAATCCTCTTCCTTGGTTAAACTCCCCTCACACCTACCCACAGGTGTTCCATTAACTGGTAGGCAGAACATGCTTTAACTGTAAAAGTTTGGGCTTTTCTTCCTATAAGGCTGAAAGAAATAAGGAGGGGAAGTTCGGCTCATTAGAAGAGGTACTGTATGCAATTATTGTCATTGTAGGCTGCCTTTCAAGGCATAGCTTGATGGAGTGGCAGCTTTGTCATCTTTTGGCAAACAATTCCAACTAAGAAACGTGAAAGAAAAAAAATGAAAAATAGCATTATGCAGCATGTTTAATATAATAAAAAAAATAAGACATAGTTCATTATAATAGATTGCAGGCTTTAATGGATTATTCAAGATTGTGATTGAAAGTGTTGTGCAATTGTAATGTTTTCTTTTGTATATATAGCCACAGAACGGTATCGTCTATTCGTTTTTGATTATTAAGCTCGGCTAACACTGTACAGATCTGTGTTGGGCTATTATTCTGTCCTCTTCCTGGCAGTAAAACCTAGTAAGGGTAGGTTTGCCAGGAGTAATCATGGGTTTCCCCCACTCATTGCAGTGCAATGAGTCAGAGAAGGTAGTGTCATCAGGCCTTGTGTCCAATTAGAGGCACAGGGGTGGTGCTTACTGGATCTGTACTTAATGCATTGTACTTCCTGATTTAGCAAGTCTGCCTCTACCGTGAGAGAGGCAAGGTTTACTCAACTAAGCTGTCAGGGCTCTGGCAGTTTGAGGCCCTCCCTTAGGGGAGCTGTGGGAAACCGATACCTCTTATCCCACAAGGGGATAAGGGAAGAGCAAGGACAAATCTTGGTGCCCTTTGGCTGGGAGTCAATCCAGGGACATCCTGAGGGTGAAGACCCTAACAACTGCTATCATCTGTGGCTGCTGAATACAGAAAGATCAAATAAAGAATCCTGTTTTTTTATAAACCTCCTGCCTAAGAGTGAAGTCTATTGGGAGGAGGGGTAAGAGATATTTCTGCAGAGACTTCTCCCCATACACCTGGGGGCTGCACGAGATGGAGGCGCTGCGCCTGTGAGTACTATTCGGGCAAGACCCCAGAAGCCTGTCCTGTTCTTCCCCTATAACATCATGCGGGAGACCCAAGGCCCCCTGTTACCAGCAGGTATGCACCACACTAAGCCATGTAACCGGAGTGAGTTTCCCCATAGAGAGGCCATATGTGAGATTGGGTGGGGGAAACAGGGTACATATAATATACGCAACACACCAAAGTACTTCAATAGAAAGTATTACATTTCAAATTAACATGTGTATTGGGGTAGTTTTAAAACTGTGGATTTTCTGCTTCATAATTTAACCATCACTTCATCTTGGAATATAAATATCCCTTTCACTGTCAGGTACGGACCCTTAACTATTTTTGGCTTTTGATGAAAACATAGTGTGTGTTGTAAATTGTGTAATGTTTGTTGTTAAACTGTGAAACAAACATTAACAGAGCAGAGAACGTTTTACCTCAATACTTCACCTTAGTGCACTGTCTGCATAGGTTGCTAATGGTAACTGCAGCTTCATTTACATCGATGGAAGGAGGTGATGTAGAAGTGGGGGATGATTTAAGGGGGGTGTCTGAGGAAATATTTCTATCACAAGCTGCACCATCTGAATTCTTCAAATGAACATCGTGGGATCTTACCCTTTTAACAATGAGATGCTTCCACATTAACGCACATAGAGAAAGACCTATGACTCTTTTAGAGAGCATGAGCCATTGAAAGCAGCAGAAAATAGCATCTTGTCAAGGAACCAAGAAGTGGTATTTATAGACACAAGCTTTCAGGATCACTCGGCTCCATTAACAAACACTTTAGTAGCAGTTTTAATATATAGTGATTTTTTTGTTATAGCCCCTATGTGCAAGTTGATTGCCAAATTGTTAACCTCTTATTACCATGATCCCTGGCTCTGGAATATCCATGCCGGTTCTAGTTCTAAAATACCAGGCCCTGGGTATGCAGTAGATCGAATAAAGGACAGATACAAAGAAATATAGCTTGTATGTTCTTCAATTTTAGTAATGTTTGAAGAAGTGCATTACGTATTCGAAATACATTTTGTAAGGGATTTCTGCTTTAAATCACGCTGCTACCTGAAAATCAAGCTGTACTCACGAGGGTCTTTACAACATCTAGTCTATGATCTTTATTAAAGATGAGATTATGATCTATCCACGGGTCTTGAATGGCTGAGTCCATTGCTTCCCAAACCAAAGGTTTATACTGTACTCACCCATCCTGCTGTGTACCCACAAGAGCTCTGGACCTTGGTCTCAGCTACAATACCTGCTGGAAAGTTAAATGTCTATTGGTCATGGATTGGAAGTACAGTAGGCATTGCCACTGCCAGAATCTTCAAAGTTTGTGGAGGGCAGATGTCAATAACCGAAAATGGAAAGATAGAAACCCAATAATAGTGTAATATGTTCCTACTCAAAAAGTAGCCTAAAAGGTGATCTACGGTTCACTCACATTTACCAAAAAGGGAAAAAAAAGCTGATCACTACAGGCCACATCATATGTCGGAAAGGTAGCAGCTGGTTCAGCTTGAGAGATCCGCCTCCAAGAGATCTTACTGATGATGCGTTGGTATGTTCAAGATGGTGTATATATCTCAGGGAAAGGAAGGAAATGCAATAGTGCAGACGATCCAATAGTAATTTTTATAACGGTAAAAAACAGGCACATCCAGATGTACACTTACAGTATTGACATATAAAATGTGCATAAAACAACTTTAGACTGCAACAGAGTGGTGCAGTGTTTGTGTGGGCTCACCACCATCCGGCTTGTGTCAGAGACTCCAGGTGGACCTCAGTGGACGGAACAGCAAGAAGCAGGCAAAGGCGTTGTGGGGGTCACAGGCAGGGGTCCACGTCAGGCAGAAAAGAATCGTAGTCGGATCATAGTCAGAGGTCAGAGACAGGCAGCAAGGTATCGTAGTCGGGTCATGGGCAGAGGTCAGCAACAGGGAATCCACAGGAACAGGGCATGGGGGGTTATGGCTGGTACAGGGACAGGGCAAGGAACTGAATGAGATGAGCCTAATTACAGGCAAGGGCCTTTATTAATCAATAATAAGAACATGAACAGGGATCAGAAACAGGCTGTGACAGAAAAGAGTCCAGGGCACAAAACAAAGGCAAGGTGAAACAGAAGACAAGAAACTATAAAGGCAAGCAAAGACAAAAGACAGGGAACACATAGGAGAACCAAGAGAATACATACAGAGGGAAACCCAGAGCAGACTGAAGCAACTGCGAGAGAGAGAACTAGAGTCAGGGATGTTCCTCACAGCTTGACTTCAACGTTCCTCATGATTGGCCTCTGTTACTTCTGGTCTCTGTACTTCCGGTTTTAGAAGGATGTGTGACAGCGTGTCACCAAGACAGCACTGGCCACTCGAGACACATCCAGATGTACCCTTACAGTGTTACCATATAAAATGCGCATAAAACAACTTTATACTCTAACAGAGTGATGCAGTGTGGAAGCACAAATTCAAAAAGGCTCATCCTTGGATTTGGGTTTTGTTTTTGTGATTTTCATTTTTTATTTTTTATTTTACAAAATGGTTCCATTTTTCCACAAAAAATGGTTCCATTTTTTCCATTCCACAAAAACACAAACACTTTTTAGAACCAAAACACCAGTGAAAATTGCCCACCCATGCCAATTATAATCAAGTTCTGCATTTTATCTCATAAGTGGTGTAATCTTTTCTGGCTAACATTTTGTACCACATGTATTGAACTCCATTACATTTAATGCAAACGCAAGTAGAACATGGAGCAGTGCATCAAAACAAACTTGTATTAACACTTTCTTTACTTTGATACATGTTTCCATTAGAATATACTTTTGGAACCTTAGGAACAGGGACACGAAGTTCAAAGCAATGTGTTGCCAGCTCCTTTGCAGTTCTGGGGTTTATGGGCTCTGGTAATGCCGTAGGTGTAAGATATACTAACAATCCACAAATACAGAACATACTCCTAACATCATTATAACAAAGTATCCGGCCGCTCCTCTTTTTTTTCTTCTTCAACTTATGTTTTTTTTATTTTTTCAAATCAGAACATGATAACATAAAAGGGACAAAGGAAAGGGGAGGGGTAGTGTGTACAGAAAATAAAAAGGTTATATGGGGAGGGTAGTAGGGTAACATCCATTGTAGTCTCCACGCTGGGAGCGTACATTCAAGTATACTTGATACATCCTTAGCCAAGTCTAATTCTGCTTAACCTTTAGCAATCTCTATTGGGTTTATTTCATGGTTCAGATTGGGTTCTTCCAAATGTATGTCTTCCATGGATCCCAGGTTGTCATAAAGTTATTGTACCTGTCGTGGATTAGACTTGTGAGTCTCTCCATTAGCATTATATAGTTTATCTTGTGCAATACCTCAGTGATAGGGTAGGGTCGTTCTGTTTCCAGTGTTTTGCGATTAGTGTTTTGGCTGCTGATAGGATCTGTGTTATCAAATAGTCTATTTTTCTCTCCAGCCCCTCAGTAGGTTTTAGTAAAAGCGCAGTTTCTATATTCCAAGATAAAGCCAGACCTGTTACCCCTTTTATTAGCCGTCTGATTCTACCCTAAAAAAGAATTATCTTAGGGCAGGACCACCAGATGTGTTTAAATGTGACTATTTGACCACAGTTGCGCCAACACATAGGGGAGGTTAGCGGGAAGAAAGAGTGGAGTCGCACTGGTGTATAATACCACCTGTGTAGGACTTTCACGTTTGTTTCCCTGATCGCTGGAAGGCTCTAGCTATCCTTTCGTGAATTTCTTCCCAGTCCTCGTCCTCTAAAGAGTTCCCTATATCTTGTTCCCATTCTGAGATATTTTTGCTTGTTTGACCTTCATGTTGTTTCAATAGTACCTGGTAAAATTGGGCAATCGTCCCTTTGTTATATTGGCCCCGTTGAAACAGACTCTCAAAGTTGGTAAGTGGTCTGATCTAAGTGTCTCTTGGTTGTATCGAGGAGACATAATGAGCAAGCTGTATGTATTGGAATATTTGTGTGATATGGTTTCAAAATGTTTTCAAACTTTTTAAAATAGAAATTAGTGAACCCGTCTGGGCCCGGGGCCTTAGAATAATTTAGAGATTTGATGGCTGCTGAAACCTCCTGCGATGTTATTGTGACTCCTAGTTGGTTTGATTCTAATTCATAGAGATAGTAGGGGAACCCCTGCTGCGGCCTCTTAAATGAAATGGTGATGTGAACGGTGCTTGGGTGTAAACTGTAGAGAATGAAGGAGAGAAGGAACCCAATATAGCACTCAGGTTCACACTCTGGTTGTAAGTGAATGATTTAAAAACATAATCTTTATTAAACAGCAAATATAAAATATTGGTCGAACGACGTACTAAGGGTGGGTTGATCCTAAGTAAAGAACACCATATTGGCTCTGGATCAAAATAATTAGTGTGTGCCAGATGATTTTAATGAACCACTGGTACTGAGTTCACACAGTATTCCTAATGCGGATCTGTGTGGTGGGTGATTATTCCAGGTGTGTCCAGGTAAGTACTGAGATTGCAGGTCACAAGGATATAATATATATAGTACTTAATGGTAAGAGTGACCCAACTGATGGACATAAAAAACAAATACAATATGTATATCAGTGGTGGTATATAACAATCAGCTAAGCTCCTCAATAGAGAAATGTGTGTGCCCCTATCAGTGTCTGAATGACCTAAGGTTAACCCTTTGCATGCTATATTCCAGGGGTGTGTGGACCTATATTAACCAGCGTGGTGGGGTCAGAGGTGAGTATCCTGACTAAGGTCATAAAGGTCGGTATCCCAATCTGGTAGACGCTGATGATATGGGGCAGGCTGGTAACTTCACAGTCAGACAGAGTGCTATTGTAGTGGAAGCTGAAGGAAACCTCACAGAAACTATGCAGCACCCCAATTCTGCAGGGCAGCTGCAGTGTGCTGTAGGTAGGTTCCCTCAGTACTGTTAATCCGGAACACTATCCCTATAATCACCTTTAGGAGGCTAAGAGTGACCGTCGGGGCACTTTTGTTATCTAATGTTAAAACGTACTCGCAGACTCAGGTAGGTTTTAACATAGGATAAAAGTGCCCGACGGTCACTCTTATCCTCCTAAAGGTGATTATAGGGATAGTGTTCCGGATTAACAGTAATGAGGGAACCTACCTACAGCACACTAGGTGCCCTGCAGAATTGGGGTGCTGCATAGTTTCTGTGAGGTTTCCTTCAGCTTCCACTACAATAGCACTTGTTTGACTGTGAAGTTAGTAGCCTGCCCCATATCATCAGCGTTCTACCAGATTGGGATACCGACCTTTATGACATTAGTCAGGATACTCACCTCTGACCCCACCACGCTGGTTAATATAGGTCCCACACACCCCTGGAAATATAGCATGCAAAGGGTTAACTTAGGTCATTCAGACACTGATAGGGGCACACACATTTCTCTATTGAGGAGCTTAGCTGATTGTTATATACCACCACTGATATACATATGTATTTGTTTTATGCCATCAGTTGGGTCACTTCTACCATTAAGACTATATATATTATATCCTTGTGACCTGAATCTCAGTACTTACTGGACACACCTGGAATAATCACCACCACACAGATCCGCTTAGGAATACTGTGTGAACTCAGTACCAGTGGTTCTTAAATTCACTGGCACACACACTAATTATTTTGATCCAGAGCCAATATGGTGTCTTTACTTAGATCAACCCACCCTTAGTACGTCGTTCGACCAATATTTATTGATGTTTTAATAAAGATTATGTTTTTAAATCATTCACTTACCACCAGATTGTGAACCTGAGTGCTATATTGGGTTCCTTCTCTCCTTGATTCTAATTCATCCAATTTGGATAATTTTGTTTCTTTTATATATTCGTCTAGTTTTGTTTCCAACTCCCCATTGTCTCGGTCAGGGTTTGTCAAATTATATAGATTACTATAGTGTTGAACAAACTCTTTGTTCGGCCGCTCCTCCTCTTACCGTGCACCTCACAACTAGAACAATCTACCGGAGACTCTCTCAGCCGGCACCAGTCTAAGTTCTTTCAAAACTACAGTAAAGCTGTCTCACATTTTAATCTGGTCTGTAACTGTTACAAACATATATCATCTTTAACTGTGCATGCAATGTCGTTATATATAATGTATAACACTGTTCAATTAATGTAACCATGTATTTGTCATCATATAGTAACTCTGTGCCCAGGACATAATTGAAAACGAGAGGCAACTCTCAATGTATTACTTCCTGGTAAAACATTTTATAAATAAATTCTCTTTGTCAGTGGTGCTATTGTAGCAATAGACAAGCATCAGCATTCATGACTATACAAAAGCATAATACATTATAATAGGCACTGAACCTTGTATTGTGTGTCAACGTCTCTTTCTCTTGCTTTGGGGACTGAAATATTGATACATAATAAAGATGGTTGAGTTGTGGTCCCCATTATAAAAATGGAAACATTTGTTATCATCTCCGTTCTGTCTCAATCCTCCATGCAGAGCTTCCCAATCATTCTCAGAAACTGGTCATTAGGCTTTTATCAGAAACACTTCCCACTCCCTTAATTAAAAGACCAGCTAAATTTACCTAAAAAGCAATAACTGGAAATAGTCATACAGATATGCTGTATTTTGACTAATTAAGACTAACAGCCACAGAAATGGCTGGTGGAAATTGCAGGCCCACTCTCTTCTGGATAGTGTTACAAACAGCTCCGGCAGGAAACAAAGTACTTTTGAGATAAATTCCTGCCATGTGAAAGGGTAATTCAATATTTTTATGTTTTATTCAGTGATTTCCCACAGGAGCCTGAAGACTAAAACTTCAATTCTTCATGTCAGCCTCTGTACGCCGAGATCCAAATAAAATCTTAATCTTGCCATCGTTTACACAGGCAACTGCTGAAATGCCACCAGACTGTAATCACATATCCGTGTCCTAACCCTTCAGCGCAAAAGGTTCCCGCCGCCGCCATGTGTTACAGGCCACTCTGCCACTGAGGGGATTCATTTCCCACTCCCTGTGCCATTTCTATTCTATGGGCATTTGTGTATACCGTATACAATTTGTAAACTAATCCTCCCATAACAACATGCTTGGGGAGAGATGGAATGTAACAAATGTCTGTATCCAGCACATTTCATGGAGAGCAGCATCCTCTCCATGTTAACCAGACGTTTTAGGGAAGCTGAAGAGCATTTAGAGCAGTGGTTCTCCCCCCTTTTTGAACACAGGCACACCTGGATGATTTTTTTAAATCTTGGGGCACACGTGCTTATCAGACTTCAGTCACCCCTTCACGCTCACACTTGCCACCGGGCTAGCTAATGTGATGGTTGCAATTCGGCATGTGACAGGGATGAGGTGTTTCGCAGTCACAAGAACTCTCATTTCCTTTTATTTGGAAGACATCTCTGTTGAGCACGTTAACATGTTGAATGTCAGTCATGCCATGATTCCCGTATACTGCGTCACTTATCAGTCTTGTGAGATTTTGTTGCTAGTAAATTTAGGAAAGGGTGGCTGGTGGGTGAGTAAGGGAACAGTAACAGGTGGGAAATCTGACTTCACAAACGCAATATGTTTTTTTTTAATACGTGTTTTCCACATGACATGGGATATGGAAGCCGGGCTTGGCTGCTCACTCCAGCTGCTAATCCCGGGACTCCAACAGAGCAGATGTCCAATGACAGCACACACATGACACACTCATGCAGGTTTGGACTGTTTAAATGTAGGTTCAGATGTCTGGATAAATCTAGGGGTGGCCTGCAATACTCTTCTGAGAAGGATGATCAAACAGTCTTGCTTGCTGCAATTTCAGTGAGTCAACACATTTCAGGCCACATTGAGGGAGACCCGGAAAAGGATACTCCCAGCGTGTCTGCAGGAGTGAGGGGGAACTGGGACCAGAATCATAAAATAAACAAAACGCTTGTCTAAAAATATGTACTATCTGTTCTCACAGGATTTAAGGAACAAATCACGTATGAGAAACTGTTGTGTGATTTTCCGATTCATTACATCTTGCAACATTGCTGTGTGCCTGCTCTACATCAACTACATGACTACTCTTTACTCATCAAAGTGTCATGTTGGCACAAATAAAATGTATGTACAGAAGAGCCTGTTGTACATTATCGCACTA
This sequence comes from Ascaphus truei, assembly GCA_036426205.1. NCBI lineage: Eukaryota > Metazoa > Chordata > Amphibia > Anura > Ascaphidae > Ascaphus > Ascaphus truei. The sequence goes on along the minus strand of CM071569.1, from coordinate 45,874,124 downwards.
CGTACACTGTTATATTTGTATGTACCTTGATAATGGACAGCGACTTCTTACATTGCTTTGTTAAGCGCTAGACTAGGGGATTGAATCCTTGTCTGAGCCCTTAAAGTTATTAAGTAGTTATTAACCAGATGTGTTGGCATTTGTACCATTTAGATTAGTACATGGAAATTGGAGGTATGATGTTTCCTGTTCTCACAGTGTGAGAACATTTGCATTTGTAATCTATGTCCAAATAAGAAACTATTTAATGTCATTGGTATTTCCCATTTCATTGGTAACACTGTTGAGTAGCCCCAGTGAGCAATGAACACAAATTTCGAGTAATTCATGTTAATAAGATTAAGTATTTGACACATTTTTTTAACGTTCACATCTTAACCTATAGTAGGGTTGCCAGATGTCCCAAATATATTGGATTGTCCCTTTTTCCAATGAATTATCCCGTTGTCCCTGAATGGTCTGTGTGGACACATAATTGACCTGTATTTATAGTGGGGAGAGCTGGGACAACTTCCCCAGGCCCGCTGGCTGTGGGGAATCCGGCCAGCACTGGAAGTTGGACCCGACCATCCATGTTCGGCTCTCCTCAGTTGTGGTCCTGCCTTCACTCCAAGCCACGACCCCGCCCGCTGGTCAGCACTGGACATGGGGCCCGCTCGGAAGCCGGGCCCAACTTTTGTATTCGCCTGCGGCACTGGAGGCCCACCCAAGGTAAAAGTTTGTGTGTATGTGGAGGGGCAGAATGTGTATGTGTGTATTGTAGGTGGCAAGAATCCCCCATTATAGAAACTTAAATGTGGCAATTCTAACCTGGAGACTCCATATAGCTTTCAGTATTATGTTTAAAGATGTTCAGTATGAACTGAACAGTCACAATAACCATTCCAGAGATAATATGATCATTGTGATTACTATGTACCATCATATGTGTAAACATCTTTATTTAAGTAGGTGTGTATAAATTTATAGGTACTGTAAGTAATGACAATGACATTGCTTAAACATAGATATAAAACAAATTAATTGTAACAGTGTTTCCCCCACCCAATCACAGATAGGGGGCCATTACAGGGTGTATGGTGCATATACCTGCTGGCACCTGGAGGGCTGAGTCGCCCGTGATGACTTGGGGACGCAGGAACAGGCTTCAGGGTTCATACCCCACATAATACTTAGCAGTGCAGCGTCTCCATCTGCTGTAGGATCCAGGGAAATGGAGATGATCTTCCACGGTAGAACAGTACATCTCCCCCCAGTTAGATCACACACCAGGCAGGAGGTATATTGCATATAATAAACAAACACAAACAGAGCCCAGTGCTACATCCACTGGCAAAAATACACAGGGAAATACCTATATATCTCTTGAATAAAAGCGTCATTTAGTTTAACACTTTGGCCAAAGCATTGTAAGCCTGTGAGCCCCTCCAAGGCATGACCATAATTCACAGGTCCTAACACTGATTAAAATTCTTAATAACCTGTATAATACTAGGAAGAATGATCATATTTGATCTGTCATCAGCTGCATGGTTCTAAATCTGATTGAGATTCTTATTTACCTGGACAATACCAGGAAGAATACTCTGTATTAGATCTGTCGCAATAATGTGCATGCAAAGACCTGGCATATGGAAAGTGGGATGGGACGAGCTTTAAACCTGGGAGGGACGGGCCAATTGTGAAATATGATCATTCTCCTACGTCTGAATCGTAGGAGGGTGGCACTACCCCCGTGGGTGATGCTTATTTGATTAATAAATATATTAATTTTTAACCACCTGGCTCCCTGGCAGTGCGCTGCTGTTGTCTTATTTTTGCGTTGTTTCTTCTTTTTACACTTAAACATAAGTCATGCTTCACTTTCTTCCCCTCTCCAGCTGCTATTACCCCTCTTCTCTGTCACTCTCTTTCGCAACAAGCAGCACGCAGGCGGAGAGAAAAAGAATGTACCAATTTAATAGAGAAGTAAAAGTGCTCCTTAAGTACATGCTGGAGCAAAAAGACAAGCTCTTTGGAAAGATATCAATGAGAACCTCAGGGGAAGCAAATTCTGCAATGTACTGTAGGGGGCAGCAAATTCTGCAATGTAGAAGGCTACCTGCAGAAACATCAGTGCTACCTGTACACAAGGGGCTGCAGACGGCTCTGCGTTATGCTCTTTTCATCTGCTCAGCTACTGTCATCCTTATCCGAGGGCACCTTTTTAAAGTAGTGTTGCTAGGGGCACCCCATTATGAGTCTCACTAGCTAGCTAAGAATAAGCTAGCCTCAGTGATCAACATGTTCATTGAAATGTACAATATTGTTTAAAGCTTGCATGAGTTAAGTTGTACATATCACCCTGCATTTTCCATTATATAAAATTGTTGTTCCCAAGTGGGGACGTTGGATTCTCCACCAGGGGGAGGATGTAGCCGATCCTCCCTTTTAGCCCTCCACACCTCCGCTGCAGGGTGGAACCTGCCAGGCAGTCAGGGAGGTTGTAGGGGTGACCCAGTCGCCGGAGCGGCTCAGCGGGTAGCCATAAGGGCGCCACCATTTTGTTTGTGCTCACGCATGAGCAGAAAAGGTTCACGCATGCGCAGATGGTAGTTAGAGTTGCGGCAGCCATCTTGCTACTCCTCGTGCAGGCGTAGTACATCAGGAATGGTGGATATTACACCCGCAAAGGACTACAAGCTCCAAAGGCATAGGGGCTGAGAGTCACATGCAGGCGCACAGCCAAAAGGGCTGCAGGATTCTCCTGCTGGCAAGATAGATACAAATGGCGCGGCTCGACCATGCTAAATAGTTGGGAGCAGGACACAGAGGAAAGAGGTAGGGTCCAAGGTGCCAGTAGCCCTGGGACTAGGCCAGCTTTCCCCTGTAGGCCCAAGTTAGTCCTTGACACATAGTAGGCACCTGCAGCTGTATAGGGAAGCCCATTAGTAGGGACACTTTCCCTGTATTGTGTAGTGCCAGGGCCACAGTGTCTACGTCACGCTGTGACAGTTAACCTGCGGTCTGGGACTAGATCCAGGTGTGTACATCACCATAGACTATCTTATAGGGGCACACTCTGTCGGAAAACCCCTCCAGAGGCATTTGCCTAAGGATCAGCGCGGCAGAGGATCCTGCCGATCGCGGCGTGGACCCACGTCGCGGATCCAAGGATTCAGCTGCTCAGTTAACCTGGTCTGGACTGAGACCAGGGAGGTATTCTCTTCTCAATGTGCACCAACGGCCATACACACTGTGGGAAGCGCTATCCTACACACGCTCTTTGGGGAGGGTCTAGCCTGTGGACACTAAGGGGTTACGTGCCCTGGCACTCCAGTACTTTGGGGGCTCCACCCGGGAGGTGTTACTGTGAGGATGCGGTCTTGCAAGGCCTTGTTATTCCTGTGTTGTGGATTGCATGTCAGTAAATACTGTTGATATATAACCCTTTGTAATTACTATGTACATTGGTTCCTGTAAGGGCCTTATCCCACTACGCTGGGATCCCTTGCAGGTGGAGGCGCTGCACTGAGACAAATCATATCCCCCCAGGCTACTAGTGGTGGAGGCTCAGGCCTCCTGGTTGCCGACAGGTAATAGCAGCATTGGTAGTTCTTCCCCAGGTACGGGGGAACAAGGGCTACACCTATTACATCTAACTACACTACACTATGCGCTCTTCTTTTAATTCACTCTTTTCATGTCCGTAATGTGCAGCATAAGAATATGTTTTGGACAAAGTGAGATTAACAGCCACATCAAATCCCCCCAAGTAAATCTTTCTAGTCCAACCTCTTGCTTTGAACAAGAGGAGAGCACTAATTATCAGTGGCGTGTAACATTTTCAGGGATAGCGCTTATTACAAATTGTGAGACATCTATGTATTGTGGCTATTACTGAGACATGATGCAATGAAAATCAGAACATGCCTATACCAGGACAAGAGGAAGAATTGGGTAGGGGTATTAAAAAATGAGATCACTAAGGTGGCAATTAAAGGTGAGTTAATCATTATGGAAGACTTCAGTTTACCAAATGTGGACTGGAATGTGTTTTTATTTTTAGGTTTAACCAGAAGCTGGGACATCCTGGGTTCCTTGCAAGGGGCATATTTCAAGCAATTGGTGAGAGGGCCAGCTCGCAAAGAATTAATCCTGGACTTAATATTTGTTATTACATCTACATTGTTTGCTATTATCAAATCCAGTATTGCCCCTCTCCTGGTCGGTTGCTCAATAATTTGGGTCACGTAATAGTCTTCTTGTAGCCCCCAAAAAACTGTTTCCTTTAGTTGTAATGCTAATCTCATTGCTCCAAAACAGGGGACCTATACACAAAGCGATGATAAAATCAGTGCATTGTCGGCCGACTTTGCATTAATTAATCGTGCACTAAAACATGAGGGTAAAAATGGTATTCACTACGAATGAAGGCCATTTTTTTAAAACGGCGATAAAAAAAAAAGCACTATCGGCCAACCAGTTATTTTTATTAGTGCTGTCGTGCTATAAATCCTAGCAAGCGGCAACTGATAGAAAAAATTGCAGCATGGAATAGCTGCATGGGGACACGGCTCTTACAGGTTATCGTGCAGTCAAAATATTGATTTTGATTATAGCGAGTGGGAGCAGGGGGTCACCTGAGCTGGACCACATTGGTTTCAGCCTCGCGGATGCCCTACTTCCTGAGATACAGACCCCGGTATAGGATGCTGGTACCCTCTGTGCTTTTAAATCTCCTGCATCACGTGACCATGGGACTTAAATCCTGCACTGGGATACCGGCACCCTATAACGGGGCCTGTATCTCAGGAAGTAAGGGGTCCCCGAGGCTGAAATCAATGCAGTTCACCTCAGAAGACCCCCTGCTCCTGCACACTAGTATCAAAAACCTTGCAAGTTTTCTTTTAAAATTGTTTATTAAAACAGTATTATGCTATGATGTTCTTTGTATCCCTTCATTTAATATAGTGCTCCATCAATTGAAGCTTGCAGAAGAAGTCTACGCATCAAATATCACTGAGGACACTTCGTATACTGAGCTAAGTACTATCTGTATACATTCACACCTATCAGAGTGTTGAATACATTTTAGGTGTCTTTATCTTCCACATATTTTATCTATTTTATCTACTGTTCTGCAGCCCTTTGCATCGGAACGTCCACATTTCTTTTGCTAGACTGTGTGCGGGGGTTTGGAAAATCCCCTGGTTTGGACTTTGGCAGCAGGACTTTACAACGGACCTTTATTCATTTTATTATTTTGGGTGCGTTTTACTGTTTTTTAAAAGGGACATTATCGTTGTGGTTTATTATCTCTGTGGTTTTTATTTAATGTGGTGCTAAGTTTATTACAAGATCCAGACTGTTAAAGTGTTGTAGCGCTTCCTACACCGTCTTTCCTGTGCTTGCAGCTTAAGATCAACACTTGCTGTATGGCGCGCTTACCCAGCTTTATACTAATATTTGTATCCACATAAACAATATTCAGGAATGGCTTCCCGTCTTCGCAACAGATTGTTCATAGACGATTAAGCATTAATGATAGATATATTGCAAAGAAATGTCCTTACTTTCTAATGCCCTTCAAAACAGAAATGTAAATTTAGTAAGAGCAGAAAAATGTATGAAAAGGCATTTATTAGGGCATTTGAAATGCTCAAAGAAAGCCGTGGAAACTTTGAAAAGAAAGTTGATCCTACAATAAATTCTGACGCTTCTAAATGTATTGACTTTGTTGAGAATAAAAAATATGTAAATCTTCCTCGTCAAAAACCACTGGAAGCAGTTATCAGTAATATGAAAGCCTGGTTGATGTACAGTGATCACTTAAAATCAGGATATAAAGCGCAAAATAGTGACAGTACAATTCATGAAATAGTAAACACACTAGAGCCAGATTGGTGGAATATTGATGAAGTTGCTGTCCCTTGGAAAGCCGCAGACGTAAAACTGTGTGAATTCAACAAACTCTTTCATCATGAAATCAACATCAACGATTTCCGCGACTATGTGGAAAATGTTCTAAAAAATCGACACAACCATGAGATTCCACGTACTGTACAAAGAGCAAAACATATTATCAACACCATTGCCGTTAGTTCTGCGGAGGCAGAAAGAGGGTTTTCTACAATGAACAATATATATTCAGATAAAAGAAGCCGCCTCACAGCTCAGAATGTCGCACATTTGATGATAATTAATATGATTGGCCTCCCATTGGACTCCTGGGACCCCACTCCTTCAGTTCAAACGTGGCTGAGAATTAACCACACAGCCGATGACAACAGGGTGACACATGGACGAAAGAAACAGAATAATGATAATCAAGTAGCGATATGGAGATATTTTAAGGAAGGCAAATAAATAATGTATTAAATCAAATATTGTCGTTTTTTATTTTTCACTATGAAAGGGCGGTACGGTGAGAGAGAACCTGTTGCTACAAATTTTGAATCCCACCACTGGGTGCACCCCTGCTTGCCAAACTCACACTTCCCTCACTGCACCTCCATGACCCATAGCTACTTCCCCATTCCTATCCCTTCTGTCTAGAACATTACCCCTTTCTTTTCCCACCAACCTTTATAACACCCTCACCCCTAGCACAGATAATCTCTCTCTTTCTGAGGTGCAATCTATCCCTACTGTAAAGATGGCACCCCTCAGAGTAGGACTCCCAGTGCCTAAGCTGCAATTTTCTCTCTGGGGTAACGCATGGCACTGGTAATATTGCTGAAAATACTACCTTGGAGATCCTTGCCTTAAGCTTGAAATAAAAAAAATTAGGACCCACCATCTTTCTTTAACTTTTTGTGCTAATGTGTTCCAAGGCCACCGAGTCAGTCCCAGTCCCTCCCAGCAATCTGTCCATCTGATCCGCAATGTGCCGAAACCAAGCACCCGTGAGACAACATATTGTTTGTTTCATGCCGTCACAGCAATAGATTGTTCTCCTAATAATGGATTCCCCTACCACCACAAACTTTGTTGGTCTCAGAGTATTCTGAGTGCCCTCTGTGTTAGAGAAACTATTCCCCTGGCTGCTAGAGGAATCAGTCTCCCCCAGCCTTGCCCTGATGCCCCAATATATTCACTCAACATGGCAAACCTATTGGGATGGGCCAAACCATTCTGCCTCATCATCTTCTCCCTGCTTCCGCTTCTGTTACCCAGCTACCTACCTCTTCTTGGTCCTCACTCACAGCTCTCCCCTCTGCACCACTAATCCCAGCCAGGGCCTGCTCAGTGAACAATAAACTCCTTTCAAGATTTTCAATGTCCTTTAGGCCTTGATTATACCAAGTGCTGCAGGACGGCAGCGCTATTCTGTGACGTCACCTAGTGCTGCCGCCGAGCAGCATCTTGATTATACCGCGGAGATAGAGCAGAGGAGGCTTGGAGGCCTGGCGGAGGCGTGGCCATGAGAGATTCGCCTTCATTGGCTGAACCGCTCACGTGACACAGCCGTCGCAAGAAAAAAATGAATTTTTCAGTCTCTTCCCCAGTCATTCGCTTTGCAGTACGGCGAGAGGCGATGGTCGCCAGCGGTATGAGCAGTTTCATTGGATTTATGCAACTTGGCGCCGCTAGACGCAAGGTCGTGCGCATTTTTGGGTACAATCACGGCCTTAATGTTGCAAGTTGCTTCTTCTGTTCAGCAATCTAAGACACCAAAGATACCACCTGCTCCCATCTCCCACAGCGGTGTGCTCCCTGAAACAGCTGCTCCAAGTGCACATACATGTGGCAAGTTGTGTATTGAGTGGCATTCTCAATCCTGCTCATTTTTGCAACTATGGAGTATTAAGTGCTAACAATTTACTGTACTTCTGTATATCTTGTTTCCTTGTTTCACGCCTCCTTTGTTTCTACTCCCAGTTGTAACTCCACACTCCGAACTGCACTTGAACCACACTGCAATTCAATCACACAGTGTAGAGGGAGAAAGGGGTTGCACCCGATATGGCCATCCCCTGACCTCACCAGAGAGACAAGGGGTTAACTGGACTGCGGTCCAGGGATGAGGTTTGCACCTTGTTGTACCTTGAAAATGTATGTTCCCCTGTTCCCATGTTTCATTATAAGCATGTATTTTAATGTTTTAAAGTGCATTTCTGTATCTCCAGTTCTGGAGGTCGCAGAGAGTTCATATTTGGCCAATATGTGGAGTCACTGTAGGCATTAAAAATTGGCAAAGGTCGACCCACTGAGCCCACCAGAATGGAACTTATTAATATGTGTAGATATTAAAGTGTATATGTATTTTATTTTGGATCTGTTCTGAAAATGCAGACGCCATTTGCTAGGCTAATAAGTCATGAAGGGCAGATGGCTGAGTAGCCTAAGCACGGTGATCAAAAAGTAACTGCCTTGATTGTTACCCAATGTCTAGGGATTAAGTATTAGTCAATCAACAAACTCTGCCAGTCAAATTGTTACCTGAGGGCATGGGTTAGTCTGTTAGTCTGTGTATCCACAGAGAGTGGATACAGATAATTGTTCACCAATAGGCTGTGTTCAATGTTAAGAATAGGGTTGCACAGGTATATAAACTGTGTCAACCCTACAGTTTTTAGTTGTGCTGGAGTTGTGCTTCTGATACCATCTTGAATGTCACTGGATTGCTATAAAATAAAGGTTAACATACCGTTGTTGTATGGAACTCGGCCATACCAAACCCTTATGCTGCAGCACTATTCCAGGTCATCCAGTATCCCTGTGAGGGAGAAATATACTCACAGCAGGCTTGTTCCAATGTAGCGTGCAGCACGCTCACTATCCACATAGAAGTTGAAATCCAAAGATTCCTGCGGTGCACAGCAAAATAGGGTAGAGGACCAGCAAGGTGTAGTTTAAAAATATACTTTATTGAAACAGCATGGTACAGGGGACACACACTCTGACGCGTTTCGGACTGGTATAGTCCTTAGTCATAGAGCTCTGATGGACCCAACAGAAATACTACAAAAAAGCAATAAGTTAGATAGGATGCGTGCGTGTAAGCTAAAACTAACACAAACTAAGATCAAAGTTCATAGTATATACACCAAAAACTGTCTGATTTCCTATATCCCTAAAATTATCTGTAAAGCATTTAGAGAATACTACGCATCCCTCTACAATCTACCTGGCCCGGTGGGGGAATTCTGCTAAAAATAAGAGAGCACAAAAAACTTGAAACTTCTTAGCAGAATGCTCACACTTAAACCAACCGATATTATAACCCTTGAAAAAACTATAGAGCCACTTGAAATCCAGGAAGCAATGACATTCCTGAAAAATGGGAAGGCCCTTGCCTAGATGGATTTTCTAACCTTTACTACAAAAAATGTCCATAATACTCTTCCCATATTTAACAAAGCTATTTAATGAAATGCTCCGTGGTCTTTCCCCCACCTAGAGATATGATACGAGCAACCATAGTTGTATTCCCGAAAGAGGGAAAAGACCCTCTGATCTGCTCTAGTTACAGACCCATTTCCCTCTTAAATACAGATCTAAAACTATATGCTAACATTTTGGCCACCAAACTGAACAATACTCTCCCTAGCCTTATCTCCCAAGTCGTACATGAAGTGATTTCCTGAAGTACAGTAATGAATATGATTTACAGTACCACTCAGTTTAGGATTTGTAGATTACGAAAAATAATTTGCTTCTGTCTACACCTCAGTGGTTCTAACAGCATTAAGAAGACAAAGTGTTGAGGAAAAGTACATTGATATTATAAAGATCGTTTACGAGAGTCCCACAACAACCATTAAATTATATGAAGGTACAAACAAAATAAGGATCATGAAGGAAGTGTGGCAGGGAGACAGCATGCCACCAAAGCTTTTCACAGCAACACTTAGGTATTTAAGACATTGCAGATTTGCTGATGACATTGTTATTTTTGCTAGAAGATCTCCAGCAACGAATCAGAGCAAGTAAGAAGGTGGACCTCCATATGAATCTCAGCAAGACCAAAGTGATGTTCAGCAAATGTGTCAATTCTGTAAAGATAGAAATAAATGGAATAGGACTAGAAAAAGTCAAAAACTATTTTTACCTTTGCCAGCATGTAACAATGCATGGGAAGTTTTTGAATTAAATCAATAGAAGAATGAAGTTGGGATGGAGCACTGTTATGGGAGACCAGGACATTACACCTTTATAACCAGGATCATTTAATTGAGCAAAACCAAAGAGTAAAACAAATTGTGATTTATTCCGTGGAAACAGACATACACACAATGGGTTACAAATAGCAGGAAGAAAACACACTTACTTGGACCTGGGATACAAAACGAGACTCTCCTAAGTGCAGGGAATCCTCATCTTGATCACAGTTGCAAAACAGGACAGAAAATATCAAGGCAGATTTCTGCGGAAGCCCCTTTTCTTTCTTGCTGCAGACTGAAACTGGACACTTAGCATCTGAGAATCTTAGATGACTTACTTAGAACTCACTGAAAACTTGGTACACAACTTGGAACACAACTTGGAACACAACTTGGGACACAACTTGGGACACAACTTGGGACACTCTCTGGGCTGGCTACTAACTTTTTTATATCCCTTCCTAGGCCAGCCCCGCCCCGCAGCATTACCGCCAGCCCCCAGGGTGGGAACTTTATTGCTAGCCACTCAGCTGTTTGCCAGTCTTGAGAAGCCGGGCACTTGGAGCTTCAACAGGGCACAGGGGCATGTGCGAAAACCGCCATCTTGCCTACTTGCCATGCAGAACACCCCACAGGGCTTGTTGCCTCAATGTCTAGGGAGGTGACTACTGGCCGGACAGCCTGTATTCATCCCAGGACATGGGTACATCACTCAGCCATCCTGTCCAGATGGTGTTCACACTTCTGGCCACAAGTGTGACTTTCATGTACGGGCCTTGGGCACTTAATGGCACCACACTCTGGTAGCCCATAATATCCCCCTCAGAGTCCAAACAGTGAAAGACCCAGCTTAGGTTTCAATGTACCAGCATACTATATTATATATCAGTTTAATAAAATATACTTTATACATGTTCTTATTAAAATGTCCTACTGTAAGTCTTTTGATTGAGGGATAGAATGAAAATGTGAACTGTTTCATCCCCACTAGCCATATCCCTTATACTCGGCAAACTTTATTTTAATAAAAGCCTCACAACCTTATACATGACTGGAGCAACCCCTGAATCCCTATACCAGGGTTAGGGTGGTCTGGGCATGAACTGGGCATCCCCCCTTATACCGGGGACCCCATGTATGTTGCAGGGATACATTAACACCTTATTCCCCATTTACCTTGCGGGACAGTGATCCTAGTGGTGAGTCGGAAGAACATTTTCAGGGTAGGGGTTTGGCCACAGCAGTGTGCTTCAATGTATCCGAGAATCTTACCTGATTCCAAGGTACATCTTTGGGGTATCCTGTAACTCAGGAGCGCTGCTACATAGCCACAATCTGCAAAGACTTTCTCCGTCAAACCCACTCTGAAGCTCATATCCTAGCAATCTCCTGGTCCCAGCACATCTGGAAAGGTAAAAACACAGACATTCTTTATTGTCGCATAATTTTACACACAGTGACAGTAATGCATATACGACGCTCAGGTCCAAGAGCTGACACTCTAGGACCCCAAAACACGGATCATGGGCAACCAAGTGGGCTTAACCTTTATTCGTGAGCCTGGTTACCCCTTCACCGTCACACCTCCCCCCTCAAGATGAAGACTTAGTTGCAAGCGCCTCGTCCGGCGGTTTAACTAGCCAGGCACCTCTTGAGGCTGTGGGTTCACTGGGACTGTCCTGGCGTGAAAGTTCATCCGCAGTTCCATGCCCGCTGCCTTTCTTGTGCTGGATGGAAAAGTCAAATTCTTGCAGAGCAAGACTCCAACGAAGCAACTTGACATTTTCCTGGACACCCATTATAGCCAACTCAGAAGATTGTGATCTGTGGTCACCGTAAATGTCCGGCCATACAGATAGGGCTGAAGTTTGCGGGAAGCCCACACAATAGCCAAACATTCCTTCTCAATGGTGGCATAAGCCACTTCCCTGGGCAGCAGTTTCCAGCTCAGGTATACCACAGAATGCTCCCCTCCCTCCTCCCCCATTTGGCTGAGTACAGCTCTGATACCATAGTCGGAGGCATCGGTCTGTACCATAAACGTTTTGTCTATCTTCCCATGTGTTGTATATGGTATGGTATTCTGTTCATGTGGCCCACAATATGTAGGACGTACAATACGTGCACTTAGCACAAGGTTTTTGGAGCACCGGCGAAATGTTATACATGGCAACAGTGCGCATAGTTTGTCTAGACATTTCTTGCAAACACATAACATAGACTCCGGGTCTCTAAGGATCATGGGACTTGAACAGGCATCTGTGAAAGAAGGAGACGTATTGGATATAAATCTTGGGGACTCTTTGCCCAGGGGGGTTCAATGAGTGCCTGGATACAAGTACGCTAATATGAACATCTGTTACCCATGGAGGTCTTTTCTCTGGCCCTGTAGTGAGCTGTGCCTTTAGTGGGGGTATTTTGGCCTCTAGTTTGAGGCTTTCAATGGTTCTGTGCATTGTATTCATCATTGTCTCTATTTACAGGGGTAATAATGATATGACCCATTAGTTACACACTGGTATCTGAGTATAGTTCGTCTGCTCTATATATACAGCAATTAGATTGCATTTTCCAATCCAACTACAGTATTTTGATTATTATATACTGTACTTATTGATCTGTTCATCTGTTGCATACATACAGTAGGTCTTGTTCATATTTGGTTATGAATGTATACAATCAGGATTAATTGTACAAGATCATTGTAGTTTCATCGTCCCAGTATGTGTTTTATTTTTGTTTTTTTGTTCATACTTTTTTTATTATATATGTTTAATTTACTTTTTTATTTTCCATTATTCTTCATAAATTTTTTTACATATATTTTATTAACAATTTTATATTTGTTATCATATATTAACCTATTCCTTGCCATTAATACATGTTTTGTATCATTTCTAAGTATAGTGTATGCTATATATTCTTTATATCTATGACAAGTAGGTTTCTTCCTTGGAAAGCTCTTTCCTCAGATATTTTTGGGGACATGATTATAGGGAGATTATTATTAATTCAGCTCCTGTAATTGATACATTGTCATCCTCCATGGTTTATTATTATATACTATGTATATTCTTTTTTCAGTATTGGGATAGTTGTATTTTGTGCTTATATGAAATTCATCTGCACATTGTCTGTGTTTATTGTTTTAGTGTTGTATAGGTGTATGTTTATACACATGTATATGTACAGTATATGTGTATATCCTTCTCCACTTGTGGATGATGCTTTCTAATCATGTACATGAATGGTTAATACATGCTGATACCAATGAACTATTGGACTATTTAAGGGCTATCAGCCCACCTACATTTCCCCTGATTAAGTGGCATCACTAAGCGACGAAACACGTAGGGTTGTGTCTTTGGACTCTTGCTGTTCATGTCATCACGCTAACGGAGGCCTTGCAGATTGATCTGTGTCCGTGGTGTCGAGGATCTGGAGGGTGCAATTGGAGGGTACTATTTGAATCTGTGCTTTCTTCTCCCCGTCCTAGTACGGAAATACATCACTACACCCCAAGATTGCGTTCCTGGCTGTGGTCTCCCCATGATGTTTCCCGCTGATTACCCTTGAGATTGTCTCTCGACATGCTCTTTACCTACCGGCATTTGTGAGTTTAATGATTTTAGAATGTTGGTCTGATTAAATACTTCTTTATTTGAGTTACACTATGCAGCTTGCGCTCTCCCATTTTTTGAAGTGAAACTTCTTTAGTGCACCTTTAGGCACCTATTCTGATGGGGTAAAACGGGAGAGATGGGGGACAAATGTGAAACGGAAGTGACGTCACGGCTCCCCCATCCCTCCCCCCCACATGCCTGCTGTGACATGCGGCGGCGGCGGCGATAGCCGCCGGCGCCGCTCCTAACAGCCACCGTTCCCCCCACGCACCCGCTGTGACATGTGGCGCCGGCGGCAATAGCCGCCGGCGCCGCTCCTAACGGCCGCCGTTAACCCCACACGTCCGCTGCCATGGGTGTACAAATATGGCTGGCGCAGAGCTTCCGGTGCTGCGGGTGTGGGTGTAGTTAGATGGCGGCTGCCCCGCAAGTCCTCCGGCTGTTCAGCCTCTCTCCTCCCTAACTACGCTTCCCCTGCCATGTGTCCCGCTGACTGAGCGCCGCCGGGGCCGGAGGAGGAGAGCCGCCATTCCCCCCCCCACCGTCCACCAGCACTGACGTGAGGTTGAGGCGCATGCCAGGAAGCTATCTGCATCCGTTGATGCGAGGCAGCGCATGCGCAGAGTCGCCCACCCCCTCTGTACAGCGTCGGAGGCTGAAGCGGAAGCGGCGCCGAGAGTGGAGATGCAGCTGTCCCCATCCCTCCCCGATCCACGCGATTGAACTAGGACAGCACAGCACGGGGGGGGTTGCTCGCCTCTCACTGCTCCGGTAACGCGGGAAGCGGGGGTTTGAGTGCGCCGCTTCCAACGCAGCACTGCCGAAGGGGGGCTCTCAATCAGGGTATCTGCCCCTCACATACGCCGGGCCCGGTGCGGCCGCGTCTCCCTGGGGGTGGGGGTGCGGGGGAGGAGAGACTCAGACAGAGCCGCCGCGGGTCCGCAGCTCTGCCTGCGTTTTTTTTGGGGGGGGGAGGAGAGTCTCAGACAGAGCCGCCGCGGGTCCGCAGCTCTGCCTGGGGTGGGGGGAGTCAGGAGGGAGGGGGCAGGACACAGAAAGAGAGACACAGATACACTGACACACATACACACACTGACTGACACACACACACACACACACACATAGACACTGACTGACACACACACACACTGACTGACACACACACACTGACTGACACACACACACACACACACACACACTGACTGACACACACACACACACTGACTGACACACACACACTGACTGATACACACACACACACACATTGACACACACACACACACACACACACACACACTGACTGACACATGTACACACGCACACTGACTGACACATACACACGCACACTGACTGACACACACACACGCACACTGACTGACACACATACACATGCACACTGACTGACACACACACACATGCACACACTGACCGACACACATGCACACACTGACCGACACACATGCACACACTGACCGACACACAACACGCACTACACACTGACCGACAACACACACAGGCCACACTGACAGACACACACGCACAACCTGACCGACACAACACCACACCTAAGACACACACACACAACAAACACACATACCTACCCTGACCAAACACACATTACATACTCACTGACGACACAGTACTGATGACACATTGCGAGAGCGCGTTATAAGTCAATCTTTGGACAAAAGTCAAGAAAGTTCACTTAACTATGCGGTGCCACGCACACACAGCTTTTTTTTGTTATAACTGTAGTGCCGACGGTTTATTCTAACACAAAACCGTGGCAATCGCCAAAAAGACCCAGGGTACATTGCTGGTTACATGCTGGGTCATGTTTAAGGCAAGTTTAAGGCATTTCGGCATTGACTAATGCCCATCAGATTAACAGCGGGGGTCCCTGCAGTTCCATTGAAACTGAATGGGACTGCTAGGGACCCCTGCTGTGTTTCCGATGGGTCATTATCATGCAGAAATGCTTAAACTTGCCTTAAACTAGCCAGGTCCCCACCCGCATGTAACACGGGCTAGTTTTACTCGCTGTCTCGTCATATATATATATATTATTAATACTATATATATATAGATATATATAGATATCTATCTATAAAATCAAAATGGGATACATTGGTTCCGGGGGGTCTCAATGACACAATAGATATCAGTACAGTAGTATAGTTACACCTTTTTGTCTACTGTGGGGCGTGGTGCTCAGCAGGGAGGTCTGGTTTGAGCGATTCATTTCGTTCCCTCCGTGTAGGCACCAGTACACCACAGTGGCTCAGTATATCTTTATATTTATATACTAATTGATTAACTCATTCTGAAAATGGCCTAATTAATATCATTTACATATATATACGGGTACCATTGACTTTGCTTGCGTGACCACCATTGGTCCAGTATCCTTCATTGTTCACATTTATTTATTTATTCACTTCTTATCCTATTTTATTTTATTAATTTTTTTCTATTTTCATGTATTTCTTTTCTACTATATTCATTCATTTTTGTCATTCCCTTTCCCTCCCCTCCCATTTCCCCCCCCTGTCTTCTTTCCCGTTTTTTTATTATTATATTTTTTAGCATTTTTCAGCATTTTATAGTGTTAGCTCCATTGTGTCATTTTTTGCACCTTGATCCCTCTGAATCTCTTTAACACCTACCTTGTCTCCTTATACATCTAGTAGATATTCAGTTATCTCTTTATACTTAGGGTATTGTTACCATGTATTGACATCTGTTTTATGTATTATATGATACTATGCAAGTTATCTACCAATGACATTCTACTTAATTTTTTTGCTTAATTTTTGTGCTTAATTTTTGTGCTTAATTTTTGTGCTTAATTTTTGTGCTTTATATATAAGTTTATAAATTGTTTCATTATTTGAATGTATTATATTTTATATATTTTTTTAATTGATTGCACTAGTTATAGCGCATATTACTATATGCATCAATATGTTTGGTCATTATGATTAAAACTGTTAGTTTGAATCTATGTGTGATTTGGCATACATGGGGGTTAATCTAACCCTCATACTTATC
Source organism: Ascaphus truei (assembly GCA_036426205.1). Lineage (NCBI taxonomy): Eukaryota > Metazoa > Chordata > Amphibia > Anura > Ascaphidae > Ascaphus > Ascaphus truei. The sequence continues at coordinate 45,857,362 of CM071569.1, read as the reverse complement.
ACATGTATCTCATTAGTAATCCTCTGTCTTCTATGCTCTGATTGGTCTAATGTACTATATTACTGTGTCCAATACCTATGCTATTATCTCCTGATGAAGTCTCGTTCGAGACGAAACGCGTAGAGAGTGCTGTGGAGCCTACTGTCCAGTCTGTATATTTTATATTGACACTCATATGCTACATCATATTTCTGCTGCGCTGCTAGCATTTTTACCAGCCATCCAGACTTTTAAGTCCCTGTTTACACTGTGAACTTTCTCCGGCTGAAACCTCACTGACGTCATCGAGTTCACGCGAGATTTGGTTCAGTGCATTCTTTTTGTAACGCCGGAGCAAGGGGAAGGCGGCGTCCCTCGTGGTTTTCGGTCCCTGCCAGGACACAGAGGGGCTATTGCAGCAGGACACACCGCGGACATCACACCGAAGTCCTTCTCATTGGGTTCCTGCGTCTGAACGGGCTGAGTTGTACTCAAAAATGCTTTTTATTCAGCTTTGTTTGTGAGTGTGTATTTTTCCATAAAATTATTGATATACAATTTTACCTATGGAGTGCGCCTGTTTTTTTCTGTGTTTTGTAGAATATATATATATATATATATATATATATATATATCATAATACTGAGTTAAGTTATGGTGAGTAAAAAAAGTGACAAAAACCCTCCACAGGAAAGATATATATATATATATATATATATATAAATAAAATAAAATCAAAAATGAATAGACGATACCTATATATGATGCTATCTTATTTTGCACTAGAATTTGTTTATCTTAGCACTTTGATGAATAACCCAGTTAGTCGCTACCTACGTATGTGGATAGATTGATCCTCGGGACATTGACCATGTAGATTAGCTAGGCATTCAGAATGGTATTTTTAATTTGAGGCTATTTGACCTATTGTTTGGCTATGTTAAATGTCATGGACTTTTCTAGTGATGTTTGCTTAAGGCATAAACTGAGGTATAGTAATGAAACACGTCTGTATGTTTCCATTGACTTTTTATTCCCAGGCTAATGACTTTCCAGACGTGTCATGCAGCTGGATTAATTGTGGTTAAAACCGCAATGCCCACTGCTTAGTCACTTTCACATAACTGCCTTACTGGTAGCACAACAGTAGAACATCTTAACTGCTGCACTCTGTTCTGCTGGAGCGATGTGTAATTAAAGTATCATTTACCTGGTAATAAGGTACAGTTTAAAGGAAAGAGATTTTCAGATTTTGGCTGATGGAAGTGACTTGTTTTAGTTGAGCTAAATAAATAAATAGAATGTTATATATAAAGTGTTTTGTTTAAATCTATACAGAATGTTCTATATCAATTAAAGATATAGGGGGTCAGAGATGCATCCCCTAAAGCAGCGGTGTGCAAACTGGGGGGCGCGACCCCCAGCGGGGGAGCGCAGGGTTTACAGAGGCCCAGCGCACTTCCCGGAGGCACTTAAATTAAGTGCCGGGGGAGCTGAATGGGACAATTTGTAGAGAGCCGCTTAGGGCTCCACATGGCCAGGATTAACTTCCTCCCTCCAGCAGCTGTGGGTAATCCAGCCGCCCTCTGTGCTGCGGCGGCTCCAGCTTCCTGCCTGGCCAGGACTCCAGCTTCCTGCCTGGCCAGGACTCCAGCTTCCTGCCTGGCCAGGACTCCAGCTTCCTGCCTGGCTAGGACTCCAGCAGCGCCCCCTTTTTTTTTTTTAAAACATCGATTCTAAGACGCATCCCGATTTCAGACGTGAAAATGAGAAAAAAGGTGCGAATATCTTAGAACCGAGATATTTAATACATGTTAAGATATTTAACTCCCACATATTAATAAAACAGGAAAAACATGGTCATCAGCCAATAGTGGCGCTTTAAAGGTCAATATTATAATATATTATTTTACATTATTATTTAATTACATTATTCCATTTTTGTAAAAATATTTCGTGTTATTTATTTAGACCAATAAAGCAAATATTATTTCATGCCTTTTCCATCCAATCGCATCAAGTATATTGGGTTACTTTCAAAGTTAGGGTCTTCCATATTAGAGCAGTCGGGGACCTGCCAAACTGCAGAGGTCTCACAAGAAGCAATTAAAATCCTGCTCCATATTCAAAGCAGAGTGGCAATCCAGAAGGCTTCTCTTCTTAGATGACACTTGCGTATATCCTCACGTCTTCTTGGGGTCCTCACTTGCTCCAAAATTTGTCAGCGTAATTGCGAGATTTAATGCGATATCTCATAGAAATGTTTGGCTAAAAAGCTTCCCTTTTCTTTCTCTTATTTGAGTATGAACCTTTCTTAGTAGGTCGGGGAAATGTCTGATTCTACATTTATGTTCATTCAGCCGTACTTTTATTTTTCTCAAGGTCTGTCCTATATAACCCTTACCACAGGGACGTTTAGATAAATGAGTGAACTGGGGAGGGTGTTTAGGCCCCCCAGAGGGGGAATGGTGGGTGTTAACCCATTGCATGCAATGCCTTACTAGTCTCTTAGGTAAGGGGGTTAGGTAGTGTAGTTTAAGGTAGCTTTGATAGTTCATAGTCCTTAGTGGTCTGCTATTGATGGCTACTAAGGGCTAATATCTTTACTTACTTTACTTTCTGCCTCTTCACCCACGGATGGGTGTAGGCGACTTCCACGGAAAACTTCACTTTAAAAAGATCCATGGAAGTTGTTTAGCAGGATATACCCAAGGGGACGCTAGGCCCAAGGGTCGACAGAGCCCATTTTGTTAGAAATGAGGGGCGCCACGTGAAGGCAGGGTTGTCAATTGATAATGAGAGGCTCTATATTCGCATCAATTATCCTTGCCCCCCCAGGGCTAATATCTAGTAAAATCGGTAGTTGTATCCTTTATACCACCTATTCCAGGTTGGTATAGCTTACCTTGCCTATATGTAGATAATGGCCATTATACACACAGGCAAGAAAGGCCTAATGCCAGCCTTTGTAGGTGATCAAAATTTGCGTTACATTTTGGTATACTACCTATATAATGGCCAGGTATCGCCATTTAATGAGTAGCATCACAATGAGTAACTTGCGTAATTTACTCATTTTGTGGCACATTAAAACATGCATTATTTTAACTGGAAACAGGATGATAACTTGCCCACTAAATAGAATGTAATTTTTTTTGCCGATCTCAACGCCATATTACTGTTTGATGTATCTAGGCCATAATGAGCAGCTGACTGTGACGGGAAAAGGTGCCTTTTATAATTAAACTTGTACGTGGTGTGCGATAGTGTATAGGGTGCAGGGCCGCCAACAGGGGGGGTTTGCCGGGGTTGGCATCCCGGGCCCAGTGAGTCCAGGGGCCCGGCCACCAAGTGGGGGGGACAAAAGGTAATGGTGTCCCGGGCCCGGAGGCTGGGGGGGCTCGGCGGCTGGTGCTGCGATTGGCCCCAACTTCTGGTCAGGTCCGGCTACCGGTCGCGGCTGGGCCCCCGGCTCCCCATCAGGTGCAGGCCTTCCTGTCCCATGCCGAGCTTCCAACCTCTGACGTCATCGCGCCTCAGCTTCCGGTGCGTGCTGACTGGAAGCTCGGCGTGGGACACAGAGTGAGGAGGTCTGCAGCTGATGGAGAGACGAGCCCGGCCGCAACCGGCCGACGGATCCTGCAGCCACCGGTCCCGACCATCCCCAATGTATATCTACTTTTTTTATATGTATTGGGGGGCAGTGGGGTCTTTTTATATGTATTGGGGGAGTGGGGGTCTTTTATATGTATTGGGGGAGTGGGGGTCTTTTATATGTATTGGGGGATTGGGGTCTTGTTATATGTATTGAGAGGAGCGGGGGGCTTCTTTATATGTCTTGGGGCTTTTTTATATGCGTTGGAGGGGTTTTATGTGCATTGTTTTTTTTTATATATATATATGCATTTTTTTAAAAATATGTATTGGGGAGGTGTTTTTTTTTTTTAATGTATTTGGGGGGGTTTGTATATATTTGGGGAGGTGGGGGGTTGTATATGTTTGGGGGTTGCAGATTGTTTTGTATGTATTTGGGGGTGGGAAGTTTTAGTGTTTTTTGGTATATATTTTGTGGGAGGAATTATGTGAGAGTAGTGTAATTGACGGGAGAGGAGAGAGGGGGAGAGGGAGTGAGGGGGAGAGGGAGTGAGGAAAAAAGGGAGTAGGGGAGAGAAATACATGTGAGGCGGGGGGCAGGGATTAAGGGAGAGTGGGGTAATTGATGGAGGAGGGGGGCAGGGCCGTCCCAGCATTATAGGCCCCCGGGCAAAGCAGTGCACTGGGCCCTGCCGCCGGCACAGCGGATCCTCTGCAGCATCAAGCCCCCATTTAGATCACCATACCCCACCCCCGGACGCTACCCTGTGTGTTTTAATAAAACAGGTTTATAATTATACCATGCCCTTACCCAGGGACTTCTTGTAAGTTCTCACTGCTTACCACACATGCGGTTTTGTTGCATGATAATACAACAGAGCCATTTCCTGCAAGTCTATTTGGAGTGGTCTACTTTTTTGTGTATGTGTTGATTCAAATGCAATTGCATCTTTCACTTGATTTTTGTGTTATCTACTGCACGTCACTACCAGCACCTCTCTCCTTCATTTAGTTGGAGTAGTTTCAGTGGACGGTGTGTATATTTACTTGAGCACTCTTCTAGTGAGAGATTCGCTTACCTGCAGCATTTAGATTTTGAGGGTTATATTGTGTTTAGTATTGGTACCGTATATTCACACATATTTTGGGGTGGGGGAAGAGGCTGCCGGCGGGTAACGGAGCCGCTGCCGCACTCACCAGGTAGACGGAAGATTGGTCTCAGGAACGGAGCAGCAGCGGGCAGCTTCTCCTTCACTTCTCCATCCGCTTGATGGAGTGACGCCAGCAGGACACAGAGCGGAGTTTTTGAGGGGGAAGGTAGGGCTAGTCGTTCCGGTTCGGCGAACTGAGAAAATGTTAGGAACCAGTTCGCCCGAACCGGAAGAATCCCTCCCCACTGGGGGGCCCCTATGCTCGTGGGGCCCCCGTGCAACTGCCCAGCGTACCCATAGGTTAAGACGGCTCTGGGGGGGGGGGGGGGGAGAGTGAGATGTGAGACGGAGGGGATAGAAATACATGGGGAAAGGGTGGGAAATAGAGGGGGTCTCGCGAGGTGTAAAATGGTGGGTCTCGCGAGGTGTGAAATAGGGCTCGCAACACTGCCATTTAAGTAAACGTTGCGCCCTATGGGGCCTTATGGGGCCTTATAGGGCGTGTAGGAAGATAGGGAGCGAAAGAGTTAAAACTCCCTCACTGTTCCAGGCCCAGGAGACCACAACTTTCAGGGCTGCTAGAGGTCAGGGATTGTTCCCAATCAACTCCTGACAGGGACGGGAGGTTAAAAGGGAGACAGCAAACTCCCTGCGGCCAGTCTTTTTACAATCTGTGAAGGAACAGGTTCTGGGGGAAAAGCTCAGATTCCCACCCAGCATTAAAACTGAATGACGCTCTGTTTGTATGGCAGAGCTGTGCTCCCTTTGTTTTGCAGTTTTGACACTGCTACTATACTGTAAGTGTACTGCAACCTGGATTTCCAACTCCGGGAAACAAAGGACTTTTCTTTGAAAAATGTTGGTGTAAACGCGTTACTGACTAACTAGGAGGTCGCTCCGTCACACATGGCAAGAGTACACCTGTATGCTCTTGTAGCGCTGCGAGAATGGAACAATATTCAGCACACATATAACCTTGGTTTTGGGCAGCATGCAATTTTTCTGCTCTTTCCATTCAGACCAGTAAGGGGGGGAATCGGAATTATTCTGTTGTAGGAATCACATGATGCTGGAGCTACAATTTCTGTGATACTTTGTGCCTATGAAAATGTTGGTACTAAAAGGATAGAAAACATCACTTTTGAATCATTAGGCATTCAAGTTTATGTGCAGACTAAGGCCCTTATTCTATTAACTGTGACAGCACCAACCCAAAACTAGTGAAAGGAAAGCACCATTGAAGTTCATGCATTACATCTATGCAACATCCATTAAAAGAGCTGGTGCTTGAATTTCATACTTTCCCCCTAACATATTCCAATGCTGTTATAGTTATTGTCTGGCTTCTGGGCATTGGTGGCCATTTTTCTTTATCCTCCCAAAAATACCACTTCAGTCATTTCAAACATGGGCCTGCGATATGATAAGCAGCAATGTCACAGACTGGGAGACACAACCTTTTGGATTCTGAATACCAAAAACTGCACATTTAATAGTACAGATGCTTAGTTCATTATTAAGTAAATGGTATTTATCTGGTATTTATTAAATAGCAGCATGTGAATTGTGCATTAAATATCACACCTTTTAACTCCTCGCTTACCCACAGAACACCTTTATGTGCATAACATTTTTTTGTAAACTACTTTCAATTGCGCAAGATCTTTCTGTTTTAATCATTAGACAGAAACACATTATATGAATGCTGACACCCTCTACTTCTTACATTTCATTTCAGGTGCCAAAGATAGAGGACCCTCTTCCACAGGCCCCCAAAACCTGCGTCATTCAGGCCATTGTCCCATCATGCAGGGATTTTGCTGCAGATAAGATTCTGATTTAGAAAAGTGTCTGTTAGAGGCATTAGAAATGAAACTATCATTGGATATTGGTTTTCCCCAGGGCTTGTGTAGTAGGCGACATAAATTGGACTGAAAACAAGTTAATTACGTATTGTACCATGTACGGAAAACTCTATAATTGTATAATGCCATCATTTTATATCTATGTACTGTATTTGTTTTCTTGTAACGTATTTTGTTTTATTTTATTGTGGATATCTCATGTCAATTATTACATGTTTGGGAAAAAACTTTATGTGAGGCTTGTATATAGTACTAGTGCAATCACATTGAAGCAATAATACAATTGTTATTTAATCACTTTGATGCCAGGTGGACTTTATAGAATTAAAATGATAACTAGCTATGTTGCCCTCCATCATGATCTGTTCATACATCAGTCTTGAGTTTCATGCAGTGCTCCTTTAAGAGTGACATGTGGTACAGAAAGAAAATTTGGTATGTAACGTATGGCTATGCATTGCAGACTTATTCCTGCACTTGCTGACAATGTGATATTGAAATGACACAGGCCTGTGTAAAACAATAACTCTGCTCACTAGACAGGAAATACAATCTTGCAGCTAAATAGTTTCTCACCTTGCTGCCCCAACAAACATGTTGTTAATGATTGCAGGAGTGATTTGCAATTATAATAACATGCTGCCATTAGTTAGTAAAATAGGCATGTCACAAAGGGAGGGGGTTCAGGCTCGGGCTGATCAAAGTGGCTTGTTCCAGTTTAGGCAATGTTAGAAATACATGGAATTACATTTTTATTTTATGTTTCATATTCAAACCTAAGTATCTGTGAACGATGTAATGTGACACGGACTTCAGGGACGGACAATGAAATATTTTCACAGGGCAATCCTGGGGAAAGCGTCAGCTGTGAGTGAAGGGTGGGTTGAATTATTTGCAAGAAACAAACACGCCAACCTATAAGACAGATTAAAAATCAATTTACAGTACTTAAACGTGTGCCTTTTTCATTTTGTCGTTCTGGTTAGTTTGTCACGTCTATCGGTTTCTTTCTTGGACATGTAAAGATATATTTATGGTAAAACTACTTTGAAGAGTTATTGAGATAATAATAATAATAATAGTATGTTCTTGTATAGCGCTGCTAGTTACATAGTTACATAGTTACATAGTAGATGAGGTTGAAAAAAGACATAGGCCCATCAAGTTCAACCTATGCTAAATTTAGACAACAGATACCTTATCCTATATCTATACTTACTTATTGATCCGGAGGAAGGCAAACAAAAAACCCCAGTATCATATCATCCAATGATATCTCATAAGGGGAAAAATAAGTTCCTTCCTGACTCCAAGAATTGGCAATCGGATTAATCCCTGGATCAACATCCTTCCCATGTATACTTATTTGGTATATCCCTGTATACCTTTCCCATCTAAAAAGATGTCCAACCTTTTTTTTTAACAAATCTATTGTATCTGCCATCACTGTCTCCATGGGTAATGAATTACACATGTTAACTGCCCTTACAGTAAAGAACCATTTCCTTTGTTGCTGGTGAAATCTCCTTTCCTCCAACCTTAAGGGATGGCCCCGAGTCCTTTGTACTGCCCGTGGGATGAATAGTTCTTTTGAAAGCTCCTTGTATTGTCCCTGAATATATTTGTATATAGTTATCATATCCCCTCTTAGACGCCTCTTTTCTAATGTAAATAAATCTAATTTAGCTTGCCTCTCCTCATAAGTTAGATTGTCCATCCCCTTTATTAATTTGGTGGCACTTCTCTGCACTCTCTCTAGTTACATAATGTCTTTTCTTAGGATTGGTGCCCAAAATTGTACTCCATATTCAAGGTGTGGTCTTACTAATGCTTTGTAAAGGGGCATAATTATGTCTACTTCCCTTCCATCCATTGCCCGTTTGATGCAAGATAAGATCTTGTTTGCCTTTGCAGCTACTGCATGACTTTGGGCACTATTGCTAAGCCTGCTGTCTACAAGCACTCCTAAATCCTTCTCCATCAAGGATTCCCCAATACATCTCCATTTAATTTGTAAGTCGCCTCTTTATTCTTAAATGATGAGGCTGCGCTCGTCTCTCCACTTTCAGATGTCTGTCAGGGCTTCTTCCTCCCGCAGCTCCTCCACTCTGCGGTGATCAGCCGGGACAATAATCATCCAAAAAATACAAAACAGTAGGAGTGCAGAGAGGGCAAGATGTTAGACAATATTCCACTTTTATTTACACACTGAACACTTATTAACTTACAATCAAGTGCTGCTGCATACACGATATGGATCCCACACCTGTCCGTCACTACCACCGTCCCAGCCACTACACAGACCTCCTCCCTATGCACCGCGAGTCACCGTCGGATACAGGAACCAGTGGGTTGACTTCCGCTCCTACTGTTTTGTATTTTTTGGACTCTTTATTCTTGCATCCCAAATGCATAACCTTGTAATGCGCAGTAAGTAAAAAAACACATTAATGGTATACTGTAATTAAAAACATACAGGTATATGTAAAAAAAAGCAGCAATTTATTTTATTGGTGGGTGCAGTAAGTAAAAAAACATTAATGGTGTCCAATACAGTAAAAACATTGACAGTCTGAATACAATCTACAACAATCAACATTATTTTTATTGGGGGAGTAGACGGTATTGCAGTATAGCAGACAGCGCTAAAAATCCAAGCGCTAACATATCGGAAAGCGCTGCAGAAAAAAAGAAAATATACCGGATCTGGTATATATATATATATACTTACATTTATCTGTATTAAACCTCATCTGCCATTTACCTGCCCACGTTTCCAGTCTCTCCAAGTCCTTCTGAAGAGAAGGATAGTTGTATGCAGTGCTTTACAGAGACATTTTGCAGGCACAGGTCCCTGCCCTGTGGAGCTTACACTCTATGTTTTTGGTGCCTCGGGCACAGGGAGATAAAGTGACTTGCCCAATTTCACAAGGAGCCGACACCAGGAATTTAACCAGGCTCCCCTGCTTCAAACTCAGTGCCAGTCAGTGTCGTTACTCACTGAGCCACTCCCTCTCTCCATCGTTTTTTAAGTGCTAAGCTAGGTAGGAGTTTTCAATAACAGTGGTAGGTGGCTTTTTAATATTTGTTATTTTTTTTCTCATATTCTATAACTATGCAATGCTAAAGAGTAAGACAACAAATATTCAAGAGGGCACCTGCTTGTCTCATAAAGGCCTAACAAAGCCTTCTCCAGGTTCTAGATCTAGAACATCCTACAGTGTTTAAAGGAGCAATCCAAGCAATATCCTCATGTATGGTTTTTTATTTTAAATATATCATATCTGTAATATTAGATAATACTTAATACCTTTTTTTATTTTCAAATTCACCTCTTAATACCATTTTTAATTGCTTTCAATATACTGAGCATCTTTTGATCTCTACCGCAGGTTTTAGCCCATCTCCTAAGCAGTGCAAGATCTTTGTAACACTTTCCTGTTTGGGATAATTTGTTGCCAATTTTCCCAGCAGTTTGAGCTGCAAACTGTAACAATAGATAATGTTACCTTAGTAATATAAGAATACATTGTAGCTGCTGAGTTACACTGACTGAGGGATTGATTTGAAACTGAAAGGCGGCCATTTAGTGAACCCTGCGAAGCAGGATTTTGCTGATGAATCACAGGAGAATAAATAGATCGGCAGCTTAGGTAATTAGTTGTCAATAAAGGTAATCAAATGCGTCATATATTAAAACAAAACAAAAAAGATTAGGGTTTTTTAAAGCTACTTTGATTGCCTCTTTAAGATGCATATATCTAGATTCTTAAAATAAACATTGAAATGACCTCACTAGGGCAAAATAAAGTCTCTTAATGCTCAGGGGGTAATTCAGTATCGTCTTTTAGGCTATTATAAGCCGAGATCTCCCATTGAAGTAATTGACGCCAACGTATATTTTGGGCTGATAATGGCCCAAATGGCTACTTTGGACTATATTGAATTACCCCTTGGCAATTAACCTTATTAATATTATAAGTGTTTGCTGCATTACACAATATAATGTATTGACAAAAACAAGATAGATCCTACATATTGGCCATCCTTGGAGCTGTGGTTTTATCTTGGATATGACCCTTATACATTTTTAATGATTCTTCCACTTGGGCTCTGAGCAATGTGATTACAGTACGTAACATGAGACTTGCGTCCTTGGGCTCTCACATGTGGTCAGTTCTCCTTTCTATTTGCGGTCTGAACGACAGAAGAGTGCAGCACTGTGGCACTTATTTGATTTATTAAGGGCCTTTTTCTTCAGGGCCGGTGTCACTGGTTTCTCCGCTGTAGTTAGCTCAGGAAGAGAGAGAAACCTTCCTGGTATTTTGGTAACATTCCCGTGTGCCCCGATTCCAGCTGCAACTGGTGACCTTCTTTTGGAGAGGATGAACCAAATGATGAGCGACATTGTGGAAATGACAAGGGCCATGGCGGGTCTCTATTCGATTATAGGCAACACAGCAGCAGGAGAGAACAAGACATCTGGAGGAAACCTCCCAGCCCCCTCAACCCATCCACCTCCATGCAATACCCAGATGTTAGGAAGCACACCCAACATCCCAGATGGTGATGATGAAATTCTGGGCCCCCCATGATATAGGGATTGACCTGCAAGAAAGTGGCAACCTAGTGCAGTTACCTTTGCCTGATTTCCAAAGCACACCTGCGGCACCACAGAGGCAAAGATGCATCATCTCAATGTCCGTGGGGATACAATCAATGACTTCCCACTTTCAGTAATACCAGGAAAAACTTTGGAAAGTTATGTTACACACAGTAAGGGACAGCCAAGTGGATTTGCTCAGCTAATATTTCAACTCCATGTGACTTGATCGCTATGCCCAGTTGTACAAACATGTAAACTTTGACAGCTCCAGGAGTAAGAAGGCTGTTCCCAAAAACCTGAGGAGAGCTATTTTTAGTAGTACTTGGGAATCAGTATAAATACACTACTGCACAATTGAAGACAATGAAAGACACCATTAATGGACTTTTACGGCATCAGAGGACTGTGGGTTGGACTAATTAGTGATTGAAACATTAATTTTTGGAATAATACAGTTTTTAATACAGTCATTTATTTCTTGTCATTGCTTAATCCTTGTTTTCCGCCTTTTTGTTTTTACAGATTCGGCAGGCTGATCAACATCAAAACACATGTTCGTGTAGGAAACACATCCAGCGACAAGGTAATGTGATTCATGAATCTATTTCTTCTCTATTATTAATAAATAATAATCTAACAATTATTTTACATTTGAACCTGTAAAAGATACAGCCAGAAGAAGTCAGTTGAAGAAGAGTGTAGTATTATAAGAGTGCATCTTTTTTTATATAATTGTGTAATCCTTGTTTTTATCTTTTTTGCAGATTCGGCAGGGTGATCAACATCAACACCATGTTCGTGTAGGAAACCCATCTAGCGATAATGGATAATTAAGGTAATGTATGCGTTCCATTCAATTGGAAATACTTGTATTGCCCATGCGCTTAAATGCAATGACCCGCATATGCGTTCCATAGAACACGCATGCGCAGTTTATCGGTAGTACGCATTCCACACCGTGTAATTCATGCATTTATTTCTTCTCGATTAATAATAAATAACAATCTCACAATTATTTTACAGGCGAAACTGTACAAGAGATAGCCAGAAGAAGATGTTGGTTGAAGAAGATTGCATTATTGCCAGAAGATTGAAGATTATGTTGCAAAGTCTTTGTAAAACTGTAATTTACACACACACAAATGTCAAACTGTACTTTAAAAATACTTTTAGCCATCAGATGTTGTTTTATGGGAAAACGTGGTGGGTTACATTGAAATGAATGGGATATTATATCATATCCACTGAATGAGAATAAAGGGTGGGTTACATTGCATTTAGATTGGAAGAGGGGTTCTCAACTGCAGTCCTCAAGACCCCCGAACAGGTCAGGTTTTCGGGATATCCCTGCTACAGCACAGTTGGCTCAATCAGTCCCTGCTTCAGCACAGGTGGCTCAATCAGTGACTCGATTGAGTCACCAGTACTGAAGCAGGGATATCCTTAAAACCTGATAGGTTGGGGGGGGGGGGGGGGTATTGAGGACTGCAATTGATAACCCTTGGATTAGAGACGCACACTAGCATCACCTATCGTTACTGAAAAGTACTAAGGGCACCGCTAAACTCAATTTTTGCGGCTGCGGCACAGTTACGGTCGCGGGGCCGTAACATACAAATAAATGCTGGGGATTTACACTTGGTTCTGCCTGGCATCGAAAACAGTCTTACATCTGTAACTGTAATGTCATTTTGTAAAGTGCATGCCTACAGTACTTGCATTCACTACAGTAAGTGTAATGTATTAAAGTAATAAAGGTGTATTGTTAACGTTGTATCATTAGCTGGTCTGCTTTAGAAAGTTACACCAGGGGTGCGCAAACTTCTTGAGCTGCGCCCCCGTGCCCGGGACCCGCAGCGTTTGCGACCCCTCTCTCCCAATGACTCGGCGTCAAATTGCCATGGCGATGCTTGACGTCACATGACCCGCGGTATCATTTGACACCACATTGCCGAAGACCCACAGAGAGCAGGTAAGTGAGTTACAGAGGCCTCATGCCTCCCCGGCATTTAATTTAAATGCTGTGGGGAAGAGAGCGGGGCCCCTGTAACCGCCCGCACTCCCCCTACAAATTATCCCACCCGCCAGTTTGCGCACCACTGACTTAGACCATATCTATCAAATTCAGAATGAACTTATGCAAAAAGAAGGCACAGAAGCGCACCAAGGGTCAAGGTACATGTAATAAACAGATAAAATAGTGACAAGTAAAAACTTACATGTAAAATAATATAAGTCCAGTCGAGGCCAGTGCACAGGTGTCCAGTTCAGTTGGATGGTAGGCGCAGGGGTAAATGCTGAGACTCACAAATCAGTCCCGCGCGCTGGGACCAACTAGCTCTGCAGAACTCAGATGACACTTCCGGGTTGCGGCTTCTCGCAGGACCCGTATTGAGTAGTCCACCACAATCGCCGTTTCTCTGTACTTCCAGCGCTCATCCTACTTGGAGTAAACCAGATGGAATTGGCTTGAATCTCTGTGGGGAGGCTGGAAACTATACAGCCAAGAGCCTGATATAGCTGAACCTGATGAAGCACTAAATTGGAGCCTGATCTCCTGATGAAGCACTAAATTGTGTGAAACGCGTGGCGGAGTTCATTCGGTGCACACATAGGGATCCAGACTCTTGGCTGTATAGTTTCCAGCCTCCCCGCAGAGGTTCGAGCCAATGGCCTCTACTGGACTTATATTATTTTACATGTAAGTTTTTACTTGTCACTATTTTATCTGTTTATTACATGTACCTTGACCCTTGGTGCGCTTCTGTGCCTTCTTTTTGCATAACTATCCGGCGTTGGAGTCTTGCCACGGCAGCTACTGGTGAAGGAGGGGTGCCTTCACACCTCAGCAGCAGCAAGAGGGGAGAGCAGATCTACTTCAAGATCCTTTTTAGGAAGCATGAGCGCGGTTTGATTTTTCATCACTCAGAATGAACTTAGTTACATTTGTTGCAGGTAGAAAAGGTCTCCATATCCCACTGAGGATAACACTCGGCTTCTACTGGACCTGTGCTCATTTCATCTAAATGTCTGTGTCCTTTCTTTAATCTGTCTGTCACTTCTTCTTGTTGTAATAGAGCTCATTTGAGATCCGCTGTTAATAAAGGACAGCAAGCCCCCTCAGCAATAAGCTTGTTTACAAGAAGATTGCACTTGTCAGACACACCCTCGTGGCTACTGGAGTCTGACAGATTGTGTTATCTTTATATCTGCACACCCCAGAGGCTCTCAGCTATCGCCTGGTTCCTGTCTTACTTGAAGTTTTCATTTATATATATATATGATAAACCAGCAGACATACAGTCCAAATATCAGTGCGACAAGAACTGGAACAGGTAGCAGATATATTCTTATTATCTTCTTATTGTCCCTTGGTATGAGCCCTTTTTATTCTTAAAACATTCATTGAAGTATATTCACAAAAATTTGTGCAAGCTTGTTGTCCTCTACAAGCATATAACACACCTTGCAATGTTAATAGCCACTAAGTCATATAATGGTAGTTGCCATAATGTGGCATAAATCTAATAGTGGGATTTATGGTGTACTAGGGAGAGACATTAACCCCACAGGGGTGAGTCAGACCTTATCGCCACCACACTAAGAAACTACCTAGAGTATATAGGGAGATAAGCACATTTGGTGAAACTTCCAAGAGATAACTCACAGTTTGTATATATAGGGGCTCCACAGGCGTGCATCCATCATAGGTAGTGCATAGCCATGAAGAGATCCTCGCAGGAGGGATAAATGGAGCACAGCAGCGGGAAAAAGCAGGGATACAGCACACCAATAAAAACTGAAATCCAATTTATTGCAAAGTGACAGAGAGAGACACATCACAAAAAAAGGGCCAAAAGGACACTCTGACACGTTTCGGGCAAAGCTCTTTGTCAGTGGCCCAGACAGTGATGTCATATTTGGGGTACCTACTGCAGGGTGTGCAGCTCCCAGCAATGAAAACTGGATACCAAAAAATAAAAGCTTTTTGCTCAGGCAATTTTAGCAAATGATTTAAAAAAAAAACATTACTGGAGTAGGAGTTGTGTTGGGGCAACATTTTTCTTCATGCTGGAAGAGTCAACAACGTATGAAAAGCCAACCTTTCATTAATTTATGTCATTTATCGTCAAAAGAACTTGTCAGTTCAAAACAATCAGATTTCTAGTTTTAGTTGTTGTCACAATTATAATGTATAGGAAATAAACGAGTGAGGGGGTCTCGTCAGCTGAAAAATAACAGTAAAATAAATGTTGTTTTCTTAAACAATGTGATGTTTGTGTTTTAATTGTAAACTTTAAATAAAAGGTACTGCCAGGCTTATGGCTAAAATCCTCATATTAAATTCTCACCCTGCCTGTTTTAAGTCTGATGTGGTCAGGGAACGACTTCACTACCAAGGATTTATAAGAGCACGATTCTGGACAACAATAAATTGTCATTTCATGGAATAATTCCTATGTCCAAGAGCCACAGTCAGTGTGCAATAAAGCAAAGAACAAACGTCACAAATGGAGGTGACTCAAACCAGTGTCTCGGATAAACCATTTTTGGAGATGCAATCGCCCTGCAGAGTGTGATGAAGCAGATTACTTTAAATCCCTTAAATTGTCGCTCTTGTCAGAGTCCAGGCCAGCTTTGTCTTCTTACGGCTTCCAGCGTCACAGGCGATAGAACAGGGTGGCCACCGGCAACTTAATTACTTCTGGGTTGCCATTTGAAACATAGGTTATCCTCAAAAGCCCAGCGCATTTCAAGGTCCCAGAAAACATCATCTGCAACCACGATAACAGTGATATTTTAAGATAATAAAATCTCTTCGAAAGTAAGATTTGTTTTTGGTTTACAAAGCAGACTCATCATGATCCTTAGCATAATATGTACAAAAAATGGGAAGTTTGCACCTAGAGCAGCTGCTGTATGTCTGTTAGATTGATACATTTAAAGTGTACTTTATATAGAGTATTTGCAACCACACCCACTAAATCTTCATACCTGCAGTTGAAACATGTTTAAAAAGATACCAAGTGGGTCCACAAAGGCACCAAGTTCCCCAGCTACCAAAACACCTGCACCAGATTTATCAATCAAGACAATCCCATTTGGTTTCATGTTTCCTTAATAAATCTGCTTCCTTTCTTTCTTCTCCCCCAGTTTTGCAGCCAGGAGACTTTGACAAATAACCCCCCAAAAGGTTCAAGAGGGATCCTGTGTGAGATGTTGTGGATTCACTCTTGAATGTTTTTTCTTAATGTTTTCTTAATTGATTCCAAAGAATGAGACTGCATTGAAGTCTGTGGGGCTCCTGCGGTTGGGAACGCCTTTGCATGTCTTTCAATAAGAAGGAGGTCAAATGCTTGAGAATTGACAGGTCCACGTGATAGAAATGCACCAGCGGTATACACACAAGTGTGTATTTGAATGACACATGAAGATGGAACTATACATCATAGATGGAACTATACAGCACACACTTCACTGGGAATTTAACTGCAGGACATCATTATCAACCTGTGAACCCACAGCTCAAGTCACACTTACCCCATACAGAGAAAAAAAAACATGTACGAAAAATGATTTTTCAAAACTTCATTTTATTTGTTAAAGTTCTCATTTGAAATCATATTTCTAAAAAAATTGTCCAAAAGACTTCAAAACTATTTTATATGCGGGTAAGGCTGGACGATTTTACCCTCCTTAAAATTCTATAATAATACAAGTAGCTACGTGATAAACAAACGTTGAAAAACATTGTTACACAGCACATGGAGGTTTGCTAAAAAAAATAAATCATATCAACAAAACAAAAGAATTTCCCCATTGTGTGGTTAGAGATGGGATTAACATACACTATGTTTCAAATTGTTCCTTGACATTTTAGTTCTATTGCCGTGATACACTATACAAGATGTCACGTACGGCGGCATGGGACCTGTATATAGGACAAGGGTTAATACACAGCTCTCTAGCTGGTCCACTTTTCATCTTCGCAAAGGGCCCTTAAATTAAAAATATCTCCCCTCTCAATCCGTCCCAATATACCACCTGTCACGAACAGCACACGTGTGAGCATGTGACTTGGATATGAAACCAGGGTTATTACAAACGGCTACTCTAGCCAACTTACCTTTCTCCTGAGCAAGGTACTTTCAATGAGTTAATATTAACCTCTTACTTGATTGCAATCATATCTATCTGCTGCCACCACCCAAGAAATAGGCAAAAATAAGTCATTCCTATATATATCTGTAATGGTCTCAGGTCCCTGTTTACAATAGAAAGAACCATGTAAATAACACACGAAAATGTAAAAACTCTGTACAAAGTGTGCAACAGTTCATTCAGGGCCCCAAAGCATTACTTGTTAAAGATTGTTTTAATATATATAAAAATACAGTGCTTTAGATTACAGAAAAAAGATTATTACAAGAACATACAATTACAGGAAATGCAGAACAGTTTCTTAAAATAAAATGATAAAACAAACAGAAATCCCTATAGAGTATGTTACCATATGTCATAGGTCATTCCCAGAGAGGTCTGGAGTGGAAGATGAAAATTCATGTGTCTGATCCCAAAACACACCTCTTGTTTAATTCTGATTTACCTATTATCTGGGTGAGACTTTTGTACAAAATCTTTCCCATTGAAACAATATAACTTAGAAAAAGACTCTTTTAAAAAGACGTTTAAAATCTGACTTAATATATAAACACATTCATAACGTAATTTCCCAAATACTTAGACAGACGCCATCTTCACGGTTGCGTTTGTGCTCTCCACATGCACGCCTGCGCACAAATTTGACAGCCTAACATCGATTTTCACACATCTTACCCATGCAGTATGTGTTATGATTTGATTTGCCCAATTACAACAGTGACAAATATTCACTCGTTACTCTTATGAATTGCTATCAATCCCATAATATTTTATATGTAATAAAGTCCTCCAACTAAGTAGTGACCTGTTTGTCCCCTCTCTCTGGGATCCACGGGGGGGGGGGGGAAATATCTCAGGAATGTTAGTTTCCTTTGAGGCTGACAGCCCAGGATCTGGTGAATGTCCACACAGCCTTCTAATAATATATATATATATATATATGTCACTTTTAGTGCCCCATCAGTGATAGCACCCTCAATGACGCCCTCTTTGTAGATCAGCACAGACCCAGGAAGTGTCTTATATAAACCCAATATCGTGTATTTTTGCTAAGACAAACTAACCACATTAACCCCTGAAGTACCAGATTGATTAACATACTTCATATTCGCCACCATTTTCATTACACAGGATATCACACCGCCAGCACACATTAACTGACATTGACTTGAATCCCCATGATGCTGAGGGGTGGGGGAGGGGGGGGGAGGGAAATCACTTGACTCCATGCAAATGGAGAAAAAAAAATGTTATTTAAAATGGGGCAGAAGGAAGTGAAAAAATACTTTAAAAGTCCCATAGGGAGGAGGCTTTTAGTAGACTCCGCTGTGCTTTGGGCTTACTCAGAAGCTTTGATCGGATGAGCCGTCTCTGAGGAACACAAGTTCCTTCGTAGCTGGTTGATGTGGGCACGTAGTTACTCACCCCTACACTTATCGGCTGTCATTCCCAGCACATTAGAGAAACATCTAACATCAGGCATTTCTCCAGTGATGTTATGGAGTTCATCTCCGTGTAAAAAAACCACTTTCATAGAGAGCAGGGAGGACTGTTTTTCCAACTGCTTATCTTTGGGAAGACGTACTGTCCATTAGTAACCGCAGGCTTGTAATTGTCTTTCAAGTGGTCATAAAAAGCCATGATGATATTTTGCTTGTAAGTTTTATAAATTTTTTTTGCTCATAAAACTGGTACAGCGGAAAGCCATTAAATAAAGTGCCTCTCGAGAAAAACAGGTTCTTCTAAAAGTTAAATGCACCCCGGTTTCTTCTCAGATTTTGATAGTACTAGAGGACGTTGTTGTTGTTGTTTTATCCGCGTAAAGCTGAGATAATACTGTGTGCTTGAGCGCGCCCGATGCTCGAGCGATCTCTGCACATGCTGTTTCAGGCGATGGCGGGGGGGGGGAGGGTGGCAGAGGCGTGGCTATAATGTCACGGAGCTGGTTCGCCGTGATTGGCTGAACCGGTCACGTGACGCGGGCCGTCGCTTGAAAAGACACATTCTTGGTCGTTTCAAAATGCGGTCGCGCCATCGCGCTCCGTCGAGCGCGCACAAGTGGTGGCCTCTAAGGTCTCCTGCAATTTTCAGTTGGCGTGTGGGCTTGCCAGTGCCATCGCACACAGCACAAGCTCAGCCTAAGGTTTTTCCCTGAAGCCAAAGGTTCTCAACTCCAGTCCTCAGGACCCCCCAACAGGTCAGGTTTAGGGATATCCCAGCTTCAAATCTGATTGAGCCACCTGAAGCAGGGAGCCACTGGCTGAAGCAGGGAGCCACTGATTGAGCAGCCTCAAGGGGGTCTTGAGGACGAGAGTTGAGAACCCCTGCCCTAGCGCGCTGTCAAGGGTGGGCAACTCGTCTTCAAGGGCCACCAACAGGCACAGGTGGCTCAATCAGTGGCTCAGTTGAAGACGGCCCCACCTGTGCTGAAGCAGGGTGCCACTGATTGAGCCACCTGTGCTGAAGCTAGGATAACTTGAAAACCTGACCTGTTGGGGGGTCTTGAGGACTGGATTTGAGAAACCCTGGGTTACGCTGTATATTGCACACTTCTCTGGCAGCATGAGAGTTCAGACAGAATTGTATGTTATGGCAGAGGTGCGCAAACTAGGGGGTGTGACAGAGTCACTGACTCAGTAGGCTGGAACAGTCAATGGAGAGACGCTGCAGCCAGTTCACAGAGTGTTAATCTCCTCAGACAGAGAAGGCACAGCTGAAGACTGATTAAACAGGGGCTGAACTCATCAGGGAAACAAGTGCTTTAAAAAGCAGGAAGTTGCTCACACAAGGTGAGCTTGTTTTTCCACAGGAGGGTGGAGAGACTTCTCCCGGCTAGGAAGCCCTAGCTGTTGCTCTGGTCACCCAGTCCTGCAATGAGCTAAGCTGCTGGGACCAGCTGGAACCCCAACCCAGGATAAAGATAAAGATTGCTGCGAGCTGGACACAGCCTGCTCCCCGGAACCGTGTTCCTGTTTGCTGTTGGAGCTGCATTACAGATAAGACTTTGTTATGATACTTATTGGTTATACTTTGTGGAGCACATGTTTTGGGCATAACCAGATTAGCTGGCTGCCCTGTTAGTAAGGGCTTAAGAAGTGAGTTAGTTTCCCTAACGGGAATAGGCTTTATTTTCTAGAAAGTAGTTTCTTAAAGGGACAGTGCACCCGTACTTTATTTTGGTTGTGGCTAATTAACCACTACAAGTGATAAAAAATGGGGATAACCCCCCGGTGGTGCTACAAATATGCCAGGCAATCAATGAAAAATATAAGCACTTAGTAGAATCCGAATAATAAATAAATAAAACGGTATGAGTGTCCCATTGGTATGCCGATGGTGTGTGCGGGCCTGAATACCCCCACCTCACCTGTTTGGAGCCGTTGGAAGCGATATCCCCACGCCGATGGAGCACACCCCCCCCCCGGGGAGATGGATGCTGGTAATGACCTCCTCAGCTGAACATGCGGCAAACCCGGTGAAGGAGACCGACAGATGTAGTGGAGCCCTGCAAGCAGAGTCTCTAGTCGTCTTACCGGGTGCCTGCTGGAAATCTCCTGATGAACCGGTCCGTCGCTGCAGGGGGGTAGGTGGCGGCTGTTGGTGGGAGGACGACACACTCAAATCCTCCAAGCTGGGTCCGTCAGTGCTGGAATTTCCCGGAGCAGGTGAGGGGACAGGGTTATCGGCTGCACACTGGCTGTAACCAATACACTGCGCAGCTAGAAGAGGGAATCCTCTTAGTTGGAACAGCTGCTCCGTATGTAAAAGTGCCGGTGCGTGCTGCAATGCTGGGATAAAGGTCAAAAATTGTAGTGAAAGAGCAGAGCACTGCCAAAAGGTTAAAAACTCTGACGCGTTTCTTTGATAAAGCGCCTCCACGGCGGGAAACGCGTCAGAGTTTTTAACCTCAGTGTGTTTGTTCTTTTTTGGCTATTATGCCTAATAAATAATTCATTTTTTGCATCAGGCCCTCTCCATTTTTCCTTTTGGCAGTGCTCTGCTCTTTCACTACAATAATTAACCACTACATTTTAAAGTTTCCCATCGTGTCTAGCGTCTTACTGACCCTGCCGCGAGGCCGTCCTGCACACAGGGGGATAGTGGGATTTTTCGGGGAGGGCGCGGGCGGTTGTAGAGGCCCTGCGCTCTTCCCCGAGGCATTTAAATGAAATGCCGGGGGACCGCGCGAGGCCTCTGCAACCGCAACTTACCGGGATTCAGCCGGCTTCTGGTCACGTCGCCATAACAACGCGGCGTGACGCGCCATCATGGCAATGCACGTCAAATGGCGCTGCAGGGTCATCTGACGTGGGGTCACTCAAGAAGGGGGTTCATGAGCGCAGGGACATGGACACAGGTGGGCGCAGTCAACAAACTTTGCGCACCCCTGTTTTATGGTAATGAGTAGAGATGTTCAAAACTCTCAAATGCATGCACATCCTTTTTATAGCGTTTTTACCCGGCAATTTTGATTCCCCGAATCGTTTCACCAGGCCCAGAGATGCTAATAATGTTGCAACATTCGTCTTTCATTTTGCAATTTTGCAAGCAGTCAGCGAAATACAGTATCACCGGTGAGCGAAATATGGTGTGTATGCCCTATTTATAATCTCAGCATTATTAAGTGAATCCAGCGATTATAGAGCATGTTTCACATTAGAATATTAAGCAAGATTGCAATGCACATTACGTGAAAAAAAGCATACAAAAAGCGCTACAAATTATCGGTGCCCCGATGACTGTGGGTGCACAGTGATAAAATAAAATAGAATAGACATGGGTTTGATGACCATGAAATGTCTCTTGGTGGAAACAATGGATTGCTGCCTAAAAAAACATGGGTTCTCCCTAAACCCTAAAATGTCAATACTTGGTGTTGGTTCTCTTGGTAGCAGTGACTCGGTCCAGGGAATATGTAAAAAAACAAAAGGACAAAAAAATATCACGAATAGTGTAATATGTTCATAGAAATATTAATATCCTTGTTGATTCTCTAGAGTTTGAACACACACTTTGAATCTCTTGAGTTGTATGCCTATGTCACAGATATTGCGTGATCTCCGCTGTCAATCAGGAAGGTCCTTTTCATATCTGTGTTACTGAGGGGGACAAGAAAGAGCGCATTGCGCAGCCTGTCTGATCCTCTAATGCAGGGGTGCTTAACTCCAGTCCTCAAGCCCCCCCATCAGGTCAGATTTGCAGGATGTCCCAGCTTCAACACAGGTGGCTCAATCAGCCCCTGCTTCAGCACAGGTGGATCAATGAGTCTTTGACTGAGCCTCTGATTGAGCCACCTGTGCTGAAGCCAAGATATCCTGAAAACCTGACCTGTTGGGAGGCTTGAGGACAGGAGTTGAGCAGCCCTGGTCTAAGGCTGCGGCCACGCTGCCGCTGAGCGCACTTGGCGCGATCATTTCAGTGATTCACAATAAGTACGACCACGCTCAGCAAAGCTAGGAGCTTGGGGAGACAGGGAAAATTGATTTTCAAGCGCGCTGAAGGGTCACATGACCCTTCAGCAACCAATCGGCACCAGTCAAAGCACACAGCCACACACACAGACAGAGCCCCTATACAGCCAATAACACGCCCCTGAAAGTTAAAGCTTTGCGCATCGCTAGTAATGCAGCTAAGAAGAGAAGGAGACCCGCCTCTGCGAATATGCAGCACCATGATATCGAGTACAGGAACATTGAGCATCTTTATTTGCTTCCATGCAAGCCTCCCTCATTTTTCACTAAAAGAGCAGCCCGTTCATGAAATAACCCTGCAGATAAACTGGTGGCTGCAAATACAAATCAATACATTCAGAATGACTTGGGACAGGACAGCGGCAAAGGAACTTTACGCCGTGAGAAAGGGCTTAAAACTATCTTAGGTCTGGTAAATACCATGATTTTGTAGCAAGTAATAACAACGGGGAGACTTATCTGCTACCTACCATATGTTTCTAAGTCATTGAAATATCAATGAATTAATTTGCTGCACTGTGAGGCATTGCTGACCCTTTTGGCAGCAAAGGCTTTTAAACAGCCTCAACACACAGATCTGAGCTGTGTCTGCTATTCTGGAGCCACAGGGTCTATGCTGGGTAAAGGTATGTTCTTTGTCTTTTCTTCACTTTATTGGGGAAAGCATAGACACACAAAGGCACTTGTGGATGATGGTGTAGTGAGAGAGAGCTTCTCTTTAGTGAGGGTGCTTGATAGTGGGGAAAGGTAAAAAAAAACGGTGATACTTGCCAGGAGGTGAATAGCGTGAGATGTGCTGCTCAGACAGCTAGATTAGAAAGGAAGTGTAAAGGAATCTGGGTAACAGGAATAGTCTCAGGAACAGACTAACTGTGAACAGAGACAAGGGGGGTTGGAATAGCCCACTCTCAGTTTAGGAGAATAGGAGGTTGCTAAGGCAACCAACACTGACTAGGGCAGTGTAAGAGCATATGTATCAATAATGTTGCCTTACACATGCAGCTAGCTGCTGGGACAGGGGAAATTACAGGCAGCTGAACTAGGGAGACATAAATCCTATGAGCTGCAAGTGACACAGGAAATTAGACAATCCTGTTCCAGGGCATCTGCCATGTTGATATTTGGTGGATGTGTACCTGCCCTGCCGCCCTGTAACCCAGTAACAGGATAGTACTTCCCCAGTGAAGCAGTTGGCACGTGGGAAGGTTAGAGGACAGGATATGCACATTCCTCTTGCAGTTAATCTGTTTGGCAGCCTGCTTTGGTAATTACAATAGTACAGTACCTCTAAATTTTGGCTCTATCTAAAGGAAACGATTCAAGTGAATTAACGTGAAGTAAAAGAGGTTTATTGCTGTTGATCTTGGATTATTTCATATGATTTTCCAGTTTAGTTATTTTTGTAAGTATCATTTTAAACGCCCACCACGACTTCACATCCAATTCTCATTTGATTGTCAACTCTCTTTAATTGGACAATACCAAATGTCAGGCAAATAAATCTGTTTAAAACAATTTATTAATAAAATCAGCTTCTTCAGAAAGATTGAAGCACCCTTAATGTGACATTTTTAGTTATTTGTCTACATATTTTTCTATGGCGTGGTTCTATTTTCTAAAAGTATTATCAGATGCTAATCCTACTGTATTGTTTAACTGATAGTGGCAACAATATGAAGAAAGAGCAGCACTGCAAATACATTTGCAAGCGGTTTATGGTTTATTCATATAATCAGGGCCAGTTTCATGGCAGGCCACGCGCTCTCCTCCAGCACAACTTCCGTAATCACAGGTTAAAGTGAATAAAGTTCAGACTGCTTCACTGTGCGTGCGTCCACGCTCCGGGCAGGAAATTGCTTCACAGATTTCCTGAGTGCGAATTTGCCAGCCCCAAGATGGCAGACGCTTTGCCGCGACTCACTCCCCTGTACCAAATTGTACCTCAAAACGTACCACCATTTTTTTTCACTATTACCAGCTCACCTTTGGTTCAGTGTGTCGTACCGATGCGCACTTACTCTCACACATTTAGGGACGTTTTGTTCCACCACGTGTACTGTACGTCCGTTATATATTCTATCTCATCTGACCGGCCGGTCACGACAACTTAGGGGATCTTCATGCTGCCTTATTTTTGTCAGGGTTAGAGCTTTATTATAGCCTGTATTTGTTCCATACTTTCTGTGCATTTGGCACCTTAGTTGGGCTCCGTTCTGTCCCATGTTGAGAGGTTGTTTATTTGAGGTCCTATTGTTCTTAAACTGTCTTTTTCATTTTTGTGTCGATTTAATAAAATGTGTTTGTAATTTGGTATTTTCGAGTGCTTGTTTTGGGATGTCTTTCTTTTTGTGTTTTTTCATATTACTTTCCCAATAGCACTGCCATTTGGTTACGTTTCTGTTTTTTTTTAATACCTTAATATTGTTCGTGATTTGACTGCGGTATATTTTGTGTGTTTTCTTATATTAATTATAATTTAATTGCTGTTCTAAGATAATAGTTATATAGCTTATTCATCTGTGCTGCTCTTCTCTTCTTCACACCACGGGACTGTACCACACCAGCACCCGCAAGTATTTATTTCTTTATATTAATTGAGTGCGTGTGTATTGCTTCCCCACAGGTTTTGGAATGAACTGATTGTGGCATCATCATTATTTAACAACAAAAAGAACTACACTGGGGATGGAAAGTGTACAAAGTCCACAAACAGCCTTACTACCAACTAAGGTTAGGTCAAGGACGTAACAAGTCTGCAAAGCACGTGGTTATAGCCAGATGCTACGTTCAAAGTTTAACAAACAATTGAATACATTAATTGAAAGAAACTTGTCGGTTTTTAAAGGAAACAATTAGCTCATTAAAGATGTCACTTTGGTTCTAGGAGGGACTTCCGCTTTAAAATGCCCTGCAACCTACTGTACTTTATAAAAATTTTACTTTATCCTGCACCATTTTAGTGTTTAATATATTTTATATAGCACGTCTGTGTTAAAAATGTGTACATTCATTATGTTGTGTAACAATATTTTGTTTAAAGATGCAATCCCACATAAAAATAAAAACATAAACAACCATTTGTAAAGAAAGTAACAATTGAACTGGCTTTGGAAATCTAACTGTTCTTTGGAAATTAATTACTAATTGAATTTCTTAGGGGCTTCTGGGTGTGGGAATGGTGTCAATGAAGTGTTTACTTTAGTCTTAGAGAGAAGACGTGCAGACGATGCACTCCAATAGCTGTATACACTGCTGGGTGCTCATGCTGGAGTTGGTCCTGATGAAGGTGTACTGTACTGTGCACTGAAACGTTGACGGACGCAATAACAAGATAGAATTATGAGATACACTGAATCCAGATGGAGTTAGTAGGCCAGAAAGTTCCCAAATTACATGCACTCAATTCATACAATGTAGTGTAGAGAGGGGACATTGATTTACCCCTTGTATTTTATCTATAATGTCAAGTTTGCTTATAATTTGACCATATATGGTTCAGATTGTCTGTGGCTCCTCTAGTATTTAAGAACATTTACCCAACTAAGTACTACACATTAACTCATGGCTATAACGCCCACTTCTCTACACTACGTTGTATGAATTGAGTGCATGTCATTTGGGGACTTTCTGGCCTCCTGCCTCCACCTGAATTCAGTGGATCACATAATTCTATCTATATATTCCCCTAGTGCACCATCCATACTCCCCTCCCGCTAGGAGTGCTGGTGTCTACCTTGGGTTCTGACGCAATAAAAGTAATTTATTCTTCATGAGTCTGGTGTGACGGCCTTTTCCATATACTACTTTACTCTTAGCCCACTCTGCCCTGGTCAGAGAGCCACTGATAAACAGTCAGCAAAAAAGGGAGCAGCTAGAGAAGATCAAACCCCTCCCTAGTCTCAGGTTAACATGTTTACAAACCTTAAAATTCCTTTAAAATACTTATAGGTAGCAAATCGTGACAAACAAAATGCATTAAAGCAGCACTCCAGGTTTAACTTTATTTTTTTTAAATTTTTGTTGTTATAGGATTGAAGCAGGGGGTCTTCGGAGCTGAACTTCGTTAATTTCAGCTTCAGGGACCCCCTGCTTTCTGTGATACTTACCTCCATAGGGGGTGATGGTATCGCCTTCATGTTTAAATGTCCCTCGGCACGCTAATAGTAAACTGCAAGAGATTACGTCACGGCTTCCTATTGGCCCACAAGATGCAGGACAATTAAGCTGCCATTATGTTAGCCCCAACAAGCCTTGTCAGAGCTGCTACCTGCAGAGATATTGGCATCCCGAATGGAGGTAAGTATCTCAGGAAGCAAGGGCTCCCAGAGCAGAACTTAACTGATTCAATCCTATAACAAAACAAAAAAACTGCTTCAATCATCACTCAACTGTAACAGCTTAAACATATCACTGCTCTTCGTACACTTTGATCCGCTGAGGGATTGCCCTTTTAATAATAATAATAATTATTATTATTATTATTATTTAAAAAAAAATCTAATGACAGGAGTGAACTCTTAGTAACTCAAAATAAAAGCAAACGATGGAAACACTTGAAGGTGTGCTTAATTAGTATTTTCTTACTACAAACGTTTTGTCTTGCAGAGTTGATGTTGGTATAATAGAGAGTTACGAAAGACAAACTGTTGCCAAGATAGGTTGGCAATGCTGCGTGAGGCTAACAATGAAAAGAGTATCCCGGCATTGGCTCTCTCAGGCATACGTAACAATACATTGTGGGTTATAGGGCAGGCAACGCAATCTGGTCTGTAACTGTTACAGATAATATATGTTATAGGTATGCACCACTGTCCCCCCCCCCCCCCCAGTGGGAGATACACAGCTTCTGTTACCTAGGGTGTGGTGCGAGTACCTGTTAGGGTCAGGAGAGCTGAGCTGATCTGCGGTGTAGTGGAGATCAGGACAGGCGTTGGTTCTTTCTCTGAGCTTCTTCTCAGGATGTAGAATTCCGAAGTGGGAAGACAACGGAGCACAGCAAGCAAGATAAAATGAGAAAGTGGGGGCAGTGATACCAAAAATAGATTCAAATCATTTATTGAACCAGTGCACACATGACACAATGCGGGTAGGCACCACTCTTATCAAGATATCTTTGATAAAGCGCTGTTGCGCGAAACGCGTCAGAGTGGTGCATCCCTGCATTGTGTCATGTGTGCACTGGTTCAATACATTATTTGAATCTATTTTTGGTATCGCTGCCCCCACTTTCTCATTTTATCTTGCTTGCTGGGCTCCGTTGTCTTCACACTTTGGAATTCTACATGCAGCTATCAGCGTGAGGCACGCATTGGAACGTGGCCGGGCACTGTAAACCGAGAGTTATTTCTCTATGTCACTTTTGGTACACTGGCGTGTGTACTAGGCTCTAGGGAGTGTTTTATTACAAGACAGAGGAGGACACTGGAGTTGTTCATATACTATCTCCATAGGTCAACGGGACTGTCTTCATTCGCACTGCCCAATCTCTGAGCTATACATTTATTATTGTGACAGTATATACGAGCCATTATTGTCCTTTAATATCTATTCATCTATATACTATCATTACTCCACCTGAGATCCGGATGCACTGCTACTTGGGACTTTGTTCTATGTATTCTTCTCAGGGTGCTTAGCGCCTCCAGCAGTAGTGGGCTCCAGGGTGTTGGGAGATCAGTCCCCACTATTGCATACTTCTTCCCTCCTGCCCAGGGACTGACACTAGACAGGAGTATGATGAACAAGGGTCTTTATTCTGCTACTGCATTAGATGTTTCATGCACAGCGGTGCAGAGTCTCAGAGGCTCCAGGCCTCTGGATGATGCTTGCCCCAGATAGTACGGAGCATCTGCTGGGTTTCAATGAGATGGTCCCCCAGCCCCAAGGGCTGGGGTTGAGCATGCTCATCCCTGATGGGAGAGACTCACAGCTTTACTGCTCTCTTCCTCCTCCAGAGCAGGACTGACTAAATTTGGCACTGCTCCTCATCGGGATCATCAGAGAGGAGCATGTGGGGGTGGGGGGTCACAAGCCCACAGAATTAACCTAGGAGGGAGAGAGAGAGTGCAGGAGGGGGCGGGAGAGAGCGCAGGGGGGGCAGGAGGGAGTGTGCAGGGGGGGGGGGGGAGGGGGAGAGAGAGCAGGGGGGGGGAAAGAGGGGGGGGGGGGGGAGGGGGAGAGGGGAGGGAAGGGAGGGGGAGAGAGAGAGTTGATATATATATATGTTACTGCAATAGATGCCCCCCCGTCCCACTGACACGCCCCTCTGTCCCACTGACACGCCCCTCTGTCCCACTGACACGCCCCCCTCTTCCCCCCGCACTTGCAAAATTTCCTATTGCAGGACAAGATTGGTCTCCCTACATGCAGGTGACGTCACTGCTCATGAGCGCCAGCCCGCTCGCTCCGCTATTCCCTTCACCCTGGACGAGGCCTAAACCAGCATAAATCAATAAACTAACATACAAGACTGAGACTGGGGCTGATACTTGATAGCAACAGAATATGGAGGGAGAAAAAGGCAAAATATCAAGAAAGCAACATATCTGCTATACAGTGAAGCATCTTGTGTAACACATCTTACAGCCGCTGAGGACATACTGCATGCGATGAAAAGCGGAGGCTAAACTGGGCACCAAAAAACAGGACTCGGGAGAGCACCGCACGGGAAAAGGGCTACGTGCAGCATTCCCAAGCGGGCCTCCCAGCATTCATTAACCGCGCTAGAACCAGCGCCTGGGATAGAGACAAGCCTGCAAGCGATCCCATGAGCAATAACATATATGCAATTCTTTGTGAGTGCATCTAATTTGGATGTACTACAATGAGAACTTCAGCATTAGGTGATACATTTTTTATTTGGATTGACAATAGAGATTATGAAACACGCTTTTGTTCTCTCTCTTCCTCAGGTCAGCAATACTAATTTACAGAGGGTCCCATGAATTTAACTCGGACATAAAATACAAGATAACAATCTAAGGTAGACAGAGAGGTGGAGTAAGAATACTACAATCTAAATGATAATATACTACACTATTATCTCTGTCGGCTCTTCCCCCTCTTTGCAGTCTATTTAATCCCAGAGAGCTTCACTGCATTATTTATTTTCTATTTTTATCAAATGTTTTACCAGGAAGTAATACATTGAGAGTTACTTCGTTTTCAAGTATGTCCTGGGCACAGAGTTATAGTGACAATACATGATTACAGTAAATGAACAGGCTTGTACATTATATGACATTGCATGAACAGTTACATATACCTGTAACAGGGTGTGTCTATTCTGCCTGTCTTTCCCCCTGTTGTGTAAGTTCCTGCTAGCTGCAGGCTGTGGCAGGTAAAATCGGTGGCTTTGGATTAATACGTTAGCTCAAACCCCACAAGGAGATCTCAAGCCACATTTCAGCCCTTTATGAATTAGAAATCTTCATTTTATATAGCTGAATAAAATCTTCACCAGAATATCATTATTACTCAACTCATAAGAACCTTGTTGAGCCCCATCAATGTGCTTAAAGTGTAAGCTCTTTGGATCAGTGTTTACTTTTATATATACGTAACCCCATTTAGTATGGTATTTCTCAGTATTTTGTCTTGCATACTATTTCTGTAAAGCATTGTGTAAACGGTTGCCACTATATAAATGGAGTATACATAAATCAAAGTTGCTCAATAAAGTTCAGAGGTTTAATATGTTTCATTTTTGTGAAGAAAACAAGGAGAATTTATCTGGCTGATTAGATTCCATATAAAACCATGTCTACCATCTGTAACAGTTGTTTTATAATGTAAGATGTGTTCAGTAGCTTTGCAAATCTAATCCTGAAAGATTAACTCTGGAAGCACTGAGACAACTAGCACAGAATACACAATATAGATCTCTTTTGCTTGAGGTGATAAAAAAGCTCATATTTCGCTGACAAAATGCTGTAACGACTCTAAAGTTCCAGTAACCAAGTCGCAAACATAAAGGGGCTTATGTACCAAAGTCTCCCAGCTGCAAAACTGGGACAAAAAGTAGCACAAGATTTATCAAAGAAAAAACGTTATTGCATTAAATTGGTCTTTTTAGATTAGACAAATCTTCTGCTACTTTTTGTCCGATATATTTGCAGCCAGGAGACTTCAATACATAAACCCACTAAGTATTTTTTTTTAGAAAATTACCATGGTGCAAAGACTAGAGAAATACTGGAAGATTTCACAATGAGTTATGTGAGCATGGACAGGGCTGCCGACAGGGAGGGAGCGCCGGGACGACTGTCCCGGGCCTGGCAGCTGCAGGGGGTCTGGCCAGCTCTGTAAGTTGATCCTGGCCAGAGGTCGGGTCAACATCCGCGTCTGGACCTCTGTTAGCTGCCGGGGCCCAACTCTTCCCCCCTGTAGTGGGCCTCTCTTCCCTGCTACACTCCAGCCTCCCGTGTAGGCCCCACCCCCGTGCCGGAAGTTGGGCCCGGCGCAGCACTGGGGGCCTCCCCCCAAGGTAAGGTGCCTTAGGCTCATTATCAACTCTTTATAGCTGGCATGGTAATCCTTTTATAAAGTGTGGGACGGGACCAGGGCCGGTGCAACCACTAGGCGAGTTAGGCAGTCACCAGGGATGGCGGGAGTGGAAAAGGAAGACGGACGACGGGTGGTGGGCATGGAGCAGGACGGTGGCAGAGGTAGTTGGCGGTAGTGGCGGAAGATGAAGATAGGGGACCACAGGAGAAGAAGACAGAGGACCGCTACGATTGCTACTGCTATTGCTACGATTTGTAGCCCCATATGCTTGGTGTTAACCATTGAGTTTGTGACTCTAAGCTGTTACACACATTGCTTTGGTGAGATCGGGACTTTGTTCCACCTTGGACTGATCTGTACACCACGTGTGTGGAAGAGACTGCCGTCTATGTCGCTGTAACGTCACCCGGCGGCGACACAATCCTGCTGTGTGGGTGCACACACGCCGATTTCCCCGAGAGGAGCCCTCCTTTGATGAGACCAAGACCACCAGACAGACAGGATTCCAGCAGTACCTTCCACTGGGGACGTGAGGCTGATTTTACGATTCTACGATTCCTTTCAACTGCGATTGCCAGTGACCCATGATACCTGCTGCAGTGTGGTAACCTGTAGTGCTATTTGCATTCAATGCGTTTGTTCTCTTAACCTGATGTACGCCTAATACTTACCTTTTTTATAATCAATTATATTTTGATATACTTCACTATGCGGTTTTGCGCTGTTTTTTTGTTTCCTCTCTGTCTTCCTCACCTGCCACCGCCCGTCTAACTGCCGACCGCCTCTGCTGCAGAACGTCTCTACCGCTGACCTCCATCTTCCTCTCCCATCGCCCGTCTCTTCTGCCACCCTGCTCCGTGCCCACTGTCCGTCTCTACCGACGCTCCTGCTGGCCTGTGTCCTCCAGAGATCACTGGTAGACATTAATTGGGTGAGAGGAGGAGGGGTATGAAAAGAGGAGGAGAAAGAGGGGGTGTGAAAAGAGGAGGACGAGGGGTGAGAGAAGAGGAAGTGGAGAGGGTGAAAGAAGGGTAGGAGAGGTGAGAGGAGGAGGGGGTAAGAAGAAGAAGAGGAGGTGTGAGAGAAGAGGAGGAGGGGTGAGAGGAAGAGGGCGTAAAAGAGGAGCAGGAAGGGGCTGAGAGTGCAGGAGGCGGGGTGAGACATGAGGAGGGGGTGAGAGAGGAAGTGGAGTAGGGGGGTGAGAAGAGAAGGAGGGGGTGAGAAGAGAAAGAGGGGGTTGAGAGATGAGGAGGAGGGGGTTGAGAGAAGAAGAGGAGGGGTGAGAGAAGAGGAAGAGGGGTGAGAGAAGAGGAAGAGGGTTGAGAGAAGTGGAGGGGTGAGAGAAGAAGAGGAGGAGGTGGGGGTGAGAAAAGAGGAGGAGAGGGTTGAGAGAAGAAGAGGAGATGGGGCCGAGAAGAAAAGGAGAGGGGTGAGAGGAGATGAGGAGGGGGTGAAAGGAGAGGAGGAGGGAGTGAGAGGAGAGGGGGAGGGAGAAGAGGCGGGATGTGTGAGGAGACGAAGAGTGAGAGAACAGGAGGAGGGGTTAGGGAAGAGGGGGTGAGAAGAGAAGCAGGAGGGGTGAGAGAAGAGGAGGATGTGAAGAGGAGAAAGGGGGTGTGAAGAGGACGGGTGGGAAGAGGAGGAGGGGGTGTGAGGAAGAGAGGGGGTGTGAGGGGGAGAGGGGGTGTAAGAGGAGGAGGCGTGAGGAGATGGGGGATGAGAGGAGGAGGGGTATAAGAGGAGAAGGGGTGAGAGGAGATGAGAAAGGAGGGGGCGAGGTGTGCGAGGACGTTTAAAAAAAACAGCACAGTTATGTTTCCTTAATTTATTTGGACAGACATTTGAGGGTATATATATAATATATATATAATTTATTAAGGTTATGGTGGGTAAAAAAATTGACAAAAACCCTCCACAGTAAAGCATAAAGCAATTGTAAATATTACTGTATGTTCATTTGCATGTCTTAGACAGGTCTGCAACCCTGTCTTTCCCCATTATCGCCCAGCATACAGCGCTTCCATTGCAGCAAGGGATTCTGGGAAATGACATATATATATATTATATATTATATATATATATATATATATATATATATACAAAACGAAAAGATGTTCAGGGCACTCTAATTGGGCAAGAGTAGGATAAATAACTTATCTTTTAGGAGCAGGGTGCTAGCAGTGTAGCTGGGATCACCATCCAGCGACAACAATAGACAGGAAAAAAGATCTGCAGCACTCTCTGGTAAGTATCCAATGTAAAAAAGGTTTATTGCATCAATCTAACATCAGGCGTGAAGTACAGGAAAAAATTGAGCAACGTTTCGGACCTCCCGGTCCTTTGTATTATATATATATAAGGAAAGCTGTCTGCGGCGACCCTGATGCTGGAAAGGATGAAAATGAGATTAATACAGTATGTATAAATGACCCTGAATAAGGGCGCCTGCTCGTTCTGAGCTAAAATATATTTTGGTTGAAGGTTCAGTACAAGTCGCTGTGCCAGAGTAGGAGTGGCATGTGCACAATGTCTGTATAGAAAACAGGAGAGGCGTGAACCCCTGATGTCTCTAATGTTAATGTATAAGAGGTAGTTGCTCCAGACCCCCTCACAGTGTTTCAAAAGAAGGAAAGTGGCACTTGCCCTGGAAGCTTCTGAGGTTATTGGTGTGGTCCCTTACATAGCTGCTCTTATCAGAGCCAGTTACTGCATGTACTCCCCATTTCTCTCTTCAATGCCTCTAAAAAGGAAGAGAACAGTGGTGTAAGGGGGTAGTATTATTTCTTTCCACAACTAGAGCACCACCGCTTTGTATTTACAAACATACAGTTCCACGTCACTTTCAATGGAAAATGGGTGCACTTCAGAAAGTCTTTCCCCATTCTATTATCAAAGCATACATATTGCTTAAATCTTTTTTTAAAGAAGGTCCAAATAGCTTTACTCCAAAGTTTAAAAAAAAAATAGGTAATACATTTTTTTAGGCACTGTAGTACTACTTTTATTAAGCACCTTAACTGCTAAGGGAGAGGTAATTGCCCTTACTTTCTATATAGACGATGAGCAGTATTTGCCCTTGGTGCCTCTGTGAGGCATGTAGTAGTAGCCCCGGTATCTTGGTCAGAGTGTTAGGTATATATTCCACTGAAGCGGAATAAAGTGTCCCGGACCCTGTAGTGCTTTCTGTGCCTGTGGGAGGGGTAACAGGTCATATGCAAAATGCGGGCACACTACAGGCGAGACATATATAGTAAAGGAGGGAGGGGCCCGAGGAGAACAGGCACCAGCTGACGCGTATGCTACAAACTAGCGCTAAGTTACATTGTATAAATATAGTGCAGCTCCCCAGCGCACAGACAGCCAGACAGACAGAGCGACCCCCAGCGCACAGGCAGCCCGACCCCCCAGCGCACAGGCAGCCCGACCCCCCAGCGCACAGGCAGCCCCTGCTCCCCGCAGAGGGGAGAGCAGCTCACACACATTATTCACCACTGTGCAGGGAAGAGCAGGACATTAACCTGCCTGTCCTCCCCGGTCAGGGACCTGGCAGCGGAGAGAAGAGACCTCGGTGGCTGGGAAGGGATTTCTTTGCAGAGGGAGCAAGTCTCCAGCCTGACAGGGGGGGAGGGGGCGCTTCCCTGATGCACTCTCCCAGGCTTGGCCACCCTCCCCCATAGCCCTGACCCCTGTAGGGCACCTGGGCACTGCATGGTGATGTGTGACCACCACGCTGCCCCGCCGGGGGGGCTGTTAAACAGAGCAGGCTTGCAGTGAGCAGCGCTGCGCTCACCGTAGGTGGCCACCCCACGCTGTTGATTGGCAGCAGGGCAAGTGCGTCCTCTCCCCCTCCCCCCCCTCTTCAGGGGGTGTGAGTGGGGACTGTGAGGAGGCACCAGGACCCTGTAAAAAAGCCTCGGGAGCCACCCTGGACATGACATGGTGCTAAAGTCCCTTGTGGTCCCACACCCTCAGCGCCCTATTCTCTCTGAGCATATAACCCCCATGCATGTGTAGCCTGTGCAATACAAGCTGATGATTGGCCTCATCCTATGAAAAGTTGAGTGGAGCAGAAGTCCACGGCACTGCGGTCCAGTGCAACATGCTCCCCCTTCCCCTCATCTCCCTGGGTGTAATTGGATAGGGGTTGGATCCTGTAAAGGGGGATTCACCCTCCACCCTTCCAGATGCCTGCAACTCTCCTCCTGTGCTCATAACCAGTAGTGGAAATGACAGCAAGTCCAGTTTACATAGCTGTGGAGGTGGTCATCGCTGTCTTGTCCGTGGTAGGGAACGTGCTGGTCTGCTGGGCAGTGGCCATCAACAGCACGCTGAAGAATGCCACCAACTATTTCCTGGTCTCGCTGGCAGTGGCTGATATTGCCGTGGGTCTGCTAGCCATCCCCTTTGCCATCACCATCAGCATCGGCTTCACCATTGATTTCCACGGCTGCCTGTTTTTTGCCTGCTTCGTGCTGGTGCTGACCCAGAGCTCCATCTTCAGCCTCTTGGCTGTGGCTATTGACCGGTACCTGGCTATCAAGATCCCACTCAGGTAAGAGGCAATGGCATGGAGGAGCTGGGTGGGGGGTGTTGCTGATCAGACTTAACTTGGATCTGAGTTTCTCTACTATATTAATATGTCCTTCGCACAGGGAACCCCTGATCACTTGGCTGATTTTGCTGAAGCACCAAGAATATTGTGTGTCTTGTTTTTTTGACATAGAAGTGCTACACCCATGATTGTAATTGCTGTATATTATTGTAAAGGTAAAACCTCTCCAACAATACAATCAAATTATATTGGTTTCCGGTAGGGTTGTTTTCAGGCACCCTTAGGTGACAACTGTAGTTGCAAAAAAACAATCTGGATAATAAGCCAGTAATAAAAGCAGCTATTGTATATTGCAATGTAGAGTAAGTTGGAATAAGAGAGGACAACATCACTAACACCTCACAGGGAAATAAAGGGGGATTTCCCCAAAGTCACACACAGCTTATTCGCATGTTTCACTTGCTGCTTTGCTCTGGTATCGGACAGAAGGTAGAGAATACATGTTCCTGTAGCTGTTATCCGTCCCAAAGCGTGAGGGGCAGCTAGGTTTGGTCCTGATAACTTTACATTTCCATTATTTTGCAGCACTGATCCCCCCCAAATACTGTGCTTTGCTACTGTGGCTCTTTTAATAAGCATTTGAATGCTGTCTATAGCGACTTTATTTTTGTTTTTTTGTGTGACATATACAGTAGCTCTGCAAAGAGATCTGCTTGTAATGTTTAGATTTTTTTTGAGGCTAGAAAGAAAATCCCATTGAATTAAGTTATTTTATGACTTTACTATTCACGTTCCTGTGTTTCTCATACAATTTTTGGGAGATATTCCCTATTTTAGTGTGTGTGTGTGTGTGTGTGTGTGTGTGTGTGTGTGTGTGTGTGTGTGTGTGTGACACATGTCCCGTAACTGAGGTTTTGGGGATGTGTAATAGAACAGTAAAGACTCGGTGGTATTGAAAACGCATAAACCAGTTTTGTGACCTGAAGCACTCCGGGGAAAATAACTTGCTCATGGTTGTGTGGAGGTGGCACAGAATTATATCCCACTTCAGAGGTTCGTTTGTTTTCTGCAAGGCTGCTACACATGGATTGTGTGAGGGAAAACTGCAGGTCACCAACTCATTAAATGTAATTATTTAATATATATTAATCTCTACTAGACCTTCCCTCCTAAAAACAATGTGACTCGTATGGTATGCGATTTATTCCTTTTATACTTATACCAAGTGTCCTTACTCATACATATTCAGACATCCAGTAATTAAATTCAGAGCATTATACATCAACCTTTGAGTAAATTGCACGGTACTAATGTAATCAGATCCCCATTGTTTCTGAGTCACATCACTGTGATCTGTGGTTAAAGTATCATAGAAATAGCAGTGATACTGGGTCTGATAGCTGGAGGGCAAACCCCCCGCCACTCCCTTGGCTTACAGAGCAAGAAGGGAATCGACCACATTTTAACCACAATATATACATTTATATAAAGAAAGGGGGGAAAGTTAGTTGGTAGACCCTGTAAAAATGAACTGATCGCCGAGCATTAGGAATAGATGCTTGATGGAATGCTGGAGTGACGGCCAAGAAGTGTTCAGATTTACCTAAGGTGACATCTATGAGGAATTATCCTACCTTGGATAAACCTGAACACTTCTTGGCTCTGGGCTGCCACTCCAACATTCCATATCCCTGATGCTCAGCAATCAGTCAATATATAAAGGGTCATGGTACTCATAGTGGCTGAGTACCTCCTACATTATTATTTTTTCTTTAGGTAGATAAAGGTTTATAAATCATTTTGCTTCACCGCCAAAGTGCCAATGAACGCTCCACTGAAAGATGAGGGGGAAATAGTATGCTGTCACAAAGATAACTCAAGGTTTGCGTGGGACATATTGTCTAGTTTATCCATCAGTGGCTCTTCATACAACTCCTTTCAGTCATTACTCCAATGGAAGAAAATGGGTATTGTACACTTATTGCTAAGAACCGCTGAAGGGCTTCAAAGGTGTGTGGTTCAGCCCAACATCAACATTTTATTTTTAAACCCGATGTGGAAATGTTCGGTACCCCCCAGCCCCAGGTCCCACCTGTCACTGTTTCTCTCAGTACACTATGTACAGCATGATGAGAAACGGGGTATAACTAACTTTCATTCAAGTGAAAGGAAGTCGATTCATCATTAAACTGTGCATTATCCCTCTTCACTACTGGATAATGCCCTGTGGCTGTGTCCTTGCATTCCTTGCCAAGTTATTGACCATTTTATTTCTTAGCCCATTTTGCTAGAGAATAAAATAATGTCCCCTCCCTCCGACTCTGTTTATCCAATCTTCAATATGAATGTCACTGTAACTGTGTAATTGATTTTATATTTTGGGGCAAAAGCAGATGGTACTGTATAACTGTGCCTCTACACTCCTCCCATAATTCCTTCATGTGGTGCTTACACCACCGATTGCAGTGTGTACAAGTGACATGAGACACTACCTGTGACCTTGCTCACTGTGCAAGCATGAAATTAGTGACAAAGGGGCCAGGAAGGAATTTATTTTCCCCCTTATGAGATCATTAGATGATATTTCACTGGGGTTTTTGTTTCCCTTCCTCTGGATCAATATACTGTAAATACAAATATAGGCTCAATATCTGTTGTCTATATGTAACTTAGGTTGCACTCAATGGACATCGTTTAAATTTTTTTTACCAACCTACATTTACTGTTGTACTGTATGTAACCTATGTATAAGTGCAATGCACTGGATTAAGCTTCATACGACTACAGGCAGTCCTCGTTTTACAACGCTTCGCTTTACAACAAATGGCTTATCCAACGCTATGCAATGCATACCTATATTCATTTTTTACAACGCCAAAATGGCTTATCCAACGCTCTTACGATGCTTTGCAACGTTGTGTATGTACACACACACACACACACACACACACACACACACACACACACACACTCACACACTGAGAGACCCGGCGTTGCCCGGGATGTAATGTTCCCGCTAATCTCTCTCTCTCCTCTCTCCTCCCCCCTCTCTCTCTCTTCCCCTGTCTCCCCCCTCTCTGTTTGTCCCCCGTTCACATCAATCCCGTGCCTCCCCCCCTCTGTCACTGCCCGTTTCCCCCCCCCCCCTATACAGCTTCATGCAGGGTGTGTGTGTGCGTGCGTCAGTCAGTCTGACGCACAAACACACACACACAGACTGACGCACACAGTCAGTGTGCGTGCGTGTGTGCGTGTGTGCCTCAGTCAGTGTGTGCGCGTCAGTGTGTGTGCGCGTGTGTGTGTGTGCGTTCGTCAGTGTGTGTGTGTTTGTGTGCGCGCGCGTCAGTGTGTGCGTGTGTGCCTCAGTCAGTGTGTGCGCATGTGTGTGTGCATTTGTGTGTGTGTGTGCGCGCGTCAGTCAGTGTGTGTGTGTGTGTGTGTGCGCGCGTGTGTGTGTGTGTGTGCGCGTCAGTCAGTCAGTGTGTGTGTGCGCGTCAGTCTCTGTGTGTGTGTGTGTGTGTGTGTGTGTGTGTGTGTGTGTGTGTGCGTCAGTAAGGGGTTGTGTGTGTGTGCGCGTGGCAGTCAGTCAGTGCTTGTGTGTGTCTCAGGCACTCTGTGTGTTCGCGTTAGTCAGGGTGTGTGTGCGCGCGTCAGTCTGTGTGTGTGTGTCTGTGTGTGTGTGTTTCAGACAGGCAGTTCGTGTGTCAGTCAGTTTGTTGTTTTTTGTTGTTTGCCCCCCTCTGCTTTTTCCTCTGCCCTGCTTCGAATGGGGCTGGTGGTGATGATACCTGCTTGCATGCGGTGAGGGGGGCACAGGGGTGTGTGTGAGACACTGTTAGACCACACTGGCCAATGAGAAGTGTGCGGGGGCGGGTGGGCCAAGGGAGCCATCTCATTGGCCTGAGGCGGAGTGACAGGCCAAAGGTCCACTGTGATTGCCCCTAGACACGGACATACAATGTTTAAAAAAAAAAAAAAAAAAAAAAAAAATATATATCTATATATATAATACTATATCTCTATATATATATATATATATATATACACACTATATAATTTGTGTCTGCTGCATATCTTATTGCCTGCATAAAATATTTGGTGTATTTTAGTGTTAAAAATGCCTTCAGGAACGGAACCTTTCATTTAAACAGTGTTCCTATGGGAAAACGTGTTTCGCTTTACAACGCCATTTTGAGTAACGCATTGTGTCGGATAACCGATACTTACTACACTAAATTTCCACTTTCCTCATTTAAAACAAAAAATCCATGTTCTTACATTATTTTGGAATAAACAATGGCTGAACAGCTCTGCCTGTCTGGTGAAAGGTGCACTACTTCTAGAAGCAGAAGGTAATACTATCTGTAATAGTATTTAATAGAAAAGATGTTTGTGTTTGACTAACTTTTCAGAGTTTTTTTTTTTTTTTTAATTATTTTTAAACAGGTCAGCGGTCCTTTATAACCGAAAACTTTGCAGGGTTTCTATGATCTATTTAAACATAACTTATTTAGGGACAAGACTATTTGAAAAACGTATCTACAGGCAAATTGTCATTCACTATTTTTTCTTTTTCCCTTTCATTACTGTAGTTGCGATACAATTTCTAGCCAAACTAATGTCAGTGGAAGACGTAGTTGCCTGAAATTAAATGTCACAGGTCCAGATAAAAATAAAAACTGCTTTTTTATTTTTTTTATTTTAGAACACAAATTAAATATGACTATCTTTCTAAGAATGTAAAGGTTCTTATAAATACTAATGTGTATTCTACCCTAAAAGTTGAGCAAAGTGCTTATTTTGTCACAAATTGCGCTGCAATATATAGTCTATGTGCATACAGCCTGTATTAACCGTCTTTACGCCATTTTCTTGTATGCTTCCGATGCTATTCGGTCTTTATAGAGAAAGTTAGAGGAGCTTAGGGCGGGGTTATATTTGCACGCTTTCTGCGTGGTTTCCACGGTGCCCTGAAAGGTGGCGCAGGAAGTGTTTAGGCGCAGACCCACCTCATCATGCATAGATCTCCCCCCCTACCCCCTATTTTGTCTGATACATGGGTTTGTCCCTTTAAATGGATTGTTCTGTGTTTTTAATAAAACCACAGTGCTACTTGTTTTATGTTAATCATTGGTGGAATGGATGGGGTTTTAATAACCAGAAACAGAACACGTACAGTACAGATTGGGCACATGAAAATAAGTGCTCTTGTTTTTTTCTTTCCCTGTGTGATACAGAAGCTTACAAGCAGCTGAGCACCTCCTATATACAGTAGGCTCCGTAACGCATGTCATTTATTATTTGTAAAGATCATGTTACCAATAAAACACTTGTATTTTTAGATTTATTTGTATATAATATAGACCTGGTGAGTGTTTCCCCTCCCCCCCCCCCCCCCCCCCACTAATAACACGATCATTTATCAAATCTGTCATTGATCTTCAAGCTGCTGTAATTAGCAAGAGTTTCAGAGATTGAACTAATGGGATAGCAGCAGTGCAGCACGCCTCGGCTTTCAAGCATGAGCAGGAATAGGTACAAAAGGTGCAGTATCTGCTACATTGGTACAGTTGGAGAGGATCACAATTGGGCATTCTAATAATCCAAGGAATGCACAATGTAATCAAACAGATAAATAAGACACCAACAAGGATGTTTAGTAATACAGACACATGCCACTTTGTAAAGAGATCAGTCAGCAGTGATGAATATACTCTTGATATAGGGCGAGCCTTTGCCCGAAACGTAGTCTCTCCCTTATTTGGTGTCGGCCTGTTGTACTTTCTAAATCCATGCGGTCAGACATTGTCTTTCATTACATCCTCGTATTTGTTTATTTTTCTGTTCACGTTGAATATATTTTGTATGATCAATTACGTATTTGTTGACTGATCTCTTTTTACAATGTGGGATTTATATTGAATATATTTTTCTATTGCTGAACATCCTTGTTGGTGTCTAATTTCTTATTCATCTACTTTTTTGATGGCAATGAGATACGCCATCTGAGCAATTGTCAGACTTTATATACTACATTCATACTTTACATTAGTTGAGTTCCCACATATTACCAGGTGGGGACCAGTTGATGTTACTCTTTTATCCCTTTGGTTTCAGTATGCATTCTAATCACCTCCCAAGTGACTGGGTCTTTTATTATTCAAAGCTCTCAGTAGTGCCAAAACGGTGGTATTTTATTTGGGGAATGATTGTGAAACTTGCCATACGTCATTAATTATGAGCAGTAAAACTAATGGGTGTTGAGCACAAAAAAAAGTAGTAAAAATGTTTTAAGGGGTTGCGCCTGAAACCAAATTTTTGCTTGAGGGGCTTTCAGCGCTCTGTTGCCAAAGGGGTCTGCGGCACACCCAATAGCAGAGTGTTAGTATGGAGAATGACCCCTGATGGAGAGAGATCTCATCTAACGCACACACGTTAGAACGCGCACACAATAAGAAAATAATTAGCAGAAAGGGAATAAAAAGTTGAAAGGCTACATCAACAGAAATAAAGTGCTGGCTTTTTAATCCCCTAGCAATGCACAGCCAAGTATCAAACACCGTTGAATTAGATGACCACTTCATGAGAAGCCAGAACTGGCAAAAGAACATGAATAGCCCTTTCAGCTTTAAATTCATCCAGTGATGAAGTGTCCAAAAGCACTTCAGCCAAAGCTTTGTCTGATCATAGAAAAAGCATGTTATTATAAGATGTATAATAACATTATAGTGTTCTTTTCCAGAAGTAGTCGCAGACTTGTGCCAGGGAAATACAACAATGTAGCAGACAGTAATGTATATGGCTTCACCACATCTTTATGGGACAGCTCGTTCTATTATTAGTGCCAGTGCACGGAAACGACAGGCTCTAATTCTTACATGTATACTCTCTCTAGCTGATTATGTTGTAAATGGCAGTTTAATTGATGGTTACTGTAACCGTAGTGCCAGCTTAAGTGCAGATACTCTGTATGACACACACCGCTTTCATTTTATCATGCCCCTT
This sequence comes from Ascaphus truei, assembly GCA_036426205.1. Classification (NCBI taxonomy): domain Eukaryota; kingdom Metazoa; phylum Chordata; class Amphibia; order Anura; family Ascaphidae; genus Ascaphus; species Ascaphus truei. The sequence goes on along the minus strand of CM071569.1, from coordinate 45,814,472 downwards.
TCAGTGTGAAGTACTGCATATAGTAGGTATTTCTGTACTGCATGTCACGATTCTATAACGTTCTGCGGAGGAGAAAAACCTGTTGCACAGCGATTTTTGTGTACCAGTCTGTCTACATCATCAGAAAAATGACATTACATACTTTCGAACTTACCCTTTACGAAGGCATGCAGAACATGTCGCGTGTGAATAATAAAAATGTACGTTATTTGTGATTGCATGATTTTAAATTCTTTTGTGGGGCGGCATGATTTTTGAAATGACAGAAAAATAGTGATTTACAAGAACATTATGAGACTGAAAGTGTAAAAATAGTCATTGTTTGAGTTGTAATGGATGTCTAATTTATCAGGAGTGAACTGACCCCTGATGAGGTGCTTAAAGTTGATCTTGGATGAAGGCTGAGAAACATTTATTTGTATATATTATTATTTTTTTTATATACAAATTTGTAATTTTTCCTATGTTCTGTCAATTTCTCTTACTGTGTAAATTTTTTATTGAGCACTATTAATATTTCATAATGCTTTAAAACCCTAAAAGCATTGTCTTTTTACAGCCATTGTTGGTTCTCTGTTTAATAACCACAGCGCGTAAGAAACGTATCTCCGCATTGACCGATATAGCAGGTTCAGCAAGGCACTAAAACCTGTTAATCGCCGGCGCATTAAATAGCAACTTGGACAGCAGGGCATATTTAACCCTTTGTGGTAAAATGTATGTAATAGACCACTACTAACTGCATCCTTCATAGAGACTGAAATACTGTGGTGTTGGTTCTGCCCTTGATAATAGGTGTGGATACTAGGAAACAAAAGCACCCTATTTGACAGCACTCGTTGTATGTGATGATGAAATGATGAGTAACTTAATACATAATATTTAATAAATCTCAATTAAAATAAGTGTCAAAACATTGAAACCAACAACCAACTGACATTGGTGACAAAACACACAACAAACAACAATACGTAATACTAAAACTGCAAACTAGGTGGATAAAGAAAATCTAACCAATCTACCTAATGGTAGAAAAGAAACTCACAAGTAGGAGTTAACCCTCTAGTGCAGCAATGAAAGGATTAAAAAAGCCTGTATAATTGGAACAGGTAACATAGGACTGATAATACACATGTATATACCTCCATGAAATACCGGGTATATAACAAATGAATGTTGACTCACTGCCTCATTGAATAATATGGACTGGATGGTATCCACAAATGGTCTAATATGTCTGTAGTTACTGACCCAGTAAGGAACAAAAATATGCCTAAAAAAGCTAATAGCTTAGCAGATCAATATCAGAGATGTCAATCGTGAATATTAGGCACAAGAGCTCACCTTGATAATAGGTGTACTGTATGTCACAAACACATTCAGTGGGCAAACCTACCTCTGTGCACTGAAAGTACATAATATATAAAGTGTAGAAAGCAGGCACTTGGGATTAATAGATATAGGAAAAACATTTTTTTTTTTTTTAATTTTTATTTTTTATTTTAACAGGGTCTGCATTTCAATCTTGGGGGGAGGGAACTTACAAAAAATATAGAATATTTTTTATTTTATTTTTAACAGGAATTTATCTTTCTAGTAGCAGCTGCACATCATTATCCCCTGCCTAGGCAGTTATATGTGCACGGATCCTTGAGCAATTGCCATTACTATTGTAAACAGTGCACATTATTTGTAAGAACATCTTAAAGGCTGATTTGTCATAGAAATTAAGAGGAATGTCTTCAGCCTTAATGGCTTCGCTACCAAATTCTCTGGGGGGTCCTGGAAGGACGAAACCTGATCTTAACTTGATGAACGTCATTTCACTGGACATGTTTGCTTTAGGCTCCTATTGTTACCTTATTTGTGTTATTTTTTTTTTTTTTTTGCATGGAAACTGGATGAGCCATTATCATTTATTTTGTAAAGCGCCACCATATTCTGCAACGCGGTATACACTTCTAATATCTTGTAACATGTCAGCCCATCTATTTATTGCATGTATATAAAGCAGGAGTTTTCTGTAACTCCTTATAGAGAAGTATCCTAAACACTATTTTAATGTCTTGATTAATACAAACTTTTTTTGTATGCCCTTTCACGGTTAAAGGTATAAGACCCCAATTGTAATATGTTGAAGCCATAGATGCAAAGTTGAAGATGCATTAATGATCCATCAGGTGAATGCAAAAGGTGGGTTGCTGATGGTCTAGGTCTGTATTGCATTACAATGGAATGTAGCTTCTTATGCCTTCTGTTCATTTTCACAAAAGTCTGCCTGCATGCAACTCTGTATATAATATCCCCTCTGTCATGTACGGCGCACCTGTGAGCACGTGACCTGCATATGGGATAAGGGTCACGTGCTCACAGCTCTAGCTGACCCACTTTTTACCTTCCGCAATGGTCTGTCAAATGAACAGTATCTCCCCTCACTCCGTCCCCATATACAATCTGTCGTGAATAGTGCACAAGTGAGCACGTGACTTAAATATGCAACTAGGATTAATACACACCCGGCTCTAGCCAACTCTCCTTTCTCCTGCGCAAGGTACTTCAAATGAGGTTAATATTTACCCCTTACTCTATCGCAATCAATATCTATTCGCCACCACCAACCAAGGGAAACGCAGGATAAATATGTATCTGCCAGGGTCTTCGTTCCCTGTTTATTAAAGAAAAACTATGCACTTGACACATCTGTTGTAGCAAACTGTGTCCAAAAAATTACTTTACTCTCTACAGAGCGTGCAACAGTTCAATCGGTGACCAGAGCATCACTTATTAAAATTTTCGCTTAAATATACAAAAAATACAGTGTTTGGGTTACAGGAAAGATTATAACAAGAACATAGTTACAATAAATGCGGATCATTTTCTTAAAATAACAGGATAAACAGAATTCCCTATATAGTACGTTACCACATGTCTAGGTTCTTCCCAGAGACCTCACTAGAAAAGATGAGAACTCGCGTGTTTGATCCCAAAACACACGTCTGACGTCTAATTCTCATAATACCTTGGGAAGACTTCTGTACTATATACTAGTCATATACCATTGAAATATACATAGGCCCACCCCTATCGTTAATTTGGCTCTGGCTAACATTTACGACCTAAAGGGAAAAAACTGTCTTGTGACGTTTAAAAGCCTGCCTCAATATATAAAAGACCTCATAACTTTATTTCTATAATACTTGGAAAAATGTGAGTCCTATCAGTAGGGTCAGGCGCATTTGCCGAATGTAAGACTCATTTTGACCAGCTTGCTCCTAAATTTGATTGACAATTGGATATCTGTCCCTTGCCACCTTCTAAACTAGAAGGGTTTGGCCTTGCTGCATTCGTCTCCTTGCAACTATTACAAATATCTATTAGTTATTCTTCAGAATAGGTGTCCTCCCATAATATATTCATATTAAATGAATGCACTTTTTGGAACACCCTAGCTAAGTCCCCTGAACTTTGCAGAACCCTCCAAAGAATGTATTTGAAGGTACACTTAAGTGTCCTGTTTATTCTAGTGAAATATGGCTATATTAGAAGGAATTCAATCAGTCCTATAAACTAAACTAGGCCTGAACAAGGGTTTAACGGGTCATAAAAACAATTCTTGTATTTTTAACACCATTTGTAACTCATGTTAACCCCTGAAGATTGATTAAAATACTTAATATATCCCGATTTATCATTACATCCTCTTTCTATATTTCTGCCATACCTGATGTAGAACCCTCGAAAGCTACGATTTGTCGGTTCAATAAAAGGTATCACATGACCTATTCCTCGTACTTCCTTTTGTCAAGTGAATGGAAATGAATACATCACTAACTCACTATAACCTCCAACCATATTGAAGACGTCGTGGTTATCTGGGCCCGTTCTGCCGACACCACCTCTGGGATTAATATTCCTGCAGCTGGTATGTGCCATGGGCTGGAAATACTCATCTTGCTTCAGAAGGAAGTGGGTCGGTGTCTTTTTAGCCCTTGGGATAAGGAGTTTTGTTTTCAGAGACATTCCAGTTTTAATCAACTTTTCGACCAATATGGCAGACGGCCTCAGGCGGTTCAGTAAAACTCCACAGAAGGGCAATTGAGGTTTCCTATGTGAACCTGGGAATTGTCCCTTCAGTAGAATAGTTGGTAGGTAACATTGGAATGTTCTTTTTGTTTTGTTTTTTTGTTACTGTAGATGCAGTTAACTTGTTTTGTATCCAAGGCATACAAATTGGGGAGGAAGATGACATGCCCCCTTACACTCTCTCTCCCATCCCCTTTTTCTTGCCCCCTTACACTCTCTCCCTCACACTCTGTTTGCCTCTTTAAGCGCGCGCACACACACACACACACACAGCACCCTGCTCCTATCTGCCAGAAGCTGAATGTGACTTCTGGCACCGACGGGAAGGGAAGAGGAAGGATAGCAGTGACTGGGTGGGGTGCCACCGGGCCTGAGACAGTTGTCCAAGCTCTAAGCACAGGCTTGTGTTACTTTTGGTTAAATGTTACTGTGTTTTTTCCTCTCTAGCCCTAAAAGTGGCTTGGGACGTTTTTAAAGCGACAATACTACTTTTGTGTGCGTGTGTGATTAGACAATGCATCATTCTACATTCTTACCTAATCTGGCACTTGTATGGTGCTCCTGTTTATGTAGTTTTTATATGGTGCTCCTGATAGGCACACAAACGAAATGTCCGCTTTCTAAGGCGACAGCGACGCAACGTCGTGGCAAAACAAATGCATTGCCGCCGTCATGTGCGCTTATAGCAAGCGCGACACGACGGATTGGTCGCGATCGCCATTTGATTTTCCAGCGACCGTCACCAGCACAATAAGCGTAGCCTAACTCTATGCTGCAGCTGATTTTGATTGTTTAGCCGGGACAGCCCTGGTTTTTTAATGCCTGTCCCGGCTGCCCCGCACTCTTTAAAATGTCCCGTTGTTTTGTGGCTGTTTCGGTTTTGGCCATCAGAGCAGGGGGGGCAGCAGAGAGCAGAGAATGCATGAAGAGAGCAGAGGCCGGTCTGACTGTAGCTGCAGAGGGTGGGGGCGGGGTTAGAGGCAGAGGAGCCCCAGCAGTGAGACAGTGGGAGCTTCGGTGTCTGCTGCCAGGGCTCAAGATAGCTTCCCCTCCAATGTTCCACAGAGGCAGGTAGGGACCAGAACGGACACACACAAGATGCAGCATGGGGGAGAGAGAGAGAGGCAGCATGGGGGGGGG
>CM071569.1:45777308-45809156 GCA_036426205.1 Ascaphus truei | reverse complement strand
AGCACACAGAGGATGGGGGGGGAGAAGACACGACACACCACAGAGACATGGGGGGGAGACGGATGACACTACGGAGGCATGCCGGGGGCGACGGACACAAGGAGCATGGGGGGGAGACGGACACACGGAGCACCCCAGCATGGGGGGTGAGGACCGGAAACACGGATTGATGGGGGGATACAGGGACACACGGAGCATGGGGGGGAGACGGACACACGGAGCATGGGGGGGAGACGGACACACGGAGCATGGGGGGGAGAGGACCACGCGGAGCAGGTGGGGAGACGGAACACGGAGCATGGGGGGAGACGGACACGGGAGCATGGGGGAGACGGACACACGGAGAATGGGGGAGGGAGAGACGGACACACGGAGAATGGGGGGAGAGAGACGACGGACGGAGAGACGCAACACACGGAGAATGGGGGAGAGACGCACACACGGAGAATGGGGGAGAGAGAGGGGAGAGAGAGACGCACACACGGAGAATGGGGGAGAGAGAGACGCACACACGGAGAATGGGGGAGAGAGTCACACACAGAATGGGAAGGGTGGAACGAGAATGGAGTTGTTGTGTTGGATATGTAATTACCAGGCATATAAAGATATCAACATTATCTGGCATTAATCATACAGGAGACACTCTGTATTGTAGGAATAATTTGCACATTGTAGATATAGACTTTTACAAATGCTGTCTACATGTGGCACAAAAGTTAAAATTGTCCTAACCAGCAAATAGATATGGGATATCTGTTGGAGCAATGCATGTATTAACAACACACAGATTACATTCAAAGGAGATTATGTGTAAACAGATCTGAATTGTGCAGGTTACAGATGTGACCAGTATCACATATGCTCTGAGATATTGTGACTACAATAACAAGCATTAACATTGAATTGTAATAGGGCAAATTTGGGAGCGTTGCAGGCTTTTTTTTTTTTTTGCGCATTAATTTATCATGTCACTGCACGAATTTTAGCTCTGTTTGGACATCACCTTGGTGTCTCTTTCCCATCAAGGTGTCATTGGAGTATATTTCAGCTTTGAGTACATCTCGGTGTCCTAGCGTTGGCTACAGGTGTGTGTGAAACTATCCAACGTGCAGTGGCCACATTTCTAGCGTTTCTTTTTCTGTATATAATTAATTTATTTTTTTAAACTTGCAAAATGTTTCGTCAAGCTTCAAATGGTGGGAAATTAGTGTTCGATTTTTGGAAATCCTGCTGCAGCTCGACCTTCTCTGAAGCCCCACCGCCATGTGCTGAAACCTGCGCGCACCTGAAGTCAGCCCCAGGGTAAGGCCGAGTTCAGGGTGGATGCTACGCGGCATCCGCGCGCTTGCATGCGCGAGCACGTCCGTCGCAATTTCGGGTTCTGTGGGAGTTTTCCAACTGAAAACTCCACCGGCGGCAAAGTAAAGCATTGACGCTGCTACTTTTTGCCGCTGCAACCCAAAATGATATTTTGGGCTACAGTCACGTCACGTGAGCTCGTTCAGCGAACCAGCTACGTGACACTTTCGCCATGCCGCGACCCAACTCCTGCAGCCAAGGCACAGATAGCTGAGCTGCAGGAGCGCGCAACGGAGGCGCGCTCGTGGCCGTAGCGTCCACCCTGAACTCTGCCTTAAGAGAGGCACGTTTGTGCACTGTGGAGGCTGGTGAGTGTATTCACACTGTTTAAGCCAAGTTGAGCCTAGGAGTCCGCGACTCGAGTTTGCTTCTCCCCCGATGACGTCACCGCTGCACCGATTACTCCACCTTATTGCTGACGAACGCAACAAGCTCCAACCTAAGCGTTTCGTGACTCGGATTGTCACTTCCTCAGGGGAAATTGGAGCTTACTGGCTATATATATCCTAAAATATTAACCCTTCGGCTCCTTTACAAAATGAATAATATAAAGAAAAGAGCCATGGGTGTACATAACAAATATGACATTTCTTAAAACATGACATCATTCACTAAACATTATCCATAGAATTGCAAGAGGCAGCACTACAAACTGGTCACTGATGGAGATTGTGATTTATATCAACCTTATTAATCCATTTAAAAAGGCATTTAATCAGTTAGCTGGCTCATGCTGAAAACTCATACAACTTTCATTCTATACACAATCAATACAAATTAGTACTTATTTAAAAAAAACATACATTATAAGAAAATGTTGGTTCTTTGTGGAAAAATCTGGATTTCATCAATTTGTTTATTAGACAAATTAGGATTGTTTTAGATCAAAGAACTTGTTAGAGAACCTTTAATTTCCTTCTAGAAAGGACGCCAATTTAAACTCCATATTGAGATCATCTGGGCCAATTTTGTATTTTAAATGTTTTTTTTTTTTTTTTTTTTAAGGTGTGTGTGTGTGTATCCAGAAGCTCTCGCGTCTGGATATTAAATTAATTCTGTCGCCTCCCCTCCAATTAGGTTTGGGGCAATCTATCCCTTTTACATATTGTGCCATCTGGATTTTTTTCCTTATTCTATCAAATGCAGTCGCACCAATCCGGCCAGGGAAGTTACGACGCCGCATAAGCAAGATCACACTTTCTAGAATAAGGGCACGGAACTTATTACCATTTTATTTTTCTACATGTAAAACTTGTAATAAACATTTAGTCATTAATTTGCAAAACCATTGGTTTCCGAGGCCCCTACTTTTAATATGATCTGAAGCTGTATTCCTCTTGCTCCGTTCACTTGAACAGCGCTGAAATCTTCCATAGCATGGGGAAGATCGTTTCACAGTATGAAGTCAAAGGGGCTTTTCATCTGGGAATGGCGGAACGCATGTTTTGCACTAGCTGGGATTACCGCCCGACTATGGGCCTATGAGTGCGACCCATTTTTTTAATTTTAATAAGAATAATTTATTAATTTGTACATTAGCAATGCAGCGTCGACTACACAACTTTTCAGACACACATCCGTGGAGATTATAATAAAGTTTGTACTGGAGACACTGGGAAGTAAAGGGACTTGCCCAAGATCACAGGGATTCAAATTTGAGTTCACCTGCTTAGCACTTGACTAATCCTTTTTACTTGCAGCTATCCCCCCAAAAATAACATTGAGGAACACGCGCAAACCTCTCTGCAGTGGAGCGACATAAAAAGAACGCCCAGTATTCGTGTTGCAAGCAACAGGTGCCATTTAACAAAGACCGCAATTAAAAAAAAAAAATGTATAAATTTTTACTGCCAAGTACTGTATCTTGCATTACGTATTTAACACCACTGTTCTGTGCCTTCTAATCCTGTGTGTAAATAGCCCTCATGGTTTTGTTACGTTTAAGGTTGATTACATGTATTGTCTTCATAACAAGAGACCCTGGGACAGTGCCAGCGGGAAACTGTGTACCCATATGTATCAGTACAGCATGTGCCAAGTTTCTACAGCCGAGGACTAAACTCGTTCTGAGAGCTACTTATGCACATACTGTACACACACTTTTTTTTATTTATTGTTTTTCTCCCCGTAACCTTGTAAATCACTAAAGTCTGCAAACAAAAAACTACACAAAAGGTGAAGTGCCACAAAAATGCCTAATTTAAATTGAACTAATTGTACATTACTTTTTTTTTTTGTCAATTCAAAACAAAAAAGCGTTTCTTTATTTTCAAACTACTTTGTAACTAGCTCCTGCCTTACAATGACTGTAGAAGTTTCATAAATTAGATTTTAACTATCTATAATTAAATCTATTTTATATTACATGCGGTTTTGGCTTTTGGGCCTACATTTTGAAAGCTATACAATGGTGAAAAATGCATCAAATTTAAGAAACTGGATTGGCATTACTTGCATTTGCTGCTGCCACAAACTGATCAAATTACATCATCTTGATACATATCTCCTAAATGTTAGATTATGTTACCTACCAGAGTGCTTTCACTTTATTGTAAAGCAAATACAGCTCAACCCCGCTTAAAATGCGATGCAAGCGTGGCTCCCAATTTTTGTATTTATGAATGTTTTACAACACGATTATTGGTATCTTAAATACTTTATTGCACTATGCATACAATTGTACATTATTTCTAACGCGATCCGCTTATAACGCGATGTGATTCTTTGGACCCCAAGCACAGCGTTATAAGGGGGTTGAGCTGTACATGTTGTAAAGTGTGACTGCATGTTATGGTCGGAAGGGATTTGCAGCCATGTATGGTTCAGTGATTATTTAGTTATTGATCATCAAGTACAATGAATCTGTCACTTTCACCTTCATCCTATTGGAAAGATCATCATTTTAATTAACGAGGGGATAAAAGAATATGGATGTTCTCTGTATGAGGTGTCTGTTGGATCAAAATAAAAAGCTGCCAGGCAGAAAGGGGGATTCGGATAACAATCCTGTTGCATTCCTTTTTCATAACTGCATCCTGCATCTGGAGATCAATAAACACCCTTACATTGATTGGAATCATTGATTGGAATCATTGAGCTGAGAAGCGTTGCTGATGGCAGAGGTGTTATCATGACAATGCTTCACACACATTGGGCTGCGTTCCCGCTAGCGCTGAGCGAGCGGCGCTTGGCGAGGTGACGTGTATGCATACATACAAGTCCCTGCTCACGCGATGCTCCAGCGGGGACAAAGCCTTAGAATTCATTAAAGCGGCTGTCCAAGCTGCAGTTTTTATTATTTCTTCACATTTTTTGTATGTGCATCAATACAATCAACACAATGATCAGTAATTCGCTAAATTGCCGATTGATCCGTTCTCCTGTGATAAATCGGTGAAGATTCGGCTCGGGGGTTCACTAAATGGCTGTCAGTGCAGCAGAAGAGGACCAAAGATGCAAAGTTCAGTGTGAAAGATCATGTGACCAAACTGATACAATTGGTGCATTGCTAGAGAAGGCAGAGCTCAAAAAGGGGTGTGCCAGAGCCTGTTTCAGAAGAGGAAGGGGGTGTGACTTTGTAAATGGTTGCTATAGAAACAAAAAAATGCTTTACATTGAATTACATTTTTTTATGTATTCTAAAGTGGATGAGAAAATACTTGTAGCGTTTTTTTTTTTTTTTTTTTTTTTTAAGCGTACAGAACTGATTTTTCCTATTTATCCTCTCAATCTCACATGTAGGATATTGCTTGGTCTGCAGCTTTGGAATGTTTGTCTGGATCCCAGCCGGTCTCGCTACTCGTGCACAAAATAATGAATAATTATCAAACACTCGAGTTGAAGGAAATAAAGTTGATTTATTTTAAACCATTTTAATTTAAAGTTTTTACATACATATGAAAATATGCCAAAATGTTTAAGTAATATGAAATCAAATGAGGGGAAGAGGAGGACATTCAATTAATCCGATGCAGGTAATAAAGTCTTAATCTCACTTTATAAATCCTAGAGACACAAATGTTAGCAATGGTGTCATAAACCGGATTCTTCACATTTGTAGGCCTTTCCTACTCAGCGAGAAAGTTGCCTCAGACAGTGATTATTGCTAGAGAAACCCCAGGGTGAAGGCGTACCATTTTGATTTAGAGCATAATTGATGTAAGATTTACCCCCTGAATATTGTATGTATGTATCATGGTTGCCAGACTTGGGAATTTAGTGCAAGAGTCATTTAGGAAGTTTGTCACCTTTTCCATCTGGTTTATAAACCAAGTTCTACTTTTCATTTTGGAGAGATGTGGGACACTGTGCTGTAAAGTTTTGAAGTAGTCTTTTGCAGCCTTTTGGGAATTGGGCTGGAACGCCAGCAGCGTTTCTTAACGGGCTGGATTTAACCAAGTGGAATACAGCTTAATAAATGCAGTTATTCCATATGAATGAAATATATTGGCTTAAATGTCTGTTTTCACATGGAGACAAATGATATTTTTGTGCTCGCCTCACTCTACAGAATCCAGAAACAATGGACAAACAAGGGCAGATCTGTGTATAGCATGAACTAATTGCCTTAAATAAATAACAAAATGTGTCCTCAACACTCCAATTAGAAAGCTACAATGTACATGGGACTGCACTAGGGTCCCCAAAGGAAGTCCAAGATGTCAAATTTAAAATAACGAGCAAATAAAGGCCCAATGGATCATACAAAGGAAAATCGTAAACATCGCGGGAAAAAAAATCTATCAAGTATAAGACACAAATGAAAAAAATAAAATCCTTATCCACAAAGTTTTATAGCCCTGAAACGAAGGGAAATGCACAAGGGAAGATGGGGACCAGGAGAACCAAGAAATGGAGTGAATCAAGAAGGCTATGTACTTTAACACTCATTGGGGGGCAGGCGGGGGGGGGGGGAGAAAGGGTAAGCCACAAAGGGTAGCAGAAAGGAGCAAATAACTACATGAAAACTATGGGAGGAGGGGGCGCAACACTTCGGAGAAACCCCTTCCATTGGCTAGTTCTCACTGATCCCTAACGGACCATGGTACTTCCCTTAAAGTCCTTCCACATAAAGAATGCTGCTGTACGAATCCTTAGTGCCTTCCCCGGTCTGTAAGAGCCATTTCTTGGATCTCATTGTCCATAACTTTCCTTGCGCATTTGCCTTCGTTTCATGGCTATAACTTTGTGGATAAGTGTGGTGGTTTTTTTTTTTTTTTTTAAATCTATTGGTATTTATTTGCTTATTAAATGCGATATTTTAAAATGTTACATTTTGGACTTGATTTCCTTGGGACCCTAGTGCAGTCCTATGTACATGCTTAATGTGAGTGATTAGGTCTGTAAGAGATGTGTGCAGAGGTACGCAATGGAGACCGTTTAAAGTGAAACTAAAATTAGGCTTTATTGCGACTGTCCCTTTAACACAGCAAAACATATGAAAATAAGCCAAACAAAACCTATTCCACTTTGGGAGAATATCTACACATGTAGCCCAGCCCTCTCTAACTGGGTGGTTAGCTAAGCTATTTACCAGCCAAAATATATAAACATATATATCTCACAGAGATAAAAGTCCCATAAAATCTTATCTGTATCTTGCTGCTGTAGGGGTAGTCCTCTCTGCTCTCCTTTGTGTGCTATAGCAATTTCAGGATCCAGGTTTAGAAATCTTCTTCTCCCCTTTGTCTTGCTGTCAGCCTGCAGTCTCTTTGTAGCTCAAGACAACTGTCCCCTGGACAGTCCAGTGTCCACTAAGGAAATCCTCTGGTCTGTCTTTCCTAGGTCAGCTCCAATTGTGAGCTCAGGAATCCTCTGTCCCTGTCTCTCAGAACAGGCCTTCTGATTAGGCAGGTGGGGTGGTTGATTGCAGGTGTGCAATTAACCAACACACTGCTGGATTAGAGGCAAGATTCTCAACAGGGATAAGTCCCTGTTACAAGGTCCCCTTTTTTGGTTATTGTATTCTTTAGGAACCAGAGATTCCTTTTTGTCCTCTGGCCCCTTGCACTATTTCCTATGTTTGCGTAGACTTTTTTTCCCAATGAGTGATTCTGTCTGCATCTGACTAACGACCTAATAACCCAGCACATTCAGATGGTGACATGCAGAATATCAAGGTGTTCTGCATGTCAGTTGAATACATTACATATTCTCCATGAAGTGCCCTGGATTTTCATTTAATTTGTTTTCTTAGGTTTATATTTTGTTGCCGGAGGGATCTGCAACACATTGATACAGTATGCTTTGTTTGCTGCAAGCCTCCGTAATAAGGATAGCTTGTCCTCACTCAAAACTACAATATCTGAAGGACAAGGTACAAAGCTGTAAAATGACATATATTTTTGTTTGATTTTAATTTCTATTTTTTCACATCCTCACTCAAACACTCTGCTGATGCAGTATCTAAAAAGGGCTAGAAGGGATTTTCGATAGGCAGTTGGTACTAGCAGTAATCCATTTTTGGGAGAGCACGACTAACATGCTCTGGTTCTCTGTAGAAGAAGCCGAAGTCTGCATTCCTAGTCCGTATTGATGCATATTGCAGCATGTTCATTTTGGGCCTAATAATGTTCTTGTAAATGTAACCCGCTGGCTTCCTGGATTTGCCTGTGTGCCCCACACTCCGAACACATGCGGTGCAAGGCCTGTGCCACATTGCTGTGGTGAAAGTGTTAACATGCTGTGTGTGTGTGTGTGTGTGTGTGTGTGTGTGTCTGCACATTTGTCTAACGAAAGATAAAAGGCCACAGTACATGACCCATGCCGAGTCCCGTTCTGATTAGCCTCAAGGGATGCTAGCAAGCTCGTTAATCAATATCTTGACTTCTGTGAGGTGAGGCTGTTTGTAATGAGCAGTCATGGCTACGTCAGCATGGCGTCTTCTGACATTTCTCTCAAGGACTGTGTTCAACTCAAAACATACTAATGTATTTTGCACGCACTGTCCATTGGTGCACAAGCCTCATCCTGCAGGAATCTGTTTTAAAGCAGCAGTCCAAGCTGCTATTTAAAATAAAAAAAAATCCCCCTTTAATATGTGCATCAATACAATCCATACAAATAGTAATTTGCCAAGTTGCAGATCGATCCATTCTACTGTGATCGATCGGCGAAGATTCAGCTCGGGTTCAGTAAATGGCTGTCAGTGCAGCAGAACAGGACCAAAGCTGGAAAGTTCTGTGGGTAAGATCAATGTAATGAGGCAGTCACTAGATACAATTTGGTGCACTGCTAGAGAGGGGTGTGCCGGAGCCTGTTTCAGAAGAGGAAGGGGATGTGCCTTTGTAAATGGTTGCTATAGAAACAAAATGCTTGTTACATTATTATACATAACAATTGCCATTCGGAGTTTAAAAAAAAAATATTTTCTCATAGTACAGAACTAATTAATTTAAAAAAAAACATGTAGGATATTGCTTGGCCTGCAGCTTTAATAAAAGCTGAGGTTAAAACTAGTGCAGTAGGATGGGTGGCATTCTTTTGATTTTTTTTTTTTGTTTTGTCAACTGCAGTCCAGTCTCCAGTCCAGAAACAATCTATTTTTTAATTACTTCCTGAGGGGAAAAGCTGCATAATATTTACTGTTATACTGTTCAAAGTTAAACTTTCGCATACAGCTTTTGATGGATTGTCATATTTTAAACGTAGCCAATTCTAAACCATCTTATTATATATTTGTGAAAGCACTGTATGCCTGTCTGCATCTTCCTGTGTCCCTAGGGGAAATCTCATTGGTCCCTTGGGCCGCCCGCCCCCGCACCTCTCATTGGCCTGAGGCGGAGTGACCACACACACACACACACACACACTCTCACACTCTCTCAATCTGCGCGGCGCGCATCGGGACCCGCGCGCACCTCCTCCTCTCCCTGGGTCTCCCGGTTTCCCGCGCTTTTTCCTCCCCTCCCCCCCGGCGCCGCTACAGTCAGCGGGGGAGCGGAGCTAGCGCCCTGGACACAGCGGGGGACTCTCACCCCCCCCACCCACACACACAGAGCACGCGGCTCTCCCCTCAACCGGTGCTCCCCGTCCCAGAGGCCTCTCCTCCGTCTGTCTCCGCCTCTCCTCTGGCTGTCTACGCCTCTCACCGCGAGAGGCACAGCACTACAGAAAGGAGGTCTAAGCCTGCTAAAGTTGCCAAACAGGACAATAGAAGAAAGAAAGAAAAAGGAAAGGGGCAAAAAGGAAAGTACAAGAAAGGCACTATGGAAACAAATGACCCAGCTTGAAAAAATGCAATAGGGACCCCACTGGCACCGCTGTGAAAACCAGGAAAGCTTGACAATCCCTGCCCTCTTGCCCCCCCATTCCCACCCTGCCTCATTGCCCCTGCTTGGTACCCCCATGCCCTCTGCCGCACCACCTGCCGTCTGCCCGCCCTTGCCCCCCCGCCGCTCCCCTGCTTGCCCCTCCCTGCCACCCATGCCCCTGCCCTGCCCACTTACGGGTCACCCATCCCCCGCCCCTCCCTGCCATCTGCCCCTCCCTGCCCTTACACCCCCCGCCCCTCCCTGCCGCATCTGCCCCTCCCTGACCTTACGCCCCCGCCTCCTCTCTGCCTTTTCGCCCACCCTCCGTTGCACTTCCTTGGCCCCCACGCCACCTCCTGACCTTTGTCATCCCCCCGCACCTCCTGCCCTTTGGACCCCCGCCGCCCTCTCTTCCCTTTGGCCCCCCGCCCTGCCCTATAAACCCCCCTGCCTTCCCTCCCTGCCTCGTGCCCCTCCTCCCTTGCACTTTGGCACCACTCCCTGCCCTTGGGCCCCCCACCCCCCCACCCCTCCCTGCCCTTTGGCCCCCACCGCCCTCCCTGGCCCTTTGGCCCCAACCGCCCCTCCTGCCCCGTGGCCACCCCCACCCTCCCTGCCCTTTGCCCCCTCCGCACCCTCCCTGCCCTTTGGCCCCCCCGCCCCTCCCTGCCCTTTGCCTCCCCTCGCCCCCTCTCTGCCCTTTGGCCCACCCGCCCCTCTCTTCCTTGGGCCCCCCCGCCCCTCCCTTGCCCTCTGAACCCCCTTGGCCCCTCCTGCCCTCTTGACCCACTCCCTGCCCTTTGCCCCCCCCCCGCAACCTCCATGTCACGGGGAACAAACCAAAGCCACTTCCACGCCCCTCCCCCCCCCCTGCCCTTCCACTCCATGCCCCCTGCCCTTCCACGCCCGGGCAACGCCGGGTATATCAGCTAGTACATTATGAATGATAGATGAGGTGTTACAGGACTGATTGCATTCACTTTATTGCAACTTCTACTTTATCTATGAGATTACAACTTTAATCCCCATTGGCCCCTCTAGCAGCAAAGGGCTTAAATGGGTATTTCAACTAATTTGCGCTCATTTTTTAATTAATTTATTTATTTTTTCAAATCCCCCTCTGCAGGATTCTGGTTACGTAAAACAGAGACCTCATATTTACACTGGGATGGAAAAGCATTTCATATGTGGTCCTACCTCTATGGCAGTATGTACAGAGGCTTTGAGGGGGAGCATGGAAAAAATAATTTGCTGTAACTAAAATAACTTCTGCTCTATAATTTTTATTTTGTCATATTCCATGCAGGTTGCAGAATGATTTAATCAGTTATGTATAACCTTGTTAAAAATGTCAACCTCGAGTAGCTGGCCTGGTGTTGTGCAGGGTATGTCTTTTTGGCTTTAAATGCTGTTAATCAATTCAAGCTTTTATTCCTTTTGTAGATATACATACCATTTAATGATGCTGTCAAGACCCCAGAAATCTTATCTAGATATAAACAAACATTAAAAACACCATTGAAAGTATTACGTGGATTGGTGTCTCCAATATATCTTGCTAGTAGGGACTGTAACTTTAAGACGTTGCTCCCTGCAAAACCTTGTGGTATACAGTTCTGCTGCATATTCAGTTACTTTTGGGGATCTGGAGAAGCTTTTGTGATGGATCACTGTTATGGCAATAAGATTGCAAGAGATGTTCCCCAGACTCTTTGACTCTCTTTGTGTTTGCTTCATCCAAGGGAGAGTTTTGGTGACATAAAAACAACAACCAAACTCTAAAAGTGCCGGTCTTGTAATGGGTATCACAATGTGCCTACAGTCAAGAACCAACACTGCAACTTGAACACTATACTTCATATAAACAACATAGAAAAAGAAGTCTGATTACACCAACATTCATTTTGTGCTGCTTCTCATAGAACGCGTCTTGTTAATTGTAACATTTCCCGTCACTGCCTCCCTTGCTTTTATTTATAGCAGGAGAACATGATGGGGCATCAGCTACTGGATCATTAAGCACCTCTGTGTTGGATGATCTGACTCAACCTTTGCCTTCATGCTTCACTGTGCATCTCTGGCATTCTGTAAACAGCCCTTGTTGTTTTCCTATCCCATTATGTTTTATTTATAATTACTGTAGGTCTATCCTTGCATTTATGGAGTGTGCAGTAGTGTAGAGGGCAGTGTGGGGGAGGCCTTCCTTCTGTCTCTGCTGTACTAAAGTGTAGAAGGGAAGATGGTAGAACAGTGTGTGCATACTGTATAAGCACATTTCTATATACTGGACCAATTTTGTCTATGCAATCTACTCAAGACCGCAAGGCCCATATCTACCAAGCCGGCTGCTATAAAAACCCTTTTGGGGCTGGGAGACACCTTGCAGTCCATTAATTTGAATGGTGTCTTATGGCAGAAGACTGCCTATGTGTTTTAGGAGATGCTATAAAGAAGCAATGGTGTAGCTAGAAATGCGTGTGCCACCGGGCAAAAAAAAATTCAGGGCCCCATTATAAGTGAAGTATTCCGTAGATTCGGGTGAAAAATGTCTCCATTTTTAAATTGGAGACGCTCTCTCTTTCCCCTCCTCCAGCGTTCTTCACGCTCCTCCCCAGCGCGTACTCTCTTCTCTCTCTCCTGCCTCCTCCATGCCTATGTCTGGGACAGGGTGGTAATCGAGACAGACCTGGGGAGATGATGGTACACGGCAGGTCGCCAGAGTTCAGCAGAGGAGTTGGGAGTTGCACGGAGGCAGAGCAGGACGGACGGAGAGCAGCGCACGGTAGCCGCATAGACAGCGTAAGTAAAAGACTTTGCGGTCAGACCGCTGAGGTGCGCTCCTCCTTGGCTGTCCTGCTCTGCATCTATGCCACTCCTAACTCTTCTGCCGGCTGCTCCTCTCCTTCTTCACTCTGGAGGCCCGCCGCCGCGTACCATCATCTCCCCCGTCTGTCTCTGGGGAAGAATAGAGAGATGGTCAGCAGGGCTGCCGACAAGGGGGGAGAGCGGGCCCAAGGGCTTTGCCCGGGCTATACAGTAGCTACGCTCCTGACTGTAGGGGTTATTCAATTAAGTGTTGTAGTGCCTACATTTGCAAAAAAAACTGCTTCAGTAATATTAAGAGGGACAGAAGCTTGTACTTCAGATACCTGTTGTACCTGTCTTGTGTTTATTTAGATGACATTGTCAGAACGTTAAGTTTCCAGTGCATGTGGGGCATTTATAATTGCTCCTACTTTATCTTTACCTCCTTTGTTTATATGTAGTTGATATGGGCAGGGCAGTGTTTGTTTGCATTGGGGGAAGAGGACATTGACACTGGTTAACCCGTTATATAAACAGAGTTTGTAATGCAGTGTGTACCTGTCCGTGTGTTTCGGGAGAACATTCACATCTGCCATCAATGCTGTTTTTCTGACGCTTATACTATCTTGGCAGTGCGTCGTGTTGGGGATTCTTGCACTGCCACTGCCCACAGTGCTTTGCTGTTAGCGCAGGTTGCCAACCTGTGGCCCTTTGTCCACTTGCATTTGGAATGTCTGCCTGATGAAGAGCGAAAGAAAAATCAACTGAAACCTCGATTTTTAAGGAACAAAAACGAAATCCTTGAAAGAAAAAAAAGACAGGGGAAACCTTTTATGCATATTAACCTATCTATTTTGAAAATGAACATGTCACGTATGGTGACCTGCATACGGGACAAGGGTTAATACTCACACAAGCGCTCCCACTTTTTACCCCCGCAGAGGTCCCTCAAATGGACAATATCTCCCCCTACAGGACTAGGATTAATACACAGCTCGCAAGCTGCACCACTCTTCACCTTCGCAAAAGTCCCTCCAAAGAGTTGCATCTCTCCTAAATCCGTCCTCATATACCACCGTCACGAACAGCACCCAAGTGAGCACGTGACTTGAATATGCAAACGGGGTTAATACACACGGCTGCTCTAGCCAACTCACCTTTTGCCTGCGCAGGGTACCTCCAATGAGTTAATAGTAACCCCATACTCAATTGAAAATCATATCTATCCACTGTCATCACCTGAGGTAGTGATGCAAACAAAAGATGTCAAATTAATATTTGCGAGGGCCCCAGATCCCTGTTTATTATAGAAAGAACTATGCACTTTAACACACCAAAATCAGTTGTAGCAAAATGTGCACGAAAACGTAAATACTCTCCCCAGAGCATGCTACATTTCATTCAGAGCCAAAAGCATTACTTATTAAATGTGTGTGTGTGTGTGTGTGTATATATATATATATATATATATATATAATTAGTGCTTAGGTTACAGAAAAAAGATTACAAGAAACATAGTTACAATTAAATGCAGAACAGCTTCTTAAAATAAAAGGGTACAACATAAAAGAAAACGCTATACATCACCCTATGACATCTGTTTTCTCCCAGAGAGGTCACTGGTAAGAGATTGAGATATCCCGTATCTGGTTCCAAATACACCTCTGTAAACATCTGATTTTCATAGTCTTTGCTGAGAATTACATTTTATTGCCATGTAAACCACAAACCCACCCCCTGTCGTAAATCAGTTGTGAGATTGACGGTTTTATGCAGAGGGGAAAAAAAACCTCTTACCAACGATGTTTGAATTGTGCCTCCAGTATATAACAGCACTCATAACTTCAGTTCTGTAAAACTTATTCACACGTGAGACACATCAATACATTCAGGCACTCCATGCGGACGCAGCAAGACTAAATATGACCATCTTAATTGTAAATTTAGTTGACATGAATGTGTTATCTTTTAAATAAAGTGTGATGTCAGAACGTGCCTCTCAGTGACACTGTTACAGATTTTGTTACTTTTATTATGCAGAGGAGATGACATCACAGCATATTCTCATTTTTAATAAAGTTCATCTTGGTTTGATACCTTCTGTAACCACGCCCCTGGCTATCCATAGAATTGTTTGAAAGCTCAGCTTTATTAACAATTTTTTTTTTTTTGTCACGGAGGCCATATTTATTCCCAAGTCTCCAGACACTGCCCTTATTTCGACTCTATCGGCAATATACAACCCACCTGGCCCTTTTAAGTGAGCCCATACAGAATACAACTTAGATTCTAGGATCCTGCATCTTTGGAATCTCATCCTTTTCTGTTAACTAAGGCCAGGAGGGTTTTCCATGGTTAGAACCTGCCTGGTCTGCTCAGTGTACACCTCAAGCAGCTTGGTGTATTCCCTGGGGTCCCTCTATCATAGAAGGATCCCAGAGGAGTGGATTCATCTCACCCTGGATATTGTAGGATTCTTCACCGTGGAAGCCAGAGGCCTCGAGGTAGACTGGAAACACCTGCTCTCCCATCCCCACATTGGGGAGGACTGGCACTCACCCCTAGACAGAGATAAACGCCTTTTAATTTGGAGGAACCCACATCTTTATACTGGAGGAGGCTATTCTGCCCCAGTAACTGGGCAGAATCCACTGTAGCAAGGCCCTCATCCTGTCATGTGGTCCCAGCACCTTCCAGGCCCAGACACATGCCTGTAAGTTGCTACATAATTGAAACATGAGGGGATGTGATCTCACCAGCTTGTCACTTATTAACCCTAGCACTGACTGCTATTACCAGGACTTATATGCCAGGCCATAGAAATACAGTATATAGCAGGGTACTACTCCAGTTCCCGGGAACCAATAGTGATTTAAACATGAATAAGGCCTTGACATTCCCCTGCATTCATTTCTCTCATGAAAAATGTGCACTGCTATTTTTTGTCAAGAAACAAATTCATGGCATCTGGTTGTTTGACAGCACTGAAAGGTAAGGTTTTCTCACCTGTTGTAGTGTTGATTGAATATACAGTACACTTCAATATTGTATGGGAAAGAGAGGCAGAGCAGGCTCTTCCAGGCTATTCCTAATGTTTCTCATCCATAACTTAAGTTCTACTTTTAAAACAAAAACAACAAAACCTGCTCTTGTGCCTTCAAGCTGCGGGAGATTCGGCTGTCGGGAGAGTTGTAGTATGATCTGTCGTGTCATTCAAGAACAATAATAAAGATGATCTGTGTGGTGTCGTGAGCAGAATGAGAATGATGGGAAGAGAGGTGTCTCTGAAATAAAAGGAATTGACAAACTCATGATAGTGACGCAAAACTCTGTTTTATAATAATTACAAGACACATTTAGGTGACATTGTACATAGAATTGACAAGTTGTACACGGATTCCTGTTAACGCAGTTTTCTGTGCTGCTCAAAACATTGTTGACGGGGGGGGGGGTTAAGGGGTGCTGTTTTGTCTTTACCTTGATGACTTTGAGAGGTTCTGTTTCCAGGGAGCCCCGGTTGCTGGGTAAATGAACCCCTACTTACCTGGGAGAATAATCTGGCACAAGGGTCAGTCACCCTTTGCTCTGGCCAATAAAAAGTCGTACTGTCATAGAGCAATGACATCAAAGTTCCATTTGCTGGCAATTAGGTGGCGGGGGAGGGGGGGAATTGAGGTTGCTGCTTACAATAGTCTATTAAAAATTGAACATGATTAACTGCTGCTTCTGTAGCCACAAAACGAGTTCATTTCAATATGAGACTCGGGTGCGCAGAGTGCATCAGGACCAAACTCTCCTATTTAGTAAATCAAGGAGCAGTCCTATTTGTGTTTTCACGTAACTTGTAAAGCAAAGATTGAGCATAATAGGGAAATGAATAAGAAGTTAAACATCATACAACTTTTTGGGTCCCCTGTGGCCCTTGTTTACATGTTGCAGGTATTAGGAATCCAGGCTGGGAAAAGATAAAAGCTGAACGTTTGTCCCTGTGGGGCATGAAATTGTGAGTGGTGGGTGAAGCATTTTGAGAACGTTAAGGGAAATCGCTTGTCTCTGACGTTTACCCCGCAGTGCTAGAGGGTCCTTCAGCGAACTGTGGCCACCCTGTCACTGAAGGGGTTATATAAATAGATAAATCACTACTAGTCTGATGCCAAAAAGGAATAACTAGCTCTTGGTTCATAAACTATGGCAGAAATGGCCAGTGATGTAGCAGAAAGTGAGCCGTAACCTTGGCTGGCCTGTGTAAATATGAGGGAATGATTTACCACGTGTGGTGGTCTGGAACAGAGCTATTAAAAGCATGAGGCATTCTTCCTAAAATACTGGTTTCATTTTACACCAGGTAGACCTTGAGAAAGTGTTTCTCACACAAGTTGATCCGATCTCTTGGCCACTTATTTATGAAATATATTATTGACATTCGGAGGCTATACAAAATTCTTTAATGTTTTTTTTTTTTTTTCTTTTGAAAATGAAGTGAGAGCGAATTGCGTTAAAAAAAATAAAATAATAATCATGCCTACAATGATTAGCGGCATGCGTGGATATGTCTTATGCTCTTACATTGGGCACGTGTTTTTTTTATTTGTTTTTTTTGTTTTTTTCCCCCTCATCTTTGTATAGTGTGCGTTGTGTTGATATGAATGCATTACAATTTTTTTTTTTGTCCTCTTGCATGTCTCTTATGCCCAGAATAGCTTGAGTGACAACTTGCCCCTCTAGCACCATTAGTTTGTTTTGTGAAAAGTATATTGACGCGCGCACAGCACATAAAGTGTAGTTTGTACATTGGCGCAGTGAGATGCACTAACTCGCAATTCTTTTGCGCGTCTATTTTATGTCAAAATGGCTTGTTGTGATGCTATATACATAGCCACCTTCATTTTCTATAGTATTTACATTACATTTGTGTTCTGCATCTTTTTTTTTTTTTTTTTTTTTTTTTGAAGCGGAATAATATGAAAATACAAAATTAGAGTTTATTCAATTTATGGTTACTTTTTACTATATATTAATATTAACAATTTTTTATTTGGCATAATTAATCTCAAGAATTCTTTTTAAAGGACTCTTCCACACAGCAGGCCAAACAATTTTCTACAACAAACAGAGTAATTGGATTCCTTAAACTCTATTCCCCTTAGAGGGGAAGAATGTACTTTTTGCTTTGTGGAAAATTAATATGGATCCCTTTTCGGTTCCGGTGAATTCAGGCTTCTCACAAACAACTATTTAACTAATAACATAAGTACAGTACTTTGCAAAGGATAATAAAAAATGACCTGTAGACTCAAACTCTGTGATAAACGGCCTTTTATCAAGAAAAGAGATAAGGTGAAGCTTGTTAAACCACCCTCCCCATCCCCCAAAAGCATAGCATCTACCTACTAACAGCTAGTACTTTGTTTTAATAGGGATTATAGAAGGCCTTTTTAAAATTATTTAACTCTAGTTTAGTTCTGCCTAACCAATGTATTCTATATTATTTTTTATTTACATAGTTGTATATTTATATAGCCATGGCTGGTCTAGCTATCTTTCTACCTTCCATGTCACATAAGTTCTAGTAAGACACACAGTGACAGGCTATCCTATGGAGTTCTTCCCCCTCATGCTGACTTCCTGAGTGACAGGAGTGGTGGTGACCAAGATCTGTGAATAGCCAATAGTGGTGCAGATACTGGGCCCTCCCTCTTTGAGCCTCAGGATGGAAGTGGCTAAATTATTGAGTTAAGTTCAGCTCCTTAGGGATGAGACGTTTAGTAGACTTCCAGACTAACCCTTCATGGGGTACGAGCTTTCCTCTTCTCCTCCCGGCTGGGATGGAGACGTGCTCAGCCCCTTATGGGCTGAGGGCAATAAGATAATTCAGAGAGGCCTCACCATTACCCGTAGGCCAGTACCATCCAGAAGCCAGGGATCTACCTTATCAACTGGAGCATATGCTGTAATGACACCAGCAGTGCCTGCTATAATAAAGATCATCTCCATTTATACTTCTGGCTCCTCAGCAGTCTGTGGAGAGAGGTATTGGGATAGGGACTGTCATAGCGGGGACTGCCTTCGGCATTACTGAAGCCCCCTATGTTTGGAGGCGCAGTCACCAAGAAGGAAAGATCCAGAGGATTTCCCTAAAGTCTGTCCCTTTTTGAGCCCTGCCCTCTAGCTGTGCACCAATTGTATCTAGTGACTGCCTGGTCACATGATCTTCCCCACAGAACTTTGAATCTTTGGTCCTCTTCTGCTGCACTGACAGCCATTTAGAGAACCCCCGTGCCGATGCACATATTAAAGGGGAAAAAAAATAACAGAGCAGCAGTCCACGTTGCGTTTTTTTTTTTTTTTAAAGTGCCGAAGCACCAGCGTGCTACGGCCCTTCTGTAACAGCGCAGTCAGGTGACCCTTAATCGGGAAACGGCAAACACGGGACGCAATCAAAGCTGAATACCTCCCCCTCTCTTCGTGCATGACACATCCACTACGTCATGGGGCCTCTGGAGTGCCACGTATTGGGGAACCCCAAGGGCGGAAGTGGCAATCGCTCCTGTGAACTAATAATGCCAGTGACATGTTTAAATGGTCACATCTGGGGGATTGCTGGCTTTGTTTACCCCAATCTGACACGTGTATTTTTAAATATTGGTGTTAAATTAGTGTGTAAAGATTGGGAGGAGAGTCTTTCCTCCTGGCTGCTCCCTTTATTCTGATGTCACACTGTGTTCAGCAAATGCTTGTACAGCCAGTCGTGTGTCTCCCCCCCTCCCCCTCCCCCGCCCATCCCCGTATCTTTATTGGCTCTCACAAAGACCGTTGGGGTAGAAGGGTAAGAGAACACTTGATTGCCAAACTTCCCCATTCAGAGGTCCCTGTAATTAATTTCCCCAAAATGAAAGCTTTCAAATCTTTGCTATTAGCGTGGCTAACTTTGAGATCGATTAGGCTGTTAAATTCTATACAGTAATTGATTTCTGGTCGGCTACATGGGATAGCACTTTTTTAAAATATTAATTCAGTTTGATACTTCTGTATATTTTAAGCAGCAGTCCATCCTAACTACCCCCCCCCCCCCCCAACATTGGAACCAAGGGGTCCTCTACAACTCTACATTATTTTCAGATGCAGGTCACCCCAGTACCTGAGATGTATGCCGGTGTAGTTATCGGCATTTAAATGGTCGCCTAACAGGAATCTTCAACGGCTGGACCTGTGAGATTTGGTGGCCACTTCTATTTCCCTGGTGTCCTTGGAGCTAAAAATAGCATGGTATAGTTCCGGAGAACCTTCTGGTCTCCCCACCCCCAAGAAAGATATTTTCATTAAAAAATAAAAATAAACTTTCAAACCGGGTACTGCTTAGTTGACTGTACTTTGGTCTTTGGCATTAGACGTTTAAGGAGTTTTATAGTGTACAGCAAATAAAAATACCACCTGTGAGCACATTTACACGTCAAATAGGTCTGCAACCTGCTTTCCCCAATGATCTATTAGCATACAGGGCTTTAAGTGCAGCCAGGGATTCTGGCAAATTAGCACAGTGTACCCCCTCTTGCTGCTTGTCCATTTTAATATGGACCCCTAAAAGATTTTTCCTGCAGAAACTCAAGCTGTGATCGAACAGGGAAGGAGACCCAGAGCTCTGCTGGCTGGTTATTTTTGTTGTGTCACACATTTGGGAGAGAAGTCTTTCATTGTGATATTTTAGTGTGCAATGTATGGTGTCGCTTAGTGATTTTTATATGCAGGTAGAAAGGAATAATTTAAGAAGTTGCCATTGGAACCTCAGAAGTGCAGATTTCCTAGTATGACTAGTATTGCCCAAACACATCGAAATTAAAGTTCCTGATGTTGTAGAAAGAAGCACATTTTTATTTGTGTGGTACTGTATAGTCGGCCATATCCTTTTTACATCTGGAGAGCTCTGTGGGGAGGTGCAGAATAATACTTGTGAGACTGTGGGAATACTGCCTGCAGAACTACGTAAGAGAGAATGAACAAGAAAATAAAGAATCAAGGTGTGTGTGTGTGTGTGTGTGTGTGTGTTGTACAGTATGTAATAAAAAAATTCTTTCATTTTTCAAGAAACCAGAAGTAATACACAGTAGAGATGTTAACACTTGCATCTTGTCACTTGTCACACCCAATTGACAGTCAGCAACAAATTCAAGTTACTTTTAGAGGAAACTTGACTCATAACAAATCCTTTCCCTCACGAAATCCATCTGTGAACCTTGCACTGGTTACTGCTAAGTCAGTGTGGCTTCAGACAGGTACTGTAAGTATCAGTACTTCACAAAGACAAAGTCTTATGTCTGCAGGGCTTCGCTGCAGCTTCCCCCTTTATAGGGGATTTGTGAAGTTGAATTTTAAGGTGGAGGTTATTCGCTGACATGGTATGTGGTGTATACAAGATCCTTTTATTCAAGTGCCAGTTCCTATTAACATCCTCTGCCCCAGCCAGATGTGACCACAAGGTCTGGGGATCCTATAATAGTGGTGTCAGTGAAGATAAACAGATGCATCAATGTAGAAATCCCAGTGAAAGATTGAATGTTTTTGTTTCATGTTTTCTTCAGTACTGCACCAGATTTGCACCCAAAAATATTTGATATATACTTTCACCTTGCCTTACTGAAGCACATCTTCACCTGTTTCAAACAATCGGAAGAGAGCTTTGATCATTACATTTTCGTTTCTTGCAGAAACACTTGTTTCCGTGATTGATCATGCCCAGATCGCACATGCTCATTTGAGACGAGATATGATTTACATCATGTATTTAAGGGTAAAAGGGGACGATAGACAGCACTCTGATAGTGTTACATTTATGCAATTGCAGGGTGCACGGAACCAAAGGGGACCCTTATTCCCCTGTATAGTACTAACAAATCTACGTAAGTACCAGCACTCACTGTCTAATGGCTAAATGATGAAAACAGTTGTAATGCAGAATAAACATTTAATAATAAACGAACCAGAAATAAGTCTGGCCGTTCTCCGTTTTTTGTGTATATTCCTTGTGTTTCATATTTTTTTCCCCTTTTCTCTTCCCCCCCCCCCACCCCCCCCACCCCCCTTACTGGTTGACACGCCCATTTGTGATACTGGTTTCTGCAAACACATTTGATTTATTTCTGGTTCGTTTTATTATTAAATGTTTATTCTGCATTACAACTGTTTTCATCATTTAGCTATTAGACAGTGAGTGCTGGTACTTACGTAGATTTGTTACATTATGTATTTAGTTCTACAAAACGGAGCTTGTAGGAAACCAGTCTAGGAACATCTGTTGCCTTTCAGAAGAAAGTATCTGAAATTTGTGACCATCAAATTCAGAAGTTGTTTTCCTTCTATCCTTCTCAAGTTCTTGTTATAAAGAACATTGCTGGTGCACATACAATTGTCCAGAAGTACCAAACCTCCATTGAAAATCAATAAGAGTTAAATATTTTCCAGAGGGAGCAGAAGAGATGTAGCAGTCAACTGTTTCACAACAGTGTTTCTCAAATCAGAAGGTGTTTGACTCCTTTTATACAAGTTGGAGCTTTGACCTGTCCTTGTTTAACACAATCCTGCACGGTGACCAATCCTGGTTACATGTTCAAGGACCATTCCTGGCAGATATGTCTCTTCCGTGGTCCTTGTCACTGGCCAAACACTGAAAGCCTCGTTATGATGAGGATGACCAATTTGATCATTTCCTGCCTGGGTGTCATACTGTGTGTATATTTGGTTGACCTTTTACTCTCTCTATGCGGTTCCTGCAGTATTGTAAATATGTATTTGGGAAAATCTGTCATTTCCAAAGAATTTAACTAAAATGAGACCAGCAATAAGTCCTAGTGAACTGTAAATGAATAGTGATAAAAGTATTCTGGCAACGTTTAGGTCAAATTTGGGGTCTGGAAACTCTTAATCTTTAGGGATTTTACATATTTGAGGAAGTTGAGTAATATTTGAGTACTAAATTACAAAAACAGTTAGCATTTTATTAGAAAAGTACGAATTTTATCAGCGAGACTCCACTGAAGTTTATGCCGCTGCTTATGCTAAAAATCAGCAAGACTCCAAATAAGTGACAATCACAACTCTGTGATTTTGGTATTTTCTGCCAAAAGAGGTCGAGCTCCTGGACAGGTATGGGAGACTGGACACTGCAACAAAGTTGGTTCTCAGAATTCGGGTAACTGTTGCTAATTTTGATTATACTTCATTGCATATTTCATGTTTAAATTGTTTAAATATAAAATAAAGCATCGTAAAATGATGGCCATCAATCAATGTACCTTTTTATTGTCCCCATGCTCATTAGTCAAGCTGAAGTGATTTTCTATGATTAAACTCACTGTGGACCTTGAAAAATCTGACCATGTGTCTTGAAACTGTGTGAGATACTCACATCTTTCCTTTGACCCTCATTTATACTGACACCGTCATACCACTATTGATGAGCACAGATGTTCCATAAAAGGTACATGCATTTCTCTAACTTGCTCCCTCCAGAAATCCTCCCCTAATTCGGCATCCTGTACCATTTTGAACCTAGGTTTGCTTGCTAGCTGCCCCAAGCACGGCCCATATGGTTATTTCTTGCCGGCTTAATCCAATAATTTAAACCATTGAATTCCAAATGAACATCATAGCTGCGACCAACACGTTTAAGCCGTAAAACTGGTCTGAAGCAGTTTCTCTGATTCTTCTATTTCAAAGATTTATTTTGTTTTTGTTTCGGTGTGGTGGAATCCTCTTATTTTAGCGTGTATAGGAATAGTTGCTGCTAAACCTGGCAGATGTCACTGTAATGCCAGTTAATACCGCCCTTACTTACTGCTATAATGGAGACACTGTTCAGCAGTGTCAGGCCTATGCAGGTGCTTGTAGAATGCCTCCTTTCTTAATGATTTTATGAGAGCTGCCAGAGAAGAGTCTCTCCTGATTAAATGGCACTATTCAGACATCTGGACAATTCGGCAGTTTCTAGCATGCTGGCTTTGCCTAGGCAATGACATGTATACATTTCACAACAGTCTGGGTATTTTAAAGAAAGGTCTTAATTTGCAGGTGATGGTTTCTGATGGGTGTAAAGTAAACCGGTTTTGATTTAACAAGTGGTCAAAAGCTTGATAAAAAGGGGGGGCTTCCGGTGATGTCATCAAGCATGGTCGAGTAGAGAGAGCTCCCCAGACCCGTCCGTAAAATAGCACTTTTCCCCTCGCAAATTTTCAACGTTTTTGGGGTATTAAAGCAGCTGAAGATGGCATCCGCAGCAAATAAAGGAAGAAAAGCAGGAAACCAAGTAGTGTCCAAGTTTTTCTCACCATCTCAGAAAAACTTGGAGGAGCCGGGCGTGAGCCAAGATGGCGCCGAGACACAAGGCTCTGCGACCCAGCCGGCTAGCAGAACGCAGGCAAGGGACAACCAAAGAGCGGAAGAACCCATAACGCGGTCCTATATGGAGGAGCTGCTGGCCTCGATACACACAACTACATGCTTCCTGGCAGGCAGATCTCAAGGAGGCCGTGACCAACTTCAAGCAAGAGATCGAGGATCTAACAGAGAGGACGGTGGCGGTGGAAGTGGGGCTGGAGAGGACCCATATCAGGCAGACTGAAGCCGAGAAAGAAATTGCCCGCTCAGAAGATGAAATCTTGTACTTAAAAGAAGGCCAGGAGAATCGGGACAGACGGCAAAACTTGCGTGTCCGCAACGTCCCAGAAGCGGTTCTGCCTGGTCACCTCCGGCCGTACCTACAAGAATTATTCACCTTGATCTGTGGAGAGGTAGATGAAAGGGACCTCGATCGACCGGGCTCACCGAGCCCTGGGACCAAAATCGGACGACCCCAGATGAAGGCGAGACGTCATAGTCCGTCTGCATAGTTACTCCACGAAGGAACGGATAATTGCGGCCTGCCGTGAGAGAGAGCCTTTGATATTTCAAGAGGAAACTCTCCAGCTGTTTAACGATTTATCGCGGACAACAATAAACCGCCGCCGGGAGATGAAACCGCTGACTGCCCTCCTCCGCGACAACGGAATAAAGTATCGCTGGGGATTCCCCTTTAGGTTAACCGCAAACAAGGGGGGTAAGTTCCTAACATTGAGAAGCCCTGAAGATATGGCCCCGTTTGCGAGGGCGCTGGGCTTAACGCCCCCACCTACCTGGGCAGAGACCCCGCCAGCTGCGCGAGATGAAGAGTCTGACAGTGGCCCCGCTAGAACATCGGAGAGAATCGCTGCGCTCCAACAAGCCAAACAAAAGTGATCAAGTTCACACTGCTTACCCCGACCCGATTGGCCGTTGCCGAAATCCCTCTCCCTAGTAAGCTGTTATGGAAAGATCCAGCTGTGAAAACCTGAAGAGAACCCTGCTGAGCTACACCCCGTTGCAAGTTGGAGGATTACCCCTGCCCAGGAGAACAACCACCTACAGTGGAGGGAGTTGAAGCTGTGAGATGGTTCATGCCGCTTACCTGAGCTGCGATTTTGGAGGGGGAGGGGGTGGGCTGTGTGGTTTTGGTGTGGCACGTGAGGTATTGAATCCTCCACAGAAGACCCCTCTGGAGGAATCATCGGAGGGACATCCCCTGCTGACGAACGCCAGTTTCTACGAGCGGTCTGTGGGGTGTTTGTGTTGCGGGGAGGATGGGAACCCGTCCCTCGCGCCATAGAAGGGAACCACCCGTTTCGAACAGAGATATGCCTATGTTTCCCCATCTCGCCCCTCTCTCCCCTACTAGATAGAGAAACGTGAACTTCACTGACTCGGCTGCCCTATAGAGAGACTATGGAGGCCCTGTAGTTGCCCAACCCAGGCAGTAAAAAAGAATCAGATGCCTTGTCCCCATCAGATGCCTTTATCCTGAGTCCCCAAGATAAAAGGTATGAGCACTACCAGCCCCATATCATTCACAATAGCTCAGCTGAAGACCCTTTGTGATGCATCCCTGCTCGATTGGTCTCAGCCCTCCCAGGATGACCCTTTAGCTGAGAATGCACAGGGAAAATACAGGATCATGTTAGTTTGCCCTCTGGATCTAACCGTTCAATTTATATGTTACAAAAGTTACTGTGGGTGTTTAAAACTGTTATGATATGCTTATTGCCTCTTACCACTCCCCTACGCCCCCTCTTCCCCTCCTACTCTCTTTCCCTCTCCCCCTTCTCTCCCTCTCTCCCCCTCCCCCTTCTCTCCCTCTCTCCTTCTCTCTCCCTCTCTCCCTTCTCTCCCTCTCTCCCTTCTCTCCCTCTCCCCCTTCCTTACCCTCTTCGGGATAAGGATCAGCGAATAGTGTTATCCAAGGCTGGTTTTAAACACATTCATCTCACTATATATTGATTATTAAAGAAGTGAAGGACGAAATAAACGAACAGTTAGTTAATGCTGGTTTAGATATTTCCTTACCGTTCCATGACAAACGTCAAAGTAAAGGTACTGTTGAAAAATTAGTCTGAACCAACCCTGTTGCAATATACAGTTTTTGTTATATGGTTTGCCGAAATAGAAGTTCCTTGATGTCCACCCCTCCCTACCCTCCCATCCTCCCCCCCCCCTCCCCCATCCTACCCCACCTCCTTTGAAACCAACCCTGTTGTAATATACAATCTTCGCTATAAGGTTTGCCGAAATAGAAATTTCTGTTTGATGTGAATAACAGTCACGCTATAAAAAAAAAAAGACGGCTAATTTACCCTGCTTCTCCCTCCCACCCCACCCACCCCTGAGAGATATCTAAAAGAACCTACATGGCAACATAAATGTAAGGGGGAAAAGTATTAGCCAAATATATTAGAGGGTCTGGACCCCTCTGACACTCACCGGCCGTCATCGCCGGACCCACCCCAAAAAGGGGCTGTTAGCCCAAATGCTGGTCGCCCAAAGGACTGGCAACACCTTGTTAAGGTCTGAGTTAGACCTGATTTCTACTTTTCTGCATCTGTTGACCCTGTCCAAGCAGATCTTTCTCTTGTCCACCTCTCCCCCTCCTCCTTGGTTCACCAGACCTAACTCGCACAAAGTGTACTCCCATCTTTTGTGTTTGCGGGGGCAAAAAACAGTCTTTAAGCTACCGAAACAAGGCCACCCCAGTAGGAAAGGAGAGGTCCTATGGTCCTACATAACAAAAAGACCCAATGGCTAACCCAGCAGACATAAAGATAATTTCCCTAAATGTGAAGGGCCTACAAAATAATAGAAAAAGGAGATTAGCTCTCCAAGATATGAAAAGATCAGGGGGTGATATTATATTCCTACAGGAGACCCACTTCACATCTCAAGATCCACCAAACTCATTTAAAAAAGCGTTCCCAATGAGCTTTTTTGCATCATTTAGTAGTAAGAAAAGAGGAGTCGCTATTTTACTCAGACAGGGAACACCATTCAATCATGTCAAAACAACAGTGGACCCAGGGGGTAGATTTTTAGTGGTGTACGGCTCACTCTCTGGCTCGGCGATTGCCCTAATCAATATATATGCACCTAACGAGAACCAAACAGAATTCCTAAAAACAGTCCTCGAGGGCGTTGACCCTGGATATTTGTCATCAGTACTGATTGGAGGCGACCTAAATATGGTGCTAAACCTCACTGAGGACAAATCATCTGCAACGGGCTGCCCCCATACAGCCCACTCCCATCAGATTGGGAAAAGGTTCAGGGGGATAATCAATGATTTCTCATTGGTGGATATCTGTAGATCCCAACATCAGGGCCAGCGGGACTATACCTTTTACTCCGCACCTCACCAGACCTATTCCCGTATAGACTACTTTCTGGTAACAAAGAATGTCCTAGAGTCCGCCTCCAGGTCGGATATCGGTCCAATCACCTGGTCAGACCACGCACCTATCACCCTAACCCTCTCCGTCCCATTTGTAAAATCAAATTCTTATACCTGGAGGTTAAATTACTCTTTATTGAACCACCCTGAGATAGAAAAAGAGATCAAAACATCACTCTAGGATTACTTTTTCTATAATTCAGGATCAGTCACTTACCCGGCGATCCTATGGGAGGCCCATAAGGCAGCGATCAGAGGTAAATTCATCTCTATCGCAAAGGTCAAGCTAAAATTGATCAAAGATGTAACAGACAAAATTGTCACATATGAACAATTACATAAATCTAACCCATCAAAAAAATTTTATAAGATATTGACTGCAGCCAGATTGGAACTAAAACAGGTCCAACTAGAGGACGTAGAAAAAGACCTCAAGTGGACAAACCAACAGTACTATGACAAAGGCAACAAGGCTGACAGACTCTTGGCTAGCAGACTAAGAGGAATACAGAAAAGATCCCAAATAACTGCGATAAAAAATGGGTCTGGTGAGATACAATATAACGACAAAAAAATAGCAGCAGAATTTACTAAATTCTACACCAATCTATATAACCTAAGAACCCAAGTTGGGCACTCTGAGCCAACAGCATCGGAGTCTATAAACATTTTTCTAGACAACTGCCACCTTCCCACATTAACGGAAGAGGAAAACACAATACTTAACACGGAAATATCAAAAGAAGAACTGGAAGAGGCAGTAAAAGTGCTGAAGGTGTCGAAGTCCCCTGGCCCTGACTGGTTCACCAATGTTTACTATAAGAGATTCCTACCAATACTATCCACGCATCTTCTAAAAATGTTCAATTTCTTCATGGAAGGGAACCCAATCCCTACGTCAATGTCTCTAGCCAATTTAGCAATTATACATAAGGATGGAAGAGACCCGATGCAATGTGGAAGCTACCGTCCAATCTCCCTCTTGAACAATGACCTTAAACTATATAGTAAAATTCTAGCAAATAGGTTGAATCCTATACTACCCAGATTAATAAATATAGACCAAGTGGGGTTTGTCGCAGGCAGAAAAGCCTCAGACAACAACCGCTAGATAATTAATATAGTTGACCATGTACACCTCACAGGAACCAAGCCAATAGTACTAAGCCTGGACGCAGAGAAGGCGTTCGATAGGATTGACTGGTTATTTCTAGATAACACCCTACGAAAATTTGGCTTCAAAGACGCATACCTAAAAGGTGTCCGTAGACTTTACCAAGACCCATCAGCCATGGTAAAACTCCCAGGGGGCAACCTACAACGATTTAATATTATTGCCCCCTATCCCCTCTCCTCTTTGCATTGACCATAGAACCCCTAGCATCAAAAATTCGGGACAATGTTGACATCCAAGGGATAGAAATTGGGAACAAACAATATAAGATATCCCTGTTCGCAGATGATATAATACTAACTCTATCTAAACCCCAAATTTCTCTCCCTAATCTCCAAAAGGAACTATTGGACTTTGGTAAAATATCAGGATATAAAATCAACAGCGATAAATCTGAAGCCTTAAATTTAAATTTACCAGAGCCAGAGGTGAAGTTACATAAACTAAATTTCAATTACCGTTGGAGTTCCTCATACATTAAATATCTGGGAGTAAATGTATCAAGGAACTTTCAATCCCTATACCAACACAATTACCCAGCCTTATTCCGTAAAATCAAAAACGACCTAGATAAATGGGAGGGATATCATGGATCGGGAGAATGATCTCGGTTAAAATGAACATACTCCCCAGATTGCTATATTATTTTCAGACTCTCCCGGTCCACATCCCTGGCTCAGAACTGAAAAATATCCTAAAATAAATATTCCATTTTATTTGGCAGGGTAAAAGACCCAGGATTGCTAGGTCAGTTCTGCTCTCATCAAGGGGGAGAGGGGGCCTGGGAGTCCCAGACATCATGAGATATATTACCAAGCCGCCCAACTACGACAGGTAGTAGTATGGAATGCTGATCCAGACCAGTATTGCTGGTTAGATATAGAATCACAATACGCCGGCACGCCTTCTCTGCCAACATGCCTCTGGTCCCTGAACAGAGGAGATATACTAGCGAGCAAATTTAAACTAGGAGCAATGAGGCACACATTGGAGATTTGGACGAAAACCAAATTTAAATATAAGTTCACAACCACTAACTCCCAACTCATCCCAATTTTCAAAAATCCTAAATTCCCTCCTGGATGTGAACCCAGACAATTCGACCAATTTCAATCAAAAAATATCAGGGCGATCGCTGACCTGCTGAGCCTAGGAAAGTTCCTGAACTACCAAGGATTAAAAAATAAATATGAAATTCTAGAACTGAACACGTTCAAATATCTCCAGATTCGACACTTCACACAAAAAATATCCCCAGCATTAGAATTCCCCCCTCTCACTAGTTTTGAAAGGCTGTGTAGAAAAACCGCTCATCAAAAAGGTCTCATAACAAAAATATATGCTGAAATGGAGATGTCAGCAGACCCTCCTACCCATGATTATATGTCCAAATGGGCAGCCGAATTGAATCTGGTTATAGACAGAGAGGATTGGGAAGATATATGGGAATCTGCCTCAGGAACTTCCATATGTACCACAACAAAGGAAAACATTTATAAAATACTGTTCCACTGGTATCTTACCCCAGTCAGATTAAGAGAAATCTACCCTCTGGCCTCCAACCTATGTTGGAGAGGCTGCGGACAAAAGGGGGACATGGCCCACAGTTGGTCATGTCCAGAGATTCAGAAATATTGGCTAACAATACAAACTATAATAAAAGAGGTCACAGACCTCACAATACCCATTGATCCGCTGACCCACTTACTGGCCAGGCCAATGGAGAATATTGACCGCCCAGTAAGAAAATTAATCTCCTTCATCCTTACAGCGGCTAGATGTGCCGTGGCCGCCTCATGGAAGAAGGTATCACACCCCCCCCCCCCCCCCCCAAGCAAACAGTAAAAAAAAGGATCCATGAAGTAATGCTACTGGAAAAACTATCAGCCTTTCTGAAAAGAACCACAACGACCTTTTATAAAGTTTGGGAACCATGGCTGATACAACCAACAAGGTAGAAACCCCTTCATATAGAAGGGAGGCGACCAAGGCATCCAAGAGAAGAAGCGAGGCAGGAATCTGGTGGACGGGATAAGAGGTTGAGTGCCACCCCCTCCCCCCCTTACTTTTTCCCCTCTCCCTTTACTTTTTCTCTCTTCTTTGTCTCCCCCTCTTTTACCCATCTGAAGGTTCGGAGGCCTGACGAGGCCTTCAAAATGAAAAATGAAAAACCCTGTATTTGGCTAAAATATCTGCATGTTTGTTCAATGTACAAATGCCTAATAAAAAATTTTGAAACAAAAAAAGCGTGATAAAAAAATGATCTGTATTAGTCTAATAAAATGTAATTTACAAATTAGTTTGAGGCTTTACTCTCCATTTCTAGTTCAACTAATGCAACTACTGTACTACATTTATTCTACATGCAGCCCCAAAGCAATCCTCTGATTCTTTGTACTGTAGTAGTTGAATTGAATCCCATATTTTATCTTGGATGTATAGCTGGTACATTTGCCAGATGCTTCTGTAATATCTGGTTATACTGTCCATACTTTCTGTATTAGTTAAACTATAACTGGGATTCACCTAAGCCGTAATGTGGGGTATCACCCCACCCCCTATCTTGTTTACAACTTTATAATAGAATAATTTAGCTAGAAGATTGGCATATTTTCTAATGTTGTTCAGGTTGAGTAAGAAAATATGACTAAGTAATACAGTATATGCCACCTTTGCAGTTTGACTTGGGCAGTGTGAATATTGAATCAGAAAATCTACCAGGAATTCATTCTTTACTGGTTTACTCCGTAGGTATTGATGCCACTGTCAGGGATTCCTATGCAGTACGATTCAGAAGGTAAAATGAAACCTGCAGCTCCTTACGAGCTAATCCCTTCCAAACACCATCCCTCTGGCACCTTCTTTAGAGATGATCTCCGTCCTTTATTTAGTAGTCCCAAGCAGACACCAGTACATCAGAAAGACAAAAGCTCCAAAGTTGGCTAAAAATGTATGTATTCCGTAACCGTGTAAGTAACATCCACACTTACAATGAAATATAACCATGTTTATATCACTGGGATGGGAATGGAGGCATTTCCACTGTACTTCAATAGCCGAGTTCACCGAGCCATTTGTGGGTCACTGTCCTCCTTACTGAACTGGAAATTATGTCTGCAGATCCCTTAATGTGATTCACACTATCCTGCTTTCTCAGAGGAATATGCAGACACCCTCTATTGGCGAATTGCATAATTTAAACATTTTGATAACAAAATATACATATGTAACGGATTTTCGAGCCTTGCCTGACCCACCCAATCTCACATTGGCCCCTGTAGTCTAACCAGTCCCCATTACAGTGTAGTGTCTGGTGGCAACAGGACTCCTGAGTCTCCCGCATGATGTTGTGTGGGGATTGCCAACCCAGACAGGCAGCTGAGGTAGCGTACTTGAGTCCTACCTAGATCCAGTGCAGCGCCTCCACCTCATCAGGATCCCAGCGTCCGCTTGTGGATGGTCCTGGTGAGGAACTCCTC
>CM071569.1:45537308-45772308 GCA_036426205.1 Ascaphus truei | reverse complement strand
TTACCTCGACTTACCTACCTGAAACTGGCAAATACATTTCTTCTCCACCTCATTTGCAGCCAGATGAGGATGATGAATTGACCTTGGCAGAAGCTGCATGCTTGTCCCCAAACCTAATGCTCTTTGGGATTGAAAGACACCATATAAAATGCTATAGTATTATTCATTTATAACATGATAAAAACAGTCAAAAGTGCAATCCCTCCAGAAATATTTTGAAGATAAGTTAATGAAAATAAAGCACACTTTAAAATACACAGCACTTTGTTATTGTTTTCAACATGTCTACTTAGAACAGGGGCGAGCAAAGTTTTGCTGCCCCTAAACTTTGTGCCATATGACATCACGTGACCCCGCAGCATCATTTGGTGCCGCATTGACATGGCGACGTGTCGCCCAAAGCCGGCTGAATTAAGGTAAGTGAGTTACAGAGGCCTCGCGCCGTCCCCCGGCATTTCATTTAAATGCCTCGGGGAAAAGGGCCTCTGCAATCATCGCGCCCCCCCCCCCCTCCCAAAAAAATAAATCTTGCGCACCCCTGCCTTAGAAGTAACACACTGCACTTCGTTTGTAGGCACTAACAATTCTTTCTTGAGCTAAAGTGGCCGCTATTTTACACTTACCTGATGAACGCGGGAGTACACTGCGACCGTATGAAGAAACGTGAGGTTGTGACAGTTCAGGTCAACAATTATTATTCGAACACAGCAAAAAGAGAAGATCCCATAAACATTGCACTCAACCTCCGTTTATAACGGGAAATATAATAATCCTAGATGAGAAATCCATCTCCACAAATTAAGTAAATGTTTAATGATATAGACACACAATTTTTTTTGATTTAAAAACTATCATTAGTAGCACATCTAGTGATATCAGTGACCAGGGGCTGGGATGATTCCCTATTTACCCCTATACAGCTCAACCCCCTTATAACGCTGTGTTTGGGGTCCAAAGAATCATATCGTGCTATAAATGGATCGCGTTAGAAATAAATACTTTATTCTACAATGCATACAATTGTACATTAAAATGCCAATAATCGTGTTGTAAAGTATTCATAAATACGAAAATTGGGAGCCCCGCTTGCACCACGTTATAAGCGGATTTGTGTTGTAACGGATCGCGTTATAACGGGGTTGAGCTGTATATTAATAATGCCAGCTCCAGAATTAAACAAAATATTCAAGGACACCCAAGGTTGACTTCCTTGTATACATAACATATCCATAGTCCATTGAAGAGTAAACTGAAAATGCCTAATCAACATGTATATATGTAAGCTTCTTATGAAACTCCTTATTGTAATCAAGGGACTACAAATAATTTACTGTGCTAAAAGAATACAGCTCATATTTCCAGGAGAGTGCGGTGTTGTAACGCGTAGCTCACCACAAACGAGGCGGGGCTGAGGTAGGGATTGGTATAGAACGCCGACCACAACCGCAAGGGTGCGTCTAGAGTACAGTATAGGATAGTCTTACAAGCCGGGTCAGGGTTATAGAGGACCGCGTAAACGTGGTACGTGCCGGGTCTAGGAGCGGAGGGTAGCGGATCGTTAGGGTACGTAGCCGGAGTCAGGATTGTGGAGAGTAGTCATCGTAAAGCCAGGGTCAGTGCAGGAGAGAGCAGGATCGTCGTATTAAAAAGCCAGAGTCAGTGCAGGAGAGTATCACAAAGTCCAAGGCAGGGTCAGGCAGCAAGGTAAGGGGCAGACAGGCAGGATACTGGATGCAGTGAGATTCAGCGTCACAAACAGAAGTTATGCTCAGCAATGAAGGAGAGTTCAGACACGGTATTTAAAGGACCTCCCACCAATGGGAGGCATCCAGGAAGCAGAGGCGCCCTCTATGATAGGCTGCTGGATTGTGAAGGTGCGTCCTATTACACAGCCGATTGAGGTAGAGGTGGGGCCTCTAGAGAGCGCGCGTGACCGGCAGCCGCGGCAGTGCAGGGGCGGACCCGTGGAGACAGGGGAGGAGAGCGTGGAACTGCTGAGCCGCGTAGCTCTGACGTCAGGATGGGATCGTGAGACGGGGACCGCAGAACGCTGGGGAGAGCGCGCACCGTGCATGTGTCGCGCGTCAATGCCACAGGTAGGAGAGTGCACCCTGGACACGGGAACCGCGGAGACTGACTGAGCCCGCGCACTGCCCGCACATGAGCACCACTGCTGAGATGCCCTCCTTGAGTGCCACTGGATCCTGATGGACAGGTGAGGGTTAAGGGGACAGAACCGCAGGAATGGTGAATCCACACAGGTGTAAACCTTGCAACATAAGTGTGCAAAGGGTGTGATAGCACAATTGGCATAGACAATTACCCGTATAATAACACACATAGACTGTAATGGTTTAACTTATCTTTTAGTGGTTGACTTTTTAAGCCCACACTTTGAATAGCTAGTTAAAAACACATGGTGATATTGATACAGCTATTCCTTTTAACACAACTGTAAATAGCAGTGATTTTAACATGAAACTATTAGAAATAGCAAACTTTTGGATATAAGTTTCTAAATACAGCAGGGCCCGGCTTCTCGGCGATCCGCTGATACGGCGGCACCGAGAAGGGGGCCACCATGTTGAATCCGAAGTCGCGCATGCGCAGAACGGGCAGGTGCGCCCGGCGCGCATGCGCGGACCTCAGTTTGCGCGCGCAGAGCATAGGTAGCACATGCGCAGAATGGCGAAAATGCCAGTATGCGCATGCGCAGAACTAAAAATCGCCGGATCCGCTTTCCGCCGATTTTCACTATACGGCGGACCTCTGGAACGGAACCCGCCGTATACCCGGGGCCCTGCTGTACTGCTAACAGATGTATCTTTGCTGTGCATGAGCAGTGTTGCTATATGATGATACAATATTGCGTGAGCAAATAAAACTAATTTAGGCAGTTTACCACAATGATCCAATTTCTGATCGCTCTGCTAGTGGTTCTCATGGGTCCACAACTTAATTAGCTAACTGTGTGAAGATGGAAATGCTTCAATGTGCAGCTGAAATATTTTACCGAAGACCCATAACAGAGCAGCTGTAACACCCTTTGCTGCTGTTGTTTCTAAGGCTCGGCCAGGGTGGCGCTGAGTGGGCGAGCGCGCTCACGCTGGCCGCTATGAAACACATTGAGGCAATGTGTGTGGCCAGCGTGAGCCTGCGCCTGCTCGGCGCTTAGCTGCTTGCAGAACAAACCAATTTGAATTTGCCGCTCGCAAATGCGTCGTGAGCGGTTCGCCCAATGAGGGCGAACCAGCTCCGTACATTGTGGCCGTGCCCCCAAACGAGCGCGCACCTAGCCGCCCACAAATCACCCATCAGGGTGCTAAATAAAAATCATGGCTATGCCTGCGGGCGCGAACCCCTGCTAAAGCCGCTCATTGCGGCTGCAGGGGCTCACTGGCGAGCGTCAGCGTGGGTCAGCGGATAAGCGCTGACCATGGACTTAGAGCGTCTGAGGTGAAGTGAAAACAATTGAGCCGCAAACCGACCCCCAAAGCAGAGATGCAGGGGGAGGTGCTGACGATATCCATCTCGTGCACAGCGCTAACCACGATCTGCGGTCTTTCGGAGAGAGGGAGAGGTTGCGACGGGAGGGGGCGTGGTCGGGTTTTTGCCGGGGCGTGGCCATGACCTCACGCGGCTGGTTTGCCCTCATTGGCTGAACCGCCGGCGGGGGCGTGGCCACGGCTCCGTCGCAAGTTCCACACACAATTTTTTTTTGTGTGTGGAATCTTGCAGTACAGCGCGGCTGCTGAATGTGCGCCGACGCATGTACCCGGCCCTGAGCGACTGGGGGGCCGGTGCTTGTGCGCACAGTGCACGCCGAGGCGTGCGCTGTGGCAGTCACTGGGACCGCAGCCTTAAGGGGCCATCTTTGCTGCAACTGAAGAACTCTAATGTTGGTCCACTTAAAGGTATCGCAACCTGTAATGAATCTGCTCTTCTCCAGGACCAATACGCCTACTAGAGCGCTGAACTGCGGAATAACATGGGGAAATATGCGCAAGTATCTCTGGAGTACTACAGTGAATTATCATGGCAAAGTATAAAATAAAGATCTGTTCATTGGTGACATTTAAAACACAAAAAAAAAAGTGGCGCAAAGAAGAAAACAAAACACAATGAGTACCAATAAGTCACATTTATAAAGAGCACATAACAATGCCCATAACATTAAAAAATTATTTAAATAATCAAATGAATCTAAACATCCGTTTTACAGCAAAACCACATTGGACAGAAGGTCCTGCAAAAAACAAGGCCACAACTCAATGTCCCAGTTGGTTTTAAGGGAGGAAGTATCATTGAAGATGGCAAGTGCATTCAACTTGGCTTTGGGTTAGCGTCCTCGTGGAAGCGCCGGGAGCGGATTAAAAGCGGCGTTCTGATCTCCGATGTCACGCTGTGTGCTGATGTCACCTCTGTGTTTTGTGCTTCATCAGGGGGTGGTCTTAAGGGTCCTGAGGCGGGGTTTAAATTCCAGAAGACTAATTCTGTCCTGCCTATCAGGTTTACAGTACCAAGGCAGGCAATCGGCGCATTGCCATAGGGCTACAATGCGAAAATACCAAACAATAACAAGCTATATAAAAACAAGTGAATCTGCAGATCTATGTCAACCACAACACATAGCTGATAAATTGTGTTGGTGGATCATAGAAATGCAAACAACAAGTTAAAACAGATGTGCTCACTCAAAATGGCATATTATCATAAATAAAATATAATAAATAAAAACAAAAAAACAATATCTAAAGCTATAATAGCTAATCACGTGTATTAAATAAATAATAATAAATGTGTAGTGAACCATGAATATGCATATTTAAAGCAACCATGGATATAAATTAATAGATACATGAACACATACCTAATAAAGTATAAAAACTGAAACATAATCAATATAGTGAACCATAAATATGCATCTTTGAAACAATCAAATATAGTGTATGTAAAATCCATTAGAATGACAAAAAAATATATATATTTTATCAATAAATTCACGTGTATATATCTATCTCACAAAGGGAGCAAACTGATGTAAACAAGTGTATAAAAACACTTGCAGAGATATGCAACAATTAAACTTCAGTAAGAGATATCTGGGACTAGATGAGACCTTGATCTGATGTAGCTTTTCAATTCTTCTTTGAGTGCAGGATACCAATTGCTATCTTTTTGGGGCTCAGGGGTCCTGTAGCTAATTTTCTATCAAAGGTTATGAATCTTTTTACCTTTATCCAAATTCATTTGAGCATTTATGATGCCTTTTACATGTTCACCAATCCTTGTTTTGAGTGATCTAATGGTCTTGCCAACATACCATAGATTGGAAGGGCAATCTATGATATACACAAGATAAATTGTAAGACAATTAATGAATTGCTGGATATTGTATATTTTGCCAGTTTTTGCTTCACACATGTTCTTATCACGCGCCCTGTGCTTGAACATAACACATTTACCACATATGTAATTTCCATTAGGTTTTGATAGAAAATTCCCATTCGTTGTTGTATTCAAAGTTATCTTTTTCACCAGACTGGGGACCAAGATGTGTTTAATGTTTCTTTTTGTTGTTTCTTGGGGATCAGCAGCTGATCTCTTGTAAATTAGGTCTATCCAGAGAAACGAGGATTATCCAAGTTTTGAATCATAACCTTTATCAGCAAATCTCTTGGCCAAAACTCCAGATTGCTCTTCAAAATCTGATTGGTGACATTAACCAGGAAGATGATAGAGAGAATAAATATATTTATTAAAGTGTATTGTGGACTGCAACTTTATAAGAAATAATTATCAATGCTAAGCTAGGTGCCAACCCATAAACCACTTCCTGTGTTTCTTATTTTAATAAACCTACATGTAAAAATACTGTGGGCATACCATCTTAAATGGGTCTCAAAAAAAGTATCCCCCAACCCCCCGGTGGCTTCAGTATTTAAAATTGCTTGAATTCTATCAATCCTTTATTTATTTTAAAACATTTTTATTGCAGTAATTGGAATTACTTCCTCCATCCAAGATTTCGGAAAACACTGTTGTAATCTGTGCTGCCTCTACCCCGAGGGTCGCCAACTCCAGTCCTCAAGGTCCACCAACAGGTCAAGGTTTAAGACCATCCCTGCTACAGCACAGGTGGTTGAGTCTCCGACTGAGCCACTGGTTGAGCCACCTGTGCGGAAGCAGGGATATCCTGATAACCTGACCAGTTGGTGGCCCTTGAGGACTGGAGTTGCCCACCCCTGTGCTACCCTCTGCGAGTGCCGGAGTTCAAAGGGTTAAAGACAATCACGTGACCGTTCCGTCACCGATGAATGACTGAAGGAGAGAAGTCTTCCTCCTTCCATTGAGATCGCATTAAGTGCTCCACGAGACAGGCAGGCAGACAGACAGATAATGACAGAAGCAACTATGTCATGGGGCTCCTAGAGTGCCACACCCCATGATGTAGCAGCTATGTCTAAAAGGCAACCACAGGGTTAGTATAACAGCAGTGCATTTACACGGTAGGGATTTCTCTGCTGGTATATGTTTGTATCTTGTGAGCCATAGAGTACTTAATTGGTTGCAACTCCAGATATAGCGAGGACGAGCACTTTGGCACATATCAGGCATGATGCTGCCCAAAATTCACATCTGTTACAGGTTATAAACCTATATTCTCATTATTTAAACCCTTCCAGGTTTAAAATAATAATAATAAAAAAAAGCAGAGCAGCAATCTAATTGTATCTATGGGGCATATTTATTATGCTATAAGACACTATCCAAGCGCCAGAAGTAGTTGTTTTTTTTTATAATGGTGTGCGTATTATACATGACAAGTACAGTAGCAGATTTAAAAGATTATCTAGAGAACCATACATGTTAACAATGGGAGAATAATTGTGTGTATGTGTATAAAGTAAGACAAGTAGTCTTGGTGGGCCAAGTAATTCCTATGTTATGAGCTTTTGTGTACGATGGATAGTCCAGGGATGCATACATATTCAAAGTTTGCTAACATTGCTCTGTAGACCTCCTTGAGCATTACATTTGACAACTGCGCTAGAGCTAATTTATCACACGCACAAAAAACAATACCCATCTAATCCATCAATGTAATTATCCCAGAGCAGCATCACACAAAGCAGACAGTGAGGGTTGAAGCATCAGCTCTAACTCATTTTTGAGCTCTGTGGCACAGGCCACCGATGAGTCAGCTAATATTCATTGCTCTTGCAAGGCATGAGCTCTTCACTTTTGGCTCCTTGCTATAATCTTATCGGTTCATCAGTTCTTTCATTCAAATAACAGAATGAGCTACAGCAGCAGACACAGGCCTGAGCATTGACATATGGGCATGAACACAATGCATCAACTAGCTAATTCCTGGAAGATCTCTTCACTGTTGGGTATTAACTTTTTTTTATTTTTTTTATTTGGGCTATCAATTGAAATTATAGGACAATCTTTTGGTAGTTTTTTTTTTTTTCTTCCTCTGGTCAAGCCATATGGAGGAAAAGGGTAAAACTCCAAAAGCTTTTCCTAAAATATTCATTGTTGGTCCAAATAAAGTTATCAAATAATTATTATTTTTATTTGTGAAGCACCAACATATTCCGCAGCAGGGTACAGTTATGTATCATGCACAAACGTGCATATGAGGGCCCTGCTTGTGAGTTAACAATCTAATACAG
The DNA here is from genome assembly GCA_036426205.1 of Ascaphus truei. Taxonomy (NCBI): domain Eukaryota; kingdom Metazoa; phylum Chordata; class Amphibia; order Anura; family Ascaphidae; genus Ascaphus; species Ascaphus truei. Next base: position 45,764,626 of record CM071569.1, on the reverse strand, counting down.
GTGAACCTCGTTATAGCGCGGTCCTCGGGGTCCACCCGAGACCACCGCGTTGGTAACGGGGTCGCGAATAAAATGGCCGCTGCATCACTGCTACCGCGTCTGCCGGAGGGAAAGCTGAGAACTCTCCCAGCGTTCCCAGACCCGGTGGGGCAGCGGCAACCACACACAGCTCTTACCTGGCATCTGGCAGCTCTGCTCCCCGTCTCTGTTAGTGTTAGGAATGCCCAGCATATCACTACTGTGTTACGATCGCACTGCGCGTGTGCATGGGATCGGCTTTCAAAGAAGAGACTATGACGTCCCTGCTTTGTTTACATGAGCCATGTGCCGTGACGTCACATGACCCCGCTGGAACGGAACTGCAGAGGAGCAGGGGGAACAGGCAGCCCACATCTCACAAGCCGCAGCGAGTGCACAGAGCGCCCACAGAACACCGTGTTTGAGAAGGGGGTTACTGTGAGTAGGGAGGGGGTTACTGTTTGAGCAGGGGGGATATTTTTAGCAGGAGGGTACTGTACTGTGAGCAGGGGGGGGGTACTGTAAGCAGGGGGGGTACTGTGTGAGCAGGGTGTACTTTGAGCAAGGGGGGGCTGTGAGCAGGGGGGGATGTTTTGTCCCAATTTTGCCCGACCACCCCAAAAAAAAATGTAATATTTTTTTTTTTTAATTATTTAAAAAAAACTGGAGCCACGTGAAAACCGCGTTATAACCGATTTCGCGTTATAACGGGTCGCGCTATAACGGGGTTTACCTGTACTGAAGTACTCCTTTATTTTGAACTATTGCAACGGGATTAACACAGCTACTTCTATTTAATTCATGTCGGATGATCTCAAAACTGTGAGTTTAATGGATCAACGATGCAAATACTAAAGCCCTTCGATGTTAATAACTTATAAAGTACAAAGCATTAGGTTTAATTGTGGGTACATATTGAACAGTGTTGTGGGTTTACATTTTTCAGCTGTATCATGATCATTAAAAAAAAACCCTACTTCTATAGCAGAAAATGTTGCTAATTTGAAGAATTAAACCTAGCGTTTGGCCAATTACCCAGTGGCACTGCCGAGTATAACTATGTCCTTTTTTTTGTTTCTGTTGGAAAACTATGCCTATGTAACTCTCCTTGTCTGGCTCTTGAGGTGTTTACATCAATGTATATGGCTTATCTCAGTCTCATACCTTATCTGGGTGATGGATTCATGCAGGATGGGAGTAGATATGCTGATAGAATAATGATGGGCGCCAGGAAGTTTTATAGTACAAACAGGAGCTTTATTAACCGCTGATGACAATGCTCTTCACATCAAGACATTTGCTACTATACAGTATACACTTTTTTTAACTGGTGAACAACCATGTTTTATACTCTTTAATACTTCCCTAGGTAATCCTTACGCTCATGCTAGGGAGGTGCTTAGGCCTGTTACAGTTACTGTCATCTTAAGTACCCATCTTCTGCGTAGGGTCTGTAACTCTATCTCTCTGTAGGGCCCCATCTTAGGTTACCGTTATGATCATGAACTGTGGGATCACTATCCCGATGCAAGGTACTTCGTGACTCTCAAGCACTCTGTTTCGGAGACAACAGGGGACCTCTCAGCAGGGCCGCTCCGATTAGATCCCAGGGCTACTACGTGTATAACCCCAATAGGACATAAGCTTCCTCTGCAGAAACCTGTAAACTTCTGTACTTCCATAATTATGGACGCTGTTGGGGTGCCCTGACAATTGGAAATAGCGCTGGAGGCCTTTGTGACTGGGTCCACACACACACACAGCACCACGCTGCTGACTTCCCCGGGAAGTTTTGGATCCACGCCCTGGCACTGCTAACTTCGATCTGATAAAAAATACGAGCTCAGAAGACTAACGAAATGAAACGACATGCAAGCAGTGTTTCAAAACCTTTGTCTCGTTTATTAAGCATAGGGTAAAAGATTTATACAGAAATAAGAAAACATTTGGTTAGAGGCGTAACTTACGTTAAAGGCGTGATTTAGGGGCAAGACACGTTAGTGGGGTGATCGATGGGGTGTAAATCTCCCAGGACAGGCACTGTCTGGAAGACATAACAATCTCACCTCCGTCATCTACAACCTTGGTTCTCATGGCAGCTATGTGGGGTGATCTAGCTTCCCAGGGAGCTAACCTCCTATTACAGATAAGACAGTTAAAACTAACTTCATGAGTGAATATGTTGGCAAAAACTGACTACATGAAGAAATATATTTTAGATATCATAACTAGACAAAATGGAAGGCATACGACAAATGCAGCTTCTGGCCTTCTCTTGTTGTCCCTAACAGACGCTAACTGCATAGGTCACTTTCCCTAACTACAAAACAAACCAGTACAGGACATTATCACAATATACATTAACTATTCATGGGGACATATTTACATTACCAACTGTGATGCTCCTCCAACGGCCACTGCCAGGAACTTTCACTCTCTCTCAATATATAGCCTGATGGTGACGTCACTGGTCACCATGTATAAACTGGGTGTATTTTTCTTCTCCTGCTAAGTTAGACTTTACCATATGATGGGAGAGGTGCATTACTCTGTCTGAGCCCTTAACGGACACAGTAGTAGTCCCTAGGGGGCTACACCTAAAACATCCCATTTAGACTGGAGAGGGAGTTTTTTTTGTAACGCTCTTCTCTCCCATGGAGGTTCAAGCCTAAGGGTAACCTGATTCTCGGTCAATAAAGCATAGATATTTCTGCCACAGTGAATTTCCAAGACCACCTAGTTATGTACATCATCTTAAATGTACCAAAACAAGGGCTCCAGCACACACTGATTAATAGAGAAAATGAAAGTCACGGAATAAGCCAAAAATGTAATAGCGGTAATAATAGAACAATAGGTGTCACACAAATATGGAAAGGCTACACGACAAATGTAGAATATATGGATCTTAAAAAGCACAAGAGTAGGGGGGAGAGACACAGGGAAGGGGAGTGGGGGAAAAAACACTAAAGGAAAAACTGCAAACAAATAAACATAGAATAAGACAATGGGGGAGGGTAAGAGGGGCAACGTTTCAGGGTAACAACCCTTTCCTCAATCCCGTTCACTTGGGTCCAACGGAACCACAAGGTACTTCCCTTAACCCTATTCCACCCTACAAGACACAAAGTAGCCAAATAAGAATCTGAGAGAGAGAGAGGACAGAAGCCTGATAATCCCATGTAAATGATGGTTTGAGTTTGTATACACTCTTGCATATACTGTGGACTTTTTAACCAGGGCTTGATTCTGAGCTAATTCTTATTTGGCTACTTTGTGTCTTGTAGGGGGGATAAGGGTTAAGGGAAGTACCTTGTGGTTCCGTTGGACCCAAGGGAACGGGCCTGAGGAAATGGTCGTTACCCTGAAACGTTGCCCCTCTTACCCTCCCCCATTGTCTTATTCTGTTTATTTGTTTGCAGGTTTTCCTTTAGTGTTTTCCCCCACTCCCCTTACCTGTGTCTCCCCCCTACTCTTGTGCTTTTTAAGATCCATATATTCTGCATTTATTTGTCGTGTAGCATTTCCATATTTGTGTGATACCTATTGTTCTATTATTACCGCTATTACATTTTTGGCTTATTCCGTGACTCTTTCATTTTCTCTATTAATCAGTGTGTGCTGGAGCCCTTGTTTTGGTTTATATGATCTACAGTGGGGTTGTTTGGGCCCACTTTGTTCCGTTTGCACCCTGTACTTCATGATTTTTTTAATTCGTTATTTAGAGTGCTGTCTATTATTGTTTATACACTATCATCTTAAATGTATTTCAGACTTTCACAAGATCCTGTGGAATTAGAATCTCTAATCTGGTGAAAATAACCTTTTCTTGGCATAGTTTCAAAAGCTCCTCAAATATCAATTTATATTCACAAACATTTCCAAAAAAATCTTGGAGTATTACAACAAATACGTATGTGGTGTCTATGTATCAACTCTCAGAAAAGTGTATTTGATGCACTTAACCTTTTGGTGCTGCAAGCTGTGTCATGCATAACAAGCTTATTAATCAAGCACACTACATCTGGCACAGATTATTAATCAAGATGGTTTATACCACATCACAAGTAACCAATATTTTGGAGCAGAAAAAGGAAAGAAAAGGTGACGCACAGAGGCACAACATTTGATACATCTGATTTTAGATGCATTATTCATTTCTAAGTAAGTCCTATTGACACTCCCTAAAATCCGATCTGGCACAATATTGGATCAAACTACATTAATACACGGATAGTAAAAAGCACACAATTAAAATGATGCTCTTTAAGGCAAGTTTGCCATGATACATATTCCCTTTTAACGTGTTTAACCCTAATACTGTACCTTGATATTATTATTATTTTTTTTTTTTTAATGAATTATTATAGTCATTGATTCACTTTGTTCCTATGTTGTATTCGACCTGCCAAGTATAAACGACTACTTTTTGGAGTCCTCCTGTAGTTCTGGTGAGCAAAACATTACCTTTTCAAGTGTCCAGTTCAGTGTATTTCACAGGAGTGACTTCTCCTGAGACACACACATCATTGATGAGCTGGAATATTGATTTCCTTTCACAAAGGTGACTTAAAGTGACCATACTTTCTATTCATATGGACAGCTAAAGTGTCAGGTGTTTGTGCCTTAGAGCCTGACCCCCAATGAGAAATTAGATTATACACCGTTGAAGGTTAAATGACTGGATGGAAGAATGGATCTTTGTGAACCATTGAGGGTGAAGAAAGCAATATGTTACATCCAGGGCAATCAACTACATCCATTGAGCGATCTAGTATTGACTCTTATTTACTCTTTCTGGTGGTGTCCCGTTCAGTTTATCCATGCCATATTATTTAATTATTATTATTATTTTTATTTTTTTTAAAGAGCCATCCAAAGACATTTTTGTATAAGCCTATAAAACATAAAAGGCATTGAATGTCAGCATATCCTTGAGCATAAATGTCAGGATATGGAATCCACATTCTTAATACAAATGCTTATGCTTTTCATGTTAGGATAGCCAAGATTGCACAGAAATCGTATAGGCTTAACCTTCTTTGGCTTTTTTTTTTCTCCTAGTTTTGTTTTGAAAGCATTCAAAAACTGTTTTTTTTTCTTTCTATTTTTAACATTGGTTAGCAGATTCAATTGTTAATTTACTGAAATAACTCATGATACCAAAAGTAAATGACACAAAGTACAAATCATTCATACTGTCTGCATCCCAACGGATTTGGAAAGATGCTCAGACAAGGAAAGGAAGGGTTTCCAAAACAACTTCTAAAAAAAAAAACTCCTGGCAGAATGTGCCGTCGTGTTTTTCATTTAAACCTACATCATGCCATTACATTACAAGCTTGGTGCCTAAGACTGAAGACCCCTGCGCAGATCTATGAAAATCACAGTACTAGATGCCTTAATTAAACAATACTTTTATATAATCTTTCTTTACTTTGGCTTATGCCCCCCAGCCCCCCTCCCCAAACACCTTCTCTGCTGGCATGGTAACATGTTGTCTGTCTCTCCAGGTGTCAATGGATTGATTTCCTAGGACTGTAGACTTTCTGCTGTACTGTGCGTTTTTTTCCCCTATCTTTTGCGTACGATTCTGCTACGGTTTACACCAGACATTGTATTGTATGTCTTTATTTATATAGCGCCAAAAGTGTACTCCGCGCTTCACAAAGAGTACAGTACAGGGAATTATAATTATACAATAAGTGCAGCAAAATCAGTCAATAGGAAAGGAAATCCTTGCCCCGAAGAGCTTACAATCTAAGAGGTTTAATGGGAAACGTACAGAGGCAGCAGATGACGGAGTAAGTGCTGTAGATGGCAGTGCTTGGTTACAATGGGTGGTATGAGTGACTGAGTGTGGGACATTAGCCATGAGGGCAAGTTATTGGGATGCTTGATTTGTGGGGTAAAATGTAAGGAAGGTCAGTGTTAAATGAAAAGGTTAACGCCATTTACAGGGGAAGAGGTGGCAGGGAGGCATCGGTGAGATCAGGTGTGTATGTCTGGCTTCAGGCTTAGGGAAAATCCCCAGCAGCAGGAAGGAGTAGATAGAGGGTGTGAATAGAGGATTTGTGTGGGTGTTTTTTATTGAGGGGTAAAGAAGTTGTTGGGAGAGAGGTGTATAAATAATGGTGCAGTGAGGAGTGGAGATGTTGTAGAGAACATAAATGCTCACAAAGGAGTGAGGAAACAGTAAACAGAAAAAGAAATAGGGAGGGCATAGTGAGATGCAGGAGGAGAGAGTTCCAAGGTACTGGAGGATAAAAGTGTACAAATAAATCACAGATGTTAAAAGTTAATGTCTCACAGTGGCAACGTACCTCCAATTTCAACTCCAAAATTAACTCTTGTAGACACTTTTGATGTACAGTTATGATGTTAGCAAAGGAATGGAAGCAGGCACACGGTCTTTCTAAAGGTGCAGTTTATTGTGCCACCAAAGGTTGGACCGTGTGCCTGCTTCCATTCCTTTGCTCGAGTACTTCTGGGATGTCTGGACCTCCCTGGATACAGCGCACCAGCAGATAAGTACCCCCCTCCAGCACCTACCAGCGGTGTGCATGTGCTTCTACATATGACAGTTATGATGTTACACAGCCTTATGGCTAAACAGCCATGCTACAGTGACTTAAGTATCCTATTCACATGCATTTGACTAACACTTAAGGGAGGGGTTTGTCTAATCAACTCAGATTTACAAAATAGTTAATTAGATTATCATTTATCTCTCAATTGATAGGAATCAGTTCACAAACATACCTCAAAAGCCAATTAAATCTTAATTTCTCTGGTTGGTAGAATGCAGCTCAATGACACATACCCCAAAAGCCCAATAATCTAATTTCCTGGTTGGTAGAATGCAGCTCAATGACACATACCCCAAAAGCCAATTAAATCTTAATTTCTCTGGTTGGTAGAATGCAGCTCAATGACACATACCCCAAAAGCCATTCCCAAACTGTAACCCTCCCCTCTTCTCTGCTGGAGAAATCATCAGTGCGACAAATATAGAATCCTTGACGTTACTCCTATAAAGCTTTGTGGTAATCTGTGTGCTATTCTATTACACAGCACATCAAAGGCAAAGCATACTTTATGAATTCCTGTTGGTCATACCAAAGAAGTCAGCCCCCAATAGCCCACCACCCACACTCTTGCAGTTCTTCCTATTTATTGCTTTGCTACTTCTGCATCATCACATAAGAACGCTGACTGGAGGACCCAGAAAAGAAAAGGGAAGGAGATCTCTGTAAGGTATTTGTAGTGCAATCTTCTGGGTTAGAATGAGCCTCCTCTGTCTTCGAGCAGTCATTCTCAACTCCAGCCCTCAAGACCCCCAATAGGTCAGGTTTTAAGGATATCCCAGCACCCCTGTATTGGGGAACCAAATACTGGAAGATGAAAGGGAAATCCCTTTGCCTATCTGCTCAGCACACACTCATAGTAAACGAAACCCTTTCTACATTTTAGGCTACCAGGTCTGCAGAGTAACACTGACTTATTTGTTTGAGAATATTATTCCCAGTGTCATTTAACCAATCGCCAAGATTGAACTTCTGAGTTATGTCTGTGCACATGGTTTATTTTTGTGCACAGCACCAATACAAGATGAAAAAAAATATATAAGTTTATGAAAAAGCACAATGCACTTCTGTAAATATATCAGAAAATAACCACTTAAGTGCCAGAGAAGCCAGTAATTCACCATTCACTGAAAGGGTTGACAGTATTTAACATCACTAAATGTAATTGTTAATACATGTTAGGGAACAGCCTACAAGTAAAAGAGAAGCAATATTGTGTGAACTCCGCATCTGGTTCAATAATGGCTGTCGTGTGTGTGTGTGTGTGTGCGCATCCATCTCTAGCTATGCTTTTGGCATCTGTCCAGGTCCCAAAGAGAAGATGTATTTGTTATTCATGCTGTCTGCTGGTAATATAGATTCCCCTCGCACACACTCTACCTGACTGATTTTGTTTCCTGTTTTGGGAAATAGATGGCTCCACTCGCAATCGGTTTGTGCCATTTAAATCTCTGCGCTGTATTTATATAGCGAAAACACTGTACACAGCGCATTGCAATTTATTTACCTTGTATTGTAATTTTGTAAACAATGGGGGAAAAGGTGTAATGGGTAAATGACAACATAAGGCAAAAGGAGACCCTGCCCTAAAGAGCTTACAATCTCCGTGGTATGTTGGAAGACTTACAGATATAGGAGTAAAACGTGCATTATTAGACGTGCAGTTATGGGAGGTCAAATGCATCCTGAGTTCATTGTAAAGGCATAGGAGTGGCTCAGTGAGTAAAAGACACAGTCTGGCACTGAGTTTTAGGAACCTGGTTCAATTCCTGATGTCGGCTCCTTGTGACCTTGGGCAAGTCACTTTATCTCCCTGTGCCCAGGCACCAAAAGCATAGATTGTAAGCTCCATGGCGACTGTCTCTGTAAAACTAGAAGGGTTATACAAACCATTATTATTATAATTATAGAAAGTTTGAATATGGAAAGTGAAGGTGCTTGACTAATATGGAGTGGAAAAGCGTTCTATAGGTAGAGAGAGACGTGAAAAAGGTTTAGGGGAAAGATTCAACCAAATGATTCCTTTATTACACAGACATGGGTTCTAAATGTAAAAATGTCACTAGTATATTGTGGCCCAATTGGTAGGAGCGCAGGAATTGTTCTTTGCAGTCCTTTCCCATCTTAATGAAAACAGAGGTAAAAGGGTTGAGCATAAGAGTAGGGGTTTAACGAGAGATCAGACTTGGGATATATATGGAGGCGTAGATCTTTAAAAGAGATCATTTTTGTATTTTCACAAATTACTAGGAAGCCAGCAGAGAATTCAGGTCTGAATTGGACAATAAACCGGTATTTTGGTAATACAGAGATCACAAACTGACTGTCATGAGATATATTAAATATTTTAATCAATCTGGTGCTTCAGGGGTTAATGTAGCTAGTTTGATTTAAAAAATATATATATTGGGTTTAGGACAGGTGAAGACTCTTCCTGGGTCTGTCCAGAGCTTCAAATTGGACTTAATTGGTGGGTTATTTATGGCCACAAAGAACAAGATGTGTTCTATGGAGCTGATGGCTTCGGGAGAAGGGCAGTTGTTTTTCTAGAGATGGAATTCTAATAAGGCTCTCTTGACCACTTTAGAAACAGGATCCTTTTTAGCGCTACTTTCAAAGGCATTCTCTGCAGGGTTTTTGCAAGGTTTCGGGGGCGTGGCTTATTTAACCAGAGTGACTTTATTAAAAATGAGTATCATGTGACGTCATCTAGTGTGTGTACGAAGATACATATTCGTGGCAAAAAGACCAATGACACCGTACCACACACTACATGGCCTTTTTAGAGCGGGGTTTTATGCAAGTCGAAAAACCGTCAACCTAGCAGCTGATTTATGACAGAGGTGGGTTTCAATAGGAAAAGAATGGTATACAGGCATACCCTGCATTAACGTACGCAATGGGACCAGAGCATGTATGTAAAGTGAAAATGTACTTAAGTGGGAAAAGGGAGTGCTTCACTTTATCGATGCACGTACTGTACTGCAATCGTCATATACGTGCATAACTGATGTAAATAACGCATGTGTAACAGGCTCTATAGTCTCCCCGCTTGCGCACAGCTTCGGTACAGGTAGGGAGACAGTATTGCTGTTCAGGACGTGCTGACAGGCGCATGCGTGAGCTGCCGTTTGCCTATTGAGCGAGATGTACTTACTCGCGAGTGTACTTAAAGTGAGTGTCCTTAAACCGGGGTATGCCTGTATAGGACTTAGAGTTATGAAATCCGAATTCAAAAGAGCTGTGTTTTGGACCAAACACGTGAATTCTCATATTTCTACGACTGTGACCTCTCTGGATAAAAACAGAAATCCTTATACAATATGTTACCATAAGTTTCCCCAGTTATTTTAAGAAACCGTTTTGCATTTACATTCTTTTAATTATCTTTTTCTGTCATCTGAAGCACTGTATTTTTATATATATTAAACAATTCTTTAAGTAATGCTTTGGGGGCTCTGAATGAAGCGTTGCATGTTCTGGAGGGTGTCTTTACATTTTCAGACACGTCTCGCTACAACAGATTTTTGTGTGTTAAGTGCATAGAAAAAAAATATAAACAGGGACCTGAGACCCTGGCAGATGTATTAATTTACATCTTTTTGCATAATTCTTGGGTGGTGGAACCGTATAGATATGATTGCAATTGAGTAACCAATATTAACTCCATTGCAAGTACATTGCGCAGGAGAAAGGTGAGTTGGCTAGAGTAGCCGTGTGTATTAACCCTGGTTGCATATCTAAGTCACGTGCTCGCTAGTGTGCTGTTTGTGACAGATGGTATATTGGGACAGATTGAGAAGAGATATTGTTCATTTGAGGGATCTTTGCAAAAGTGAAAAGTGGTCCAGCTTGCGAGCTGTGTATTGACCCTTGTCCTGCATGCAGATCCCGTTCTCACAGGTGTGCCGTACGTGACACTGACGATATGTTAAATCTGTGTATATTGCGGAATTGGTCTGTGCCCGGTGCATGGACGCCACACGTCTCCTTCCTTCCTGCTCTCCAGAGTCCTGCAGATGCATGATGTAGCTCGAGCCAAGCGGCTCAGACTGGAAGGATGTCTGAAAGGATGTCTGTAGGTGGAAATGGAGAGGATTTTTAGGCAGTCGTTTCCAAGTACCCTGTGTTTCTTCCTTACTGCTGTCCTTTCCAATTCACCCGCCTCCTCCCCCACACCCAGTGAGTTACTTTGGGGAGTCCCCAGGACTCCTCCCTTTTTTGCTCTCCCCCCCACCCCTCCCCACACTTCCTCCCTTTCCTCTTTCACCCAACCTCCCCCCCCCCCCCCCCCATTCTCCTAACTTCAGGCACACTTAAAAATATTCACTTTAATTATGAACACCTTAAGTGCAATGTGTCCACAAACTAAGTTCACACTTGTACTGCTAACATACTGGATAAATAAACTGATGAAATTGCGGGATAAGTCCGTCCAGATATAGGTTAAGGCTGCGCTTATAGTACCGGCGACGCGACAAAACAAATGCATTGCCACCATTGCGTGCGCTTATAGTAAGCGTGACGCGATGACCGATTGGTCGCGATCGCTGGAAATCATCACTATTAGATTTTCCAGTGACCGTCGCCGGCACTATAAGCTACCTTCTGTGCACACCCCCCCCTCCGTGTGTGTGTGTGTGTGTGTGTGTGTGTGTGTGTGTGTGTGTCATGTGGCAATTTATAATTTTACATTCTTACCTAAACTGGCAATCGTTTTGGTGCTCCTGTTCTAAATCTGGCAAATTCCTGATTGTAGCTGCTGAGTTACACTAATGAATCAGCACACAATGTATCCGAATATTAGTAAGATAATAACATCGTGACAATAGTCTATTTACAGATCAAACTGTGATCATTTGTCGACAATATTCACAGCAAACAGGAAAGTGTTGCAAAGATTTTGCACTGCTTGGGAGGTGTGCTAAAGCCTGCTATAGAACTCAAAACTCATTACAAATGGCATTGAGTTGAATAAAAAATGACATCTAATATTACAGAACTGATTTATTAAAAAATATATGATTTCACATTTTTCTGCATTAACAGATGATTCAATTGAGGTCCATACTGTAGGAATCACATAAGAAAGTTTGGGCTTTTGGTCTACCAGGTTAATTTTGGTCACCCAATTTTCTTAAAGGGCAGATGAAAGAGTTCATGTAGTAGTGAATTCTATGGAGAGCAGGGTTTCTGTTTGTGGAAAGACATCAGTTATGAAAAGCTCAGTAATTTGTCCTTCCTCTAATTATATACTCACATGTTCTATTTCTAGGTACAAAAGTCTGGTGACTGGGAAGCGAGCAAGGGCCTTTATCGCTGTCTTCTGGATCCTGTCCTTTGTTATCGGCTTAACACCGCTTATGGGTTGGAACCGCAGGGACCAAGAGTGCTCTACAAGTACAACAGGAGCTTCCAATAAGAGCTGCACGGTTCCATGTTTGTTTGAAAAGGTGGTCACCATGAGCTACATGGTTTACTTCAATTTTTTTGGATGCGTTCTGCTCCCTCTCTTTATCATGCTGGTAATATACATCAAAATCTTCATGGTTGCCCGCATGCAGTTAAGACAAATTGAGTTGAAGTGTGTCAGTTCAGACAACTCGAGGACCACTCTCCAAAAGGAGGTGAACGCTGCCAAGTCTTTGGCCATCATTGTGGGTCTTTTTGCTTTCTGCTGGCTGCCCGTCCACATTTTGAACTGCATCACACTGTTTGAACCCACTTTTTCAGAGAACAAGCCAGAGTGGGTAATGTACATGGCTATCATCTTGTCGCACGCCAACTCAGTGGTGAACCCCATCATATATGCTTATAAAATTAGGGACTTCCGCTACACTTTCCGTAAGATTATCTCAAAGTACCTTATCTGCAAGAAGGAAAATTTCTCCAAGTGTCCCAATGGCAGCACCAGTCATAGCACCATTCATAACAGACACTTGCAAATCAGCAGCGTAAGTGCTGGCAACGCATTCATGTGATATTCATACAAACTACTTCATTCATCCCATTAGGTATGGCTCACAGTGAAGATGCCACAAGTGCATATTTGGGGTGAATGGACACATTTCTTGCTGTGACCAATGGACCACTTTGCTGCTGCACTTTGTTTTGAGACATTGCCTCACCAGTAGTTCTGATGTAAGGTATTGTTGACGCTCTTGCAACCCTGGGTCTAGTGACTGTAGTGACTGTAATAATTTATCTGCGTGGTCAATGATTTAGGTAGGTTTAAGACTATTGGTAACTCCTCCTTGTGTGCTGGTTTGACTCTAGGCTATCAAGGAAAATCGCTATATCCAGATTTAGGATTAGCGGAGATGCATACATAAAGAGGTCTAATATATCTATTGAGTAAATAAATGTTGAATATATCCTATCTAATTTATCTTGGACACTTCAACTTGACATGCATAGTAAATGTTCCTCATGCATTTAAAACAATATATATATATTAAACACAAATTATCCATACATGCAAAAACCAGCATGCAAGGCAATGTTATGAGCTATATTTATCAGTTTAACATGGGAGCTGCTCTCTTTGTCCTGCCACAGTTGAGTAATTTGTTTCAAACTGTTCTTGCTGTATTGCATGTAGAAACGCGCTCCACAAAAGGAACAAAGTATATGGTCATAAGCAGCAGGAGTAGAATGCCAACGCTGCAAAGACTAAGGAGCCTCTGCACTGGTTGTGTAGTGTAATTATGTCCTAAACCTTAAATTCCACCGATTTTTATTGTTTTACTTTGCACACCATCTTATTTTGATATTGGGTGTGGACATTTTTCTTATGTCTGCAGTTCTGGAAAGATGATGCATCTATTTAAGCAAAAAAAAAAAAGTGATCACCGCTAGTTATTACCCATATTAGTGTATGAAGCGTTGTTTCCACAATTTTGTTTTAGGATGAAAATGCACTGTTTTATTTTTCATTTTTTTTTTGCAATATATAGATGCATCAAACGTATAGATTTTTAAAGATATTGGAGAAACTTTAATCTGGCTGCTCTAGCACAGGCAATGAACTTAGGCTGTTGAAACAATTCTAGCTGTAATAATATGTGGTATCATTATTCTTCTACTTGTACATTTAGACACTATAAAACCCTCTGATCAAATCCATACATTACAAAAATGAACAGTCCAGGCCCTGGGACAAGTTGTGCCATAAAACAATCTAATTCTTAGTACACATTATATTTCTCTTTACTAACTGGACCTCAGAATCACTCTGAATAATTCAGACTTTGTATTGCTTTGCTCTTTGGCAAGGTTCAATCAGAGAACACAGAGTGTATTGTATTCCTGGAGGCTGATTGCAACCACAAGAAAAACCTATGGTTGAATGAACTCCGGAAAAATAGAGCACAAAATACTAAAACACCCCACATCCCTTAAGTAGCTGTTGTTGTAAACAAAATATTTATACACTTGTACTATTTTTAGGGTTGCAGAAGGAAAAAAAATTACCGTAGAAACTTGAAACCATCACCTGGTTTACAACTTTTCAGCAAATGAGCCCAGTGCTCAGGTTGTTCTCCACAAGCATGTCCATTGTATTAGACCATCTAAGGCTCACTATTGTGGCGAAGGGCTACAAATCTGTTTTCCACACGGCTATCTGTAAGAATATACTGTATGAAAACAGCTATGCCATACTCCAAGCATAACTATATAGTAGTACTACTGTAGGAGAGCCAGTTTAATCATATACTTGGACACGTTGCACAGTAGTTAATGCAGATACTAGAAACATACATTTGGGGGAAAGTCAGAGGTCTCCTGATGGTTAAGCAAGCTCTGACTTTGCTCCTCACAGATTAACGTGTGAAATAGTAGCCTGTTTATAGAGGAAAGTTTGTGAATGTGAACAGTGAGGGAGCTTAATGCAGTGCAGTCGCATCCCACCCAAGGCATTTCAAAACTTTTGATAACCTTTTTGATAGAATAACTTTTATTTGAATACTGTGATTTTTAATAATGTACTGTTTTGCACTTGAATGAAAAAGAAATGCAGAATTGTACAATCTTGTAAAGGATTTGTTGGTTTCAGTCCTGTACATTCCTAGGAAATGCACGTGTTTCTTCTTGATGTAAAGTGCCAGTTTTTGAAAATGAGTTTGTTTTTTAAATAAAATATAACAGAAAACAAAATTGCTTCATAGTTAGGCAGCTACGACAGATGCGTGATTTTGTTCCTGTATTGTGAGCAGTTAAATATAAAACATCCCTTTAATCAGAGGTTCTACCATCTGTAATGTGACTTCTTCCGGGAAAGGACCAGTACAAACAAAACAGTGTTATATATGTATATATGGGTGCTTGCTACTTAAGCATGGGGATGAAACCGTGTACCCAGGCTGCAAAATTACTCCACATCAACACGATTGCGTGGCCAAATAAATTCATATAAAGTGAAGAAGAATTGATCACCCCCAAGCGATCCCAGTGGATTTATGGATTTTATTTTTCACAAACTATTCAGGACATGGAAATATTTATATTTTACGCATTGGAAATAAATGTGTTTTTTTGTTTGTGCACATGGGATATTGTTTAAAATGAAATACTATGCCTCAGATCAAGACAAACTGATCGAAGTAGGATGAACCTTCATTGTGTTTCCAAGTACAGTAATGTCTTGGGATGAATAACGTGAAAATGTTGCTGATAGCACAGAATTGTTATTATGCTTCTATGTACAAACTCAAGCACTAACAATGTAGATGTATAGTAATAGGAGAAAAAGAATTACACCAAACATCTGATGTTGTGTATCGTGTGTACAATACACGGCTAATGCAGAAATGCTAATTTTAATTATAGGAACATTATTTGCCTTATTTATTGACGTGTCTTTATTCTAAGTACGTAAAGCTTAGGGGACCAAGAACAAATCAATACATTTGCCTTGTAACGGGCCTCCATTACACTTCTTTCTTGTCCACAAATAGAAAGGAAAGGGTGTTTCAAAAGTGAGTCACAAAGCATTGGAAGCGCCAACATTTGTTCAGGTTTTTTTTGCAGAAAATGAGAGTTATTACCCATTACAGGACTGTATTCCATTGGTACTTCCAAAATTGGTTCAAACAAAAGTCAGGCCTCCACTACAGATGTAGCCAGTTATTGGACCCTTTGTGGCTCATTGGCGTGTTTCTGCGAGTTAACGCATTACTGTGCAAGCAACTTGAGCTGCAAAATTTCGTTCCAAAACGCGCAATTTAGTGCCTTACTTACAGCATGGTAGCAGGTGCAATAACATGGTCTATATCTGTACTTCTCAGGTGACCTAAAATGTGTTTTGTACAAATTACCATTGCTTTTCCTCTTATGATTAGAACCTTAAATGGAGGAAAATTATTTTGTTTTGTAGAAAGTCCTCTTTAAATGAAAGCCCTGAGATTTACACTTTTTTTTTTTTAAAGCGATCTATTTTATAATTACACTTTTTTTTTATTTTAATCATCGTAATTTTGCCACCTGCTGCAGAGTTTAATGGAAGTCCTAATGTATAGTGCAACCTGTGAAAATGGTACAGGTGGAGTGCTTTCACTTTATTACACAGCCAATATATGCTGCCAAATTGCACTGGAGCTTTAAGGCGTAGTGTGAATGTAATTTGGAACGGTTACATTTGAAATACCTCAACTCTTCAGTACAGAAGGAGCACATATAGTGCTGTTTAGTAAAGACTTTTTGGTCCTTACAAAAAGAGAAGAGGTACAGCCAAGCTACTGCAAAGATTCTTTGTACCTTTTTATACTGTGTCCACTATAGATACAAATAGAACCAGTCTACGCATAAAAACAGACTTACTCAGAAAAGGATCACTTTGGCCAGCTGGCATGCCAATGGTCCCTGCAAGTGACAACATTCAAGTATCCATTACGCCTTTAGTAAAAAGCACCCTCCAGTTTTAAAGCACAACTCCTACTTCTGGTGATTCTTTTAAAGCATCTCCCGCAACTTCTTTCATGTTACTTACTGGCGTAAGACACTTTACCAAAAAAAGTAAGTTTGAACAAAAGCCGTGTGTTTTTAAGATACTACAGTATTATGGTGGGTGGCTTCCTTCCTATGCGGTCACAGAGCACGCAAACACCAACTAATCTCTTCCCTTCAAAATGAAACTTGGTTTAGAAGGCTATGTATAATAAAAACACATACCATGCACTGCAGTACAGTCCTTTCCAGCTTTAAACCAACCATTTTCTCTGTATGGTTTATAAATAATTCCATGTCCCTTATCACGACTGCTTAATTAGTTGCGATTACAAATCCATTTGTCTAAATAGGCTAAATTTAGATTCCCTGCCGTGACTCCCTTAAGCCAAGTAATTTAATACTATTCATATCTCTCATGATTTCTGTGGTTTTCTGCATAACAGAACAATTAGACATTCAAATGAACAAAGTTGGCTTTTCAAAATGGTGATTTCAGCAGCAATGCTTGGAAACGCCCTCTCCCACATAATGTGTCCTGTAATCATTGTCGTCTAGTCATGTACCTGTAACAGCTGACTTGTTGCTGTAATGTTTATTGACACTTGTATAAAAAAAATACAGATTTTACATTTTTTAAAACCGCTCTTGAGTAGTGTTATTGTTTTTCACAATTCTCTCATGTGGCTCAGCTTAGATTCTGACTTAGAAGAAAAAGAGCAAAACAGTGCACTGCCAGGGAGCCAGGTGGTGTAAATATAAAAAATCTATTTATTCAGCAACACTTCACAAAGACATACCCCCCAGGGGGTGAGACAGTACCTCCTACGCGTTTCGGACCATGGGGGTCCTTTATCAAGTGCACTGTTTTGCTCTTTTTCTTCTTACTGGACTACAATCTACAGCTTTGCACGCCCCCTGGATGAACTATGTCGGAATCTCACTAACAGATGGAGTGGGTAAGAGTTTAATATATATTATGTGTGATTATTATAGATGAGTACCAGTTATACAGTAGCACTGTTTTGTCTCCAATGAGGGGTCACTAGAGTGCCTTAGGGTATAATAGTTGGTCCCCTTCAGGAGACTTGTGTGTCTCATAGGTGACTCACATATCACATCTCTTAGTTAACCCACTCTGCTTTTCAGTCCGTCCACCAGTCCAGTTTATTACTAAAGATAGACATTTTGGAATTTCCACTGACTTTAATGCACCCATTCCACCCTATACCCCTAGATTCTGACTTAGAGCATCAATTTGTGCTTTAAAAAATAATAATAATAATAATTAAACCATCTGAACTGGATTCCTGAATTGACACCCAGAGATATTCACAGTTGTATCCACAGAGCAAAAACGTGTCTCCTGGACACAATAGGTTCAGCCTCACTACACCACGCTACTGGGAGCTCAGGCCCAGGTTTCTGTACTGTAAGCCCAGTAACCATATGTATTAAGCAGCTACTGTGTGAGGTTGGGGAAGTTGCTGATTTAAGCCCTTCCTGCTTTTAGCAATGAGGGTGTTAAAAGTGATACTGATTTTAATCTACATTTTGCTGGACCTCAGGCAACATTGGTACCTATGGAGAGTAACTGGAGAAACAGGACTGCTCGTTTTAACATATTGAATCAGTTTGCAGATATATAACGTACGACAAATGTTTGTCCTTTACTCAGTGTGTAGACTACGTCATTCATTAAACTGTGATGGTGACTTAAGAGGGAGTGTCTGTGGGATCCTGTCCCTTTCGCCATTATGAACAACCGTCTAACTTCAGTGTATAACTGAATATTTCTATGCTTTTGTTCCTTTCTCTACACAACACCACAAAATAATGGTTTAAATTGATGAAATGATACACACCCCTTGCATGAAGTGCAGAAGCAATCAGGGCTGTTACGTTTTGTTTGTTTTGTTTTTTAACCTTTTAATGTTTCTTGCTTTCTACATTTTTTTTTGATCTTTTTGGAAGTTTGGCTGCCTTTTTCCCCATACTGTTTTTTAATTGCTGGTTGTGTGCATGAAGGAGAAGTAGAAATAAGAAATCAAAATATATTTAATAATTGTATGCTTTTATTTTCTTAAATTACATGTTTCCACAACAACATTTACAATGGGCACAGATCAGAGAACTGTATTGAAGTATCCATTGTGCCATCTGTACACAATTAGCACCTCGTCCGGGATATTGAGGTCAGCTGCCAGTATTTCCTTGCCTCCAGTCCAGGCCATTATATTCACTAGTCTTCTTTGGCTAGTAGTATGTCACTCATCTGTTTGTCAGAAACTATAAGCTCCTGGAAACCTCCCATGGCTTGGCTAAGGTAGACAGCAAGGATGTGCTTACACTGTAATTGAGAGCATCCACCAGTTAGGAGTAGTAGTGAAAAATGCAGATCAAATCATGACCACAATGTGGAACCATGCAGGCTGACGAGTGTTGCCGTGATTCAGGCTCTAAGACAAGATATCAATATGAAAACTAGCTCCTCTGGATGACGGAAGGAAACGTCTCTTCTACTGTACAAAATGTCAAGTGAAATACCGTTACCATAGCACACTGGGTGGATTTAACCCTATGCAGGTGAATGGGTGCTTACAATTAGGACCCCTCTGGAGATGAAGGGTTAGAAAAAACTGCTAATGAGCATAATAAAATTAGCACAGAATGCTTTAACTATTGCCAAACCGCAGAATAGCTGTCACAATTACTGCATTTCCTACTATCGTGCTATTAGATGTTCCGATGCCCTGAATGTCTGATGATTAATTAGGTCACACAATCTAATTAGCAGATGATATAGAAGAAGAAAAAAAACAGGTAAGCCGTTTCTTATTGGGAAATGTTGCTTTTGGTGAACAGCATAACGCAGGCACGCCTGGGGGAAAGCCTGTATTTCCGACTTTACTGCCAAGTTCTGATCTTGTTGGCAAAATGTTTGAAAGCTGCAGCACACATTTAAGAACAGAGGAAGTAATATAGGCAACACCCTCCAAGAATGTGTAATATGCCGTTCAAAAGAATGGACTGAAACTACCAGAATTATAATATGATTTTTATTCCTTGAATAGGATTAATATCCATTGATCACTATAATTCACAAGTGTCTCCATCTCTTACAACCTTATTGCTACCTTGGCATGTTATACATCGATTTGAAAGCTCTTTGCTGGTACTTAGCAGGACATTTGTTGGATGTTGGCCACAAAATGTCACTAAAGGTGATTTATTCAGTCTTATCAAATGGGAGATTGGAGGCTAAAACAGAGTGCTACTTTTACTCCATCTCCCACCACTCGGTCTTTGAAGTCATTTATAAGAGTACGCTTTAATACGGATACTTGAACACTAAATTCTACAAACTACAGGTCGTGAACCAAAATCAGTATAACTTGTGCTTCATTTGCATTGCATCCCATGCAGGCAGTACTGGTAAGGATTAACAACAAAATCCAAAAAGAGACACTGTTTCAAAAACGTGTACACACTATCATACAACACAATTTTTGTGATAAAAACAGCAGTTCAAGTGCTGACCTTCCTAAGGCCGCGCGTATAGTGCCCGCGACGGGCGATGCGTGATGTCGCCGTGAGCAAAAGTTATATTTCGCTTTGCGGCGGCGCGGGCATACTGGCATTTGATTGGTTCAGGGGCTGTCACATGAGGTGACAGCCCTTGAAAAATCAAATATTGCCAGCTACCAAAATTTGCGATGCGACATCGCGCGGTCGTGCTTACTATAAGCACATGCGGCGGCAATGCATTTGTTTTTGGGCGACACGCGGCCTAAGACTAAATGAACCAGTGACTGCAGCAAGTGTAGAGGATTACTATGCTGTGTGATGCTATAAGACCCCATTTGCTTGAATGGCCCATAAGGTGTCTTTTGGCATTGGGCTTTTGTAAATATGGTTTAAAATCTGGTGTCATTTATTTTAAGTGAGGCTCCTTTTATAATATAAATATATTTTAAAGTGGATTTGTGCATGTGGTATACTGACATTTATGAAGGGGTTTTGTCTTCCATTACATACCCTTTTTTATATGTATATGGAAATCGCAGTTAGTCATAACGAGAAAGTGCTATAGACATAGTGGTGCCAGGTTAAACATGGCTCTATAAAGCATGGAAACAGCCCATAAATGAAATGAATTATATTTACATGCATGTTGCCTTATAGCATCATCACCTGGAAAGAAAGACCTACATTTTTTTTTCTTTTCTAAAAGAACCCATAAAACGAAATGTTTAGCTTTAAAGATGATTGAACCTCATTAGGCAAGACGACAATTACAACATGTTTCTTATCGGCCAAGCTTGGATTTTCCCTATAACAATTGGTTCCTTGATTCTTGTGCTTTGCACTTTTATGGTATGAAGTAGCTGGTGTTATTTTATTATGTCTAGTATTTCTATTGTCATTAAATAATGTTAGGGGGGAAAAAACAACCTTCACATAACTGACAGTCCGATTTTATGGGTAATCAAGATATATTCTTGCACTTGGGATCTATAAACCATACTTTTTTTTTTTAATCTATTGTAGGCTCCAGACTAATGACATTTTGCAGCTGGACTGTTTGTTATGATAATGAAAAGGTTTGCAGGTCGACACTATGACATTACTGGAGCTGTTGTTCATGAAGTCTCCATAACAACACGAGTCAATGAGTGTAGCCAGCTGGCCTCAATGAACTCAGATTTTTATTTTTTTTCTATTTTATTTTGTAGGGTGTCTAATTTGAGGTTTTATGTTAGTGCTATTGTAAATAAGGTGATTTTTGATGACCAACATTGATTTTGTTTTTATTAAGAATTTCATATTGGTTGGAGCCTTCTGTCTGGCCTACTTCTTTCCTCCCGTAAGCAGAAAAGCCTTTATTTGCCTGATGGGACAGTGATGGATGGTATACTGTACTGTACATATATAACAAAAGCAGTAAGGGTACCTCTAGGCCTGGAAGGTCACAAACATCACGCTGTACGGATAAGGTACCAAAGCAAATGGACTTTTTCTTACATATAGGATGTCTAATTATTTTAAATTAAAAATCAGTCCTGCTCTGACAATAACTCCATTAAAAAAGATTAAAATCTATCTTGCGATGTACACATAAGACAAAAGAAGAGAATGAGGGGGCCGATTTAATAAGTTAAGTCCATAGGAGATCTATTATCACATAAGAGGTACAGATGTAGCAGGCTTCGTTGTTACCTTTTAGTGGATAAATTCTAATCTTCTGCACCAATACTGCCATTGAATCATGCGGAAATGCTGATACTCTGCTTTGTAACAGGACAGTGTTTTTTTTGCAACATCTGTAGTATGCAAGCAACCATATTGACATTTAAACATTATACATATACATCACAAATACCCTAAAAACCTTGCCCACTTGAGGCATTGAAACCTTGCCCATCTCTGAGCCCACTAATTGCATCTGACATTTGTGTACATCTTTTTAGCATAAATAAAGCAGATATTTTGCCACCTGTCGGTCACGTGCAAACAACTTACCAACATGTTCTCGTTTTTCCTTAACACAGAAAATGAAAATGCAGGGCAAGAACAGTAATGGCAGGAGGAATAACAGGTGTACAGCTTTCCAGAGCTTCCAGTCACCTAATGCAGGACAGAAAACAAAACAAAGAAAATCTAACTATGCTGATCTCGTAACTCTTTCAGCCACTTCTGTGTCGCATTACAGGCAATTCGTTAAGAAGATAGTTTGTCTGTTGCAAATGTAATGTATAAAACAAACTTCTTCTCTTCCACTTACCTTCCCCAAGAGATTTAAGAAGGAAATATCTGACTGCCTCAAGCTTGCCAAGTTCTAAATCTGACCCTTGGCAGAAAATCAAGTCTCAGTAGCATATGGCTATACCTGGATAATATTTGCTAAAACAATGGCCACAAGTAAATTGGTCTGTGCAAACATGTTTCTAAAGATTGCATGCAGTGAGGACAAAAGCAGCGGCTGCCCAGTTTATGGTAAGAAATTCAAGAACCTTAATCTGTGTGTGTGTGTACCAGGTAAGAGGAATAGAAATGGGACATGTAATAATGCACACATTTCACTTGTTACTTATGCCGCTATACAGAAAGGTAGGAGAAATAAATAAATAAAAATAGATGTGTTTTCAATTCAATACAATTCAGAGCAGGCCCCTGTCATTTAAGGGGTTAAATGTGCCCTGATACGATTGACAAAAAACAAAAAAAGTTTCTTTAATAATGCAAAAAATCAATTATGTTTTTGTTTTTCCTTTTTAATCCCATCGGTGCCAAGAAGTTAGTGGTACACAGTGATAACCTGACCGCACCTAAATTCCTTTCTTACTGCCCTAAATGGAAGAGGAAGCTTTACCAGCTCTGCCGGGTGAAAGGTAAATGTCATACTGCCCAATAATCACGCATGCGCCAGCGCTTGTGGCAGTCTTGGAACAGCCTGGTGGCACGGACACGTTTTATAAAAGCAGCCTTCATAAACCAGTATGAGTCATTATAGATTAAAGCAAATTTAAATTATATTTACCCTGAGAAGGAGCTTTAAAAATGTAGCTGTGTAAAGAGATGCTCGGTATCATTGCATTGTTGGGCTTCAATTTAATTTTAGTTTTGACTTTGATGTGGCAGTGAGAGGCATGCTAGGAGTCCAGACAAGGAATAATACATGAGTGGATGAATTAAAAACATAGTACTCTAAGCCTTGGTTATTTATTCTCATAACCCTGCTGGGAGCAGAAAACATATGCTTATTACTTTCAGCTACGACTCCGGAGTTTCAGACTTCTGTGTGTGCATGGAGGTCAGGTAGGGAGCTTTCAGTACTCAGGCCAGCTCCCACGCTGGGAGAGCACTCTTGCTCCTGTCAATTTGAAGTGGACAGTGGAAAGAAAGGGATCCGGTTACACTTAAATACATACTTGGTGACCAAGATCTGACTGATGGAAGGCTTCCATTAACACAGTCATGAGCTCCAAACTGCTTATGTTATTGCTGTAACTGCACAGTTTGTAGGACGATACTACTTTTCAATTAGCAATAGGTAAAGGGGATTCCATGGCAAAGAACAAAACACGGAGTCCAGCTCAGGCTCCTGAAATCACATTAATTACAAAGTATTTTCTTTCAGGCGGTGCATGGAATATAATGTAGAACAACCATCAGAAAAAGGAAGCAGAATTCTGTCTTTGCACTCTTGATTATATATTTATTAAAAGCGCTGTAAGAGGGTAAAAACCGCAGACAAAAAAAACATTAAACTTTTATACAAGAGGAATACGTCTACAGTACTTGTCATCACTCCTATGAGACTCACCTATATAGCACACATACAAAATATATCTAACAATTCAGATAATATACAATGATAGAGAACTATATCCAAGCACCGCAATCGTTGCGAAGTAGAGCGATATGATAGAAAGTTATGTGCCTAATTAAAGCCCCAACTGTGTAAATCTCTATCCACTGATGCTATATTGGTATAGAACTCAAGAGTAATGAACTCTCTGTAAACACACGAGAGCTATAAGGACAATATAACTCATGGGAGGCAACACCTGGTCAAATAACACTATAGTTAGACATACACAATTTTAGCAAGCTCAAAGCCCAGACCCATAGTATTATATACAGTATTTAATCGTGCCAATTGAAGTGCTACCAGGAAAGTGATCTCAAATATACAACGGTAATACAAAGAATGCACATTATTTAGTTAATTTCTATATGTTTTTCTTCTCATAGGTATGGGTCATTTAGTGAAAAAATTTTGCCAAAACATATCAAGCCTGCAGCCATGTCAAGGTGAACCTTATCACCCGGTCCTACGCTGCTAATATTGTACCTTGTCCTGTATTTCCTCACTCTATAGAGAAAAGAGAAAGCAAAACAATAATAATTATCAGCATGATATGTATGCAGTGACTATGATAATATTATACTTCCCACGCTTATTGCTATTGCAAAGGTCATTATCACCTTTCTCTGGATTACTGCTTTCACATGTGTGCTTGGACATGCTGATTAAATCATCTTTCCTATAACAACAAGCATGGAAAGTATATAAATATAGATTTTTTTTGCACTTTTTTCAGATTTTTTTCTCACTATATTTCTTAAGGCACTTCTGGCTTCTAACCAGTTTTAACTGCACGCGCACATATAGTGCTCCCAGATGTGAACCCCTTTAGGCACTGCATACATGTCATGCATCCCATGAGATCCCCTGAAAAGTCACTAAACTGCATCTAAAACAAAGTACAAACAAGTAAGAAGATTACACCTGTACAAGGTTTGCCTAGTGATATTACATCACAGTGCTTTTTGATGGTACCAGACTCATTCCGGAGAATAGTTAAGTCTTTATACACTCATTGCCAAGACTCATTCCTAAGTTTAATTAAGTCTTTATTCACTTATTGCTAAAAGCCAATATGGTTTTGTACTAAAATATATATATATATATATATATATATATATATATATTATAATTACCAGATGTTAGTCCAGCAAGGAGAGACAGCACACAAGGAGTAAAACTTTCAAAGTGATGTGTTGAAGAGATGAAACATCAAAACTAGTGTTGAGTGGTCATCTCTTCAACATCACTTTGAAAGTTTACTCCTTGTGTGTGTTTCTCCTTGCTGGACTAACATCTGGTAATTATTTTTATTATTCTCTATGGGACTAGCATTTGGATTTAAAACAGTATTTGTGTGTGCCGGCTGCTGCTACAAGATATATATAGTGACATAGTCCCAGATATTAGGCTCGATTTAGATCAGAACGTGCATAAATAGTGTAGTGTAAAAGGATCCATTCCAGCGTCACATTTACTGAGGCTGGTGGATAGAAAGTCCAGGCAAGAGTTTATAATGGTCCTAATTCCCCTCACCTGCTCTCCTAATTAAGGAACAGGTATTTGTGGCAGGTTTGCTGCTTCAGGCTCCTGGAGACTGTGGGCACGCCGCTCCCCTGGATTCAGTTTGGAGAGGACGCCACCTTCACGTATTGCAGTATCTGGAAAAATTGCACAGAATCTATCGGGACTCTGTCCCCATCTGACAGATAAGGACTCAATGTATATTTCTGTACCTAAAGACTGTGGATATTATTGCGTATATAGTAACCCTAAACGGGAGTGTGTTATTTAAGCTGGGAACCAGGTTAGTTGGCCAGCCAATGAGAGAGAGAGAGAGAGGGGGAGAGAGAGACGCTGTATAGTAAGTCTCCCATAGAGGAGTAGGTGTTATTTTTATGATTTTGTTTCTTAAAGTGACAGGGTGTTGGAAATATTTAGTGTCACTGATATGCTTACTTTACTTTCCACCTCTTCACCCACGGATGGTTCTAGGCGACTTCCACAGAAAACTTCACTTTAAAAAGATCCATGGAAGTTGTTTAGCTGGATATACTCAAGGGGACGCTAGGCCCAAGGGTCGACAGAGACCATTTTGTTAGAAACGGGGGGCGCCACGTGAAGGCAGGGTTGTCAATTGATAATGAGAGGCTCTATATTCGCATCAATTATCCTTGCCCCCTGTCACAGATATAAACTGCTGAAGTTCAATTGTCTGAGTGCCTCTAATGTGGATGGCAAAGTAGCAGTCCCCTTCTGAGACTAAATAAAGCAGGCAGAAGCCTGAATGACGCAATATAATGCTTCATATTATCCTTTTGTTTCTCTAAATAACCCTAGAAGACTGTGTCGTGAAGAGCCCAGACAGACGGCAGCGCTACAAAAGATAGCCGTTTGTCACTATTTAAATATATATATATATATATATATATATATGTACGTACGTACGTACACAAGAAACCTGAAGTTCAGGGCACTCAAACAGGTATATCAAAAATATATAAAGTTACTTATCTTTGCAGACAGGGTGCTTGCAGAGCAGCTGGGATCAACATCCAGCCGTGAAAATGGACACTATAAAAATAAAAAATACTGTAGCACTCTCTGTAGGGTATAAATAAGGGTTTAATCCATCCATCAAGCAAGCATAAGGGGTCAAATACAGAAAAAAGGAAGCGACGTTTTGGACCTCCCGGTCATTGATCTAGCTCCTTTATCTTGGAGCTAGATAAAGGACGGGGAGGTCTGAAACGTCGCTTCCTTTTTTCTGGATTTGACCCCTTATGCTTGCTTGATGGATTAAAACCTTATTTATACCCTACAGAGAGTGCAACAGTATTTTTTATTTTGTGTGTGTGTGTTTTTTTTTTTTAAAGGTGAAGCTGCCATAGTTAAGAAGCTGCAGGATACATGTAGACACAAACCGAAAGGAATATTTTTTCCTATTGAATAAACAATATCAAGTACAGCCTCAGCTGGCTTCAGGCTACAGGGCTTTGTAAATTCCGGATTTTGTGTTCGTTTTCTAGCAGTGCTACCAACTTCAGTCTGCTGTATGTTTCCAATCATTTCAACTGACACTCTGACGCAAATTATTTTGTCATCACTACACAAAACTAATCTAGCTATTGAAATGTCAACATCTCATAATATTTCCATCAAAGGAAACTCATCAGAAATTATTATAACTTTATAGATTTTAGTCACTGTCACGGGGGACCAGGGAGTTTTGTTCACCTTTACCTTCCGGGATCATTTACTACCAGACGGCACAAAGAAGTTGAATAAATAGGTTTATGCGGGAAGCCCGCAGACATGCACAAAAAGAGGGCAATACATACCATCTGGGGGAGACAGCCTCAACTAGGTGCAGGGCGCCCGCTATAGTAGGCTTACCCTGTCCGCTCCACATCCAGAAAACACACGGTACTCTTTTCAGGAGAGCCGCAGTGCTCCCCCCGCTAGTGGGAGCTCCGTTCTTGGACTTGGTCTGAGAACTTGGCCGCGAGAACTTGCTCCCAGTGTTTATCCTCCGCTTGGCCAAGCTGCTCCAGCACCTCAATGCTGAGCCCCTGCCAGTCGCGTCACTCGACTAAGCCTGGAGCAAGAAGGATCGTTCCTCAGTACTTGGCCGCGTCCTCAGAACTTGTCCTCAGCTTGGCCGGGCTTCTCCGGCACCTCAATGCCGAGAGCTTTGCTATTCGGAGCAAAGCACTTTCGAAAGCTCGCCACAGCCTCACCGGACCAAGTCCCAAGTTGCTCTGGTTCTCTGATCGGCCTCGCTCCTTACATAGCCCTCGCTGGCAATCTTTAACATGCAGCATGGAGCGGCGAGCAATCAGATTCTAACACAGTAGCCAATCAAAGGAGGGGGCGTGCTTAGGTGCTCAGGACCTCCCCGTGATAACGAGTATGCCGGCAAGCGGGAAATACGAACTGGCCAATGGAAACCTGTGATGGTGACTGGGTAACCAGGCTCACTAAAGGTTTAAGCCCGTTTGGTTACCTCTGATCTATGTATTGGGGTTCCAGAATGTCAGCTCTTGAGTCCAGGGTTTGTACATGCATAACCTGTAATGTTCGGTAATAAAGTATTTTATGTGTTTGTGTTGCACTATGTGCCCCTTCACAGAATGCAGGTAATTGTTTTGGCGGCGCGCACCACCGCACGCGCCGCGGCGGCACTATAAATCAC
This sequence comes from Ascaphus truei, assembly GCA_036426205.1. NCBI lineage: Eukaryota > Metazoa > Chordata > Amphibia > Anura > Ascaphidae > Ascaphus > Ascaphus truei. Next base: position 45,736,509 of record CM071569.1, on the reverse strand, counting down.
AGCCTTAGCATATAATGCTTCCACTGCAGACAAGGATTCTGGGTAATGACAAGCACGCAGTGTCACCTTTTTGCTTCTTGTCCATTTTAACATTGACCCCTATAACATTATGCCTGCGTTATTACACAGCTTTTTCAGCACAGACTGGGTTAAAGAAGTGCAGAGCCAATAACCCTACTCACAGACAGCTTTTCAAACTTATGGGTCTCAGTATCACACACTGGCAAAAGTTATGGGCAGCGGACTCCCATAATTCAAATCTCTTTATTATTTACCTATTTACATATCTAGTGCCTTGACATTGATTGATATAATAAAAACAACACTGAGTTATTATAGCTATTGGCCAATACCTTTTTACTGCACCTGGTTTCCTTTCACACACCACTCCTTTGTCAGAATTACAAACAGCAGGGAGCACAACTATATGTTATGTCTGTTTTCGTATACGTAGTACGTCATCCAGTTACAGATCACATGCCACAATGTCTTGGTCAAGGTGTTGATATGTCACAGAATATAGATTTGATTTTAAATAGAATGTAACAACATCACTTGCAAGTGATGTCAGAAATATATACTATATGTCAAAGAATAGGAGAACCGTGGTTAGAAATAATATATAGGGGGCTCTGTATAAAAGGTACTGGAAAAGTAACTATACGCACAGGTCTCCTGCATCTAGCGACTAATATTTGACTTTTATGTAACGTCATAGAGATGTAGCCAACGTTATTACTCCCGTTAATGCGGAATTATGCAATAAATAACGTAGCACACGGATGAATACTGTCCCACACCTCTCCTTACACTGGGAACTAGTGATTAACAGTAGTGGAGCAGCGAGGAGCTACGATCCACATCAGCAACATCTCAACTACCTCTGCACTGGGGAGAGAAGGTGAACAGGGTGCTGGGGTGGCCAGCGGTATGAGCTTGCCTGATACCCACACTGATTTAGCATATGCATTTATAGACTGTGTTATTGATTTTTGTTATGTACATTTGTTTGGCTGATTTATGGCTACAATGTCTTATTCCATCATTGTGAATCACAAGGGTTGCTGCTTTTGTGGTTCGTAGGCTTTTGATATTTATTTATTTTTGACCAACCAGTCATGGGGATTATAGTTTTTCTACACTTATTTTCTATTTTCCTACTTTCCTAGAGAAATGAATGTAGATTTGGCATAGTGCTACTGTGATTATAGAGGGATGGAGTTTATAGCATGGCCAATGCTGGTTTTAATTGTTTTTTAGATTCTTGTATCCATATTTATTCGTTTGGTAGGAAAAAAAACTTTTTTGTTATATATTTTCTGATACCGCCCAGGTGCTCAGATGTAATCTGTTGGAATTTAAAGGACTGTTCCCCCGCTTTTTTGTACAAGGATGGGGCCTAGGGGATTTCCAGAGCCGAAACACAGTATTTTCAGCTCTGGGACATCCTGGTTCCCAAGATAGTTACCACTGAGGCAAGTACATTCCTGTCAACTCCGGGGGAAACAAAATGATGGTTTAAATTCCCCATGCTATGCTGCTAAATACATTGCGACTTCCTGTTGGCCCGTATGATGCGATTTATACTAGTGCTTCTACAGTAGGATTTGGACATTGAGCATATCTTACAAACATGCAGTCACCATTTACTTAATGAACATTATTCTTATCCAAAAAGGAACTGAAGGATTTTTGCTGTACCCACATTTAAAATGGTGCACATTGATCTATAGCAAGGATTCTCAATCTGGCTATTGTAGCACCCTTGTTTGCTAGGAAAATGTATGGTTTAAGAAAATATTTACAAGGATGCAAAAAAAAAAATACAACTCTAAAATAGGAATTTTGTATTTAAAAAAAAAAAAAAAGGTGAAACTTAAAAAAAACCCCAACATGAATTAGCATAGGTACTACATTGAAAATATAAAGCAGTACAGGGTCTGTAACATGTACTGTACAAAATCAGCTACAGGTGTCTCCATGTAAAAAAAGACTAAGAACTACTGATTTAATACGTGTTATACTCTGCAATCCCAGTTAGAACAGTTGGTGAATCAACCGAGCACATAAATTTCATGCGTTACAAGACAAAATAACAACCACACTGCAATATATTGTCAGCATTCTATTTCAGGTCTCTGTTTACTTTCTCTCTAAATTCCCACGGGTTTAATAATTTAGTCCCAGAGATCTGTACAATACTAATGTAAATACATCTGGAAGATGCCTCCAGAAGCACAGACTTATGCTATCTAAGTCAGTCAGTCTTTTTTTTTGCTGACGAAGCTTTCAACATGTTGCACAGCAAAGTATTAACAGCACAGAAACCTCAGCACGTTTCTCTTTAGTTACTGTAGCTGTACCTTAGCACATCTGCAAATATAGAAAATTGTGAACCTTAAACTTAGTGCTTCCTTTCCCACATATTGTTTCTTTCGAGATGTTCGTTTGGAGGAAGCAGCAAACAGCAGGGAGCAAAGGCCAACTGTGCCAGCTCTACACCGGCTTAACCTTTTGTTAAAGAGCTAAAGGGCCAGTTCTATTAAAGCTAAGCCATTCCACACTGGGTATAACCCCTTTGAATTATTATCCATTTCTGTGAGGGCAGAAGGGGTTAAAGCTTCAGCAAAATCCCCACAGACAGAAGAAAAACTTAGTGAATAATAATAATCACACAAAGAAGTAGGGAGCAGTATTAAGCTTAACCTTGTCACTACAGACACATGTGATGTAAGTGGTTTCCTCGGCAAGTGGTTCTAATGTTTTACTTTGTCATTCAAATGTTCTATTTTGGTGAACTTGTACAGAAATGATTGTCATACCAATGAGTGAGATTATTTTTATTATATATATATATATTATATACACACACACACACACACACACACACACACACACACACACACACACAGTCCAGAAAACCAGGCACTCACATTTGCGTAGATACAGGTAGTAGTAGGGTGCAGACCGTCCCGGTGTCGGCAAAACAGCAGATCTGATACAGGAAATCAGGACAAGCACTCCAAGATCCAAAGGTGACATTTATTTCTCAACGTTTCGGGTCCCAACAGAGGCTTTATCAAGAGCACCAACAGTGATACAGCAGTGAACATATTTATAACCTGAAGTGACCCCTAGAAAACTAGCAGAAAACTCACTCGCTGAACCCCTGCTGACGTCATGAGTCAGGTGGAAACGCAGTGTGACCAGTGGGGGCCAAAATCCAAAAGGGAAACCAGGGGGAGGGGGGATGGGGGGGTGAACCTGAGTTAGGATACATACCCCTAGAATAGGATTGTATAAGACCCGTAACACAATCCAGTAACTCAGCGGTGCGCAAACTGGGGGGTGTGAGGTTTTTTTGGGGGGGAACGGGGGCGCGGTTGGTTGCAGAGGTCCCGCGCTCTTCCCCCAGGCATTTAAATTAGATACCGGGGGACCGCGCGAGACCTCTGCAACATCTACTTACTGAGGTACAGCCGGTTCGGGACGCGTGACCATGGCAATGCGGCGTTGACGAGGTAAGGGGGGGGAGCGCAGGAACTGAGGGAGCAAGGCAGGGGTGGGCGCAGCAAAATAAGTTTGCTAATTAACTAAATAACTAATGCTAACACATACAAATGTAACAAGTAGCAATTACAGATCGCAACAGCAATTTCAGTAGCAAAAAAGTAACAGAATGATTATTTGTATAATAGGCAGCAGAGTCTGGAGAGTGAATCCGGGAGAGAAATGCCTGCTAGGGCAGATATAGCAGGGAGCAAAGGCCGCTAAGGTACTGAAGCTTTTTAAATGTTAATTTTAATATCAGAGTATTGAAACAGGGTGTCTCCTGAGCTGAACCGCATTAATTTCAGGTCCAAGGACCCCCTGCTTCCCGAGTTACCGGCCCCGGTATGGGGTGCCGGTACCACCGCCTTGTTTAAATTCTCCCATGTCACCTGACTGGGACTTTTAAACGCAGAGGCGATACCAGCACCCCATACCGGGGCCTGCAACTCGGTAAGCAGGGGGTCCCTGGACCTGAAATTAATGCGGTTCAGCTCAGGAGGCCCCCTGCTTCAATACTCTGTTATTAAAATTAACAATAAAACTGCGCGATCTCCTGTAAGAGCTGTGCAGGGAGATGCAGCTCTCTCTGTTCAGCTCTTCCAGGCTGCGGTTTAAGCAAATACAAGTAGTGCGATTACTATCGGGGGGGAAAAAACAAAAAACACAAAGTAGTCCGATGTTGCATTTTTTTACCGCACTATAAAAAAACTTTTTCTTAGTGAATTCTGTTTTCACACACATTTCTTATAGTGCGGTAAGAACATGCAAACCCGCCCGACAATGCACAGAACTTATCGACGTTTAGTGAATAGGCCCCAATGTATCAGTGATTTGCTCCACTTGAGCCATTTTTCGTTTTAGAGCAGGGGTGCTCAACTCCAGTCCTCAAGACCCCCCAACAGGTCAGGTTTTCAGGATGTCCCTGCCTCAACAGTTGGCTCGGTCAAAGATTGAGCCACTGTTTGAGCCACCTGTGCTGAAGCAGAGATTTAAAAACCTGTTGGGGGGGTCTTGGGGACTGGAGTTGAGCACATGTTCAGAGAATGGTTATGGGAGGAGACAAGAGAAGAGATTCTTAGTGCTGAACTATAATGGGATGTAGCACAAAGTTGTACACCAAGTGGCGCGGTTTTCCTTTCCGTTAACTAAAGCCGTGTCGGTATGGGTGGTCACACCTGCACCAAATATAAAGGAAAAATTCTGGAGCAAATTGCACTATTTCAATACAGATGTTCCTTCATTTTTGACGTTTCATATTAAGTTGAATCAGATAAGTGATTTTCAGATTTATGATTGATGGCCTAATTATGAACATGAAACCAACAGATATCACACAAAACATGGTTTTCACTAGATAAAATCTAGTTGTGCGACCCATGTCACTGCAGCATTCTTTCTTTATATATACAGTATATAGGTCTGACCTGATTTTACAGAATGGAAGAAATAATACTGCACTGGTGTGTGTTGAATTATAAGACACTACACTACATTGGACCCTTTGTCATTTGAAATCTGGTAGCTGCTCAAACTGAGCAGCAGCAATAAACATGGTTGGAACGAGCTGCCTAAGGATTTATTTATGGAAACATCTTTCTGCAGGGCAATTTACTGCTTTGCTTTGTACACATGTAGACACACAGTTTATGTTAGCTGAGCAAATATGTCAGCCAAAATGGACTGCAGCACCAGTCCTATTCTTGGCCATGCCATTACAAATAACTTGACATGTCTGTGTGTGCTTGTGAAGGCTGCACATCAATTAGTGGAACAAATTAAGACATTTCACACTCACGAGTCAGTGTATGCAAGCATCATATTCCTTACGGATAAAGTACAATTTGCATAATGCTGCTGGCAACAGTGACCATATTTTTTTTTAAATAAAAAAGTGGTAATGTACCAGGATAGTTTAACTGTTCCAGTCTGGTCCTTTGTATAAACCAGCAACGTTGCCTGACAAATTGCCCACTGTTGGTAATCTGGATAACTCCTCAAGATTAAATTCTATACCAACTGCCATGGTTGGCCAGTGGCGTAATTACCGTCTGTGAGGCCAGACACGTACCGGGGGCCCGCCGAAGGAAGTTGGGACCCCCCCACTGGATCCCACGCGGTTACAGAGGCCCTGCGCGCTTCCCCACAGCAATAAAAATGATTGCCGGGGGGGGAAAGAGCGAGGGTCTCTAATAGAACAGCCCTCTTTCATCGACGTTGCGGCATCATGTGATGCTGCATCATCCCATGACAAGGTGCGACACGTGACGCCGTGACATTGCACAGGGGCCTCTCACAGCGTAGGTACGCTACTGTGGTTGACACCTATCAAAAAGTGGACAGGTAGGCTGATATTACAGCTTTTAACAATAAATAAATTGAATTAAAAAAAAAGTAGACCAATATATGAAAATGCTCCACCAATACCACATGCGGACTGGCAGCATTGTGTTTCTGTCACTCTCAGACGTACTGTGCCTCTTACGCACTGCACACGAGGATCGGAGGAAATAGTTGATATCTGGATGAAGCTTTAAAAAAGGAGGGCATTAGGTCAACAGATGGGCTGGTTGGATCCCATGAGCAGGGGGGGGGAGAAGGTCTCTTGTGAAACTTTTCCTGTCTTTGTGTTACATATTTCTCATAATAAAACAAACAAACAGAGCTACGAACTCTGGAGCGTTCCCTGTCCCACCACTGCACATCTTGGGACAAAGGAACAACACACACCTCGTGATGCTGCTGCTTGGTATTGTACGCTATATATATTGCTTGTTTCCAAAACTACTTCTACAATTTTTTGCCATCTGGTTTTGTAATTGGAACGTGACCTTGGCCCCTTGATATTGCAGTAGTTCATACATTAATGCCCTGACATTTCTCTGTTCTCCAGTGTGTTAAAGAGCTGTGTAAAACTTTAGCCGCTGGTTGTGAGCTACTGTACTAAACATTTACGGTCATTCAGCCGTGAAAAAAAACTTGTGGCTGAGCCAGAGCTTGCAAATGATTCACTAATTATTAAGTCAATAGGCTTATTCAATGTGCACTGCAATATCACTATTTTGATAAATTCTCTAAAAAAAATTGCTATTTTCACTTAATGCTAAGAATATAAACAGGGCACACACACCGTGTGCTTGTGCGTTATACACTCAGTAGACCGTGATCTGTTGATGAATCAGATGTACTTGACCCTCAGCAGCAGCCTGAAAATAATTAAAATGTTTTTCCAAACCATCCCCTTCCTCATCACAAGGCCAGGAGGACAAATTCACTGCCACCAGGGTTTTAAAAGGTTGTCTAGAAACAAATAGATGTTGTTGGTAATATATATTTAGTCTCCATTGTCTTGATACACCCCTGACTAGGCTACTATTCTGGTCATATGTTGTTATGAGCTTGTCTTCTTTGTACAGGTTGTTAACTTGGATATTATTAAAAGTTATTTTAAAATTAAATTCATATACTCACCTACTGGTAACCAAGTGCTCGTCTAGCCAAGTTCTTTTCTCTTTGGTATATTATTAGTCTATATAACTTAGGCAGAGCACCGTACCTACCTTACTACTATACACCATTAGGAATGAGATGAGCAGGGAATTCCTTCCCACCTCCCCCTCTTTTTTTACCCACCAGGTACAGTCATCTTTATCAAGATTGTAAGGCACAAATGGTAGCAAAGTTGTGAGGAGGAATGGCTCCATTCCTGGTAGTCAATCAGATGACTTCATTGTTGGTGGCAATGAAGGTCATCATAATGAAGATGCACTTGGGTGTAATAGTGATGTTGGAGCAGTCTTTATCTCATCATGAGCTGCTACTAGCAGTGGGCAGTATAGGTGCAGGGTAAAGAGGCCTCCTGGCATTCTTAGACAAACACATCATGGAGTGATTAATGTCTAATAATTCCATATTGCAATTCACTGTTAGCAAAGCTTTCGAATAAGGTGGGCATTTATTGCTCACACAATATGGCCCCTTTACGAACTAGTAAATTGTCTAGGTTGCTGAATTGGAGGGTGTTACTGAGTGAAGGCTTTTTCAAAGTGGTCTGGAGCTTGGGCTAGTGGCAGGACATAATGGAAGCAACCTGGTGGCAGCTTACATCAGGGCAACCCGATTAATTTTCCCTGCACATACTGTACACTTAACTCGATAGTTAACCATTTATTAGACCCGTGTGAAGAAGTACAGGAAATATTGTTAGACTCTCAAAAGAAAATATCTGTGCTCACCTTAGCCGTCCTAGACAGTTTGTAATGACCTCTATCACATGCCGCAGTGTAACACCCTGTCACGGCCCAAGTTAAAAGGAGGGGAACCCACTTGGTGGAATGCAACCCTACATGTTGGAACAACTCTATAAATAGTACAAAGCAGAGAATGATTAGTAAGAAATTGTATCTCCCCCTAACTATGAATAGCGTGTGAGTGATTGATTGATTATAAGACAACTGTTGGGAGATATCTGAAGAAGAAAAGGTGTGTGGCTAATTTATGATATACAGCTCTTTTGGGTTATCTAAAGAGAATTCTATGTTAAGCTGTGTCTGTGACATTTTGAAGCTGATGCAATCAAATCTGATAAAAACTGGGGTAGTTCCTTGGATTTTATCATCCACTGAAGTAACACCCTCCAATTCACTGCCCAACCCACAGCCGTGTGGGCACATCTGGAGTGTAGATTGGTCGAGGTAGCCAAGTCGGGATTGGAGAGGTTAGGATAGTTAGGGGTACTTGCCGAGGTCGGGGTTGGAGAGGTTAGGATAGTTAGGGGTACTTGCCGAGGTCAGTATTAGAGAGGTATGGATCGTCATTGGTAGCCGGGGTCAGGAGATTAGAAGAGCGTAGTCCAAAAGAGTAGCCGAGCCAAGGAGATAGGAACCGGAGTACAGGACAAGACTGTGGAGGCAAGGGTAGCAGTGAACACTTCGAACAAACAAAGGTTTATGCCCTGCCGAATTGCCAGTGTGACGGCTGAGTATATAAAAAGGAGACAGGCACCAATGAGGAAGAAGCAGGGTGGAGGCGCGTCAGCAGCGCCTGCTGTGAGTGGCAGTTCCGGTGCAGGAAACAGGTGTGAGAAGGGTCCGTGATGATGGTGATGCGGTGCTGGTGCGCACTACGTGCCGATGACATCACAGCGTGGGCGCAACCTGGAGGCGGGACCAGATAGCAGTGTATTTACCTCCGCACGGGATGCACGCGCACCCCTAGGATGGCGGCTGATGCCAGCTGGAGGAAGGGGCGCATCACGGATGACGGAAGGAGCGGGGGGGAGGGGAGAAATCACGAGTTGGGGTAAGTGCCGGGTGTTCCGAGCACGTTGTGGATCACGGATCCTGACACTTAGAAACAAAGCAGAGGAGGAATTGTTCTAACGACTGTTTTGCCCTTTCCGTGAGACCATTGGACTGGGGATGGTAGGAAGAAGAGAAATGTAGGGAGATATCCATTCTTTGGCAGAAAGCTTTCCAAAATCTAGAGACAAATTGGGATCCGCGGTCCGAGACTATATCAGTCGGGACTCCATGGAGGCGGAATATCGCCTTAATAAAGATCTCTGATAGTGCAGAGGCCATAGGTAGCTTCTTGAGAGGAACAAAATGGGCTTGTCGCATGAATCGATCAACTACTACCAGTATGGCAGTCATGCCCCTGGAGGAAGGCAGCTCCACAATAAAATCCATGGAGAGGTGGGTCCACAGGCAGGAGGGAACTTGCAAGGGCTGGAGAAACCCACAGGGTAACGTCCTCTGCACTTTAGTCTGGGCGCATACAAAGCCGGCAGAGATCGGGGCTGGCGGCAGTGGTGCAAAGTCCAGTAAACAGGCAAAAGGCAAAAGGGCAGGCAGAAAGCAGTGAGATTGAGAAGAAAGGGCAGGCAATCTGGAAAACCTAAACTGGCCACACAAACCCTTATATTGTGATGGTGGTGATGATAGGGAAGATTGGAAACAGCACTGATTCAGGAGGAGGATAATTGCCTGTCTGAGCAACCTTTGGACTACAGTTACTCCTAGTTCTGATGGTAATTCTCTAAGGTAGTGGTAGGGACGGTTGTGTCAAGAGACTGCTGGCAGTGGCATTTTTACATCTCCCTATGATGAAGGCTGTATGGATTGGTGGTCTCAAGGTGGCTTCTTCCTTACCCCATATGAATGGTGGCATTACATATAGCGCAGTAGCTCTTTCCTGAACCAAACATCTTACAGGGGTGGTGGAAGTGGTTTTCACTCCAGTCACAGTTTTCTCTCGTCCCCATCATTGTCATCACCACCAGAGCCTTGAACAGCAGCAACACTACTCTAAGTTGTGGCCTGATCTTGCCGCCCTAAACAGCTCCCCTCCCTGTACCTCTCCTTCTCAACTAGCAGAATATTGGATGCAGCAACAAGAATGCAACCAATGTCATTTTGAGGCACTTCCAATGGGGTGCATACAGCCTCACTTTCAGTGCCTGACCCTGGTAGTAGCTGCCAATCAGACATTGGCTTGAACAATTATGAAGTTGAGGGGTAAACTTCACAGCGTCTGCATGACCTCCATTTTCTTTCAGCCGTGTGCCGGGATTAGGGTTAAGAGTGGGGAAGTGCCCTCCCTCACTTCTCACACTCTTTCCCCTGGTGCTGCGGACATGATTGCACTAGTACTACTACTGGTGGCTGTGGTAGTGTAAGCAGTGGCAGTAGTTTGTGCTTCCCGGAACTCAATTATATAAACATTAAAAAAAAAAAAAAAAGTATTAAAAAGATTTTAAATTAAATATGGAACAAATAATGAAAATAAAAACAAAAAAAATCTATAAAACTATCAAAATTACTAACTAGCATTAAACCATAACTGAATATAACCAACTTAAGTTAATTTATTTATATTACTTAACTATGTACAGTAACTAACTATAACGTCTAAATACTACTAAGAAACTTAACTAAAATCAACTACTAAACAATGTTTTTTTTTTAATTTCTTTTTTTTTTCTCTCACTCACCAACTCTTAACATTCAGTCAAACACGAACACTCAGTATCAATTCAATTCAATCTGGCGATATTTTGCTGGTTTTGGTGACATTATTAGCCCTTTGAGGCTTGGCAAAAAACATTTAGCAAGAAATAAAAGAAAAAACTAATTTCAAGACTGCATTTCGGATAGGTTCACAAGTCTCTATTAAGGTGTGGCTGCTTGGCCTAGTTTCCGTCATGCATTCACCTTGCTTCTCTTTGTGCACGTAGCCTGTAACCCAGCCCTATACACTGCAGCTGTTTGATGTATGGGACTCATTATTTATAAATCTATTTACTTATGTATTGAGTTCTATCCACTAATTATCTGCAAGGAAAGATTCATAAGCACAGTGGACATCCTTCACCAGAGATTACTAACTAGTGAAATATCTTTGGGCAGTAGCACCCCCTACATAAAGTACACTGTAACATGTTTAGCAGCAGCAGCAGCAGCATGGAATTTGGGTTCTGCATCCCAAACATGATTAGGGCTAGAAACCGCAAGATATTATTTTTCAAACTATGTACAAAAAGCCAACTTGCATCAATAATGATGGGTCAAGTTTTCCATATTTACCAACAATTGCCAGGATTCTATAAAAAGGGTGAAACTGCAGTATTCGTACAGCAGCAATCTCCTGCCAAAAAACAAAGATAAAGTTAGGACGTTGCCTGATAGTTCTATTTTTTTCTAATCTATATCTTCATTTTTTGCTGTTTTCATCTTGTTCATTATTCCACTGGGATCAGCTACAAGTATGGTCATGGCAACTTACGGTGTGAATGGCAGGGTCCATTTTAACCTTTCAGAGGAAGCGCCTTTTTAACCGATATCTCCAGTCTTCAACTATAGAATTTTAAAAGGATGGATTTCAGCAGCAGAAATGGTAAAAAAAAAAAAAAAGTGAGACATTTATTTCTTAAAATGAATAGAAAGGATTGCAGCTTTAAAACTGTGCTTCTTGATCCTCTCCTAAGGGCCCAAGTCAGACTACATTTTAGGAGTAAGGAATAAATCACAGTGAGTTACAAAGCACATGTGTTCACAGCTCAGATATGTGAATGTGTGAGGGGCCAATTATTCCTAAAACATGGCTTGGCTGTGGAGGGACCTGAAAAACATGACGGTGTGCTCATAGGCTGCAACAATGCTGGGCTACTTTTACAATGCCAAAAATGAAGAGTTGGGAGTATACATGCGTTTCCTCTCGTGATGAAAGCCGTTTCAGTCGTCCATGGTGCTGCAGACTAGACCTGTGTAGGGATCCTTCATTCTACACAAAAGCTCATAAAATCAGTTCGAGGAGACCCGTCGCAAATATAGTACACCTGATGAAGGGACCTAGGTTCCCGAAACATTGTGCTATCACTATATCTGCCAAAATAAGGAGGTTCCTTATGCTTAAACTGCAGTAGTATGTGTGCGACAGGCCTCATCAAACCGATTTACAGTTACAATGCTTCTAAAAGGCCTGTTGCAATAGTTAGTGGAAGGACATTTACGGTGAAGAACGAAAGAGAGCTAGAAAGAACAAGAAAATGAAGAAGAATGAGCAAGAAAATGAGAGATCGTTAATTCTTTGTTAAATATATATATATTTTTTATTTTATTTTTTACAAAATGCGAATCTTTGTCATACATGGATGCAGCTGAAGATAGACTTCAAATTTAATAACAAAAAGGTCGCAAGCAGTGACACAATGTACTTTAGATCGGACTTCCTCTTCAGCTGTTTCCAATTCCACTGGGATCAATATTGAAAAACAGAGCGTAAAATTCCGTTTTTTCCTTAGATTACATTGACGTAAAAGTGTATTAGAGAATGGGGAGAATAGAATCTCACCCTATTTTCTGATCTTTCCGGTAGTTCTTGTGAGAGCTAGCAGCATCAGAAATATCCAGACATACAGTTCAAAAGTCCAGAAGAAAAAAATTAAATAATTCTGTATACAGTGAATAGCCACTTTCCATACATACAACCTAATGCAACGCATATGAAAAAAGGAGTAGAAAAAAATGAATACAATGGCTTCAGGCGAAACTACACAAAAAGTCACACGTTGGTTTTCAAAGTAGCCCTATAGAGGACTTGGAATAGAAGTTAATTATTATCATTTATTTGGAAAGCGCCAACATATTCTGCAGCGCAGCGCAAAATACTGTAGTGGGGTTACTACAGAGAGATGTAAATTACATACCAAATAGACAAAAAAGCACAAACAGATACAAAAGGCAATGAAGTGAATGCATTGCTCAATGTGTATTACCCAGCTTCTCACTAAAATTGGAACAGGGACCTCATTTTTCCGACTGTTGTAACACCACCAAAATCTAAACGTATGTGCTTTGCAGTCATTTCCACAAAAACTCACTCAACTAATGTATCATATTGTAAAATTCCTAGCGAGTTACTATACAGTATAATAAAAATAATATATTGCAATTCATGGAAACTGAAATTGTTGGGTCAAGGGACCATGAGAAAAAAAAAATCTAATGTGGTAAAAAAAACAAACAAACATATAGAAAGTCCACTGATACAAATCCAAAAATAATATTTTTCTGTAATTTGCAAATTGCACCAGATGTGTGTTTATCAACAATTCTCTTACGAACGAGGCAGGACAGCAGGAGGATGACCCTTACTCATGAGAATACTAACATTAAAGTATTTAACTATGTATTTTGTCACATTGGATGTAGCATTGGGTATTTTTGTCTTTTGTTGTACATTGCCACACAAATATATATATATATATATAATATATAATATATATATATGTATATATATATGTATATATATATATATATATATATATATATATATATATAGATATATATATATTATAATCATGTTCTTGTATAGCGCTACTAGTTTTTACGTTGCACTTTACAGAGACATTTTGCAGGCACAGGTCCCTACCCTGTGGAGCTTACAATCTATGTTTTGGTGCCTGAGGCTCAGGGAGATAAAGTGGCTTGCCCAAGGTCACAAGGAGCAGTCACCGGGAATTGAACCAGGCTCCCCAGCCAGTCCTTCTCGTGTGTGTGTGTGTGTGTGTGTGTGTGATGTGGTGGGTTCTGGGGTTAGAGCTTGCTGGGATTGTGTGTTCATTAATTTTAATTTTCAACTGGTATCAGTTGTTTGGAGGTTAGTGGCCCCTCCTCCCAGAGGTTTTTCCATGTTCCTGAGGACAGGTCCACTGAGGCCATTCTCCCTCCACTGCAGAAGTAAATGAGAATTTTTACAGGAAGTGTTAGGACCTGCATACTGGTCATGCCGTGAAGTGGCTGCAGGCTTATAACGCTTTGGCAAAAGGATTTAACTAAATTAACCTTACTCATGAGAATACTAACATTGAAGTATTTAACTATGTATTTTGCCACCCTAAGGAATTTCAGCCAAAGTTAATAAGTGAAATAATGTTCACTTTGACTGGAATATATCTAAATATGCCATAAACAAAAATGTTGACTGTCACGGTAACTTATGACAAGATATAATAAACACCAAATATCTGGGTTGAACTGAACGAGGCTTAGATATGATAAAATATAATTTATTCCTTGAAGAAGGTGAACACAACAGATTATACAAATAAAAGACAAAATATAGCACTTACTTAAAGGTTAGGACAAGAAAGCCATCAAGATACAGGATGGGCCATTTCTTCCATAATTCAGGTTCAGATGTGGACATCACGACAATGCATGAAGAACATGAAGACCATGCATGAAGACAATTGAGTAAGGGGTGACTCTGACTTATATACCATTTCAACCCTTTACTCTTAACCCTACGCGCCGAGTTGGCTAGAAAAATCTCTTTGAAGTAGATTTTGGCTTCCCCTGTATGTGTGAAGTACCACACTTAAAACCACTCAGCTCCTTTGTTCCTGCCCCTAGTATAAACAATCAGGGCAGTTACCTTTTGATCACTTTTGATCACAGGGCTATGCTAAGTTTTTCAGGATGCCCTTCCTGCCCTATTAGCATAGCAGATGGGGTCTGCATTTTCAGAGCAGATCCAAAATCCCATATACACTTTAATATTTTCACTTATTAATAAGTTCCGTTCTGGTGGGTCCAGTGGGTCGAAATCTGCCAGTTATTAAAGCCTACAGTGACCCTACATATTGGCCAAATTACAACTCTCTGCGACCTCCAGAACCGGAGATACAGAAATGCACTTTAATACATTTTTTTAAAATACAGGATTCGTCCCTTTAAAAATGAATCTCTGCTTTTCACTCTTTCCCCATTGAAATCAACGGGATCCGCCGCCATAGCGTAGAATGGCGGGCTCCGCCGTTGCCGTCAATGGGGTTTCCCGCCATAGACTTTCAATGGAGAAACGCCGCCATTGGAGCTTATGGAAAAAACACAAACTTTACATTCGTCCATTCTCCGTCTGGTTGGTCGGAGGGGGCTGGGAAGGGTCAAGCATTAAAGCCGGAACCTGGGCTACATGCCACCCAAATCCCATCCCCCTGGTCATTCCAGAACCGGAGATATGGACTTACATTTTTCAGCATTTCACATTTAGTCGTTTTTACACCATGCGGCTTTTCCCCATTGGAATCAATGGCCGGCGCCGCCATAGACAATGCATGGCACACGCCGCCATTAGATTCAATGGGACCTCCGCTCCGCCATTGAAGTCAAAGGAAAAAACACAAATCTTTACATTCGTCCATTCTCCGTCTGGTTGGTCGGAGGGGGCTGGGAAGGGTCATGCATTAAAGCCGGAATCTTGGCTACATGCCACCCAAATCCCATCCCCCTGGTCATTCCAGAACCGGAGATATGGACTTACATTTTTCATCATTTTACACTTGGTCGTTTTTACGCCACGCGGCTTTTCCCCATTGGAATCAATGGCCAGCGCCGCCATAGACAATGCATGGTGCACGCCACCATTAGATTCAATGGGGCCTCCGGGGACCCCATTCCTGGACCCGGTGTGGATCGTGTGTGGGGGTTCCTAGGAGCAAAAAGAACTTTATTCCCAGGGGCCCTAGAACTTAAGATTCCCACGCCAATTGTCTTTGAACTTGACCGAAGTGATTAAGCTCTTTTCAAAGACATTGTATCCGCTTTTGCGGTCTGCGGTTTGGATGGCTGCCAACCTGTTCCTCGATGCCGGCGTTGAGGAATCTCCATTGAAGTCAATGAGCCCATTGACTTACAATGGGAAACCGCCGCTCCTCCTCTCGGACGCCACCTGCTGGTCGTCGCTGGAAAACAGGTCCAAAACCGCTACTTCTCCCATTAGAACGCATGGAGGCTCAATGGAGACCTATGGACGGCTGCAAAATGGAGCCTGAAAAGGCGGGAAAAGGTAACAAAGGGCTATAATCACTAAATTAACATTAACCCCTTCCCTCCCGCATCATCCCTAGTGTATGTGTGAGTGCAAACACCAGGATGAGACATTACATTTACACAGGGGAATAAACATTTGGATACTGAAGCAAGGTAAAAACACATAACTGGACCTCAGTCCAGTTAACCCCTTGCGTCCCAAGTGAGAGTAGAGGGTGGCCAAATGGGGGGTAACCCCTTTAATCCCGGGCCAAATCCTCTCTCTCATGACATTGACGTCTATTAATCAGTGCAAAGTTTTACATTCTGTCTTGAAAAGGAGATCCAGTTTGTAGGTGTAAGTATTAAACTTCTCAATCTTATGAGATCACCTCCAAAAATGGTATCTACATTGGTCAACTGGTTTCAACACAATGTTGAAAATATCAGTAACCAAGGACATTTTTTGGTATAAAAGGTAGTCTGTCCTGTCAAACAAAAATCACAAGAGAAGATGCTAGCATAATATTAATTTTGCAACTGGGTAAAATCTTCCACATTGCCTTGTCATCAGTCCCCCTTTAAGCATCAAACAGAGCTGGAAAAGGTGGTTTAAGAAGTGATGTCACAATAAATGAGTGGAGTAAAACAAGTATGTATGTATATATATATTATATATATATTATATTTTATATATATATATATATATATATAATATATATATATTATATTTTATATATATATATATATATAGTCCGGACCGACTAACAATTGTGACCCTCGTGGCGAAAGGTGCAATGTTGTTGGTATCTCAGGATTAGGAGCATCGATGACCTTCCTTTAAGAAAATGGCCCTTTAAGGTGCACGTGAGGTTTTGGGGGAATATAAGACTTCAGTATACAATAGGTTGAGGTGAATTTAAGGCCTCTTTTACAAGGTATAGTGCGGTTTTAAACTCTTCATTCAGCATCGACGTGTATTAAAACTTTAGGATAATGCATTAGGCCACGATATAGTGATGTGCCGCCGCCGCGAATAAACTCATGGAGATCAATGAAGGCGCCACATAGTGCGCGCTAGGGAGCGACAGACTGCAGAGGAGACAAATTAAATTGTTATGACGCGGCGACGGCCGTGTCACGTGAGCGGTTCAGCCAATGAAGGTGAACCGCTCACATGACGTCACGGCCAGCCTCTACCATGCCTGCCGATCGCCTAGTGCATGTTTCCTAGCCTAGTGCATGTTTCGCGCTCAACGTCACGCACGCCACAATAATCGCGGCCTTACCGTAGGCTAGCGTACGACATATATATGAAAATGTGTGCTTGCCCTGCACTCCTGTTAATCCAATAAATTCTTTGAGTTTTCAGTGGTGCGTTGCATCTCCGTGGCGGGATCCCCTCAGCACCATCACAATTAAGGAAGCAAGAGAAGTAGTCGCATTCGCACTGTTCAAAGCATCCTAAAACCATTTAATAGTATTCATAGAATACAAATAGTGGCACAACGCCTCCTTGCTTCTTCACTAGCCAAAAGACACTACAGTAATATGGTAACCATGATTCCGGCCATGCCTTAAAAACAAGATTAAACCTGGGGCAATCAATTAAAAGAACATATTAATGGTGTAACAAAGCGTACTGTGAGGGTAATGTTAAAATGTTAAATATAGCTCAAAGAAGCTGTAAAGAGCGTACATTATTAGAAACTGATTATTTTTTGTGACTGATGTGTTTTTTGTTTTATATTTGCATTTCCGATGAACTTCTCCTGGGTAAGTATTTTGCTTTAGTCTCCTACACAAAGCTTGTTTGTTGAGTTACAAGACAGACAATTATTGACTTGCAGCTACGTATAAAGATGGGTTGGTTTTAAGAGACCTGCAAGAGCATAACAGCTGAGGGCGTGCATTTCATACTTTCTCTTAATTATTATGTATTTATTGGTTTATTTTTGTTTAAGCCTAGTAAAGATCAGGTGAGCACCTCTTAAGTTGAAAAATATATTCAATTTAGTTTATTTTTACCTCAGTACAATTCTGTAAAAATAAATACATGTATTTAAACTTTTGAATATACAACAGCAATTAAGACAAAATACTTAAGAGTCCACCCACGTCTCATGCAGCCTCACCACGTATTCAAGTCTCCACATTCTGTGTGGGAATATGTCAATGTATCAATGCACCATTGTGTCACGATACCCAGTTTGGGAATCACTATTATAGCCAGTGTTGTTTTTGACAGATCACAACTTTATTGGGCACTTATGAATGCTCACCTCATCCTTCTCCCTTGGCATTGAGATAGATCCTCACAAGAGTCATACTGAGCCACTAATTGAGCCAGTTGTGCTGAAGTAGGGTATCCTGAAAATTGGTCTGTTTGCGGCCCTCGAGGACTGGAGTTGGCAGCCTGGTGTAGTGGAACATAGGCTTTACTGCAGTGCTCAAGGCCCACAAGCAGGTTAGCTATATTTAAAAAATAATAAAAGGAACCACATTAGAAAAACTGGATACACCTACATGTTAATTCAATGTAGAATGGAATAGAAGTAATTTGGGCTCATGTAAAAATGTACCTGATGATCGAACGTACCTCATACCTTAGCTATGCTTAGTACCAGACCTGTAATTGTGCTTTGAAAGTCAGAGACACTGAAGTGATGTTCATGTATGTATGTATGTTTGTATGTATGTATGTCTTTATTTATATAGCGCCATAGTGTACATAGCGCTTCACATTAGTAATACACGTGACAATCATAAATAACAAATAATACAAATAACAGATCATGGAATAAGTGCTTTAGACATAAAAGTAACATTTACGAAGAGGAGTCCCTGCTCCGAGGAGCTCACAATGTCAGGTTATAAATACCACTTTTCTGCAAAATGTATCTGAGCCACCAGAGATAGTAAGGGACTGCCCTGGAAGTTTAATCTGTAGAAGTACACTATATTCAAACTCTTGCTTACCATTTTGTCTTTGCTTATGTAAACTTTTATTGTCTTCCAGGCTGAAGTTTATATTTGGGCCCACAGCCTTGCAGGCCTTGGATTTGGTTGATCAGCGTTCAGTCACACAAGTGACAAGTCCCAGCGGAAGGACCACGTTCCAGGTGAGGCTAGTGCTTATTTTACCTAAATATCTCCCCAAGTACTGGAAGCATTAATTATGTTCAGTGTCATAAAAACTGGAGTGGTGACAACCTAGCTTTGGCGTCGTGTTTGTCAGTTTCTAACTCTTATGACATTGAGCAAGTTACTTTATCACACATTATGCACCCGGATTATATTGTAAATTCTTTGGGACGAGACTCATTATTCCTGCAAAATTATATGCCTACATTGACACTGACAGAAGGGAAATTAAGGTGACAAAAATTATAGCAAATGAATACTTCTACATACATTGTTTGTAGATAAATGGTGCAGCTCTTAAGATTATAATCCCCATACATGTATTTTGTTGTACACTGATTCTTAGTCTTAGGCCAGGTCCATAGTAGGTGACCGAGTGCATGACATCACGGGTGCTGTAATTGGAGATCCGTGTCCTGCAGGGTTGCGTGATGGCGGGTGTGCCAAAGGCCGGACGTGGGGCGTGCCTGTGATGTCACGTGAGCGGTTCGCCTCATCTGGCTGAACCGCGCACGTGACCCAGCCGTCTGGCTGCAATTCAAACACGTTTGTTTCGTCACGCATCGGCTGCTTCGGCGCTCACGTGCACGCGATCTATGGACATGCCAAAAGCTTCCAGTTGTTTGTATTTGGCGCCGAGCAACATCGCTCGCGCCGTTGGATCAACTATGGACACAGCCTTCGCTAAGATGGTGTGCTGCCTGAAGAGAAAGGATTGAAGAAATAACTGTTTGACTTCTGCGCTGGGGTGACCAGAAAGTTAAAATGAAAGATTATATTGAAAGATACAGACCCTTAATGTTTGAACAAATAAAGCTGTATACTGTAAGCCAGAACATTGTGTTGATGGTACAATTTCTATGTTTGTTATCATCACTTTTAATTGCGATCCACTACGGCAAAATGTAAAACAAAATAAATAAAGAAGGTTAATACTGCAATGTCTGCTGCGGATTTACAGCTCTAGTAGCAAAGAAGACCCCTCAAACACCTTAGTGCTCAGTATTGTTGTAATGAAATACTGAACCTGCTTTGAGAGAGAGAGAGTAACTCTTACCCTGACTTGGAGAAGCAGTGAATGGTTTACATTCAAGCCTGCACAACTCAGTCCTCGAGGGCCGCAAACAGGCCAGGGTTTCAGGATATTCCCTACTTCAGACAGTGGCTCAATTAGTGGCTCAGTATGACTGAGGCCTGTTTGCAGCCCTCGAGGACTGGAGGTTTGCAGGCCTGGACTTTGTTTGGCAACCACTTGTGTTTCTCTAGATTTTTTTATTGGTGTTGATACCTTTTTAGTGGTCTTCCCCTTTTTTATACCAGGATAGAAAGCAGCGTTTCCCTGGTGCTGGACGCGCATGGCTTTGGGGACACCTTGGTTCACGAGATACCGATACCGAAAAGTAGCACTGATACTCCTCGTATTTAAATCCTGGCGTGATGCGGGCCATAAGAGGCCACAACTGGTAAACTTTTACCAGAAGTATTGCAGAAAGAAGGGGGTCCCCCGACACTGAAAATAGCGAGTTTCAGCTCTGGGGACCCTTTTTGTTCCATCTAGGTAAGAAAAAAGGGGGGATGGAGTGTTTAAAATAAATATATAATACACACATAGGGCAAGCTACTTTAATGTACCAGCATAAGCGTTCTTAGTACATCAAACTGTATTGTGTGTTATGAGAAGACCAGTTAGGTTTTTAAAGCCCAGTGCACTATAATCAGACACAAAGTAAGTTATGGGGAGTAGAAAGATGAAACCCCTCCACCGCTACAGTAAATAAAATAATCACTTGTGTGCACATTCTCATGTCTCGGACAGATCCACAACCTGCCTTTCCCCATATCTTTGGCATTCAAAATTCCACTGCTTACACGGCTTTTTCAGCACAGCCTGGGTTAACCAAGTGCCAGTAAATCTACTCACAGACCTGTCTAAGAGTGAATGTGCTCACAATGGTACAGTATTTTTATTTGCTGTACACTGTACGATGCAGGCATTTTGTCATCTTTCTACTTGCCATAACGTACTTTGTGTTGTAGACCAGGGTCGTGCACGTTTTTTGGCTGCGCCCCCCCTGTGTATTGGGTCCTGCGCTCGCGCCCCCCCCTCCCTCCTTTCCCCTCCGGTCCCATCTCGAGGCCAGCATCAGAATGACGCAGAGGGTCACGTGACTTCATCACATCACGTGACCCCGAGCATCATTTGACACGCGTTGTCATGAGACGCGGCACGCCACGTGACCCACAGTGTAATTTGACGCCACGTATCATGGCGACGTATGCAGAAGGCGGCTGAATCCCGGTAAGTACAGGGTGCAGAGGCCTCGTGCGTCCCCTGGCATTTAATTTAAAGGCCTTGGGGAAGAGCCCGGGGCCTCTGCAACCGCCCGGGTCGAACAGCTGTATGTTAGTAGATATTACAGGCTATGCACTATTTAACCCAAGCTTTGAAGCAATGCAGCAGGCATAAGCTTACACATGTTAAAGAGGCACTCCAAGGTTTGTTTTTTTAAACATTTTGTTTTATTCAGGATTAAGTATGGGGTCTCCGGAGCTGAACCCCATTAATTTCCGCTCGGGGACTCCCTGCTTCTGGAGATATTTACCTCCGTAGGGGCTGCTGGAACATTCTGTTGCGTTCTTGGATTGCTTCACTGTGTTTTCGTTTCCTCAGTAACTGCTTTGTCTATCTGATTCTTGTTTGTGTAGGTGCTCCTTTATTTTTTTCTGCCTCCTTTCAGTTACAATCTTAATAATTTTTTCATAATTGTTAACGTTTGCATCTATAGCAAACAAGTGATTTTCAGCTTCAGTTGAAATTCTCTGCTGTTATATGGGAAACTGGCAGCAAAAATATCTAACAACATTTCTGAACGCTTGACACATACATACCACATACTTGTGTCTCTCTCTTCTCTATATATATATATATATATAATTAATAATATAATATATATATATATATATATATATAGTGTATGTATATCTATAGATATATATATAATATATAGTATATATATATATTATATATATATACGTAGATATAGTGGGTGTGCGCAGTGGTTATGTGTGTTTATATTTATAGTATATATATAGATATATATATATATATTGATATATATATATATAATATATATATAGAGATACATATATAATAATAGAGTAGATTAGATATATATACAGTGGATATCGATCGTAAGATATAGTATACGATATCGCATTAGTGTATGTGTCAAGCGTTCAGAAATGTTGTTAGATATTTTTGCTGCCAGTTTCCCATATAACAGCAGAGAATTTCAACTGAAGCTGAAAAATCACTTGTTTGCTATAGATGCAAACGTTAACAATTATGAAAAAATTATTAAGATTGTAACTGAAAGAGCAGGAAAAAATAAAGGAGCCACCTACACAAAACAAGAATCAGATGAGACAAAGCAGTTACTGAGGAAACGAAAACACATGAAGCAATCCAAGAACGCAACAGAATGTTCCAGCAGCCCCTACGGAGGTAAATATCTCCAGAAGCAGGGAGTCCCCCGAGCGGAAATTAATGGGGTTCAGCTCCGGAGACCCCATACTTCAATCCTGAATAAAAACAAAATGTTAAAAAAAAACAAACCTTGGAGTGCCTCTTTAACATGTGTAAGCTTATGCCTGCTGCATTTCAAAGCTTGGGTTAAATAAGTGCATAGCCTGTAAATCTACTAACATACAGCTGTTTCGACCCGGGCGGTTGCAGAGGCCCCGGGCTCTTCCCCAAGGCCTTTAAATTAAATGCCAGGGGACCGCACGAGGCCTCTGCACCCTGTACTTACCGGGATTCAGCCGCCTTCTGCATACGTCGCCATGATAACGTGGCGTCAAATTACACTGTGGGGTCACGTGGCGTGCCGCGTCATCATGACAACGCGTGTCAAATGATGCTGCGGGGTCACGTGATGTGAAGTCACGTGACCCTCTGCGTCATTTGATGCTGGGTCACTCGGGGGGAGGGGGGAAAGGAGGGAGGGGGGGCGCGAGCGCAGGGACCAATACACAGGGGGGGCGCAGCCAAAAAACGTTGCACGACCCTGGTCTACAACACAAAGTACGTTATGGCAAGTAGAAAGATGACAAAATGCCTGCATCGTACAGTGTACAGCAAATAAAAATACTGTACCAATTGTGAGCACATTCACGTCTTAGACAGGTCTGTGAGTAGATTTACTGGCACTTGGTTAACCCAGGCTGTGCTGAAAAAGCCGTGTAAAGCAGTGGAATTTTTGAATGCCAAAAGATAATGGGGAAAGGCAGGTTTGTGGATCTGTCCGAGACATGAGAATGTGCACACAAGTGATATTTTTATTTACTGTACGGTGGAGGGGTTGTCACTTTTCTACTCCCCATAACTTACTTTGTGTCTGATTATAGTGCACTGGGCTTTAAAAACCTAACTGGTCTTCTTCATACACACAATACAGTTTGATGTACTAAGAACGCTTATGCTGGTACATTAAAGTAGCTTGCCCTATGTGTGATTATTATTATTTATTTTAAACACTCCATCCCCCCTTTTTTCTTACCTAGATGGAAACAAAAAGGGTCCCCCAGAGCTGAAACTCGCTATTTTCAGTGTCGGGGGACCCCCTTCTTTCTGCAATACTTCTAGGTAAAAGTTTACCAGTTGTGGCCTCTTATTGGCCCGCATCACGCCAGGATTTAAATACGAGGAAGTATCAGTGCTACTTTTCGGTATCGGTATCTCGTGAACCAAGGTGTCCCCAAAGCCAGCGCGGTCCAGCACCAGGGAAACGCTGCTTTCTATCCTGGTATAAAAAAGGGGAAGACCACTAAAAAGGTATCAACACCAATAAAAAAATCTAGAGAAACACAAGTGGGTTGCCAAACAAAGTCCAGGCCTGCACAACTCCAGTCCTCGAGGGCTGCAAACAGGCCTCAGTCATACTGAGCCACTAATTGAGCCAGCTGTACTGAAGTAGGGATATCCTGAAACCCTGGCCTGTTTGCGGCCCTCGAGGACTGGAGTTGTGCAGGCTTGAAGTAAACCATTCACTGCTTCTCCAAGTCAGGGTAAGAGTTACTCTCTCTCTCTCAAAAGCAGGTACAGTAGTTTCATTACAACAATACTGAGCACTAAGGTGTTTGAGGGGTCTTCTTTGCTACTAGAGCTGTAAATCCCAGCAGACATTGCAGTATTAACCTTCTTTATTTATTTTGTTTTTACATTTTGCCGTAGTGAGATCGCAATTAAAAGTGATATAACAAACATAGAAATTTGTACCATCAACACAATGTTCTGGCTTACAGTATACAGCCTTTATTTGTTCAAACATTAAGGGTCTGTATCTTTCAATATAATCTTTCATTTTAACTTTCTGGTCACCCCAGCGCAGAAGTCAAACAGTTATTTCTTCAAATCCTTTTCTCTTCAGGCAGCACACCATCTTAGCGAAGGCTGTGTCCATAGTTGATCCAACGGCGCGAGCGATGTTGCTCGCGCCAAATACAAACAACTGGAAGCTTTTGGCATGTCCATAGATCGCGTGCACGTGAGCGCCGAAGCAGCCGATGCGTGACGAAACAAACGTGTTTGAATTTGCAGCCAGACGGCTGGGTCACGTGCGTGGTTCAGCCAATGAGGGCGAACCGCTCACGTGACATCACAGGCACGCCCCCGTCCGGCCTTTGGCACACCCGCCATCACGCAACCCTGCAGGACACGGATCTCCTCAATTACAGGCACGCGTGATGTCATGCACTCGGTCACCTACTATGGACCTGGCCTAAGACTGAAGAAATCAGTGTACAACAAAATACATGTATGGGGATTATAATGGCTTAAGACTGCACCATTTATCTACAAACAATGTATGTAGAAGTATTCATTTGCTATAATTTTTGTCACCTTAATTTCCCTTCTGTCAGTGTCAATGTAGGCATATAATTTTGCAGGAATAATGAGTCCTCGTCCCAAAGAATTTACAATATAATCCGGGTGCATAATGTGTGATAAAGTAACTTGCTCAATGTCATAAGAGTTAGAACTGACAAACACGACGCCAAAGCTAGTGTTGTCACCACTCCAGTTTTATATGACACTGAACATAATTAATGCTTCCAGTACTTGGGGAGATATTTTAGCGTAAAATAAGCACTAGCCTCACCTGGAACGTGGTCCTTCCGCTGGGACTTGTCACTTGTGTGACTGAACGCTGATCAACCAAATCCAAGGCCTGCAAGGCTGTGGGCCCAAATATAAACTTCAGCCTGAAGACAATAAAAGTTTACATAAGCAAAGACAAAATGGTAAGCAAGGTTTGAAATATAGTGTACTTTCCTACAGATTAAACTTCCAGGGCAGTCCCTTACTATCTCTTGGTGGCTCAGATACATTTTGCAGAAAAGTGGTAGTTATAACCTGACATTGTGAGCTCCTCGGAGCAGGGACTCCTCTTCGTAAATGTTACTTTTATGTCTAAAGCACTTATTCCCATGATCTGTTATTTGTATTATTTGTTATTTATGATTGTCACGTGTATTACTAATGTGAAGCGCTATGTACACTAATGGCGCTATATAAATAAAGACATACATACATACAAACATACATACATACATGAACATCACTTCAGTGTCTCTGACTTTCAAAGCACAATTACAGGTCTGGTACTAAGCATAGCTAAGGTATGAGGTACGTTCGATCATCAGGTACATTTTTACATGAGCCCAAATTACTTCTATTCCATTCTACATTGAAGTAACATGTAGGTGATCCAGTTTTTCTAATGTGGTTCCTTTTTATTATTTTTTAAATATAGCATAACCTGCTTGTGGGCCTTGAGCACTGCAGTAAAGCCTATGTTCCACTACACCAGGCCTGCACAACTCCAGTCCTCGAGGGCCGCAAACAGACCAGATTTTCAGGATATCCCTACTTCAGCACAACTGGCTCAATTAGTGGCTCAGTATGACTCATTGTGAGGATCTATCTCAATGCCAAGGGAGAAGGATGAGGTGAGCATTCATAAGTGCCCAATAAAGTTGTGATCTGTCAAAAACAACACTGGCTATAATAGTGATTCCCAAACTGGGTATCGTGACACAATGGTGCATTGATACATTGACATATTCCCACACAGAATGTGGAGACTTGAATAAGCGTGGTGAGGCTGCATGAGACGTGGGTGGACTCTTAAGTATTTTGTCTTAATTGCTGTTGTATATTCAAAAGTTTAAATACATGTATTTATTTTTTACAGGAATTGTACTGAGGTAAAAATAAACTAAATTGAATATATTTTTCAACTTAAGAGGTGCTCACCTGATCTTTACTAGGCTTAAACAAAAATAAACCAATAAATACATAAATAATTAAGAGAAAGTATGAAATGCACGCCTCTCAGCTGTTATGCTCTTGCAGGCTCTTAAAACCAACCAGCTGTATACAGTAGCTGCAAGTCAATAATATGTCTGTCTTGTAACTCAACAAACAAGCTTTGTGTAGGAGACTAAAGCAAAATACTTACCCCAGGAGAAGTTCATCGGAAACTGCAAATATAAAACAAAAAACACATCAGTCACAAAAAATAATCAGTTTCTTAATAATGTACGCTCTTTTACAGCTTTCTTTGAGCTATATTTAACATTTTAACATTACCCTCACAGTAACTTTGTTACACCATTAATATGTTCTTTTAATTGATTGCCCCAGGTTTAATCGTGTTTTTAAGGCATGGCCGGAATCATGGTTACCATATTACTGTAGTGTCTTTTGGCTAGTGAAGAAGCAAGGAGGCGTTGTGCCACTATTTGTATTCTATGAATACTATTAAAATGGTTTTAGGATGCTTTGAACAGTGCGAATGCGACTACTTCTCCTTGCTTCCTTAATTGTGATGGTCTGAGGGGATCCCGCCACGGAGATGCAACGCACCACTGAAAACTCAAAAGAATATTATTGGATTAACAGGAGTGCAGGGCAAGCACACATTTTCATATATATGTCGTACGGCTAGCCACGGTAAGGCCGCGATTATTGTGGCGTGCGTGACGTTGAGCGCGAAACATGCACTAGGCTAGGAAACATGCACTAGGCGATCGGCAGGCATGGTAGAGGCATGGCCGTGACGTCATGTGAGCGGTTCACCTTCATTGGCTGAACCGCTCACGTGACACGGCCGTCGCGCGTCATAAACAATTTAATTTGTCTCCTCTGCAGTCTGTCGCTCCCTAGCGCGCACTATGTGCGCCTTCATTGATCTCCATGAGTTTATTCCGGCGGCGCGCAACATCACTATAATCGTGGCCTAATGCATTATCCTAAAGTTTAATACAGTCGATGCTGAATGAAGAGTTTAAAAGCACTATACCTTGTAAAAGGAGCCTTAAATTCACCTCAACCTATTGTATACTGAAGTCTTATATTCCCCAAAACCTCACGTGCACCCTTAAAGGGCCATTTCTTAAAGGAAGGTCATCGATGCTCCTAACCTCGAGAGCACCAACACATTGCACCTTTCCCAGCACAATTTGTTACCGGACACTGATGTCCTTGTATGGGCATCATGCAGCAAGAAGTAAAGATGAGCTTCCCAGTGAAACAATGAAGGCCGAGTTTCCCATCATAGGGAGCACACACACACTGGGAGCAATGGAAAGAGAGGACACCAAGGCCTCGATCCACAAAACGGTGCTACCCTTTAGTACGCTTTTACTCCAATCCATATGAATGGCAGCTGAGGCGTGCTAAAACTTAGCATCCTTTTGTGGATCTGGGTCCAAGTGGTCTAAGGCAGAAGAAAAAAAATGATAAAGACAATTGGTGCACTGCATCAATAACCCCGTCAATATATTCCACTAAATAAAAACATTGTTATTCCTTCAAATGGGATTTCTTTTTTGGGCGGGTGGGGGAGGATCGAGCGGTAGGACAACTGTATTTGAGGCGTCCAGTGTTAAAATCCATCAATGTATTACTCTCGATTTTCCACCTTGCGTTTACATCTCCCATTCCAAAGTTGGTTAACAGTAATCTAGTTTGAGCCAAGACCGGCAACATAATACACTGTCCAAGGACACACAATACAGTACTGGATTTGTCATGCTTTAATGTGTGTGCTATTCACTGGGGCAAAGGGGCACCCCAAACAAGAGTTTTCCAGCACTTATTTTTCTCTAAATAATTAATTTCAAGATACACGTATTTAAAAATCCACTTAGTAGCACCAAATCTGTGAATAAGATATCCCAAGTGTATTCCGTAAAACGTGCTAATAACATATTTTATAAATGTGCACATTTTGAAAAGTGACATTGCAAGCAAGTGCTGTTTAAAAGTTGTGTATACTAAAGAGCTGTTCCTTTGTACCAAGGCTGAGAATGAGAGAAGTGTACTGTATGTATGAATAATGGACAGTCCCTTTTAATGAAATATAATAAACTTGGACCTTTTAAATAATCAAAGATTAAGCAAAGTATAATAAAAAACACGGAAAACTGTACAGTATTTGTATTTTAACTGTATATACTTAAAACAGAAATAGCTTAAATGTCACATTCCTTCCTATTCTATTATGTAAAAGTGAATAAAACACAAGCGTTAAAAAGTAAAGCATCTGCTTTAAGATCTACAGTATACACATAGAAAGTAAGTAATCCCATTAAACGTTTCATTCTACTTTCCTGTGTGCACATCAAGAGGGATTCAAAGAGCGCTCACTGAATCCCAGAATAAATCAGAGAAATCAGTGAAGGGTCTTGGTTGTAAGGCCTCGGCCAAGCTTCCCGCTGGCGCGCTGAGGCTCAGGGAAAGCGGGTGCTTTTCCTGGCCTTGCGGGTGCTTTCCCTGCGCGCCGTCACGGGGCGAGCCGGGGGCGGCCCAGTGACGTCACGGAGCTGGTTCGCCCTCATTGGGCGAACCGCTCACGTGACCGGCCCTGCGCTCCGGCAAGCGGGCAAATTTTAAATTTCCCTAAGACCTACGCTTCCGCGCGCTTGCGGAAGCGTAGGCGAGCCCCTACTAAAGCCGCTCTAATTGCGGCTGTAGGGGCTCAGTGCTAAGCGGAAGCGCGCCTCAGCACGCCTCCGCCAGCAAGCAACAACCATGGCCGAGGCCTAAGGCAGTGCAGCTGCCGTAGGGAAAAAATGTAGAACTGGACAGCCGTCGGGTAAAGTACAAAGAAGTGTAATTGGCACACAGAATACAGCAATGGGAATTCTGTATTCTATGTGCAATAAAACTTTTTTGTGCCTTACCCGACGGTAGTCCAGTTCTACATTTTTTCCCTACGGCAGCTACACCGTCTTACAAAAAGCCTCTTTACCGATTTCTCCACGGCAGGAGCACGCCGACAGCCCTCGGTGATCTGTGGAACGGAGTGAGTAACTCATTCAGTCTTTTACATTCATTTCACCACGGACTGCAACCACATTGGGATGAAATGTTTCATACAACTGCAGACTCATAACATATGCTTCATACAGTACGTTTAGGCTAGTGAGCCTGCTTCTAGTGTGGTTTCTAATGCACCTATCAGGCTGCATAGTGGCTTCATGATATCAGTTATAATTACTGACTCCGTGGGACAATTCACCCGGGTTTACAGACACTGTTTGGGACATCCATGTATATTTTCTTTTATACTTAAAGGTCTTCTCAGAGATTAACTTTTATTTTTCTACTTTATAGACCATCATCTTAGTAGCATTGCTGGGGGTTCACTCCCATTACCTGTGCTGTATAAATCAGATAAATGCTATAATCCAATTTAGCACATATACTGTATATGTTAATGCTACATGATGTTTGCAAACTATATTGTAATGAATTACTTGCCACATTTGTGCATATATCAGATTTTGAGAGTAAGGTGCAAAATTTCACAAGGAAAGGTTTCTTTTGTGCATCTTGCACGAATTTGGTTCCTGTACTAAATGTAGCACTTCAAGATCGAGAAAAGATTCCGGTTGCCAAACTAGATACATAAGAATATAACATATTTGTTCTGGTTCAGGATTGTTAAATCTTGTTCCATACAGTATGTTGAAGAATTTAAGAAAAATAATAACAGAATGGTGTCTGACCTCTTATGGGGACAAAACATGTTCAGTGCACACTACATACTGGACACAAAATAGCTTCGACTGCAAAGATATCTTACGCTGCTAATCAAAAATGTGTTTAATGCATTTGAATGGTTACGTCAGTGGTTTGACCCCGAGTTCCGCGGGCACCATTGGGAAAGAGCTATCACAACTCTCCCAGCTGTCCCAGGCCCGGGCGGCATCTCACGCAGCAGTGACCCGGCAGGTACCAAGCTCAGCAGCAGCAACCGCCCGGTCACTGCGATCCTTCCTCTCCCTGCTCCTGTCAGCACCGGAAGTCGCGTTCAAATTCTGTCCGACGGGAGGAGGGAGCTGTTGACCGGCACAGCACCGCAGGCCGCAAGAAAATATAGGTATGCGCGCACTATCTCTGCGGTTTTGACTGCAGGGATTTTTCCAGCAGCTCCCTACCATAGAGCAGTGCTGCTATCAATAGCACACCCCCAAGAAGCACACGCTAGGCAGTGCAGGGAGGGGGAACCTCTCACAGACCAATGGACCTCTGCACTAGTCCATTGCATTAATAACCAGGATGTATTTAATTGGTGGGTGTCTCTAAAAATAAAAATAAAACCAACATATTTAAATCCTTCCTGGAAGTTGCCTTTGATGTTTGTGAGAGAGAGGGAGAGTGTAAAGGGGGAGGGGGGAGTGTGTAAGGGGGGGGAGAGTGTAAGGGGAGAAGAGAAAGGGGAGAGAATGTAAGGGGGGGAGAATATAAGGGGGGAGAAGAGAGGGAGGGAGAGAGCGTAACTGGGGAGGGAGAGAGCGTAATGGGGGAGTGTGAGAGGGTGAAGAAAGGGGAGAGAAAAAAAGAGCTGGGGGGGTGGGAGAGGGTGGAGACGAGATATGGGGGGGGGAGGAGAAGAGGGTTGGGATTCCTCAGAATTTCACAATCTATTTCTAGGGTTCTTTAACCAAAAAAAGGTTGAAAACCACTGGGTTACGTAAACATACAGTACTAACACATTTTACAGCATGTTTCCAGTGCAGCTCACAGTAAACATTAGAATGGATGAAACTATTTAATAGGAGACTTATTTGCATAACAGAATGTCTAGAAGAAAAGTAAACCAGACATTTCTGCGCTTTTCCCGTCATTACAAAGCAATAATTAGAAGCGTGCTCTTACAACCCCGGTACCATTAAAAGTGCATGAAAACAACTACATGGCAGATAGAACGGATGTTAATGCATTTTATTTTGGATTGTTTTCCATCCATCTCGCCCACACAGTTTAATCTGCGGACTGAGACAGGAGCAGTAAGAACAAGTCAGTCTATCTGCTATTAATCTGAAGGAGTTGGCATAATTTCCCATTTTATCACTTCACCCTGCCATCTATAAAAACAGTTGTAGCACTGCAAAATGGCCATCTTTTTAGGTGTTCTTAGCCCTCCAGGAATTTATTCATTGGCAGCTACTGTAAATGGGTTTACTACCTAGCAAACGTGAAAATATGAATAAGGGCTTAATCAATATTGCTTTTTGAAAGGATAAAATCAATACCAGATTTAATCAGCATCACGGCGAAAAAAACAATTATATCTACTGTATATAGTTTTTATTTTAAATCTAGGTGTTCTATGAAAGAATGATCTAAAATGAAAAGTACTTTTCACGCAGATATGATGTATATGCAACCCCGCCTTATTTCCCTATACAAACGTTTGGCTACTAGGGTGGGGGGCCTGAGTTTACCTCCTTCATGTGTAAAAAAAGGGTGTATGTGCGCCGAGCTCGCGCATTTTATGTGAAACTTCTTTGGCTCTTGTCACCGTTTTGTCACAGAAATTGTATTTGTGATGTTGATGTTTTCAATGAAAAAACAAAACACAATTTCAGTGACAAAACGCAAAGAAGTTTGACTTAGAACGTGTGTGCTCGGAACAAACCCTGTTTTAGCTATTTGCACTTCTATATTTATACAGTGAATTCCTTGTGTGTGTGTGGGGGTGTGTGAGCGCGCGTGTCTCTGTGTGTATGTGTCTGTGTGTCCTCCCTATGGTGCTGCTGTGGAGTCCTCTGCGCATGCTCGCCGTGTGCACCGAGCGCCTGAGGCCTCTGTGCATGCACGCCGAGCACCCTCTGCCCATGCGCGGGAGGTCTCTGCGGCATCCAGCGCTGCCTTCCTCCTCTCCGGTGACTGGTGCTGTGGCAAGCTGGCAACACTGACGTCACTTCCGGCACAATGAAGTCCATTTACTGCCAGGGAAATTTTCTCGTGTGGTAGGTGTGCATGTCATGATAAAGGGGGTTTGGCCCGGGATTAAAGGGGTTACACCCCATTTGGCCACCCCCTACTCTCACTTGGGAAGCAAGGGGTTAACTGGACTGTGGTCCAGTAATGTGTTTTTTTCCTTGCTTCAGTATCCAAATGTTTATTCCCCTGTATAACTGTATTGTGTTATCCTGGTGTTTGCACTCACACATACACTAGGGTCGATGCGGGAGGGAAGGAGTTAATGTTAATTTAGTGATTATAGCCCTTTGTTCCCTTTTCCCACCTTTTCAGGCTCCATTTTGCAGCCTTCCATAGGCCGCCATTGCAGCTCCATGCGTCCTAATGGGAGAAGTAGCGGTTTTGGACCTGTTTTCCAGCGACGACCAGCAGGTGGCGTCCGAGATGAGCCGCGGTTTCCCATTGTAAGTCAATGGGCTCATTGACTTCAATGGAGATTCCTCAACGCCGGCCTCGAGGAACAGGTTGGCAGCCATCCAAACCGCAGACCGCAAAAGCGGATACAATGTCTTTGAAAAGAGTTTAATCACTTCGGTCAAGTTCAAAGACAATTGGCGTGGGAATCTTAGGTTCTAGGGCCCCTGGAAATAAAGTTATTTTTGCCCCTAGCTCCAAGGAACCCCCACACACGATCCACACCGGGTCCAGGAATGAGAGACCCCCGTAAGGGGTTGAGCGGAGAAGGAGGGTCGCGCCATTAACTTCAATGGCGGAGCGGCGGTCCCATTGAATCTAATGGCGGCGTGCGCCATGCATTGTCAATGGCGGCGCCGGCCATTGACTCCAATGGGGAAAAGCCGCGTGGCGTAAAAACGACTAAGTGTAAAATGCTGAAAAATGTAAGTCCATATCTCCGGTTCTAGAATGACCAGGGGGATGGGATTTGGGTGTCATGTAGCCAAGGTTCCGGCTTTAATGCCTGACCCTTCCCAGCCCCCTCCGACCAACCAGACGGAGTGTGGACGAATGTAAAGATTTGTGGTTTTTCCCATAGACTTCAATGGCGGCGGTTTCATCATTGAAAGCCTATGGCGGGGAACCCCATTGACTGCAAAGGCGGAGTTGCTCCATTGAAGCCCATGGCGGCGGAGCCCGTTGTTTTCAATGGGGAACGAGTGAAAACAGAGATTCATTTTTTAAAGGGAAAAATCCTGTATTTTAAAAATGTGTTAAAGTGCATTTCTGTATCTCCGGTTCTGGAGGTCGCAGAGAGTTGAAATTTGGCCAATATGTAGGGTCACTGTAGGCTTTAAAAACTGGCTGATTTCGACCCACTGGACCCATCAGAACGGAACTTATTAATATGTGAAAATATTAAAGTGTATATGGGATTTTGGATCTGCTCTGAAAATGCAGACTCCATCTGCTATGCTAAATAGGGCAGGAAGGACATCCTGAAGAATTAGCATAGCCCTGTGATCAAAAGTGATCAAAAGTTAACTACCCTGATTGTTTATACTAGGGCCGGAACAAAGGAAGTTGAGTGTTTTGGGAGTGTCATCCTTTACACTTACAATCTACTTCAAAGAGATTTTTCCTAGCCAGCTCGGCGCCTAGGGTTGAGAGTAAAGAGCTGAAATGGTATTTAAACCAGGATCAGCCCTTACTCAATTGTCTTTCGTGTCTTCATGATTTTTGAAGAAGGCTGTATGAACTGCCAGTCCAGAATTATGACTGTTTCATCATTCCATCTGAAGTAAGTGCTATATTTTGTTGTTATTTGTACTATCTTGTTGTGTTCACCTTTTTCAAGGAATAAATTATATTTTATCATATCTAAGCCTCGTTCAGTTCAACCCAGTTATATTTTTGGGTGTGTATTATTAATAGCCTGTCACAGAGTTACCGTCACAGTGCACAAAGTAGTTTCAGTTCAATAATCTACTCAGCTGGCAAGAGACCATGCAGAGAGACGTATATTTTGGATAATGAGAAATGAGAAGCACAGTGATCACATACCGGAGCCCTCAGAATTGGACGACTGCACACAATACTTATGACAATCGTAGCGAGAGGATAAAAGTCTACTATGCTGCTCAATTTGTCCCTTAGTGTCTCTTGCTCAGTCCCGGTGCCCCAGATGCTAACTAATGGGCTACTGTTGGTGCCAGAACAGCGTTTGAACTCATGTGAAATGGGGGCATGTTAATAGGTGCAGGCCTGGTACTTCGCAAAGAATGGTGGTAGATGTGTATGATGAAAAGGATACTTAAGTGCTGTAGTGCCGATCCATCGGACGTGTTTCCACTTGATCTACTCACAGCATCAGGACCCCCAGTTTACATGGGTCCCCTTTACTTGACAAAGTACTCTCCTCTCGCTCATACCCGTTGGTTCTGGTATGTGCTGCTATGCCAATCTGGGAAGGCTCTGTGACTGCACAGTATCTCTCACCAGGCTCCTCAGGATAGTTCCTCTCTCTCTCTCTCTGCAGGTTTCCTCCCACTCACTTGCTCCTCTCTTGTTATATCTTTCTCTTAGCCCCTCCATCCATGATGTCATCCTTCTTGGTTATCCCATCATCTTAGTCCTTTCCTTGGCTCATAGTCATTGGTCGGTGGGCATATCCATCATTATACTTAGTATTTAAGTATGGAATTCACTTTAAAGTAGCAATCCCACCTGCTCATTTATTTTCTTAGAGAGTTCAAATCTGAGGGGGTCCTCTGGAGCTGGAAAGACTATTGTTAGATCCTGGGACCCACGTGGTACAAATTCTATAAAAACAATAGATATCCAAAATTGTGGAGTTCACGGAGAGCGAGTCTCTTAATAAATATGGTGACAACTCCTGTCTTTTACCACAAACATCAAATTTCATTCGGGTTTCAGGCAATTTGCATAGCACATCCCACAGTTTAATAAGGAGACCCCATAAACCCATCTAGTTGATCTGAATAGCTGGAATATAAATAGACTTTGAAAAGGAATGGGCCTTTTTGGGTAATAAATAATAAATCCTTAAGCATCATGTCTAGTATTACTTCCAATTAATCTTACTGCAGCCTCGGAATTGCTGAAGCATTCTTTCCCGAGTCCACTGAATATTAAAATTATAGGGTAGAAATGAAATCTTGACTTGTTTGTTGATGTCATAAGGGAATCACAAACGTACGGGTCCTTTGATGTTTTTAAGATTTCTCGGAATAAGCAGGAACAAAGCAATGACATACTGTATATACCATATTTATTCCCTGTAGCACTCAAGGGGTTAACTTTTGCCTGCAAAAGGTGTACAGGATGATTCAAGGAAGAAAAACCTCAGCTGAAGAACGTGTACCTTGGGACAGAGGTCAGTTTCAAAAATGTATTAATTTAAAAACATATGCAAACAAAAAGTTCTGACAGATCCTCTAACACGTTTCACGCACGGGGTGCTTTATCAAAGCACCGGATCAATGGGCTGGTAACAGTCCTGCTACTCTCTTGCAAAACGTGTACATACTGCACTACATATTGATAACAAGCGCCATTATACACAAACCAGTGCCCACTCAAAAAAAAAACTATTACAAGGTTTCTTGAACCTAGGCCAGCTTTCTTGAAGTCTGCTTTCATGTGGTACCTGCTCTGCTGCATCACGGACCAAATCTATATACAATAAAATATTTTGGCATTACAGGAGTTCTCTGTTGGTACAGTATATGTTGATGATTCTGTGTTAAGTGTGAACAGTGGGGATCCCCAGTGGTCATTAATGGAAAGCTCCAGTATTGTTTCTGGATCTCAGTTCTGCATGACAAAGTGTGGAAATAGACAGAGAGAGAGACAGACAGACACAGACAGACACAGACAGACACAGACACAGACACAGACAGACACAGACAGACACAGACAGACACAGACAGACACACAGAGACAGACAGAGACAGACAGAGACAGACAGAGACAGACAGAGACAGACAGACAGAGACAGACAGACAGAGACAGACAGACAGACAAACAGACAGAGACAGACAGAGACAGACAGACAGAGACAGACAGACACAGACAGACACAGACAGACAGACAGCTCTTGGAAGTTTTTACAACAATTTTTTGTCCAATGTAAAAAAAAGCTACCAGCTAATTCTGAAGTACTCGTTTACTCTGCACTATTGCAACTGGACTAACACAGCTATTTCTATTTAATTCACTATATTTCAGCATTTTTAATTTTTGTGTGGAAAAGGGATTTTTTTTATCTTAACAAAAGTAAATGCACAGTTAAGCCAGTTTTTTTTAGCTGAATTCAGCGATTCTTGTTTATTAATCCTACATGAAATATAGTTTCAGTTAAAAGAAATATGATCGAGACTATGTTTAGTCCTCCAAATTACAAGAGCTGCCTCTTCACTGCTTGAAATATATTTATATATTTGCCCAAAATCCTTCTTTTTTCACCTTCTAATTAGCACCTTGCTGTGAACTCTCGAGAAAGTTCACATCTCTGGCAAATGCAAAGTTTAATAGGATAAATGTTTCCAACAGAATAGTACAGTCTTAGATAAACATCTTCTATTGATTACCACTTCTACATGGTGTACGGTGATCAATTTAGCACATAGGAGGAAGTTATAATACAATAGGTTAAAAAATCTGAGTTGCCACAGTAGATGATTGACGAGTATGTTCTTGCTCGCCTAATTAAAACTTTTACGGCTACACTACAGTAGTGTGGTTCAATGAGCACATAACTCTATTATTTGGTTACCATTAGTTAATATCCTAAGTGTATCCTCATAAACCATGAGGCGATAAAGGTATTCAGGAGTTCAGCAACAATTAACCAATTAATCAAGGGGACTCATGTGGTGATAAAGGCAATTACAAATTAGGTTACCCTTGTAAGATCACTGCAAGGAGCCCAGCAGATCTCCAAGAGGAGGTTGTAATCAGGAGTGGATTGTGTCACCTCCGTTTACAAATGTTACCTAGGGTTGATCAATTTTTTTTATTACCATTTTGCAGTTGCAATTCTGCAAAAATAGCTAAGTACTTCAATAGCAATGTGATAAAAAAAAACAAAAAAAAAACCACCTTTTAATTACAACATCACTGCCGCTCCAAGAAAATAATATGCATTATCAATTTCTCATATTTATGAGGTTATCACATTTGTTTTTGTTTTTATAATTTGTGCATATGACAATCTGCAATAAAGTGTGTGGGAACAATATAAAACAAGAAATATTGTAAAGCATATTCGGCATTCTGTTTTTATGTCTTTTTAGAATTAATGTAAGGTACATATGATAAGGTAGCTCAATCATTATGACAACAAAACATTCTTACCATCATATAAGCCAGGATTGGCCAACTCTAGTCCTCAAGGGCCAACTGCAGGTCAGGTTTTCAGGATATCCCTGCTTCAGCACAGGTGGCTCAGTCTTTGATTGAGACACCTGTGCTGAACCAGGAATATCCCAAAAACCTGACCTGTTGGTGGCCCTTGAGGACTAGATTTGGCCACCCCTGATATAATTATCCAGAAAAACAGGGGAGCGGAGGACTGGACCCAATGAGACGGGGTTGGGGGGGGGAGAACTACATTGTACATAATGTTCTATGCGATATCCACGCAGTGTAGTGCCCTCCAATTGTTATACTCACAAAGGAGTGATGAAATCAAGCATATCACAACTCTGTGGCAATGTGATAGATGTGGTGTCAGGTAGTCCCAGTGATCCCAGGGAAGAAGAGGAGTAGAAATAGTGTAGACTGTAATGATAATAAAAGTACACTTTATATTCACAAAAGAACCCTCCAAAATTGATCCTTACAGGAAATAAAATCTTTTAGGCATAGGCTGGGTGAGTTGCGATCTCCCCGCTCCTCTCAGGTCCGGCACATCCCACAGCGTCACTTCCGGTTACGGTCGCCCGGAAAAGAAGGAGAGGCTTCTCCCAGTCCTTTCTACCGGTCTTCTGAGGGCTCGTTCAGGGTGCCAGCTGAGGACTCGGAGGGAGGGCGTGAGGGAGGCAGTGCGGGAGTTTGCTGGGCGACATGTGATTATCCCCCAGCAGCAGACTTTTCAGCGTTGGGGAGGGGGCGGGGTTACACACGGCAGGGTAAGTATCCAAGTTGCAGTCATGAAATCATTCTGAAGAATGATTTCATTGGCTGCCTTGGTCCCTGTGACGCTGCTTCAGCTCCAAAAAACGAAATTTTCGTTTACTGAAGCTGTAGTCAGCGGCAACTCCTGGCTTCGGAGGCAGGGCAGTTGCTACCTTGACAACAAGTATTCAAATTGAATACTTTGTTTCTCACTGCAGCAAGCACGTCAGCACGCCCTCCCTCCGAAGCCAGCACCCTGAACGAGGCCTGAATCAGCGGTAGGCTATGCGACTCAACGAGTGTAACAATTGGAGGGTACTACGCTACGTGGATATCACATATTGTACTTTTTTTTTCCCTCTCCTCGGGTACAGTCCCCCGCTCCCTTATTTCTCTGGAGAATTCATTTGGAAGAGACAACAGGAACTAGTCTCTATTTAAGGGTCAGAGTGGAGGAGAATACCATTTATTTTCATATTGTGCACATTATTGTATATTATATATTTGCATTTGCACTTTTTTGGGGGGTGCTATTCAGCTCATTATTCACTCCTGTTTAACAAACTGATTGTATTTGCACTGGTATTGGTAGCGTAGACCAGGGGTACGCAAACTATTTGAACTGCACCCACCTACCTCTTTTGCCGGCGTCAAATGACCCTGCGGCGTCATTAATGCCTTGTTGCCATGGCGACGCTTCACACCAAACCTCTGAATCCAGGTAAGTGAAGTTGCAGTGGCCTCACGCCATCCCCCGGCAACCGCCCGTTCCCCCCTAGAAAAATCTCGTGCCCCCCCCGTTTGCGCACCCCTGGCGTAGACCACCACCTTGGTTTTTCTAGTTTCACCCCAGATATAAGCCAATGACCATGACATGTTTGAGGCGTTCAATCTGTGTGACTGCGGTCTTTCTAAAAAGTATCAGAAATCGATGGGTATTTTTAATGATGTTTAAAGTTATTTTGTAAGCGTACGAGGGGTTCGGTTTTCTCTAGCTGCTCTCTTTGTGTGATATTCGTGTGCGTTCAGCAAGAGTTTGCACAGGCCAAACACCCCCTTTCCCCATTCCTATATTTTTATTGGCTCTGCTACAAGGATAGGGTGTGATAAGGGTAGCAGAAAACACTTGAATGACATACTTCCCTGTTTAGGGTCTATAACATCAATCCTTTCCAAAAAACAAACACAGCCAAATCAATTAGTATGATTAGATTTATTTAATAAACCCAGTTTGATACTTCAGTTCTATGCAAAAATATTTTAGTCAGCTACAAGGGATTGCATCTGTAAAGCAGCAATTTGTGCGTGTTGTGTTTTTTTCTCTTACATTTTACTTTACGTTGGGGGGGGGGAGCTGCTTCTGAAACATTACTCCCCTAATAAGTAGAGGTGGGTGAACTGTTGGCCAAAGTTCAAATCCACTGCGAAAAATATAGTTTATTCATAAGTTTGACTTAAATTCGTCTGCATAAAAAAAAAAAAAGTTGCCTTTTTTTATTCAAGCATGCAATAATTCGATCATGGAAAATTTAAGCAAATTTTAAAAAAAATAAAAAAAAATTGTAATGGGAAAAAAAACCCAGTGAAATCAAATTAAGCAAAACACCATGCTTTCACCCAGTTTTTGAATAACAAAAATGTTTACACAAACTTTTGCAGCTTTGAGAAGAAATACAAAAGTTTGTCCGAAAGTTCGCGGGCCGAACTTTGTAACATTCGCCCATCACTAATGATAAGGACATCTATAGACCCCAGCCAGTTACCGTTGATCGTTCTCCCCATTATCCAGGCATGCTGAGGAGAACAAAAAAGTACTGGTCACTTCACCACTACTATTATAATATGATGTGCTACTTTTTCTGTACTTATTGGCTCAAGCCATAGTATTCTATATTAAACATGCCTCATGGAATGAACTGGGCTGAATATAATCATAACCAGGACTTTCAAGGCACTGTGAGACTTCAGTGCTGTTTAAAGGGAAGAAGGACTGTTGCATTTAGTTAATAGAAAATAAATAATGAATAACTCATATGAATGTGGTTAGCACATGGAAAGAAACCCCCTATAAAAGTCATTTTTAACCTACATTTGTAAGACTGATTATACCTATCATTATTTTTTATTAAAGTCAACAGAGAACAAAAGAAGCATTGATGTAACACAGAAGAACTCAGCTGTGGAATGGATATACGGTACATGAAAACCTATTCATCTCTTTTCTCTTGTTTGTGCGAATGTATTTGAAATACTCCAGTCCTCTGCCTGGCTGTTTACTGAATGGAGACACATTAAGGTGAACTCATAACACTAGAAGTTAAATATGCCTTTGGAAAATATTACGTTTTTGCCCTGTCTTCCGCCAACCTATTGGAGATCGTAATCCATTTACATCTCATTATTTATTACAAAAGATATATAGATTATCTGTTGTCTATTTGGGATGATACATTTAATAATTTACATTTGTTTTTGGATTACAATAGTAATTGCAAAGCAACGTTTTCTATGACACCATGCATTTTGTATTGATTTGTTTGTTCATTTAGATGGTTTTGTTCAATCTTCTGTTTTTAAGAAAAATGCGTCAGGAAACACCCTTTATGGGTTAACATTTGCCACTCCAAGTTCTCTCCGTTAGACAATACATCAGATTGTGAAGAAACTGCTCTAGTACGCATTTATATATAGCTCAACCCCGTTATAGCGCGATCCGCAGATGCCGGCAAGTCCTCGCGCTGCGAAATTTACGTGATCCCGGTTATAACGCGGTCTCATTCCGTGGACCCCAAGGACCGCATTATAACGGGGTTCAGCTGTACAGAACAAGCTAGAGCATTGACTGCTTGCTTTATTGAGCGTGGTTCTCCTACTTGGATGTTAGAGAGAGCTGATCGAAGGTCGTTAAACACACATAGGAGATCATTACATTCTTCAAATTCTACATTTTATCATTATAATCTTTGCCATGCTTCATTACTTCTTATAACACAGATGCTGATGCTGTTAGAACTATTTGAAAGATCCCTTGATGGTAGTATAAAGCAAACTATATTTAGAACCTATTGTTGGTGCTTTTTGGTGTATGGGACATCTATTTCTTCAGCTGAAATAATGAAAAATCAAAAAGAAAGCCTACTGAAATTTGTGGTACGTTTAAGGGTTTTACTTCAATTTGAAATTCTGGCCCAAAATGGCCTTCATCGGCTGTTTCAGTTGATATAGAATAAGCCCCTAAATTAGGAAGACAGATGCAAATGTCATTTTACAAATGTTTCTATAGGATCTGTTTGTTCTGTAAAAGCCTGGAAAGTTAAATGTTTGATGATGTAATCTGTAGCACTAGATTTGTTGTTATTTTAAACTGTAAGCATGGCCTACAATATGTAGGTAGGAAGATGAGACAATTAAAAGACGGTGCTAGAACATCTGTCTCTTATACATTGGGGCAACATTAATCACCATGTTTCTAAGCATGTTGTGTTACAACATTGTGATTATTATATTGTTTGTTGGTTACTCTTAGCAGATGAAAGTTTTGTGGGGGGTGTGGGTATGTGGGACACATGATACACATATGGTGGACATGCCCAAACATAACAAAACTGTGGTCCAAGATAAGAGATTCGCTGGAGGAGATGTTGGGGGTAAGGATAGTCCTAGACCCATTTGGCGTTTCTGCTAGCCAAGCCAATTGAATCACTGAGCCATTATCAACGGAAACTCAGCTCTCGCATTCTCACTGCCACCTGATGTTGAATAGCCGTGGCCTGGAAAAAGGTAGAGGCCCCATCCACGAATACGATAAAAAAAAAGGATAAATGAGGTCATGGCAATGGACAGACTGACAGCATGCTTAAGACACACAACTTAGACACATGACAAAATATGGGACCCATGGGTTATATTTAGATAGGAATAGGATACTACCCTAGGTACTGAGATCAGACCAACTGGGAGAGAAGGGTATGGTCAAGACCAGAGTTGAGAGATCTCCGGACCCCATACATAAACACAGGTGGCTGGATGGAACGAGGTTGGCAAGATAACGCCCTCCCTCCCCCCCCTTGATGTCTTCCCCTTGTTTTGTTATTGCGGGATCCAGGGGGGACGGGTGCGCCTCCTCACCTCTCCACCATGACGGATCTCTCCTGGCTGTGACAGTGGCGGGCGGGCCTGTTCTCGGATCCTTCATGTTTGTGTATTTTTGTATCTTATTATTTGACTATTTGGTGTTTTGCTACAATGATCCCCCCCCTACATTCTTTTTTCTGTACCCCAAAATCTGAAAAGTTCAATAAAAAATCTGTGATAAAAAAACCGCTCTCCCTGAATTGTTCAAATAAGGTCAGATTTTCTGAATTTTTCCTAAATTTGTGTTTTTGCACATTTACTCTTTTTTGTTGATTTTACCTTTTCAATTCTTTTTCATCGTTTAGTTTTTCCTCTATTTTTCTCGTTGCATTATTTGACTTTTGCATTCAAATGATCTGTGCTTGTGCACATATGCCTTGTTAACATTCGCTCCATCTTGCATGGCACCTGTATTGAGGTTGAGATAGGCTCTCATTTTGGGGGTCACTGGCTCATCATTTCTACATTTATTTGCAACTAGACTTTATCTTGCACAAATTGCTGTTGTTCTGGGCAATATCATTGGATGCTTCCATGATTCCTGTTTGAGTGTGCATGAATAAGGAGAACTATGAGCACTAGAGTTGCGAGTCTACAAATTAGAAACACTTGAGCGGAATTTGTAACACGGGAAAATAAATCTATGTTTTGGGGGAAAGATAATATTGCAGTAAGACACGGTATGGAGGTGTTGCTACCCTTCTAGAGTGGATTGTAGCTGCTCATGCTGGCCAATCTTACTTGAAAGTGTAGTTCCGCTTAGCAAGGTATCTGAAGGATGAGCGGAACATGAATAAAAAAGGTAGCTCAGCGCTAGGAACAAAATATCTATAAAGTTCGTGAACCGGGTTCAAATTCCAGTGTTCGTTTGCTTTGTGATCTTGGTCAAGTCACTTAGCGGGTTATACAATGAACTGCGATATATAAGGAATAAATATTATAATTCAGGTTTTTTCATGTTTATGTCTTAATTTAGAATAAGTTTCACAAAGTGTGGCTAAAGTGCGGCACTACTGCACTTTAAACAGGCTAACAGAGTTTAGTGACTCTAGCTCATGGTTTGGATTTGCACGTGCACTTAGTCATATAGCACTCAAGCCTTTATTAAAAAACTATTTTAAAATCCTATATCACAGAAAGCATCACAATCTTCAAAGTTACAGTATAGATTACAGCAGCAATTCCAAACTACATTTGGGTTTAAGAAAAAACAACAAAGAAGCAGAAGTCCCTGGACTAAACCACAATAGAAAGAAAGAAAAATAGCGATGATAAACACTTGCACCAAAGTATACAGGTGAGATCAGCACATTTAATAATTCTGCCAACAAAGTGACTTTTTATAAAGGTACAGACAGGAATGTAAGACATGCTGGCAGTTGTAAACTGTATGCAAAAGATTTGTTACCTTGTATAAAAATAGCAACATGGTTATCCTCCCAGCCCCGTCATTTGAACGTGCATTCTGTCACAACAAAGCTACGGGAGACGTTCTATCACCACAGTAACAAATATACAAAAACAGCAGGATGTATTATGCAAGCTTTAAATAAAGAAAAGTACAGTATTGTCAACTCAGGCAGCACACTCTTATTATAAGGAAAATGAATGATTTTATAATGCACTCTAAATGAACCTTCCCATCATGAAAATCACACAACACAATAACAATATTGCACACCTTCCGTGTGTGTGTCTCTAAGCACTATCAATATTCTAAAGATCCTTCTGTGTAGACATACCTCCCAAACATGTACAGTAATTACTGTACAGCTCCTTACAACCAGAGTAAAACATAATCACTGACACACTTCAGCATATGACAATACTTTCTCTGGTGGCTTCTCCTTTGGAAAGCCTGCCAACTGATCCAAGCGCCATCCTGCTCATCAGCCACCTCCAAATTATATGCTTCATGAAGCGAAGAATCACAGGCTACAGCCAGCAAAGCCATGTCTGCTTTCTCTATTCACATTCTTAAAGTAGGAAAAACGTACAGAGACAGTAGGAGGGAGTTCTGGTAAGTGCGTCTGCAGGGGGCCAAGCTTTATGT
The DNA here is from genome assembly GCA_036426205.1 of Ascaphus truei. NCBI lineage: Eukaryota > Metazoa > Chordata > Amphibia > Anura > Ascaphidae > Ascaphus > Ascaphus truei. Next base: position 45,691,937 of record CM071569.1, on the reverse strand, counting down.
ATCATGTGTTCAGAATATCCACAGTGCTATTCATATGCTTCTTTAAGCAAGTGTGTCTTAAGGTGGGTCTTAAAGGTGGATAGAGAGGGTGCAAGTCGGGTACTGAGGGGAAGGGCATTCCAGAGGTGTGGGGCAGTCAGTGAAAAAGGTTTAAGGCGGGAGAGGGCTTTAGATACAAAGGGGGTAGAAAGAAGACATCCTTGAGAAGAACGCAAGAGTCTGGATGGTGCATAACGAGAAATTAGGGCTGAGATGTAAGGAGGGGCAGAAGAGTGTAAAGCTTTAAAAGTGAGGAGAAGAATGGAGTGTGAGATGCGGGATTTGATCGGAAGCCAGGAGAGGGATTTCAGGAGGGGAGATGCTGAGACAGATCTAGGAAAGAGTAGAGTGATTCTGGCAGCAGCGTTTAGGATAGATTGTAGGGAAGACAGGTGAGAGGCAGGAAGGCCGGACAGCAGGAGGTTACAGTAATCAAGACGGGAGAGATTGAGGGCCTTAGTCAGAGTTTTAGCAGTCGAGCAACAGAGGAAAGGGCGTATCTTTGTTATATTGCGGAGGAAAAGGCGACAGGTTTTAGAAATGTTTTGAATGTGAGGGGTGAATGTGAGAGAGGAGTCGAGTGTGACCCCTAGGCAGCGTGCTTGGGCTACTGGGTGAATGATCGTAGTTCTAACAGTAATGTGGAAGGAGGTAGTAGGGCCAGGTTTGGGAGGAAGTATGAGGAGCTCTGTTTTAGCCATGTTGAGTTTAAGGCAGCGGAGGGCCATCCAGGATGATATAGCAGAGAGACATTCAGAAACTTTTGTACAGCAGGTGTAAGGTCGGGTGTTGAATAGTATATTTGTGTGTCGTCAGCATAGAGGTGATAATTAAACCCAAAAGATGTTATTAGGTCACCTAGAGAGAGTGTGTACTTGTTAGATTATTAGAGTTTTACAGGAGAAATCATGTAATACAGCAAATCCATCAAATCCACCCGATGCAAATCCATGCAAATCCATCTGAACCTTACAAAGTTTGTACTACAAACTATGATGCTTATCAATATAGTACAATAGTGCTGATTTGGCTGTAGCAAACAGAATGTCCCATTCATGTCAAAAGGACTTTCTGTGCAGTAGCGCTGAATCGGTACTACAGCACTTTATTGAGTAAGTCCCTATGTGTATTAAACTAAAACTAAGCCAGTGTGGACGGGGTTAACAGAATGAGGAAAAGACACTTCAAAGACCATCTGGAATTCAACAGCCCCTCCCCCCTGCATGTTTACCCTGAGGTCTTGTGTGCTACTGTATGCTGCAGTTTTCATTTCTACCAGAGAATTTCTGGGACAATAATAATAAAATTATAATAATAAATGAAACTTCAAACAATGGATGTTACTGTATTTAATGTATATGAAGAAACCCCCATTGTACACTGCACGTCACATCTTCTCACCCCTGAAAGGAGACAGCACTGACTCAATTTCCATCACGCGCAGTGATGACACCGCATGTACAATGAGAAACCAATGTTGTGGCTTGGCGATAGCCTTCCTGTATGTAACTAATCAAGTTATCCATTCCCCCACAAAAGATAACAGGACAGATTTTTTTGGAAGCTACATTACATGCTAAACAGAACTAAACTGCAAGATTTCCAGAAATTAAAAGAGCAATCAATTGTACAAGGTCTGCTGTCGGCTAATTAGACAGAAAATAGATCCACACCTCTCTTAACCTTTAGTAGTGTCAATCTTAATTAACACAGAGATGCAGCCTTTTGTTTCTATCAGCTGCCTCAAGCATGGGATGGTGCACAGTGTGCAAAGCGTGGCCCCTCCGCGGGACAGTGCATAGCATTCGGTAATGGCCCATCGGGATTAACACAGCGGGGGTCCCTGCATCTGAATGGGACTCGCGCTGTGTCAATCCTGCCAGGTTGCACCTGTCTGTAAGAGACGCGCAGTAACAGCGAGACTGAATCAGTCCCTCTCCCTGCGCGCCTCTAACAGGCGATCGCACGGCTTTTATTCTAATAACACAGTATTGAAGCAGCGGGCCTCCGGAGCTGGACCGCATTCATTTCAACCTCAGGGAATGTGATGTGACGTCATCAAAAAGCGAGGGAGGCATGCTACCTGATGTGGCGTCATCAAAAAGGGGGTGAAGATAGCCAATCGGGTAGCATGCCTACCTCCCTTTTTGATGACGTCACATCACAACAAAAAAGAAAAGGCATCACATGGTATATCTACCAATCAGATTGGTCAGAATACCATGTGATGGCTTCCATTTTGTTTTTGCTGAAGTGACGTAATCTTAAAGGGAGGGAAGCACACGTTACCTGATTGGCTGGCTTCCCTCCCTGCGCAGACAAACACCACGCGGACGACGCTTGATACTACCCATGGCATCAATTTTACGAATTCGTTTTTTCAGTCATCCTAACGTCCATCCTTTATCAGGAAACATTTTATGGAAGCATTCTGGACCATAATTCTTGTGATGTGTCAAGCACTTTAAAACATGCTTTTCTTCTCTAAACACCATGTTGTAACTATGCACTTGTTGAGGTCATCCTGCCGTCACCAATTCAAAAAAATATTTATTAGATCAAAATCATTCTTAATTGTAATAATCTACTGTGACAGACCAATATAATTGGAAATGGAAAATTTCAGACGTAAAATTGCATGATCGGCAGTGTCAGTGGATAAAAGACCCTTAGTGAGAAGGCGCGTCTAGAATTTGTGCTCCTGGAGCCAGAAATTAAGATGTAAGCTCTTTAGTGTGGGGCTTACTGTGCCTGTCTTGCTTACCTGTTTTCTATTAAAAGTATATCATTTGTTACAGTTATTAATATGTAAACATAATAACATAGAGAACAGTAAATAAATACATGTTTGTAGAGGGAGAAAGGGGGTGGCCCGGTATTAAAGGGGTTGCACCCCATATGGCCATCCCCTGACCTCACCAGAGAGACAAGGGGTTAACTGGACTGCGGTCCAGGGATGAGGTTTGCACCTTGTTATACCTTGAAAATGTATGTTCCCCTGTTCCCATGTTTTCATTATAAGCATGTATTTTAATGTTTTAAAGTGCATTTCTGTATCTCCAGTTCTGGAGGTCGCAGAGAGTTCATATTTGGCCAATATGTGGAGTCACTGTAGGCATTAAAAACTTAAATATATGTAAGTCCCCACTTACACGGTGCGTGCGGCGCCCGTGCCCGTGCACACACGCTCAGCCGTGATCAGCGCGTAGGTAAACAAAAAATCTATACTTATGGCGTAAGTATAGCCCCCAATGCCCCCCCCCCTGCGCGTACAAGCAGGACACCCGGTGCTCATGCTTGGAGCCCTCTTCATTCATGAGCGCGCTCAGCGCCAGCGGGGACTTAGCCTTAGCTATGACCAGGGAGAAGTACTGTAAATCTTTATGGGAAGACAAAAGCCGACACAAGTAAGCAAACAGAAAGAAAAGAGCTTGTGATAAGAGGATCATCATACAAACAGCACTCAAAATACATTTACCCGCCCAGACCTTAGGCGACATGGACGTGTCAGGGTTGCCCTTTGTGTTTTTTGCTATTGCTGCCGCTATTAAATTCCATGCTTAACTACCTGACAAACTGATTGCGATGTATCAGAATCAGAAGCATACATCACAAAATTGTCAAACACATCCGAGAACATACAGTAGGCAAGGGGCAGGGTGAGGGGAAATTAGCAATCTGCAGTCACTGGTTACCTCTGAGAGGCTTGCAGAAAGGACAGGTCTACAAAGTGATCAATTTTAGTCCATAGTTTTTATGGGACTTTATCATTTTATACATATGAATAAAAAGTGTTATGGTACTGTATACATACCCAGATAATATCTGGTCATGTCACTTGTAGGAGCCGTTACACGTACAATTACTTTAGGCATAAATATCCACGTTTTGGCCAAACATAGCAAAACCAAAATTACTTGTGAATTCTAAATTTCTTTCATCACGATAAACACATCCATACTCTTTGCAAGCAAATTAGATCATTTAACATCTATAACCATGCAAACTCTCGATCTAAAAAAAACTATAGGCCTACCTTTGACTTTCGGAAGGCCTGGCAAACAATATGGCCACTGAAGTTAATAGCTTGACCGTTTACCGTTAATAAAAAAAGCCACAACTTTTGTCGCACAATGCAGGTCGCAGCGGTTCAAAAAGATCCTTATTTACCACAACAGATTTTTCCTTAGAGTTCATTACTCATTAGATTGCGGCCTACTGCATGTCTGCAGGCCTCAACTTGCTGACGTGTCTCAAACCAGGCTGGTTGCAACTTAACCTTACCTCTCCTGAGTTTAAGGATACGAACAAAATCATTTACTCGCTAACAATTTCCTTGGGAGCCTCATAGATAAGCCAGCTGAAGGAGGCAACACTGGGCACAAGCTGACTCTAAACTAGATGGCCAGATAACAGTATGAAAAGCAGTTATCTCGTCCAACAAATTGCCTGTCAGTTGAAGCAATCCATCAAACAGCTCTTTACCCAGTATCTTCCCCCTTTAAAAACTCATCTTACTGAGATCAAAAGCCTTTCCCCTCTACATTCAATTTTACATGCAAACTCAGATCGGAGTCATCCACAATGTTAGATTCTACTTTAACTATATTCCTTGTTGTCCTTATTCTATATTGGCTGAAATGACCATTCTGCTAAATATGCCCATTAAAATCAATGACGATTTTCAGCCAAAAACAGCTAATCCAGACAATAGAGAATTACACCCTAAATCGGGCCAGCTGCAAAATTAAAATGATCCCTGGCAATCGAATGCTGAAAGATTCAAGTAAGGACTAAGCAACGTGTGATTAAACGACCCTTTGTCATCATCAAATAACCAATCATTTTTTGGAGGTCCTAGATGTGCTTTCTCCTCAATGGCAGGGTTAGGACTCCATATTGAAAGTTAGCCAGCACCAGCCTACAACAGTTTGGGATACAAACTCGTGATGGCGTTTTGTCTAACCTATTACAAATTCTTTATGTCAAGACTCTACAAAAGGAAAGACCCCTGTTTTCTGCCCGGATAACACATTTTTACTTTTCCAGAGATAATTTATGGAAACTACTGAAACTCGAGGAGATCCCTGTTCAACTCTCTCCAGTTTTGGTTAAGAGAGTCCCGAGCACATTGTTATTCCACTCCATGAACACTCAACCTTGTATCTGAAGAGAGTACTTCCACTTAAAGGAATGGTTTCATCTAGATTTCTTTTTTATTTCCTCTAGTTGTGAACCCGGGGGTTTTCAGCACTGAACTACGTTAATTCCAGATCTGAGGACCCCCTGCTTCCTAAGCTACTTATCTCCAAAGGTGCTGCTAGAAGCGTTCCTGGCTGGGTCAACAATATGGTGGTTTAAATCTCCTGCGGCATGAGAGCCAATAGGAAGCTGCAATGTCACCCGCCCGGTTTCTATTAATTTGTTCAGTTTGCCCTCTTCATCCTTTCCTGCTCTCCCAAACTTCTTTTGAGGCCAGAGTTTTAATGTAAAGCTGTGAATAAAAGGAAGATAGTGCACTGTCCACTCTACCCCAGATTTATACAAAGCACTTTTAATACTGCACAAATGTAACATCTAACAGCTCCCCCAAGTGACGGTTGTATTTAATTTCTCGCACAAGTACTTAGAAAACATACTGCCTTGCTCATGTAGCAATAAATTAACTCCCAAAAACAGATCTGATGCCACTCAAATTAAAACATGGTTTCAAAGTACAAGAGCGCCTGCATTTCATGTAAACCCTTACATGGTAACATGTATCTGGGACATGAAGTGTGTTATGGACAATATCGGAAGTGAAAGTAAAAATATGAAATGGCTGGAACAAGGAAAAGCAGAAGATTAAGGCTGGAACACGAGGGAAAATGAGAAGGGTATACTACCTCAAAGGGTATTATGAATGATATGGTTACATATAATGAGTCCCTGTAAATTGCTGTTTAAGCGAATCTCAGCTTCATTATGGAAAATCCCATTTTTGCTCAATGGTACCAGCATTGCACAATGAAAAATGTTTAGCGTTCCACTTCCTCCATTCCTACTGTTAACACTTCCGTCTACCTTGTGAGGTGTCTTCGTAAGTCCGCTTTACTTCCCGGAGGAGCTCTTCTGCCACTGCAGGCAACACAGCACCCATCTTCCACAAACGTGAGATCCGTATACCACCTGCACACAGAATATTAGTGATAACATTAGTATAAAGTCCTTTCACTGTATAATCACAATTCCTTATGTAACCAGGTCCCCTCTGGTCCCCTGGTTCGTCTGCCCTCTTACCACCAGAAGCTGCGGACACTGAAGAGAGGTGGGGGGGAGCGTGTGGCCGAGCAGTAGTTCTGCGGCGATCAGCAGGAGGTGCGCGCGTAGCAGGGAATCACCGAAGCTCCAGGGAGGTTGCAGCAGGGGCGCCGCCATTTGGACATGTGCGCGCATGCGCAGTGAGATCGCGCATGCACAGAGGATCTCATAGCGGTGGCCAGTGTAGGGAAGGTACTCCGTGGAACTACAAGCCCCATAGTGCTTTGGGGCATATGTCATGGGGCGCAGCTCGGATTCATGTCATGGGGTTCAGTTAGGATCCTCTGAGGAGTAGAAGATACATTTTGCGTGCTTGGAGCCACGCTAGTCAGTTGGAGCCAGGACAGACAAGGGGAAGGTAGGGTCTGAGTGTCAGTGGCACTCAGACTAGGCCAGAGAATCCCCTTAGGTCCCAGATAGGCCTCAATCACGTGTAGCTTGTGGCTGCTTCAGGGAAGGCCCTTAGATAGGGACGCTTCCCCATTTTAGTGTAGTGTCATGGACACAGTGAAGACGGCGCGGTGATCGCGGCCTGTGGTCTGGACCAGACCACCGCGGGTTATCATAGACTCTTAAAGGTGAGACCCTCCTACCGGAGTCCATCCAACGCAGAGGCGGACACCATCGCTGAGGCTCACGTCGCGGGATCAGACGGATCCTCGTTGCTAAGTCGGCCGCACCGAGTACTGGAGTACTCGGCAGGTACCTCAACAAAGTGCACCAACAGTTCACAGGATAGCGCTACTCCCTACACTTTTGGGTGGGCTGGACATTGGAAAAGGGACATCGGGGTATTGGTGCATAGCACCGATATACTTTGGGGCACTCACTGGTAGTACTGGGCTGGTTGTTCACTATACTGTGTGGTGGTGTTATGTTATATGTGCTTTCAGTAAAGGTTGTTAATATATATATATATATATTAGTGTGTTTACTATTACTATTGGTTCCTGTGTGGGGTGCTCCTCCCACTACGCTGGGATCTCTCGCAGATGGAGGCGCTGCACCGAGATGATAATTATACCACCCCAGGCTCCCCGTGGCGGAGGCTTGGCCCTCTGCGAGCCAACAGGTAACGGCAGCACCGGTAGTCTCTCTATTTAGGGGGAAAGAGGGCTACACTTACCTCCTTGTGCACTCAGGGTCAAACCCCACCTATCCACAAATGCTATAATAAATATCAACACCACAAGTTAAATTCACATAGTCTGACACAAAGGAAAGCACAAGTGGTGGGAAATGGTGCTAAATAATAAAAAAAAAGATATATACTATATGAAAACAGTGCGGGGAAATTGCATAACTTAAAAAGATTGCCAAGAGAAGCCAAGTATAGTTTTGGTCTACTACCAAAAGAGGGTTGCTAATGATAACTAATGAATGGGTTGAGTGAAGGCAACACACAAAGCATGTATTCTAAAGGATCTTTTACATGGCCAATTATTTTCAACCAACTAATATGTCTTTGAAAATTTATAGCATACACTCCTATAAAAACAATGCAAATGGATCTAGTAAACTAAAATATATTGTAATCATGGCATGACAAAAAGTGGGGCTGACATTCCATACTTATAATGAACTATGTCCAACCCAGGGGTGCTCACTGACATACAGTCACTGTACCCTAGAGCAGGGGTCTCCAAACTCTGTCCTCAAGGGCCGCCAACAGGCCGGCTTTTATGGATATCCCTGCTTCAGCACAGGTGGCTCAATCAGTGGCTATCTGTGCTGAAACAGGGATATCCATAAAAGCCAGCCAGTTGGCAGCTGGCGGCCCTTGAGAACTGAGTTTGGAGACCCCTGCCCTAGAGCAGGGGTGTGCAAACTGGGGGGTGGGGGGGTGCAAGATTTTCGTGGGGGGGGGGGGTGTAGCAGTTGCAGAGGCCCCACGATCTTCCCCAAGGCATTTTAATTAAATACCTGGGGATAACGTGAGCCCTCTGCAACTTCCCTTATCTTCGGCGACAAGTCGTCAAATGATGCCACGGTGACCCAGCAGTGTCATTTGACGCCGAAAACAAGGTAAGGAGGAAGGCACGAGCACGGGGGGGGGGGGGGGGAGAGCAGGCAGAGGGGCGCAGACTGAAAAGTTTGCGCACCCCTGCCCTAGAGGTTCCTAGGGCAGGTGGTGCTGAATTTATACAAGTGTAAAAAGAAAGGCCAATATATGGTGTAACCGCAGTGTGAAATATTTAGAATACAGCAGGGGTCCTCCTCATCACAGACCACCTCAATGTTAGCAACCGTGTGAAGAACCTCCATACATACTTAGATCATCAGTATACAATAAGAACCCCTTGAGTTCTGCCTGACATAGTACTTCCTGACCTTAAAGTCACATTGTTATGCTGTGTAATGTTGCAGTTATGTCATAGCACAGGGGAACACTTTAAGAGCATCTCCATAAATATTGAAATGTCACACACAAGAAACAAGAAAGTGGAACATTAGTCAGTTTAGATACTGAGTTAGGGAGTAACTTTGTGAAATCCCTTAATACCCCAGTGTCTTTTTTTCATGTACCCTATAAATCTATATAGGTTTTTCCATGTCCTGGGTAGTTTGGAGACAGTTTTCTCATCTGAAGTTGAGGTTCAGTTATTCCTAATTTTATCAAATATATGCATTTATAAAACATAGATTGTATTAAAAAAATTCTGCCATGTTCAATGCAGAAAAGTATATTTTTATTTTCACTATTGGATGTTTTTGTCAATGTTTCCTGTACTGCCAAAGAACTTTTTTTTTTTTTACAAATAATGTTTTTAGATGTTTTGAAGCTTTAAAGAGGCAATTCAAGTGGCACTTAAAAAAAATGTTGGTTTCAATATAGGCAGCCTTTGATTAACTTTATTGAAAACTAATTACCTAAGCTGCGATCGATTCGTTCTCCTGTGATCGATCAGCAAAGATCCTGCTTCACAGGGTTCACTAAATGGCTGCCTTACCGTTTCGATCCTTCATGTCAGTGTAACTCAGCAGCTATAATGTATTCTTATATTACTTAGGTCTATCTATTGTTACAATATGCAGCTGAAACTGCTGGGAATATTGGCAACACATTATCAAAAACAGTAAAGTGTTGCAAAGATCTTGCACTGCTTGGGAGGTGGGCTAAAACCTGCTATAGAAATCAAAAGATGCTCAGTATATTAAAGGAGCAATCCAAGCCGTTTGAAGCAGAGGTTCTCTTGAGGGGCTCCCCTGCTTCCAGATATTACCTCTGAAAGGGGTGCTCGTATCGCCTGCAGTTTTAAGCCCCCGTTCACATGGGCCAAGAGGAAGCCGCACCGGATGACATCACTGATTCCTATTGGACCGCAGGGCCCATGAACTTGGAACAGCAGACATATAGTGAACACTTGAGTGGTTACCGGCAACCACTATGGAGGTAAGTACCTTTAGAAGCAAGGGGACCCAGGAACTGAAATTAATGGGGTTCAGCACCGGAGACCCCCTGCTTCAATCCTGTATTTAAAAAAAAAGAAAGGATTGGATTGCCTCTTTAAAACTCATAATAGCATTAAGCATTCATTTTTAACAATACAATTTCCTATATGGTGTTAAAATGTAAGCGGAGTTCATCAGAATTTGTCAGGTATAGTATAAGTGTCCGCCTTACAGAGTTTACATTCAAATGATTAAATAAACAGAGTTTCTAGAGCACGATTTGCCTCACCACAATGCAGTCGAGATTATACCTGTCATGATAACTTCAGCCAGTGCTGGATTTTGTAGCAATGGCTTGCATTATAAAATAATAATTTTAAAAAAAGCACTCGCTCGCTCACCAAAGGCGATTGTATTTTTCCCCTCTCATGAGGGTCTTTAAACTAATACCCACAACTGTGGCAGTGGATGTTCAGGACCGCTACCTCCTCCAATGTTCCCACGTCTCCACCTGCAGGTCTTAAGCCGCGATCAACCTTCCAACTGCTTTAGTGCAACAGCAAATAAGGTAGGAGGAGGAATGTGGCTCAAAGGCCAGCAATAATGCATGCCTTCATGGCTACTATGCCTTTCAAGGGGTTGATACACAGGTCTTGACTACATATTCTGTGAGCCAGTCCATGGTCTTCACTTTGCCTATAATATAGGAAGGCAAAGTGGGCGACTTCAGAACCCTGGACAACACCAACATTTTTTCTGTTAACCAGCGTTAGGTATACCCATGACCTAAAATAATATAGCGTTAAGTCCCGCGTTAACTTTAACGGACTGATGTAGATATGCATTGAGTTGGTCCAAACCTCTTTTGCATAGCATTAGCACTAACGTCTGTTACAGTTAACTGCAGGCAGTCTATGTATTAAAACAACACTTAAGTGCTTGAATGCTCTCCAACGATGCATTAACAAGGTGTTAACGTCTAGTTATGAAGTCACACACTTTGACAATATTATTTGTTATGTTTTGTTTTCTTTCGGCATCCCCAAATCTCTCCTGTTTGGGCGGTCAGAGCCTAACAACCATGTTTACAATACTAACTCACATGATAATGAATTTCATGGAGAACCAACCCTATTATCACCAGACTCTGTCCCAACACTGCAGCGCCTAAATAGTGCCACAATAAGGCAGGTATCACAGTGACAGAAGCCAGAGCTCAGATCATTAATACAGAGATCAGATCATTAATACAGAGATCAGCTATGACTGTAACTCAAGCCAAACCTTCAGCCCCAAACCGCCCTCCGTCTGCTATCCTCTCTTTTAAGTACACATCCCTAGCCACACACTCACTGGCAGGCCGGCGCTTCCGGTTTCCTAGCAGCGGTTGCCAGGTTACACGAGAGAAGCGCGTTGATCTCTGGGAGTTGTAGTCCACGCTCTCGATGGATTGAGCGTTCTGACCTGCGTTGATGAGCCTTGTCACATCAAGTTTACTCGCTGCCAACTATACGGTTTTGATTCGGGGCCTCTGGGTTTTCGGTCATCTCTAAACTCCACAGCAGCAAACCCAGAGCGAGGCTGATCATCGACGCGTGTAAATTAGTTGATGTGCCTCTCTAAGTTTCGCCCTCACTGTTTGGATGAATCATGTGATTGCTGCAGAACACGCATGGTCTTCTGGGAGTGGTAGTTCTACTGCCGATTAAACCTTATGCAGGGGTCTCCCAGCAGGACCACAACTCCCAGAACTCTTTGTGTTTTATTATTTTCAAAGTGTCAGAGGACAAAAAGCGGGAAAATCGACGAAGAAAAGAAAGAAAATAAAAAAGAGAAATAATACTGAGCGAGAGAAACGAGAGGAGAAAGCCATATACAAAAGGAAAGAAAGTAAAAGATGAGGGAAGAGGTGGAAGAAAAGAAAGTACAGGAAAGGGAAAAAAGGGAAGAAAGGATAAAATAAAAAGGAACGATACATGAAAGGGGGGTGTAAGAAAACTAAAAGAGGAACCCGGATTAAAAAAAAAAAAAAAAAAAAAGATTTGAAAGAGAGGATGATGAAGGAAAACAAAAGGCAAGAGAAATCAGAGAGCAATAACAAATGAGGAAAGGAAATGTTAAAGTAGAGGTGAAGTAATATACTGTAGAAATGATGACAGAAAATAGGTTTAAGGCAAAACCAGTAGAGATACACAAGAAAATGGAACAAACTGTACCAAAGATAAAGAATATAAAAATAAGAGACAGAATATATTACAAAAAAAGAATTAAGAGTCAAGAGAAGCTTTTTATGTGATATCTAAAAACTGTTAGTCAACTATACGGACACAATTTGTAGTATTTGACAACAAAGAAATGGGTATGCGCTGGTCTCAGGACCTCCCAATAATGTCAATGCTGCTGCTCGACTCTCCTGCGATCGAACGGGGCAAACTAGAGAACAACACACAAACAAAAATAACAAGTCCCAGTTTAGTAGTACACACAGCATTTACTATTTAGTCATTGTTTATGTTTATTATGATTATTTATTATATAATAGTATATTTGGGGTATTTTGTAGTCATTTTTTTTAATGTGTATATGGTATAAGTGTATTGGTATTCAATTTTATGTATTGTCAATTTATGTTTTAACTTGGAAGGTTAATAGTCATCATTTGATCTAAGCCAGTAGGAAGGGACTAGATTGTATATAGTATATATAAGACAGTCCCTAGATCTATAGACCCATCCCATGATGAAGCGTATGTGACGCAAAACGTATAGAGGTTTTTGAGGTCATCATGTTACCTTCGTCAGGCGCTGTGATGCCAGACGGCAGGTGTTTCCCTGTGCCCACGAGGACGCTGCAAGTAGCTCTGCAGCAGTTCTTCCAAGTGAGTTAGGACATTGGTTGGCTCCTTCAGTTTGTGTATTTATACCATTTTCCCATCAGGATTGTGGGATTCCAGCCGTACCATCCAGTCCGAGATATGGGAGGGAATATTTCACATGATGTTGTTCAATTATGTGTGCAATCATGTACGTTTTTAACTTGTTTATTATTTATGTAGCATGGATCCCCCCTTATTACCTCCTGGGGGGAGATCAGCTCCGTGGCTGGGAGAAACAGTGAAGTTACAGTGCAGTTGCGTCGGCTATCTTGGTACACCCAAATCGGTCCATTGGACGCCTATTCAGATGGTGCAGCAGCCATGTTGGTACACCCAAACCGGATAGAGAGAGAGAGGATGTCCTGTGAAGCAGGATTTCCTCTGTGGGACCAAGGTGACTTTGCCAGTTGATCCGGAGCCTGCAAGGAGTGAGGTAGTGTCCGGGGAGCCGACAATCTCCCAGACTAGGCCAGAGACCCCTAGGCCCCAGGCAGTCCCCTCACTGTGGTGAAGTGTGCAGGGCCGGCCATACCATTAGGGATCTCCCTGTAGTGAGGGATCGGAGCGGAGCAGGATCCAAGCAGCAGAGGAGTTCTTCTGTAGCAGCGGAATCGTGCAGCATCCGGGTGTGAGGCGTGAGGGGCTGCTGTTGGAGACTCTGCGCCGTGGGACCCTGTCGCTGACCGCAGCTTGTCTAGAGTATTCCCTGGTTAGGGCCGCAACCAGGAAGGTATCTGTGCACCAACGCAAGGGAGAGGGTTAATATTAGGTATTATTGGGGTTAGCTACCCCAGGGCGGCTCATACTGTTATAATTATTATTATTGTGTTATTGTAGTATTGTGTCTGTGGATCAAATATTTGGACCTACTGCGTGACCACAGAAATAAAAGGAGTTATTATATAATCCTATTATATTGTATTATTGAGGTATACTCAGGAAAAAAGGAATCTACGGATTTTATATTAAAGCGAATTTATTTGTGCCACACAACGTTTCGATCTAGATAGATCTTTATCAAGTGACTAGGCATGAAACAACTGAGGATAAGCCCAGTATATATACCCCCAACCAAAAACCATTTCACAGGTGAGATCATGTGAATAACCAATAATAAGTTGGTGCCAGAAGTGAAGGAGTGGGAATCTACGCTTTCTTAGTGATTTACCATGTCCATCCAAAATATGTCGCCTCACCCTGTTCGGTTGGATGTCGGTCAAATACTGGGCAGAATATACCCTGTCACTCATGTGGAACCTCTGGTTCAGGTAAACGCTGCTTCAGTGTGGGAAGTCCCATGGGAATTACCTTTTGACTTTGGAGAATCGTCCTTACCACCCAAATGGAAGAAGCAACTTGGAGACAGATTGACTGAGCGCAAAGAAGTATTCTCCACCTGCGAAATGGATGTGGGTTGTAGCAAAAGCTCTCAACACACCATTCGGTTGAGTGACCCCACCCCTTTCTGCGAAAGATCCAGGCGTGTAGCTCCGAGAGATGTGGACGATGTTAGGGACATCCTGATAGAGATGAAGACTGCAGGCATCGTGACTGAGTCCCGCAGCCCCTACACATCACCCATTGTGGTGGTGCAGAAGAAGAATGGTTTTGTGCACCTATGTTTGGACTATCGCACCCTGAATCGTTGCACGGTTCATGACCAATATACGCTACCCCGAATCGAGGAGATCCTCAGCACCCTGTCAGGCAGTCAGTGGTTCAGTGTAATAGATCTGCGTTCGGGATACTATCAAGTTCCTATGAGCCCAGACGACCAAGAGAAAACTGTGTTTGTCTGCCCGTTAGGATTCTATCAGTTCACCCGGATGCCTCAAGGCATTTGTGGAGCACCCGCTTGGTTTCTCATGTGGGAACGTTGAGGTCTCCTGGGGGGACAGTGGCTGGGGGACACAGTGTAGTTACATTGCAGTTGCGTCAGCCATCTTTGTTCACCTTGGGCTATGGGACTTCTATGCAGATTGTGCGACGGCCATGTTGGTACACCCAAACCAGATAGAGAAAGAAAGAGAGGATGTTCTGTGAAGCAGAATATCCTTTCGGGGGACCAAGGTGACTTTGCCAGTTGATCCAGAGCCTGCAAGGAGTGAGGTAGTGTCCGGGGAGCCGGCAATCTCCCGGACTAGGCCAGAGACATACACCCCTAAGCATTTTCCTCACTGTAGTGAAGTGTGCAGGACCGGCCATACCATTAGGGATCTCCCTGTAGTGAGGGATCGCAGCGGAGCAGGATCCAAGCAGCAGAGGAGTTGTTCAGTAGCAGTGGCAACATGCAGCATCCGGGTGTGAGGCGTGAGGGGCTGCTGTCAGAGACCCCGCACCATGGAACCCCGTTGCTGACCGCAGCTTGTCTGGAGTATTCCCTGTTTAGGGCCGCAACCAGGAAGGTATCTGTGCACCAACGCAAGGGGGAGGATAAAGCTGCCCTCACACATAAATTGGGACGGGTTGTTTGCCGGACACCGGGGTATAGGTGCCCAAGCACCCTAGGTATTATTGGGGCTAGCTACCGCAGGGTGGTTCATATTGTTATAATTGTTATTATTGTGTTATTGTAGTATTGTGTCTGTGGGTCAAATATTTGGGTCTACTGTGGGACCACTGAAGTAAAAGGAGTTATTATATAATCCTGTTGTGTTGTATTATTGTTACAGTAATTTGGTGAATGTGAAAGACTGGATCATCAGGTTTGCTCTAATTGGCCAGCAGCCCCCGCCCATGGTAAAGGATAGCCACAGAGTGATATATAAGGGGTGCTGCTGATCAGAGCATTTCCCCCATCATGGGTTCTTCTGAGTTAACCCTTCTTTTTTAAGTGCATTTTTTACAGTGCACTTGCTGATTCCCTTATATATTTGTTTGACTGGTTTTTCTTTGTTCTACTTGGCAACAAGTAGAATTGCTGTTTAACTGAATTGGCCGGCTTCGCCGGCCAATCAGTATTGAACCAGATCAAAATAGGCTGATCAGAGCATTCAGATTCCCTCTGAGAGACTAACAGAGGGAGAGACACTCTGGGAAGGAGTGTGGAGATTCCCTCAGATGACCATCTGAGAGACATTCTGTGAAGGAGTTTGGATCTTGACAGTGACCAGCTAGAGATACATGTCAGATGGGCTGGTGTGTGTAATCAGCACTCTGATATCCTGGACGAGAAGCAGACAGGGCAAGCCTTCTTGAAGCAGGCCCCTGCACCTAGCGAGGCTAGAGTCTACTCCCCAGGTCCCCAGTTGGTATTGTATCTTGTTTTGTGCATCTTTGTTTTGTCTGCTGGAGTGCCAGAATAAACCCAATTTTATTCAATAACTTTGTCCTGTCTGGTGCTAGTGATCCCAGTGGTTTTGGTGTAAAAGTACTGGTCTCCCGCTATCTGGGATCCTCATAGGTGGAGGCGCTGCACCAGAGAGAGAAAAAACACTGACACCCCCAGGGTCCCCAGGAGCGGAAACTCAGGCCTTCTGTAAGTCAAACAGGTAGCACCAGTACCGTAATTACCACTATTTCCCGTAGGGATAGGGAAAGGGTGTTACATTTATATAAAGTAATTATATTTTTATATTGATCTTGTCTTTCCATGAGCTCCTTTATTTGTTTGAATATTTTTAGTATTGCATCCTTTTTATCTGTACTTTACAGACGTAACAACATTTATTGACGTTATATATGAGATTTCCTCACCAATCACAGCTGATATGTTGCTGGTAAATGAGTACGTTACAAATTGCAAGCAAATCTTTTCTATAAAAAATGTCCTATCCCGATACCTTATTTTAGGAATTTAAGCTTTTAATGCCTGTGTAACCATTCGCACATGTATTGTGAACCCCCCAAATATGTATAGCCAATGTATAAAAAAATATATAAATTGTTGTGGTAAGGCTTATATTTTCGTAAACTATTACCTTTCTGCATTTTATATCACATAGTAAAACATTTAATAACAGTTTGATTTATTAAGATATAAATATGAAAACATAAAATAATTGTGTCTTGAATTATAAAATATCAACCATTATGAAATTTGGCCTCTGGCAACCCCTGATCGCCTCTTCCGAAACCTTAGGGTTGCAAATAAATATTCCCATACAGTATTTGTCATTTTATAGTACAGAGCAAATCTGTGAAAAACATTGCCCTATTTTATATCTCCAACTGTTATTAAGGTATGTGCTATGACTTCCGGTATGGCCCTAACGCAGTAGGACACACGCTTGTTGAGATCTGTGCAGCCGTCCGATAAGATGCAGATAAAGAAAAAAATAGTGGAGCAGTGCAAAAAACGCGGTTAAGGAAGCTGGACACAGGTATCCATGAAAAAAGAACTTTATTGAAAGTACAACATCCCCGCAGTCAACTCTGACGCGTTTCGTACCTGTTGGTACTTTGTCAAACGTTTTTGCAGTGCGCCGCTATTTTTTTCTTTATCTACATCTTACGGACGGCTTTGGCTGGAGCACGCACCTGACGGGAGCTCTTCTGACTCTGCGATACCGCAAGAGACTACGGGGAGTGAACTACGTGAGTCCTTATGATTTTGCATTTCAACCTTGCCCTGGTGCCCATGTGACAGCAGTATTACTTCAAGGTTTTGGATTAGTGTGTGGGGGTTGTGTGTCTCGTTAGCGAGGGCTCATTCGGCTCAGGCTGCGGGACTCTCCCCCTTTCATTCCTGTCACGGTAGCTTATGACAAGATATAATGAACACCAAATATCTGGGTTGAACTGAACGAGGCTTAGATATAATAAAATATATTTATTCCTTAAATTAAGGTGAACACAGCAATATAGTACAATTAACAGACAAGAAGGTAACACTTACTTAGTGTTGGGGGATGGAGATGTATCAGCTAGCAATTCTCCAGCAATCCGGTGACATTCAAGATGGTATCAGAAGAAGAACTAAAAACTGTAGGGTTGACACAGTTTATATACCTGTGTAACCCTATTCTTAACATTGAATACAGACTATTGGTGAACAATTATCTGTATCCAATCCCTAATGTGGAGACACAGATTAACCCATGCCCTCCAGCTAATTAGCCCATGTGTACTGGGACTCTATGGGTAGCCCCATAATTAAATCAGGGGCGACGATCAGTCTACAAAATGAAGTAGCTGGCAGGAGCTTCATTGTTTGTAGGTGTAGACATAACACTTACAAACCACTCCAGTTTAATGTTCCTCAGCCCTCAGGTAACAATTAGAGTGGCAGAGTCGTTTGACCAATACTTGGTTCCTAGACTTTGGGTAAACAATCAGGGCAGTTAACTTTTTGATCACAGTGCTTAGGCTCAATCAGCCGGCTGCCCTTCATGACCTATTAGCCTAGCAGATGGCGTCTGCATTTTCAGAACAGATCCAAAATACCATACATATACACTTTAATATCTACACATATTAATAAGTTCCATTCTGGTGGGCTCAGTGGGTCGAACTTTGCCAGTTTTTAATGCCTACAGTGACTCCACATATTGGCCAAATATCAACTCTCTGCGACCTCCAGAACTGGAGATACAGAAATGCACTTTAAAACATTAAAATACAGGCTTATAATGAAACATGGGAACAGGGGAACATACATTTTCAGGACATGACAAGGTGTAAACCACATTCCTGGACCGCAGTCCAGTTAACCCCTTGCCTCCCTGGTGAGGTCAGGGGATGGCCATATGGGGTGCAACCCCTTTAATACCGGGCCAACCCCCCTCTCCCTCTACAATTCCTTCCTCTATCTGCATGCTTCAGTCCACTCATGCACGGACGCGTATAATATAAGCAACATAAAAGCCTTTTTCTTCAGTCACATCTACTTATTCAAGTATTCTATGGACATTTATCAGTCATGGACATTATTTTCAGTTATTTTAAGTTTCCCTCATATCTAGAGCATTGGCATAGGGGTTCTTCCCCCTTTTTTTCACAGCCATCCGATAAAGCTGTGCTTTCCCCCTTAAAGCCAGCAAAGATCAATGTACAATTGAGTTTACTTTGCTGTGTGGATGGACAAGTTTCTCACAAACTCCAGTGATGCTGCAAACCAGGGCCAGAAAAGCAAGATAGCTAAGAGGCCAACATGGTGGATGACCTCAAGGCGGGTAGGGAAAAATCATCCACCCTAACACAATCTTATGAGGACATTTCAAATACAGTTAATGCAAGTCAAATAGATTAAAGATCACATTTCATAACGAAATAAATAACTTATGCAAACAGAGCAAATGATGGGCGATACCATCAATGATATAGATCTTGTTAAGAAGCAAGTTACAGCACTACGTATAAATAATGAGCTGACTCAAAGCAAACTATAAGGCCTAGAAAATGGGTCCAGATAAAACAATATAAGAGTAGTTGGCTTGTCAGAAGATTTTAAAGGAGAAAAACGTATTTCCTATGTCCACAGATTGGCCTAGATGAAACAATCCTGACACCTTCGCTGGAGAAAGCTCATCAAATTGGCCCTGTGCAAGAATGAACTTCACCCTCCCAAGAGTAATTATTTTTAAAGTACTGTTAGACAAAGTGAAAATATCTCAGGATTACAGAAAAACAACAACAGCTGCAGCTAAATGCCAAATCTTTTATTATCTTAAGACTTTTCAGTTTATGTTGCAAGAAGAGACTTTTCACTGATTTTCTCTATAGTACTATAAAGCGAAAAAGTTAAATTAAGCTTACTATTTACAGCAAAGATACAGATGTTCCAGGATAATGGCCCTAAGGAATTCAATTCAGAGCAAGATCATTTCTTGATCGGTCCCAGGAAAACTCTTCTCATGCTGGCTCCAGACGGTCAATGCAGAGTCCCTGAAGTGGAAGAGCTATCCAAATGGACCAGGTGTAACAATCTGCAAGGAAAACGCTAAGTTAGTTTTTCTATGTATGTATGTATATCCTCATTTATATGATGTCATCTACAGTGGCAAGAACATTTTTTTGAACGCCAATGATAATTACGAAAATGTCATAGTTTTTCCATGATAACCTTCTTGAATCAAAACCATTTTTTTCTTAAATATTCAATAGAGTTTATATTAACCAATTCAATGGGGCTTATTCTGTAAGATCCGTTACCGCGCGTTCTGCACAGAAAGCCCCATTCAAGTCAATGGGGCTTCCCGTGCAGATTGCTCAGTGCAGTGCTAACAGAGCTTACAGAATAATGCCCCATGTCTTTTCAAACAAATGATGTATGAATTAGACAAACAATAAGTAATTAAAGGTCAGGGTATGTGAAAAAGTAAGTTGATCCCTGGTTTTATTAGCTAAATTAAAGGGAATAATTACAATCAGGTGTTTCCAAGAGTTCTGCAGCCAAAGTACTCTGTTGTCCGCTGCCGGCAAACCCAGATCTAGGTGTAGAGATGGGAAGAAGAGACGGGTGGAAACCATAGTTGATGAAGAAGGGCGACTCCATAGTAGATTCACTGCGAAGATTATTGTGCGCGAACTCGGCCCAGGGCAAAAGGTCAGTCCAGTCATCCTGGGTGTCCGAGACAAAGCATCGAATGTACTGCTTTAGCGACTGGTTGGTACGCTCCAGGAGGCAGGAGAACAAGAATCCTGAATATGAGGTTTCAGTAATGAGGTGTGGAACACCGACGGAATTCTCATGGAGGAGGGGAGGTGTAAGCGGTATGCTACCGGGTTGACTTTTTCCATGACGGTGAAAGGACCGATGAACCTCGTGCCAATTTGAGAGTAGGAACCTTGAGGCAATTATTTTTTGAGGATAGCCACACCTTGTCTCCCGGGCTGTATTCCGGAATCTTCTGTCGATGATGGTCGGCCTGAATCTTCTGTCTGGAAGTTGGCATCCTAAGATTCCCTTGAATCCTCTTCCAAGAGTTCTGCAGCCAAAGTACTCTGTTGTCCGCTGCCGGCAAACCCAGATCTAGGTGTAGAGATGGGAAGAAGAGACGGGTGGAAACCATAGTTGATGAAGAAGGGCGACTCCATAGTAGATTCACTGCGAAGATTATTGTGCGCGAACTCGGCCCAGGGCAAAAGGTCAGTCCAGTCATCCTGGGTGTCCGAGACAAAGCATCGAATGTACTGCTTTAGCGACTGGTTGGTACGCTCCGTCTGACCATTGGTCTGGGGGTGGTAACCCAAGGAGAAATGAAGTGAGATCCCTAATTGCTGAGAGTATGAGCGCCAAAACTTAGAAATGAATTCTGAACCTCGATTGGAAAGTATGACCTGTGGTACCCCATGGAGATGAAAAATGTCCTTAATAAAGACATCTGCCAGTTTGGAGCCATTGGGAAGACCTTTCAACGGAACAAAGTGAGTCTGCTTGGTAAAGCAGCCCACCACTACCAAGATGGTGTTTATCCCTTTTGGAACTGGGTAATTCCACTATGAAGAACATGGAGAGGTGGGTCCATGGACGGTCTGGGATGAGGTTGAAGAAGGCATGACGGTTTGTTTCGGGGAGTCTTATTACGAGCACATGTAGAGCACTCAGTGACGAATTCCTTGATATCTTTCTGCATACTGGGCCACCAAATGGTCCGCTCCAAAAAGTCCGTAGTTCTCCTGGTACCTGGATGTCCTGATGATTTGGAAGAATGACCCCATTACAGTACCTTCCCCCGATAGGCCAGTGCAGTAAAGAATCAACCCTCTGGGACTTCAGGACCCTCAGGGATGTGAGACTGATCTTATACAATATTCTCCAAGGCATCAAAAGTGTTGGCGGAAATTACACATTAAGAGGGGAGAATGGTCTCCTGTCGGTCCTCGGTCTTGTCCTCCACCAGAAACTGATGGGAGAGGGCATCGGCCTTCACATTCTTTGAGCACGGTAAGTATGAGATAATAAAATTGAAACAGGAAAAAAAAGTGACCATCGAGCCTGTCGAGCCCCTAGGTGCCAAGCGCCTCAAGGTTCCTACTCTCAAATTGGCACGAGGTTCATCGGTCCTTTCACCGTCATGGAAAAAGTCAACCCGGTAGCATACCGCTTAAACCTCCCCTCCTCCATGAGAATTCCATTGGTGTTCCACACCTCATTTCTGAAACCTCATATTCAGGATCCTTGTTCTCCTGCCTCGTCCTTGCCTCCTGGACTCCTCCTCGTGCAGGTTTTTGTGGTCGGTCAAAATGGTAATAGGGTTCTCCGTGCTCTCTAGGAGGTGTCTCCACTTTTCTAGGGCCAACTTGATGGCTAGAAGTTCTTGGTTACCTACGTCATAATTCTGCCCGGCGGGAGAATTTTTTTTTAGAAAAAAATGCGCACTGATGGTGTCTGGCTTGGGGAGTCTTCCTCTGTGACAGAATAGCTCCGTCCCCAACGTTGGATGCAGCTACTTCTAAGGTAAAAGGCAGGTTGGCGTCCGGATGTATGAGGATGGGTGCCGACACGAAGGCGGTTTTCAGGTGGTCGAAGGCTTGAATGGCCGCCGAAGACCATTAAGTTGGATCCACAACTTTTTTTGTCAGGACCATAATAGATGCTACCGCAGAAGAGAAATTCTGGATGAATCTGCGGTAGTAATTGGCGAAGCCCAGGAAGCGTTGTACGGCTTTTAAGGTTGTGGGACGAGGCCAAATCAGGACCGCTTTCACCTTGGCTTGATCCATGGCAAGGCCGGTGTCAAAGGTGATGTACCCCAAAAAGGCCGTGGTGGTTTGATGGAACTGACACTTTTCCAGTTTGGCGAACAGGTGGTTTTCACGTAGGCGTAGAAGTATCTGCTTAACATGACCCAAATGTTCCCGTAGAGACTTGGAAAAAATCATTATGTCGTCCAAGTATGCTATGACATATTGGTTGAGCAGATCTCTGAAAATTTCGTTAACGAAAACCTGAAAAACAGTAGGGGCGTTGCAGAGGCCGAATGGCATGACGAGGTACTCATAATGGCCGCCTCGAGTATTGAAGGCCGTTTTCCACTCGTCGCCTTGGCGGATTCTTACCAAATTGTAGGTCCCACGCAGGTCCAATTTAGTGAAGATGGTGGTAGAGGTAGAGGATATCGATTCTTGATGGTGATCTTGTTAAGACCTCTATAATCGATACAGGGTCGTAGAGATCCGTCTTTTTTTTTTTTACAAAGAAGAAGCCTGCTCCGGCGGGAGAAGAAGATTTACGAATTAACCCCTTTTGTACGTTCTCATGAATATACTCCTTCATGGCTTTGGTCTCCGGAAGCGAGAGCGGGTAGGAGCATCCTCTTGGGGACACTGAGCTGGGCAGCAGGTCGATAGGTCAATCGAATGAGCGATGGGGCAGTAGTACCTCTGATCATACTTTATCAAAGACGTTGCAGAATTCTGTGTAAGTCTCATGTAGGCTTATCTTCTCTTCTCCAGAAACGGAAACCCTGCATATTCTCGACGGGCACGGTGCAGTTCTTGAAGCATAGAGGACTCCACAGGAAAGGTTCCGCGTCAGTCCAGTCTATACGTGGGTTGTGTAGTTGGAGCCATGGAAGGCCAAGGATCACGTCGACCAATGGGGTGTGGATGGCATCCAGCTGGATCTTTTCCGTATGGTCCCCTCCTGTCCGTAATTGAAAGGGTCTGTAAAGAGATGAATGCTGGTTTGTAGTTGTTGGCCATCAATAGCCTCCAACCCAACAGGGCATTTCTTGTGAATGAGGTTGATATTGTTCCTCTCAGCGAACCCCTGTTCGATGAAATTGCCTCCCGACCCGGAATCCAGAAAGGCTAGAGCGGTGGTGTGAAAATTCTCGTCGGTTAGCGTAACAGGGACTAAGGTTGGCAATATTTTCCCTTTTTTAGGGGAGGTAGAAAGTGTTCTCAGTGTGATTCCCCTGGACCTCACTGGGAGTTGGCATTTCCCGACTTGTGGGGGCAATTGAGTACCTGATGTCTGGAGTTGTCACAGTACAGGCAGAGACCGGCGTTGTGTCGGAACTGTTTCTCACTGGAGGACAACTTACTGCCGCCAAGTTGCATGGGCTCCTGGATATCTGACGGGAGCGGTTCAGCCGTACCGGCATAGAGACTATGGAATCTTGAAGTGGCTTGCTGATGACGGGGTCTTTCGGATCTCCTCTCCTGCAATCGTTGGTCAACGCAGATGCATAGGGCGATGAGTTCTTCAAGATCAGTGGGACGTTCTAGTGCGGCGAGCTCGTCCTTTAGAGTCTCAGAGAGTCCTTGTCTGAAGGCGGCCGTCAACACTTCGTTGTTCCATCCGGTCTCAGCGGCTATGGTGCGGAACTCAAGAGCATATCTAGCATCGGGGCGGTTTCCCTGGGAATTGTGCAAAAGAGAAGAAGCAGCGTGACCTTACGGCCAGGCGTGTCGAACACTCTGCAGAATTCCCGGGTAAATCGTGCGATATCATGGGTGAGATGCGATCTCCGTTCCAAGATGGGTGAGGCCCAGGCCAGGGCATCACTGGTAAGCAGTGAAATAATGTACGCCACCTTGGATCTTTGAGAAATAAATCGAGATGGCATTAACTCGAATTGGATGAAACATTGATTCAAAAAGCCCCAGCACCCATGCGGGTCGCCACTATAATGATTGGGGGTAGGAAGTTGTGATTCTGTGGTCGTGGTCATGGACACCGAAGTAAGGACAGGGGCAGAATCCCCCGAAGGGACAGGACTAGGAGGAGGGGCTTGCACCTGGTCGGTGAGATAGGAGGTTTTGTTGCAGCAACGCCATGCGTTGGTCATTTTGTTCTAAATATTTTTCAATATTGGACATCATGCTAGCGGGTGTGCTCAAGACTTGCCCCACCTCAGCGGGGTCCATGTTTGTGGGGCTGAGCATACTGTAACGGAGTCCTCGGATTGACAAAAACACCAACCTCCAGCTGCGAGAGCGCATCCAGAGTGTAGATTGGTAGTGGTAGCCGGGTCGGGGTTATAGAGGTCAGAGTGGTAGAAGATACTTGCCGAGGTCGGGCTTGGAGAGTTGCGGATCGTCGAAGGTACTTGCCTCACAGGCGCGCGTGCAGCGCAGGCAGCGGGGCCTTAGCCTGAACCCAGACATACACACCTGATTTCACCCATGCCTCCCTGTCATCTCTTCCCCTGTAAATTGTGTTAACCCCCTCATTTTATTACTGGCTAACCTTAAAACTTGCCCCACAAATCAAGCATCCCAATAGCCTGCATTCATGGTTACTGTCTCACTCTCGGTCACACCCATTGTGACCAAGCACTGCCATCTACAGCACTTATTCCCTCGCCTGCTGTCTCTGTAAGTTCCCCATCAAACCTCTTAAATTGTAAGCTCTTCGGGGCAGGGATTTCATTTCCTATTGTCTGATTTTGCTGCACTTATTGTATTATTATAATTCCCTGTACTGTATTCTTTGTGAAGCGCTGAGTACACTTTTGGCGCTCTATAAATAAAGACATATGTAGCGAGGTACCCCCTGGCTACTAAATCTACCCAATGGGCTAGCAGTAAACCCTGGTGTTCACAGGTTTGCCAGTAGTTATCATGGGGTTTTCCCTATTCATCCTTTGGTGCTGTGCTTGAGTGACAGCAGGGGGGGGGGCGCATATCCTGTTGTGGCTAGGCCAACGGGATGCCCGCCCTCTGGCTGTACTTAAGGGCAGGACCACCCTAAAGTGTGTTATTGTCCTTCCCCATGAGGAAGGCAGGTCACGACTGGGAGCCTGAGATTGGGGCCTTCCCATGTGCTCTTCCCTCCAGGGAGGAGTAGTGTGACTATACATCTTATTTATTTATTTATAAAATATTTTACCAGGAAGTAATACATTGAGAGTTACCTCTCGTTTTCAAGTATGTCCTGGGCACAGAGTTAAGACAAATAATACATGTTTACAAATACAGTTACATAATGAGCAGGGTATACATTATATACAAGACATTGCATGCACAGTTAAAGATAATTTGTATTATGGGCGTATGAAACAATTACAGACCACATTAAAATGTGTGACAGCCTTAGATTTGAAAGAACTTAGACTGGTGGTGGAAGTAGGATGGTGGTGGATCTGCCTCTGCTAGGGAGGTGGGGAAGAGCTAGGACGACTGCGGGTGCCCTAGGCCCGTAGTGACTGTCCAGGGACTATCTCTGGTGATATCTGAGAGAAGAGACTGTGATCCGGCAGGTGACTGCTGAGTACCTGTATTACTGCAATAAGAGTAGTAATAAACCAGTTCCTGTTTTGCAATATACCTCCTGCCTGGTGCGTGATCTAATTGGGGGGAGAGCTACAGTTCTACCGAGGGAGATCACCTACATATCCCTGGAGCCTACGGCAGATGGAGGCTCTGCACTGCTAAATATTACGTGGGGTATGGACCCCACAAGCCTGTTCCTGTGTCCCAAAGTTACCGCGGACGACTCAGCCCTCTTGTTACCAGCAGGTATGCACCACAAACACCCAGTAATGGCCCTGATATGCGATTGGGGGGAAAGGGGGGGGGGGAACACTGTTACACATACAATACAATACACCCGTTGGTTTAAAGCCTGGAGATACATGGTCAAAACCTGTAGTGTCCAGGTCAAACCCGGAGTGGTGGAAACCATGCCAGAAACCTAAGTGTGTGCTCCGTCATTTTGGAAGCTACTTATTAAGGCCACGTTCAGGTTGGCTGCTATGGACGCTTGCGTCTGTGCGCGCCTGCCCCGCGTGCTCCTGCAGCCCGGCGATCCGTGCCCTGGCTGTAGGAGTTGGGTCGTGGCGTTTGGGGGCATGGCGGGCGGGGCGAAAGTGTCACGGAGCTGCCGCCCCAAATATCATTTCGGGTTGTAGCAGCAAAGTGTAGCAGCGTCAACGCTGCACTTTGCCGTCGGTGGAGTTTTCAGTTTGAACACTCCCACCGAACAACCCGAACTTGCGACGGACGTGAGCGCGCACACACGTCGCGTAGCAGCCACCCTGAACTCGGCCTAAAGCTGTCCAGCTGCAAAAAAACATGAAACAGAAAACAGAATCTGATTGACCAAAGCCACTTTTTACATCATTAGGGCTGGCAGATATTTGCCCTGATCAAAGATGGCCGCCAGCCCCGCAAAACGTCTTCCTCTGTTGGGAGTGTAAGTCACGTGAGCAGCCTTTCTTGGTCACGTGAGCGTCGCATGGCGGCCAGGGAGGAATATGTTCCTGTGCAGGATGAGGAGTTTGTGCCGCTCGGGCCCGCGCAGCCTGTCCTGTGTGATTAAGGGAACGGGAATCCTGCGCGCTATACAGACTGCTCCGTGCAGAGAGGCTGCCGCGTGCCACCTCACCCCACCTCCCGCACCCTCACTGACCTCAGTCAGACAGAGGAGGTCTCAGCACAGGAGGAGACCTCCCTTCCTCCTGCTGACTGCAGCAGGTGAGCGCAGCTCCTTGCGACGGCTAATAGGGACATACCTGACCTCTTCCTACCCCCCGTCCCCCCCTGCTCAGGTCTCGACCCAGCCAGTTGTAAGCTCCTTGGGGTAGGTCCAACACCTACTGTGTTGGTGTCTGCAACGCATTGCATTGCATCAATCCCAACTCCCACAGTGTCGGATGCGGATTGAAAGAAAAACGTATTATGGCCACTAACTTGTCCCCCTCACTCTCCAAATCTCTGAGCATGAGTGCAGCTAGGTGCAGTATGCGTGAGAGCTGCAATGAATGGCAGAACCCCCTGGTTGAAAGGGTTAACTGCCTTTGCAAACGTCTCTGGCAGGCAAGGGATTGCCTTGGTGTATCACCTATGTGTGTTTGACTAATAATGTCTTATAAATAAAATATAATGACAATGGTGGTTGTAAAGTTCTGTATGTATATAACCTTCACATTGTGCTGTGGAAACAATATTGTGAAACGCACAGAATACATGTGTATATATATATTTTATTTAGAGGTTTCTCAGCAGCACACAATATCTATTACAACCACAGAAGAACCATGAATAATAATAAAGCTTCAGAAAGGGTGCCCATCAAACTTTTTTTCCTTGCTTGCTGAAATCTAAGCAGCTGTTCAGTTCCTTGCATTGTGCCCTTTTCTTTTGGTAAGATTTATTTATACCTCTTAAAAGAAACTGCTAACTGTGAAAACATTCAGAAAAATTGTAGTGTTATACATTAAATGTAATGGACCTCATTTTAGCAGGCCCCCAGAAAGAACTTTTCTTTCTGTGGGTCTCAACAATTTTGTCCCAGATGCGCTCCCTTACCTGTGCCTGTACTATAGCTGAGTGAGGTTTTTTTCCCAATCCCCGTATCTGCACCTCATTCTAGCATACTGTACTGCAAGACATTCCTTCCACCGCTGGATGTAACCACTTCCCAAACGACACACACAGCAAATATCTTAATACATGGCCCTTGTCACTGGGTTATATTCACTAGTAGCTGTAGTTATTAGCACTTAACAGTCATACATTTGATTAACCATTATTGATTACTAGTAGCTGTTACGCTTATAACGCTTACTCACAATCTAAGGGCAAATATGCTTTATTTTCAGCTGAATAAATAGCTCTGTAAGTGCAGATTCGTCATGCTCCGATGCAGGGTATGGCATCTAATTGGCAGTTGACGCCGGGTCAGGTGCAATATCCAGGCGTATAAACTTTATGAAAACCAGCAAACCAGAAACTGACAAGTAGAAAACCAGACAGATGTACGTATAATATTTATATAGCGCAACCATGTACACAGCGCTTTACAACATTACAATAGGAGGTAAATACAATGCAAACTGGGGAATAAGGGCAACAGGTAAATGGCAAATAAGGCTAAAGGAGACCCTGTCCCAAAGAGCTTACAATCTAAGTGTTATGTTGGGAGGCTTACAGACACAGGAGTAATAAGTGCATTATTAGAAGATTATAATGAATAAGTAGGGAGGAAATGGCTTAATACAATGAAGATGTCAGAGCGGGAACACACTGCTAATATGGCTTCTATTCAATATGCCGTGAAGCTATATTCCCCCTGCTGGAGAAAAGTTTAGCTCCATTCAAATGAATGGGCATAAAAGAAACATGGTTTAGGAGGGCTGCGTATCAAGCTTTCACCATTTGTGAGTTGATGCTTGGGAACAATGATCCTTATTGTCAGTGTGAGCCATTATCACAGTAAGGCCAGGTCTGTAGTGCCTTCGCCCGTGCGGAGGCACGCGCAGCCGTGACGTCACCCGCTTGAAGCGGGTGTGTTTTTTGGACATGGTACGTGCACGTCCGTGAGCGTGTCTAAAGGGGCGTGCCAGTGACATCACGGAGCTAGTTCGCCCTCATTGGGCGATCCGCTCACGTGACCTGTGTGTCGCGCTGAGAAATCAGTTTAACTGATTTCTCATGCAGCGCGCGTCCCCTCCTGCTTTTGCGCGGACGCGTCCGCATGCCGCATGGTCGCGAACAGTGCCTTATGGCAGTCTGTTCGCTCAGCGAGCGGACACCTCCGCACGATCTGCGGTACCATGGCCCCAGCCTAAGGCCTGGGACATAGTCCAACAGACCGCGCTGAGCAGATGAACTTACCCCCTTCATCTGTGATCAGCGCGGCTTTAGCAGCCGCGTATGGAAATGCAGGAGACAGGCAAGTTTAAATTTTGCAGCGGAGGGCCCGTCACGTGACTGCCAAAAGCCAATGGCAGTCCGTGATGCCGTGGCGCACTAGCTCCGCCTCCCGCCCGCCTCCCACACGGCATTTAGAAGCGCGCACGCAGACGCTCATGCAGGGACACTAAAAAGCTCCTCCTTGAGCAAGTGAGTGTCAGCGCTGCTCGGCGCTCTTCTTCTCACCATGTCCGAGGCCTAAGAGTTGTTAATCAGAGCTCTTAACAGTTGTATGTCTTTATTTATATAGCGCCATTAATGTACATAGCGCTTCACAGTAGTAATACATGTGGTAATCAAATAATTAACAGATAATATAAATAACAGGTCATGGGAATAAGTGCTTCAGACATAAAAGTAACATTAAGGAAGAGGAGTCCCTGCTCCGAGGAGCTTACAGTCTAATTGTTAGGTAGGGGAGCGTATAGAGACAGTAGGAGGGAGTTCTGGTAAGTGCGTCTGCAGGGGGCCAAGCTTTATGTATCATGTGTCCCGTATTATCCACAGTGCTATTCATACGCTTCTTTAAGCAAGTGTGTCTTAAGCTGGGTCTTAAAGGTGGATAGAGAGGGTGCTAGTCGGGTACTGAGGGGAAGGGCATTCCAGAGGTGTGGGGCAGTCAGTGAAAAAGGTTTAAGGCGGGAGAGGGCTTTCGATACAAAGGGGGTAGAAAGAAGTCTTCCTTGAGAAGAACGCAAGAGTCTGGATGGTGCATAACGAGAAATTAGGGCTGAGATGTAAGGAGGGGCAGAAGAGCGTAAAGCTTTAAAAGTGAGGAGAAGAATGGAGTGTGAGATGCGGGATTTGATCGGAAGCCAGGAGAGGGATTTCATGAGGGAGATGCTAATCTAGAGGTTAATGCCACCTAAATTCTGGGGGATTTGATAGATTCAGAGAGAAGTGTTGTGCCCAATAACTTCTCCCGTGCCTATCACCGCTCCCCAAATCTCATGTAGATAAGTGCTTCTAGTTATACATTGCTTGGCTGTGCAAAAATGATCTAATAGACACAGCTCAAACACACACTCACATACTGTATGTTGTGACACTTTCTTTAATCTACCACTAGGGGGTAATTCAATATAGTCCATAATGGGCGATCATAGGAAAAACTGAACTTTTGTCCGATCTAACAAACTGTTGCCTGCTACCTGCTGAGTATCTTCATATATTGATGCTAAAAGAAATTGAATGAATACATAAGCTACATCATGGTGCTCAGGGAGCCGGGAGGAAGGAGTTATACAAAACAAAAGGTACACAATATAGCAAAAGATGATGGTGGCATGATGAAAGAAGGCTAATTGAGGGCAAGTTAAAAAAAATGTGTTCATGTCAGCAAGCAGATATGTTATGTGAAGATATTCGTACAGAGGCAATGGTAAGCCGAGTTCCCTAATATTTCAAGTGCATTCATATTTAAATGACCTAAAAAGTCTTTGGTGGCACAGAGATCTCCCATATCGCACATTATTTGCAGTGATTACAATAAATGCAGGTTTGATTGGGATAGATGGTACATAAAAGGTTATATTTGTCCTATGTTATTGTGAAGTACAGTAGGTCAGGGCATTGTTATGTAAACATTTCATATGAACTAATTATTGTTAACACAGTCGAAAACAAATCGCTGTATTTATCTCTTAACCGTCTTTTGTTTGTTTTTAGCATTTTCCCTTTTCTCTACATTTGCTGATAAGGATCAGGGAGAAGATCTTACAGATTCTGAAGAAAATCTAATATACCTATTAAAGAAAGCCAAGGTAAAGCAAGATCTAAGCTAACTGTGAATCCTATAGAAGTAGCCGTGAGCACATCAAGTTAGGAGCAGGTTCTGTGATTCCTCGTTGCTTCCATTCCCCTCCTCGTTATTGCCTTATTGTCTTATTGCTTTACTTGGGGGGTCATTTAGTGCATTGGCTGTTTCGGAATACATTGAACTACCCTCATAATCTATTAGAATTAGGCCCAAAGGTGGGGTGCTACTTTGATGCAGGCGCTGCCGTCCTCACCTGGCAGAGAAGTATTTCAATGCATTGTATTGCTGTCCTATCTGTGAAGAAGTTCGGTGACTGATTGCACTATATTTGATGTCACGAGATGTAACCCTGTTTTTCAAATCCAATGTTTTCTTTCCACTTCCCATAGTCTATTTTTACTTTCATCCCAGATTATATGTACGTTATAATGTCATATAATATTTAGTATTTCTAAACTAAAATCCTAATCAATACACCTCCACTGCTACTTGTGACTGTGTCAAGCGTCTGGAGTGGTACGTTACACAGACAGTCAGCAGTCGGACCTGTAACACTAAAATACATGTGGCGAGTAGGAAAAACACAGTGCTGGGAATGGTGCTTCCGTACTAGTATACTGTACAATATAAGTTGCATAGTAGATGAGGTTGAAAAACGACATATGACCATTACGTTTAACCTATGCTAAATTTAGGCACCAGATACTTATCCTATATTTGTACTTACAGGATATTGATCCAGAGGAAGGCAAACAAAAAAACCCCAGTGAAATATTATCCAATGATATCGCATAAGGGGGAAAATAAATTATTTCCTGACTCCAGATATTGGCAATCAGATTAAACCCTGGATCAACATCCTTCCCAAGTTTACTTATTTTGTATATCCCTGTATACTTTTCCTTTCTAAAAAAAAAAGATGTCCAACTTTTTTTTTTTTTAAAGATATCTATTGTATCTGCCATCACAGTCTCCATGGGTAATGGATTCCACATTGTAACTGCCCTTACTGTAAAGAACCCTTTCCTTTGTTGCTGATAATCTCCTTTCCTCCAACCTAAAGAATATGACCCCATGTCGTTTTACTGCCCTTGGGATGAATAGTTATTTTGAAAGCTCCTTGTGTTGTCCCCGTGAATGCACCTTTTCATGAAACCCATTGCGTTCTCTCTCGATGTTTTTCCTTCCCGCAGTTGAGCATCATGAAAGGTGAGATGGAGGAGGCAGAGGAGATTTTGCACCAGGCTCTCCATCTGGCTCAGCAGTCTGACAGCAAGAGGGGCATTATCTACACCTATGACCTGGTACTTCTCTGCTTTAATATTGGTACAGAGCTTTCCCCAGCACGGCCTGCACTAAAACTTGTGTGTGGTCACAGAAAACCTTATTGATTTTTTTCCACAAATTGTCTGAATGGACCACTGTGTGCTGTATTGTGTTCAAAGCCAAAGAAATCACAATGCAGCAGAAAATGATAGCGACAATCAGGCTTGTTTTTAAAACTGATTTCCATTCAATCAATCTGCCTATAAAATAAAAAAACATTAACTCATTGCATTTCCTTACTCATTTTCTGCTCAGAAACTGTACTCGACATCAGGGGTGAGCAAACATTTGGTGCTGCGCCCCCCTGCCTGCTCCCCCCCCAGTGCTCGCGCGCGCCCCCCCCCCCCTTACCTTTGTGCCGTTGTCAAATGACGGAGCGGGTTCAAGTGACGTCACGTCAAATGACGCCGCGTTGCCATGGCGACGGGCATCAAATGAAGCCATGGGGTGATGTGATGTCATATTACATGACCGTTGCCATGGCGACACGATGCCCGAAGTCGGCTGAATCAAGGTAAGTGAGTTACAGAGGCCTCGCGCGGTCCCCAGGCATTTAATTTAAATGCCTTGGGGAAGAGTGCGGGGCCTCTCTAACCGCTGCTCACCCCCTCCAACCCCGCCACCCCCCACCAAAAAAATGTGGGGGCAGCGGCGAAGGCCTCTGTAACTTCACATACCTTGGCTCAGACAGCTTCTGGTGATGCATCGTCAAATGACACCGCTGTTTCACGTAACGCCATGTTACCATGGCAATGTGACGTCAGAACGTGACGCCGAAGCCAAGGTGAGGGGAGTGCAAGGAGGGGGTGACAGCTGTCAAGGGGGCGCATGGGAAAAAGATTGCGCACCCCTGCTCTTCATAACTGAACACACGTATTGCTAATGTAAAGCTACACCATCTTGCAATACACAAACTGAGGGAGAATCTGCCCTAAAAAGTTTAGTCTTCAGAGCACAGGAATAAGTGGAAAGCAGTGGGTGTTTGTGTACTTGCCGGAAAGCAGTGGGTGTTTGTGTACTTGCTGGAAAGCAGTGGGTGTTTGTGTACTTGCTGAAAAACAGAGAGGGTGACAGCAGTAGAAGTTAATTCTGAGTAGGTGCAAAAAGATTAGAAGTAATTGCTATAGCAGATGTTTGCTGGGATTCTGTAAGCGTCAGTGGGGAATATTGCATCGCATTCTGCGTTATAGCTGCCATTGTCGGTTAACTCCAGGTCTGGGTGTGCAATACTCTGCATCAGCACTTTAGTGAATCTCTGTTTTCTCTTCTACTTTCAGATGGCTAACCTGGCTATTCTCAGGGGGCAGCTGGAAAGTGTGAGTATAACTTTAATCAGGGCGTCTACAGGGCCAATGACAACGTGTAAAAGGGTCAGTGAAAACAGATCTGGTTGTACAGTATGTCAGCCTACTTCTAACTCTAGCTAATAGTTGTAGGATACATTAATGCAACATAGACCTCTAACTGGTTTCGAAATCTTTGTTATAATAGTAACAGTTAGAATATGCTCACCAAAGTATGAAGAACATTATAGATTCAGACATGCCAATATATTGTAATCAATTAAGCAGTCATTTTCCATGACACAGTATAAGCAACATTTTTGGCCTAATTGGGGTCGTTCCTCAGGGTGACTGAATCAATATGTTTGACGCTTTTATGGATTAATTGCAGCTGGGAAAGACATAGGGACAACAATCTGAGGTCCCTGCAATTTTGTAGTAGGAATGTATAAGCGCACTCTGAATTCTTAAATGTGCCTCTGATACCCTCACACATAAATATTATGGCTCAAATTGACTAAAATGCCAGGAAATGTTACAAATGGCGTTCCTCACGCAAACATTTTAGGCAATAAGTCCTCAGAATGAGAATAACATAAAATATAAAGGTAAACAGTGCCTAAAGAAACAATGCATGCAGTGTGAAGGGGGAATCCCAAAAATGTGACACAATAGTAATCGGTGATATAAAGGGCACAACACGTCATTAGACAAATAAATAGGCTGGATTCTGGTTGCAGCACAATCCATTCTAATAATTGTTCCACCAATTCTTCCCAAAATAGTTTTGTCGTCCAAGTCAGGGGAGAGCAGTGTAGTAACCGGAAAATAAGAGATTGGACAGAATATAGTGCAATACGTCCTTACAAAATAACTATAATGTGGACACAAATCACTGATGAGAACTGTGAGTGAAAGGACTTATCCCGCCGCCTCGTGAAAACCTGATCCCACCAGGACGGAGGAACGAAAACATACCTATTGTTTTCACAATGGCGAACCCTTCCAGGGGAAAGTAGAGAGAGAGACAGTATAAACCAGGGGTGCGCAAACTTTTTAAGCTGCGCCCCCCTGGCTGCTCCCTTCACTGCCCGCGCCCCCCTTACCTCTTAGGTCGGCGTCCGCAATGAGAGCGGCTTTAGCAGGGGCTCGTGCACGCGTCCGCACGCTTGGGGAAGCGTGTGTCTCACCGAGTCTTGAGATTTTCCTGCTTGCCGGAGCGCAGGGCCGGTCACGTGAGCGGTTCGCCCAATGAGGGCGAACCAGCTCCGTGGCGTCACTGGCCTGCCCTCAGACCCGCCCCCGACATGCCCACGGATGGTGCGCTGTGTAAGGCCAGGGAAAGCACCGCTTTCCCTGAGCCTCAGCGCGCCTCAGCCCGGACAAAATCACTATGTCCCAGGCCTTAGTGTAGTGGAAGCAGTCATACAAATAGTAAATACTGTCCTATAGACTTATTTGTGCCCCGATGTGAAACACTATAGTATTTGCTTCTCAGATACTACAATAATTGCGTATTGAACTGCAGATATTTAGTTGTTCATCTTTTGTGTTTTTTAGTCTGAAAAGCTATTCAAAGCAACACTGGTCTTCATGCTTGATGGAGGTGTAAAGCAGGTACGTTTTTGCCTAAACGTATGTCCCACATGATCGCCACACTTAAGGTAACATAAAATACTTTTGTCTTCTCTCCCAGGATCACATTTCCTTTATTGAGATATCCCTCAAGCTGGCCAGCATCTATGCTGCACAGAACCAGTAAGTCCCTGCGAGTTAAACCCCTCAGTGCTACTAGTGCAGGGCAAAGGTCAGGATTCTTTTCTGTGCTGCCCAGGACCTGCATGTCTTAGGCCTCGGACATGGTTAAAAATACAGCGCTGGGCAGCGGTGACGCTCATGCTCTCCTGCTCAAGCAGGAGCTTTTTTTTTGTCCTTGCATGAGCGTCAGCGAGCGTGCTTGTGAGGCGGGTGGGAGGCGGGGCTAGCACGCACGTCACGGCGCTGATGTCACGGACTGCCATTGGCTTTTGGCGGTCACGTGACAGGCCCTCCGCTTCCCTCAGCGGGAAAAATGTAATTTTACTGTCGGCTGCAATTCCACACGCCTGCGAAAGCGCCATCTAAAGCCGCCCTCAGTAGGGATGATGGGGGTAAGTGTTCCGCCTCAGCGTGGGTCAGCGCTGTCTTTTTGACCATGGCCCTGGCCTTAGTGTATTATAAGGAGATCAGACAAGGACTATTTTCATCTTTTTGCGTTCCATATAAACGGGTTGCATGTGCTTAGATGTCACCCTCCTGCTGACCGTTGGACTCTTGTTTGCACCGCAGGAATAAGTTGGCTGTGGCAGGCTACCAGTTCTGCATTATGACTCTGGAGGAAAAGATAGAGAAGGAGAAAGATCTGCCGGTGGAGATCCTGGCAGGTGAGAATGCAGTCATGCTGTCCTCTTTATCTACCCCTGCAAACAAGCGAGTGAATACACTACCACTGTCATACGAGGCCTGTGACAGACACATACATAGGTACCAATGCACACCTTCACATATTACTGCTATACATGCACATTACCGGCTATAAAATACTATTCTCATTTATTTAGCACTTACAGCAGAGGAGAAATCAAACACCCGCCTCCTCCTAGGATTGTGTCTGGATTCATATGGACGTTACCTACTTGCCAATGCACAGTATTCACAGGCACAAAGTATGTATGAAAAGGCACTACAGATCTGCAAGGAGGAGCAGGGGGAGTTACACCCACAGGTAAGCAGGGCACCCAGTCTAATGCAATGGAGGATCTGGACTAGGTTATCATTCTGTAACCTTAAAAATGTCAAGTTTATATGTATGGAAGCAGTTTGGCAATCAAGGGCGTTAACCTTTTTTGGCCAGTATGTTCTGTTAAGTTACACACAAATAAAAATACCACTTGTGAGCACATTCGCATGTCTCGGACAGGTCGCCAAATTTGCCTTTCCCGATTAACTGTTAGCATACAGTGCTTTTACTGCAGCCAGGGATTCTGGGTAATGACATAGAAATGAGCACTTGCAGGGTGTCAATATATGCTTCTTACCCATTTTAACATAGACCCCTATTTAGCTTATGCCTTCCATATGACACAGTTTTTCAGTACAGCCTGGGTAAAAGAAGCGCATAGCCAGTAAACCTACTCACAGATAGCTGTTTCACCGTCAGTGTGAGGATGGTTTACTGGCTTTGCAATGTGAAGCTGGGAGTGGTTAAAACCAGACACACACAAAGTTATGGGGAGAAAAAAAAAAGTGCCAAAAACCCTCCGCTGTACTGTGTACAGCAAATATTCACATGTCTGACAGGTCACAAACCTGCCTTGCCCCATTATCTCTTAGCATACAATGCTTCCACTGCAGCCAGGGATTCTGGGTAATGACACTCACAGTTAAGTTACAAGTAATCAAAGAATCCTCAGGGCAATGGCTTTGTGACCAGCTGTCTATGACTGGTTGTGCTTAGATGACGCTAGGGGCAGAGTAA
This sequence comes from Ascaphus truei, assembly GCA_036426205.1. NCBI lineage: Eukaryota > Metazoa > Chordata > Amphibia > Anura > Ascaphidae > Ascaphus > Ascaphus truei. The sequence continues at coordinate 45,654,918 of CM071569.1, read as the reverse complement.
GTCTCTCCAGATACCTAAATGTGTGTTGCTAGTTGATATTGGGTAACTTCAAAGGTATTTCTAAAACCTATTTGGAATCAGATCCTCAAATTGTGCCCATTAGTCGCTAAGCAACTACTTCTTTGTAGCACCATCTTTACACACACACTCCCTGATGAAGTTACAAGATACGTAAGTAAACGTGTTGGGTCAAGCGGGTATGCAAGGGTGCCGGGGTCTGACAAACACAGCTCTCATCTGCTGGCAGAAACTTTAAATCTACTTTTCGAGGAGACTGTTCTTGTTGGGCAGTGCACTATGGTTCTCTATTGGGCAGTGCACTATGTTATCTAGGGGCAGTGCACTATGGTTCTCTGTTGGGCAGTGCACTATGGTTCTCTGTTGGGCAGTGCACTATGGTTCTCTGTTGGGCAGTGCACTATGGTTCTCTGCTGGGCAGTGCACTATGGTTCTCTGTTGGGCAGTGCACTATGGTTCTCTGTTGGGCAGTGCACTATGGTTCTCTGTTGGGCAGTGCACTATGGTTCTCTGTTGGGCAGTGCACTATGGTTCTCTGCTGGGCAGTGCACTATGGTCTCGTGGGCAGTGCACTATGGTTCTCTGCTGGGCAGTGCACTATGGTTCTCTGCTGGGCAGTGCACTATGGTTCTCTGTTGGGCAGTGCACTATGGTTCTCTGTTGGACCGGATATAAACTTTGTCGGACTGGGGTTCATCATTTGGGAGATTTTAAGGCAACATATCGGTAAAATATTTGAGATTTGTGGCTGTGCGAGCAGATCTGTCTCCACACAGAAGCTGTGCGGTTTCACAGCTGATTAGAGAGCACTAATATCTGATTCCTTTTAACCTCTGATTGATCTGTGTGCATTGGGGGGGGCACCAAACAGCTAATCCTTGGTTCAGGTCATTTGTAAATAAAAAAATATATTTGTAATGCTTAGGGGGAGCGCAAAATGTGAAGGGCTTATGCTTTAATACACCTTGCTCCACAGCTCCATTCACATACTGGACTTGGGTGTCCTTGCACACACACTTATGATCACTTTGCTTTGCTTTTTTTTGATGCAGACAGTGACGCTGATGAATGATCTAGCAACAGTGCTAGAAGCGCAGGGTCACCATGATGAGGCCTATGCTTTTGTGAAGCAAGCATCGGAGCTGGCTCGGAAGACTGAGCACCCTGACCAGCATGTGGTGCTTAGTAACATGGCATTGATTCTCATGTATCAAGGTAAAAACATTGCTCTACTGGAGGACCTGTGTCACTACATTCCAGTAGTAATGTGCAGTGACCCCATCATTTGCAGTCCTTTTTTCATGTGTGGTAGCTGGTGCGTGTAGGTCCAGTTAGAGCTTTGCCTAAACCAGTGCTTATAATTTTAGGTTTCCTTAATAAAAAAAAATGCTAATGTGAAATTCTGCGCAACCTCAACTTTCTATAATAGTGCGTCTGAGATCAGATGCATTGTAAGGAACCCCAACCCTCTCTAATAACGTGCCTGAGATCAGATGCATTGTAAATAACCCGAACCCTCTCTAATAGCGCGTCTGAGATCAGGTGCATCGTTCATAACCCCAACCCTCTCTAATAGCGTGTCTGAGATCAGGTGCATTGTAAATAACCCTCTCTAATAGCGTGTCTGAGATCAGGTGCATCGTTCATAACCCCAACCCTCTCTAATAGCGTGTCTGAGATCAGGTGCATTGTAAATTGTTCTGTATTTTCAAATGACCTGAACATTGCAGGCGCCCTTTAGGGATGCCGGGGGAACCTAGAGACATCTCTATCCAGATCAACTGCATCCTAGATATCCTATTATCAAGTAATGAATGTGGTCAGATTCATCCATTCTACTTCTGCAGTTGCCTTCATATTAAATTATAATGAACACTGCACGCCCAGTTCTGAGACTTTAAAAATGTTATTGTCATGAGTATCCATAGCATATCACTAATTCCACCCGTGAAACCATGTTTTGTTTATTTACAAAAACAAAAAATGTAAAAACATGTTTTGGGGTGTTTGGTTTTTGCACAAATGATGGTCTGTTCGGGTTACAATTTCAAACAGTATTGTGATCATGTGCTCCTTCACAGTTAGTACTGTGAGGCCTTTTACAGACTTACGGTAACAGTGCTAAGCGGCTCTCAGCTGCAGACAAGGCCAGAAATGTACTGAAGATGGAAAACACTTCTGGGCTGATTCTATATGTGCTGACATGGCCGACCTCGTCCGTCCTCATTGAAGTCAACTGGGAATTTCAGCCAAAAATAGGCCGCTTTGACAAATATAGGGGAAGCCTCTGTCTGTTGCAGCTTGCATCCGATGCGCAGTGTGCAGCTCTGTAAATATATTTTTATTTTTAATGGCCTATGATCACTTCAGTCATCAGTAACTCTCCCCTGTAGAATTTCATTATGTGGTTGCACTTGTTTTAAACACACGTTTTGTCTTTGAGTTTTCTAAACCATGACTGTGAGATTTATAACAGGATGGGTTCATTCAACACTTAGATAATAAGCAGAACCTTTTGCTGCTGGAATGTCCACAGCATTAGAGTTCCACAGACTTTCCAGCTCTGTGACCAATTGATCACTTGTATAGTAATCGCATAGGAGCCCTCACCATCCCTCTGATGCTGGTAATGTAAATTCTCTGATAATCCCCACAGTTTGCCGATAGTTGCAGATTATAAAGGGGCTGGTTGTCCTAAGGGCCACCTACCTGCCTGCTAGCCCTTATAATGCCCAGTGAATACAGTAGGCCACGCTAAAGGTTAGATACTTAGAAGTTGCAATAGCTCTTCTTCAGTTGTCCTTCTCTAATATCAGGAATATTTGCATGGGCACCCTCTTAGCATAAGTATTCTCTCTCCTGAGCACTGTACAGTTTTTTGAAGCATGTTTATCTTGTCTGCCCTTATTATTTTTCCTTCTCTGCCACTAACATGCTATTGTCTTTTTGTGTGAATGGGATCTCAGGGACAGAACACTTCGCTGACGTCGAGCGGATCTTTAAGGAAGCTCTGACACAAGCAGAGAAGAAAGGGGACTCTGCTTCTATTCGGAATATTCAGGAAGGACTGTCTGAGCTGGAAAGGAGGAAAAAAGGCTTTTGACAAGATCCCAAATGCTCACGTTCAATAAGCTACAGTCCATGCACAGCAACCCCCCTTTCCATATTGCAGAAAGGTTGTAAAACAGTAGCGGTTGATCAGTGTAACAGAACACAAGGGAATTTTACCTTGGTTTGCCCTATTCTACGCTGGATATCATGGGGCTTATTTAAAGTTCTCAGCAGTTACATTGCAAAGCAGCTCTGAGCTGCACAAACGGGATCCCATTTGCCATTGTTTTCAGACTTTTTGCATCCACATGTCTGAAATCAGATACACGCTCCTTCAATTCAAAATAAAAATAACATATTTATTTTAAAGTAAAATTATTATTTTTTGGAGGGGGGGGGGGGGGGAAGACTATGGAACCTGACAATTGTTACATTCATATTCCCAGAAATTACTACACTGTATTACCAGCTATTTTCAGTGCTTGGGATGACTGTTGGCATGAGTAACTTCATACATACACTCCTGCCTGGTGCTTGAATGGTCTTGACATGGAGTACGACGACTTGGAGGCTTGTACCTACTAGAAACCAAAACATCATGATACAGTATTAGTATGAATTAGGCACTTGAGTATATAGGAAAAATAAGCTGACTAAATATATCTTTTTTAACCTGGTACTTTCAAGGCTTTATTTTTTTTGGAGCACGAAAGTCCTACAGGAAGCAATCTATGCATTGCAGTTACTGAAGGGTTATGCCAGATGCAATCTCTTACAAACATGCAACAGTTCACATTTATGTCGTAAGATCTGTGTGTTATATTTATAATATGTTGAAAGAAGTGTATCCCTCAAAACACCTACTCAAGGCATTCTCAGAAGTACAGTACTTGGTGTAGTGCCGGCATCTACTTCGCTATCCTGCTCATTCATACAAATGTATATCCGTCAGCAGATCATTTATCAATCTCGCTAATGGGAACCGCGCAGGATTATATTTTATTTGATGGCTGTTGGTGGTTTTATTTCGTTTATTTACGGTTTTTCTCCAGGAGGGCTTTGAACACAGTCACTTGTGACAGTGCAAGATCATTTTTATTTTAGGTGATTTACAGGGGGATCTCTTCCCTGCATAAAAGCGTATACAACCTCCCTAAGTGCATTCAGCTTGTTTTTTGAGAGCTCAAAGCAAGAGTGCATGCCTGCAGAGTTTTGGGACCAGGGTGAGTGCAAGAGGCACTGACCTTTATCCGAGTTAGGCCACGGATATGCTAGGTGCACGCTTGTCGCTGGAGCAATCGCAGCTATGACGGGGAGGCGTGGCCGTGACATCACGGAGCTGGTTCTCCCTCATTGGCTGAACTGCTCACGTGCACGTGACAAAAAAATTTTTTTGTGACTCCTTGAAAATCTGCCACGCGGTCACTCGCTCTATGTCCTGCCTCAGAGGTACGGCCTAATATTGGCACGATCGCACCGAGTATGGACACGGCCTTATAAAACCCTGGAGAAATGTGCTGGTCGTTTCTTGTTGATTTTTTTTATTTTTTGTGGCTGGAAACCATCTTCACTACCCCCTAGTCCCACACGAGAGAGGAAGAAGGTGCTGTTTAGTTAGCTCTTCCAGGGGGGAGTTTGTTTTATTTTTGTTCTGTTTGTCACTGCTTTTATGGCATGGTTCACCCATATATATTGTATTTTTCCTGTGGATGAATAAATATCAGTAATGCTTATTGTTTGGGGCTGCATATTTGAGTTTAATTTTGAGCGCTCCTCAAACTAAAACTAAGCAGCCAATGTGGACCCGACTTACTACAATCTAGGTTCCTACGACTTGGTGCCCCAGCCATTGCCAAACCAATTGCGTCCATAGTCAACTCTATTCTGTCTGCAGGCCATATCCCTAAGACCTGGAAAACTGCCAGAGTTGTCCCAATCTTCAAAAGTGGGGACAAAAACACTGTCTCAAACTACAGGCCAATCTCACCTCTCCCAATTCTATCCAAAGTTATGGAAAAATGTGTCCACTCCCAATTAAGCGATTTCTACACCAAGACAAATTTCCCTAGCCAATTCCAGTCTGGGTTTCGTTCCAAACACTCCACAGAAACTACCCTGCTAAAAGTTTGCAATGAAATCCAGTGTGGAATGGAACAGGGACAACTCACTGGTGCAGTATTCCTAGATTTTGCAAAGGCTTTTGACACAGTTGATCATGTTATCCTGCTTAACAAACTCCAGAGCTCTGGAATAGGGAAACATGCTTTAAACTGGTTTCAGTCCTACCTATCAGGAAGATCCCAACATGTGTCCATCTCAGGCTCTAACTCCAACCCCCTGGATATCACCTGTGGTGTCCCACAAGGCTCTGTTCTGGGGCCCCTACTCTTCTCAGTGTTTATTAATGATCTTCCCACAGCTTGTAAGGAAGCCTCAATACAAATGTATGCAGATGACACAATCCTATATGCACACAGCCATAGCCTCTCTGACCTTCAACACATACTTCAGTCTGACTTTTTGAGACTCGAAAACTGGATTTCCCAAAACAAACTGTTTTTAAACACTGACAAGACTGTAACAATGGTATTTGGTACCAAGACTAAATTTGTAAAGCTTCCAGTGACTGAGCTCCTGATTAGAACCAACGCTAACACCACCCTAACACCTGTCACTAGTTTTAAATACCTGGGCTTATGGTTTGACTCCCACTTAACATTCGGGATGCACATTGATACCCTGACAACCAAGACCTATGCCAAACTAGGGGTACTTTACAGGAACAAATCCTCCCTAAGTCTCCTGGTCAGAAAGCGTATCGCACAGCAGATGCTAATGCCAATTATTGACTATGGAGACATAGTATATGGCTCGGCTCCTCAAACCCACCTTAGCAAACTTGACACCCTCTACAATTCAATTTGTCGTTTTGTTCTCCAATGCAACTACAACACACATCACTGCGAAATGCTGAAAGAACTAGATTGGTCATCACTAGAGTCTAGGCGCAAAGTTCACCTTTCCTGTCTCACCCTCAAATACTTTCTGGGCAAGCTACCCAGCTACCTGAACAAGCTCCTCACCCCTACCACATGCAGCACCTATCACCTGAGATCAGACTCCAAAAGACTATTCATGGTCCCAAAGCTCAACAAAGTATCCGGACGTTCCTCCTTCTCTTACCGTGCACCCCAAAACTGGAACAACCTACCAGAGACTCTCATATCCACCACCAGTTTAAGTTCTTTCAAATCTAAGGCTGTCTCACACTTTAATCTGGTCTGTAACTGTTTCATACGCTCATAATATATATTTTCTTTAACTGTGCACGCAATGTCTTGTATATAATGTATACCTTGTTCATTTATGTAACTGTACTTGTAACCATGTATTATTTGTTTTACTCTGTGCCCAGGACATACTTGAAAACGAGAGGTAACTCTCAATGTATTACTTCCTGGTAAAATATTTTATAAATAAATAAATAAATATCACCACTGAGAGAGAACATATAACATAGATTTTTATTGGCAGACAAGATGTTATGTGGGGGGTGGGGGGGTGCTCATTACGTTGTGGTCCTAGGATCCCTTGCCATGGAGCTGGCATTACTGTCTTATCTCCTTCACTGGCAGAGGGGATCTGCAACTCCTCACATAGAAATGCATTGCAGGGCCATACGAACAAAGGGGACAACACACATTTATCTGGGCTTTGACAAGGACAAATCATTGGGGCACATTGCATTATGGGATATCATTTAAAAAAAAAAAAAAAGAACACAAACTTCAAATAAAATGAAAAGATACAACATACCTGTTTCTACATTTACAGGCTGCAAATAGCCTGCTTATTATAACATTATTTGGTCTTTTGTGCAAGCATCAATAGAAATGGGCAATGTTTGGATGGTACAAAGTTTTATGAAAATTATGTCGACTAGATACCTCTACAAACCACAAATGAGGTGAAGGTAATCGGAAGAAATGCAGCACATCTCACAGCAAATGCAAGCATAAGAGTCCAGAAGATTACGGTACCTGCTGACAAGGGAGAAACAACCATGTGGTGATTTAAATATTACATCTGCTCTGAAGTTGTCTTCCCCTTCCTTGGGGAGACTTCAGACCCATTCAAATGAATGGAATATAAATCTGCACTGGCATATTGAATAGGGGTCTAAGTGGAGGGATTTACAAGTTCAGATAATGGGTATGGGCGCTTGATCAGCATTAACTACTGTTTGTTGGAGATGGATGATGGATCAATTGCCAATCTGGATGCCGACACACCCAGCCCTGGGGGTCTGTATAAGGAGTTAGAAGTCGGGTCAATGTAATGTTGCTAAAGGTATGACAAATAGCCAAAATAGGGTTTGTCTCAGTGTAGAATTTATTTTACCTCTCACAAGAGGGGAAATTACAGGGCCGGACCAAACGATTACAAGGAAATACTGTATATGAGACAGCAATCAAACGTATACACTATTCATTACTAGGTGATTGTTGTCATATTAGTCATGCATTTTGGCAATATCTCATCAATATAATTTCAACAGTTCACAAAAGCTTATTCTTATTAGTGTACTAGAGTGTAAGCTCTTCTGCAATTAGACATCAGTAATACTGAACTAAAGCAAACACTACGAGCTGTAGTGGGGTGATGTGAGGTGAAGGTGGGGGAGGTGATGTGAGGTGAAGGTGGGGGAGGTGATGTGAGGTGAAGGGGGGTGAAGTGAGGTGCAGGGGGGAGAGTGATGTGAGGTGAGATGCAGGGGGGAGAGTGATGTGAAGTGAGGTGCAGGTGGGGAAGGTGAGGTGCAGGGGGGTGATGTGAGGGGAGGTGCAGGGGGGTGATGTGAGGTGAGGTGCAGGGGGGGTGATGTGAGGTGCATGGGGGGTGAGCTGTAGTGGGGTGATGTGAGGTGAAGGTGGGGGAGGTGATGTGATGTGAAGGGGGGTGAAGTGAGGTGCAGGGGGAGAGTGATGTGAGGTGAGATGCAGGGGGGAGAGTGATGTGAAGTGAGGTGCAGGTGGGGAAGGTGAGGTGCAGGGGGTGATATGAGGGGAGGTGCAGGGGGGTGATGTGAGGTGAGGTGCAGGGGGGTGATGAGGGGTGCTGGAGGAGATATGAGGATGATGATGATGATAGGTGCTGGGGGAGAGATGATGATGATGATGATGATGATGATTTTACCAGAGCGGCCCGAATCTGTTTTCCTTGGAGCAGTTCGGCCCTTCTCGCTTTACAAGTTGTGCAGGCCTGCTGTAGAGGAATCAGTGCAGAAAAAAAAATCAGTTTTAAACACAAGGTCCTTTGAATCTGCAGATACCTTCGGTACTACAGAAACCTCCATGGGAGGTAACCCTGAGTTTGCGGCAGAGGAAGAGCAGTCAGTAGTGGGTACCCCACAAATTGTGGTGAATCAGGGACGTTTAACTCTGTTTTGAACACTGGGTCCTTTGAATCCGTAGGAGGAACAGGTACTACAGAAGGTTCCAAGAGAGATAACCCTGAGTTCGTAGTAGCAGACACGCAGTCTGTAGTGGATACCTCAAATACTGTGGAAGCGTCAGTGAGAGACAGTATTATCTGAGGAGTGGGAATCCCAGGCTCTAAGGCTACACGAGGAGTTGTGGGGGGACTAGGAGAAAAACTATTCTTTGCAGTGAGGGAATTAAAGTCATTCTTGATTACCACAGGAGCTGCAGAATGGCCAGTGAAGAATATGTTTGCTCCTAAACTGGATGTCAGAGAAGCAGCAGTGGTCACATTAGGTACAGTACAGGGGTCCGGGGAAGGTGAACTGGTCACTGAAGTAGGTATCTGAGAAACAACAGGGACCAGACTAGACGCTTCAATGGGATCAGAGAATGCTGCGCTTGTCTGGGGGAACACTTGAGAAACAGCAGGAACTGGACTAGGTATCTCAATAGAATCAGAGGACATTGTGCTTGTCTCTGAAGTGGGTATTTGAGAAACAACAGGGACTGGACTAGATACTCCAATAGAATCAGAGGACATTGCGCCTGTCTCTGAAGTGAGAATTTGTGAAACAGCAAGGGCTAGACTAGGTACTTCAATAGAATCAGAAAGTTACGCTGGTCTCTGGTGTCAGAGGGTCAAGAATAGGTATACCAAAACCTGTGGGGATTTTAATGATAGGTACCTTAGAAACAGAGAATGTTTATCCAATACTGCACGGGCCCCAGCAATTGGGGTACTGGTCATGGAGAAACAGAACTAGATACATTTAACTGTGCGGGGATATTGGTGAAAGATCTACTTGTCACTGAAGTGGGTGTCTGAGAATCCATAATGGGGACATAAGGCTCTATATGGGAGACCTTGTGGCGAGGGTCTTAGAATCAATTAACGAAACTGCAGGCATTACAGACATAACAGAGAAGACACCTTTTAAAACAGGAGTTTTAGCATTGGTGATAGGCATCTCATAGACTACAGGAGAGTCAGTGGGAAGGAAGCCTGGCTTTACATCAGGAGTTATAGCAGTAGCACAGGTTAACACAGAAAGTGCTGGAGAATCCTAAGGCTAAGGTCCCGCTGCCTCAGACAGGCGGCGCGTGGAGAGGCACTTGACCGTGATATGCGGTCTGTAGGGAGCCGGAGCGGGCCAGGAGTGGGAGGAGGGAGAGGGGAGTGGTGAAACGGGGGCAAGAGGGGGAGGCGGCGCTGTGCGGGAGCCCCGCGCGCCCACAAGGTGGCCCCTTCACAGCTCTCCCCATGGAGGCACGTTAGTGATCGGGGGCTGGAGGACACCTCCCCACGCCACCCACCAGTCCCTCCCCAGCTTTCCCCCTGCACGCTCAACACGCCCAACACGCCCAGAGCGGGCAAGTATGGGGCCAGCCACGTTCCCGCAGACCGCCAACCCCCCCCCCCGCGCCTACCTCCAGCACGGGCAGCAGCCACAGGGATCGGAGGCAGAGGGGGGAGCCAAAACAACCAACGATTGACCCCACTTCCACCTCCCTGCCAGCAGCAGCTGCGGGGATCGGGTGAAGGGGGGCACGCGGGGACCTTCCGACCTTTTTGGTCATACGGCTAGCGGGCAGCAAAAACACACAATACTTACACACACACACTCCCCCCTCCTACCTTTTGGAGGTGGGGGAAGCTCTGACAGCTCCAGTCCCCGGTGCCGATAGGCTCCCCAGCGCACCACATGACGCGTCAACGCTAGGGATCTCAATTCTCTTGCATCCCCTGCCGGCTAACGCATCACAGCACGTTGTGAGCCGTGCAGCGAGGGACTGGGACCGGCTCGGAAGGATACCCCTGCTGGTGAGGAACACACGCGCGCCGCCGGATGCAGCGGGACCAAAGCCTTAGGCCTGGGACCCGGTGCGCCCGGCGGCGCGGGCGGCCACAGGCGAGTTCCCCACCAGCAGGGGAATCCTCCCGAGCCGGTCCCCCCTGGCTGCACAGCTCACTACACGCTGTGAAGCGTCAGCCGCTACGGGATACAAGAGAATGGTGATCCCTAGCGTTGACGCGTCACGTGATGAGGCTGTGAGCCAATGAGGAGGGGAGGCTTCGGGGAGCGGGGAGGAGTGTGTGGGGGGAGGAGTGTGGGGGGAAAGCAGCGTGAGTGTCTGTCTGTGTGTGTATGTGTGTGTCTGAGTGCCTATCTGTGTTTGTGTATGTGTGTGCCTGAGTGCGTGAGTGCCTGCCTCTGTGTGTGTGTGTATGTGTATGAGTGCCTGCCTGCATGCGCGTGTGTGTGAGAGAGTGCCTGCGTGTGTGTGTATGTGTGTGTCTGAGTGCGTGACTGTCTGTCTGTGTGTGTCTGCGTGTGTGTATGAGTGCCAGCCCGAGCCCGTGGAGGGAGGGAGGGGGGGGAGAGTAGCGGGTCCCTCCGCTCAAGCCACGCCCCCCCTCCCGCTCAAACCTCCCACTCCCGCCCACCTCCCGCTCCGGCTCCCTACAGACTGCATATCGCCGTCTGTGTCTGTCAGCGCCCCGCCTGTCTGCAGTGCAGGAGCGCTGACGGAGGGAGCGGGGCCTTAGCCTAAGAAGCAGTAAGGGGAGACTCAGACCTTACCAAGGGATCAGAGACAGATAAGCTGATCTCTGAAGTGATAGGTAGAGAGGCAGAGAGGCAGAGAAAGGGGAACTAAGCTCTGTAGGAGGGTCCAAGGAAACAGACAGAGTCAAAGACAGGAATTTCAAATATCTGACACAGGAGGAATAGCATTGGTGTAGCAAGAGTGTTAGAGACAGGGGGAATCTGCGTGCTGGCTCTTGGCTAAAGCAGACTCATGAACATCACTTTTAACTGGAATCAATATTTCAGAAGAAGTCTCAGGGAACTGAGTAGCAGGAACTTTAGCTGGGACAGAAGAAAGGGAGCAATGATCCACAACAGGCTCAGCAACTTGAACCTTAGGAGAGGCATAATGTGCAAGGTCTGACTTTAAACCTTGGGGTTGGGAACTAGCAATGGTTAAAGCAGTGCATGAGTCAGAGAAAAGGGAACTGACTTGGAAACTGGGGGCATAGAAGGTTCATCTTCAGGCTCTAGGAAGGCGACATTGGCTTGGGGATTACAAGAATGCACAAAGGGTGCCTCTAAGGGTTTACAAGCAGGGGTTAAAGCAGGCAAAACATCAGAGTCAGAGAAATGAGAAGTTGAATCAAAACCAGGGATCGTGGCAAACTCTTCTTTTGGCTTTAGAGGAACAAAATCAGTTTGGTAATTTTCAGAAGGAGGTACCCCCAAGGGTTTAGTAACAGGACTAGTAGCGCAAGGGAACTCACCAGTAACAGCGTAGCTGGCGAGGAGAGGGTAATGCTCTTTTATGTACTGGTCCAAAGATAGGGACAGATCATAAAGCGTATTTTGAGCCTGCGCCAGTCCAACAGGATCCACGTTCTCCCAGGTCATAGGGGAACCAGGAGAAAGAACACAGGAGGCCAGGCTTTGTTTTAACTCTCTAAGGCGCTGGGCCTTAATAAGGAGTTCTTTACAGAGCGGTCTTTCAGAGGGAGTTAAGCCTATAAACCGGGACTGGGTTTCAGGCAGGGGCAGTATTTCAAACAGGAACCGGTCTTCAGACAGCATTTCAGACAGGAACAGTCCTACCCTCACCACAGCAGGGTCCGAGTTTGTGGGGCTGAGCATACTGTAACGGACGTGCTCGCCACAAACTGGGACCGGACCGCAGTCAAGTTTGCGATTCCTTCAGCAGAAGGGGTAGACCATTTTCGATTCAAACCAATGCCGCTAAATCTATCCTCTGCCCCAGAATATTTACCAAGATTATTAATGTTTTTAGCAGCCATCCTAAAATTGGAAGGAATATCTATTGTACCATATTAGTATGACTGGTTCATCGTAGCATGATCAAGGTAATTGTTTACATCTGGCAAACGGTTTCAGAAAAATGTTGGCCAATGGATGGAAAATTAAAAATAAAATAAAAAAATTCAGGAGTAAAGTAATGTTGTTCCCCACCAGTGACAGACATTCATGGGTCTACTTTTCCACACCATTAAAACAAGGTAGTTCTTCAAGAGTCCAGAATCAGAAAATTTGTTGGAGCAATCAATGATCCACAAGGAAGGACGTCTCGACAAGAGATTGCTTGATTGCACTAGGTCTAATGCCAGTTTTCTTAGGACGCGACAAGAAAGTCATCTGCCTGCAAATATCCAGAAGTTAAAAGCATCATCCTAGTAATATTGACCCTTCCAAGACTAAAACGTAAACCATTGAGAGTACAATCCTGAGAACAGCAATTCATATTTAATTAAAAAACAATAATCTAAACAGATTCAGTTGCAAAACCCATACTTCATTCAAATGGACCTAACTTCCAGAGATTTGTTTTAAGATCACTTTCATATGGGTCCTACCACCGATGGACTTAATGGTGAGAAGGTTCAACAAGAAAAGTCCCATCATTTTATTCTATGAAGATACAAGGAAATCCAACTCATCTGGAATTCATAATCTGTGACTTTACAGTATCCTATATTTTGTCTCTCTCTATGATTTACAGGGTAGTAAAAATGGGGGCAAGAGTCATTGCGATTCTTCCGTTTTGGCTTAGGAGGGCAGGGTTTGCTCGCACAAGGTGTCATGTCATCACAACACACAGGCAATGAACCTGTGGGCTTGGAATAAAAACAAAAAACTAAGGTCTCAGGAGCTTTGGTCAGAAGTAGTAGAAACGTAAGCATATAAAAATAAACATTCAAGGTGTATCACAGAGTATGGTCAATCCTGAAACTGTTGTAGGGAGAGAAACTAGACACTATTTTAACATACAAGATTTTGCTGTTCCTTCAAGCAGGTTTTGGAAAAGGTTTTAACCCGTCTTTAATTAAAAGTAGAGACCACAGCAAACCGGTGAGAGGACAATCCTTTGCATGTCATCCTCTAGTTAGAGGATTTGGTTAGTCTTTTCGCAAAATAAGGCTGTGCTTATATTGCCGGCGATGGCGTGTCAAAACAAATGCATTGCTGCTGTAAGCGCGAAGCAACAGCTTGGTCGTGATCGCTGGAAGTCATCTCAATTTGATTTTTCCAGCGGCCGCAACCTAACGTTGCTGGCACTATAAGCGTAGCCTTAGACCCCCATTCAAATACCATATCCACACTGGGACCATGATCTGGTACTTCACACATTGCCTGCATAATTTAAACCTCCATCAAGTTCCAGTTAAAATACAGTCTTTCAAGATAATATTTATAGTTGGTATCATATAGTTATCAGCAACCTGGACAGACACCAACCGAATGTGACTGCATCAGCAGTTCAACGATTCGGGGGTAGTCTTACAAGCAGTACTTTAATAGTGTCGTTTTCTGCCTCTCACACTCCTGCGTGTGGATATTGCTTAGAGATCTCTCGCGTCTGTACCGCTGTGAAATGGGGGAAAAAAGGCAACATTTACCAGACATTCCCCCTCCCCCACTTTTGTCCAACACAACAGTAAACACCGGAGTTCCTGACCATTGTAAACCAACTGTAATTTCAAGCAGCAACTTTGTGTTTCAGCATCTGTATTTAAGTGTTACCAACGGTTTAAATTGCTTACAAATTCACTGACTAGAAGGGGGCGTTAATGCAAGGCAAACAGCAATGCTGCACTCGCACAGTCTTTACCAAAAGTGATCTTTATTGCAAAAAAAAACACATTTCGTCTAAGTTTGGACCTCTCTCTTGAAAATGGTCTCAAGGTTTGAACCTAAACGTTGATTGAGTGCAACATTGCTATTTGCCTTGTATTCACTTTGTGTGGCAGTAGAACTATTTTAGGTGCGAGTGCTCTTACGTGTTGCCCCAGAAGAGGGAGTTACCAGTCTTGCATACATTAGTACACGATCGGGTCAAAGTTCGCTCTGTCCTACCTAGTGGGAGAAGCTACATTAGCATCAGACTCATATTACATAAAAAAGCTACATTAGCATCAGACTCATATTACATAAAAAAAAAAAAATCTAAAGTGCCCAGTTCCCCGCGTTTTTCCTTCTGGAATTTCACTTTCAGATAGCTAGCAGCAAGACTATCCCCCAGGACCTGGAGCAACAGTAACCAAGTATCAAACCCCCTAACAAGTTGATGTTTAAGTACATAGTGCTACAATATATCCTTTTCTCGCACCTCAAAATGCCCTATTCAGTATATTCAGTTCCATCTTGCACAGAATAAAAGTTATTAGAAATCCTGCAAAATCAGTTTCCCTATCGGGATGAGAAACAGATTGTAGACGTAAATAATATTTTCCTCAAAAAAATATTGAATCCGTTTTTATGGCATTTCACAATACAAAGGACGCAGAGAATGAATAAAATGTTAAGTAGCAGTTGAAGAAAGTAAAGTACTTGAACTAGAGGTACAGTACTTGTATAATAAAGTGAAATAACTTACTCTGAACACCTTCACTAAATTCATACTTGTGGTAATTTGTCATGGTTCTCTCTTTAAACAGCATTACACAAACCCATATATATACCCAAATAAGAACTTCACACCATGCATCAATTTACATTTATTTTAGCATCATAAGGAACAAATAGATTACAACCTAAAGCAGCCCGAAAGACCTCTTCTCCATTTTAAACCCACTGTTGCATTTGTTTTAGCAAACTATGAGTTCTGTTGTAGGACTGTCCTTATACTGTATAACTCTCCCTGCTGGAGATAAAATTGCAGTATATTTTTCTAAATCTAACAAGGCTCCAATCAGAGCAGCCTGTTGCGGAAAGAGGCCAGAATTTTGAGCAGAATACATCCAAGTGTATTCCACTGACCTCCCTGCCATTGCTTTGCAAAAAAAGATGTCGGCAACCTTTCCCCACTTATCCTGGAAGTCCTGGAATTGGGAAACTTTGTATTCCAATATCTTTAATCTCATTTCCAAGAGTCCTGATTTTCAACATGGTTATGGTTTGTTTAATGACTCCTTTTGGTTTAATCACCTTTAAAAAGGGTCTCCTTTAGCAATATATTGGAGAAGCAACAAACTGGGAACATTCGGTCATGTATGGGGTGGTAACATAATGGACTACAGAACGCTGCTGCATTCCAGTTGCAGGGAACGGGCTAGAGTTCAAAGATGGGTAATAGCAAAAGTCACAATAGCAGCATATTTAGTCCCCGGAAAAAAAGATTAAATCATACTTCTGCAATGTCAATAAATGAAAGACCATATCACAATGAAGTATGTGATCAGAATGAAAAGAGGAGTGTACAGACAGGAAAAGATGGACTATAACAATAATTAGCCTTTCTTGATTTCTGCGGGGATTTGTACGGTTTTAAACTTTGGGTAGATCTGTGAATATATTTTAGTTTCCATCCAGGTTAAATTATAGATGCTCTACTGATAGAAATCACAAGTGTTATACTCACTGAGTGCGCTCCCAAAAGCCGATCTGGAGCAAGTGCTGCTTTAAATACTAAATCCCCACAGCGCTTTTCACCAACCTCTGCCAAGTACCAATGTAGTAGGGATACATTGAAATGGGCGTTATTTTATTTGGACAGGGTTGGTATATGTTACAACTGGATGATTTGTAACCACATTACTTCCTACTTAATTAACTCGACAAAAATAATGTTGGGAATACTTGGGCACAAATCAAATACAGTATGCTAGATTTTTTTTTATTAGTTTACTGCTACTTGTGAAACTTTGTGTTTAAACCAAATGCCTTTCAGGTTCAAATCTTTTTGCTTAATTTCACCAAATTCTGTTACAGACTACAAAAGTAGAAAGGGGTATATATTATTTAGATACTTGGTAATCTAAATTACCAGAGGCCAGAATAACCCAAACTATGAACAGTTCATAGCACTGAACTATGCTCTGCTCATTATTATAGGGAAATAATTGATCTGATAACGTTTCTTTAAAGGAGCCATTCATATTTGGGATCCATGCACTTGCAAAATCCTGCAGTTTGTGAATTTAGAGAGTAAGAGCCATGCTACAGACTTGATCTGTAGTCACATAGAGGCGGCTTTAATGATAGATCGATTCCTATATTGCTTAAAGAATATATGCAACCACCGTCTTATCCCCTACTTCACAGGGGAGCAATAACACTGTATTCTACTATAGACTATCGGTGTGGGACAGGAAACAGAGGGACAGACAGAATAAAAAAAGGAAATGGGGAGAAAAAAAGGCTATAAAGGACTATTCACGTCCACTATATTTTTGGAGTAGATAGAAGTCATTTTCCAAAAACATTCATTGTTGTTTAATTGCACTTGGCCCTGATGTAAAATACCAATAAACAAGTTCAATGAGCTTGTTCCCTTCTATTGAACACACAGATACCCAACAAGCTCCGAGAAACCCTAAACATTACCTCATATATATATATATATATATATATATATATATATATATTATGTGTGTCAAAAGGAGTGCTAGTGGGCGTGGCTAAATGTATACAACAAAAAAGAAACAAAGATGCCCAAAGCTACTTCCAATGTGACAAAAATACAGTGCAATACCTATATATTCTCTTGAAAAAGGGTCAATTAGTTTAACCCTTTGGCCAAAGCGTCTTAAGCCAACTGCCACTTCAAGGCATGACCGTTAGCAGGTCCTAACACTACCTGAGTTAAAATTCTTATTTACCTGTATAATTACAGGAAGAATGATCTTTTATTAACTTTGTGCAGATGGTCTCAGCTGTTTTTGGGAGGTTAGTGGTCCCGCCCCCCCAAAGTTTAAGCTCGGCCCTCCCCACTTTCCAAGTTGGCAGATCCGTTTCATTTTGCTGGGTTCCGACAGATCCAATGCAGATCATTCTTCCAGTAATTATACAGGTAAATAAGAATTTTAACTCAGTTAGTTAGGAGCTGCTAACGGTCATGCCTTGAAGTGGCAGCAGGCTTAAGACACTTTGGCTAAAGGGTTAAACTAAATTATCCCTTTTCAAGAGAATACAGTATATAGGTATTGCACTGTGTATTTTTGTCACTTTGGAAGCAGCTTTGGGCATCTTTGTTTGTTTTTTGTTGTGTCCCTTCTATTGAAGCCTGTAGCACATGAAAGAGAAAATGTTGAATTATTCCTATTTAAACCCCCCCCCCAACAAAAAAAACAAAAAAACCTTAAAATGATAATTCACAGGACAGAATAATTGAATAATGAGATGAAATATTGTTCTGCAGGAAACCAGTTTTATTACAATTCATGTATAGAATTAAATGAAGCTGTGAGAAAAAGGATCTACAGTACCAACTTGCCATTCTGATGATTGGTGCCAATCCTGCCTATACACATCTATTATTTTCCCTGGGGGATATATTCCTGCAAAGGATAAAAACACCCAGAACCTAAATTCACAGACAGAATTTTGCAATGGTCATTGCTAGTGCAGCAAAGCTTCGTTCACATGGTAGATAGGACACAGGGAATATTAAAATCCCCCTTCCATTCAGGAGCAATGAGGCAAACTCCTAGGAAAGCTTGGGGTTGTATTGTGACATTGGTTTTCAAAGCATTATTTTACCAAGGCTTAAGAATGAAAAGCAGAACGGTAATGTTAAAATAGTTCCACCGGAGCATCTCCTGGCTTCGCCTCACCACTTCTCCGTGTCCAAATTGATAAAATTGATTCAGTGTAGATGAGAAGAGCTTGCTTCTTTTTTCCCCCTCTCTTGTTGGAACTGGGGACATTGGCCCTAAATTTCATCCAGGCCTGTCCTTTTAAGGTGCAGGGTATTAAAAATCGTTAGATGAGGGACAGTCATCTAGGAAGCAGGGATCATTTGAACACTTGAGAAAAAAACTTAACAAAAAAAAAATAAAAAAATTGAAAAATGTTCCTCGGGAGCAGAGGCGTTGATTTAAACATACATATACCAGATACTAGAGCAACAACAAAAATAAAATAAACCACTGCAAATATTTACAGAAGAATGATTTAAAGACATTAGGGGTTTCTTTACAAATAGTTGTAAATTGGTAGTTGTCCACTTATCTCTTTAAAACTTCTTTACATATTGTGTGTCGAACATTAGCTCCTTATTAATTACATTCTGCTAACGGCTTGCCTGGGCAAAGCAGATCAATTCTCATATTTATTATAATTTTTACAAGGCTCTAAAATCCCCATTTGAAGGTGTCCCCTCTTTCCTACTCGGCCTGTGGATCTCTTTCGGAAAAGTCTTTCAGGCTGTGAGTTGAGGTGTTGCTGCTGGATCCCATAGACATATAAGACCGCAGTGTTTGCAACTTCCAATGTGTTTCAGTCGTCGCTGTCCGAGAGAGTTTCATACTGTGAGGACAGGAGAGGTGCAGGCTCCCGCTCCCATATCCTGCCCTGCTGGTGTGCTGAGCCCTGCGTCATTGAGGGTGGTGCGCATGACATGGAGGATGGAGGGGTACTGCTCAGCATTCCCATGGTAAGGGGATTATATGGGAACTGGGTGGACCCTGGAGGATAGAAGAAACAAAATAGGCATTCACTGAAATTCCAAAGGCCCATCATACCAAAGCATAGATGAAAAACATTCATTCGCAAGTTGTTGACAACAGGGTTTACATGGTCATCAACCTTTGTCCACTTTGATTCTATGCAAGGTGGAGTAAAAAATACCTTACATTTAACCTTACAAGAACATTGCCAAAGAGCAAAAAAGGACGAGAGCTTTGATGTGTATCTTTTGGTGCCCAAATCTAGGGGTGTTGTGTTAGCCAAACTACCAAGGTTGTGTGTACATTTTTCTTCTACACTTGTGCTGGCTATGACAATTTTTATACTGGTCCAATAAAACCGTATTGCATATTTTATGAGTCAATAAGCTATTCATACTGTACCACACGTTGTCAGATGGTCATCATAAAACCAGGGGCTTTATATCCCAATTTTTCTTAAATATATTTTGCAATGGTCCAACCTGCAAATCTTATAGTTTCGTCATAGGATAAAATATGGCTTTTATCCCTATTTTTTTCAACACAATATACTAGTGGAGCATTTGCATCTTTGTCATAAGTTATAGTTGATACGGTTTATAAGAACCATCTCCTGTATAACTTAATTATTCAAAAAGACGTTTTTCAAGATCATACTCAGCATGGGGATATTTGTTCCATGAAGTGGCCTGGAGATTTAAGCTCTCACCTGTGGAAGAAGGTCGGTCTTCCCAGGCCCACGAGGAAGCCTGCCGGTAATCTCCCTCTGAATGAACAGAGGAGACAGAAGATGGCCGCTCAGCTGCCATGTATGCTTGACTGCCAGGCACAGGAGACTTCGTTTTGCGACTGCCCGATTTGCTTACCAGCTTTTGCTTGGTGGTTCCTCCACCTGTAACATGGAGAACTTTATATAGAAGGTACTCTGAAAGGGCTGTCTTAAAACAAATAATACATTTTTACAGCAGGATAGCCCTGCATGAATTACAAATAATTGTGGGCCCTTTCAATACACAATACTGAATAGATTGATGACCGCCATATGTTACCCAATGGGGGAACAAGTGAAGCACCCTGGGGCAAGTGTAAATGTGCTGGGCAATTGTGCGGACTATCACACGTAGAGAAAGTAGAGAAAATATAGAAATAGCTCACTATCTTGAACAGATTATTGTACTTCACAAAAATTACTACAAATCGTCTGTAAACTGGTCTTTATTATGGAATCAAAATCCATAACAATTTGTTCTCTGTACTACCGTACAAAGTTTTACTTTGCACCTCCCAATCAGACTTCCTCTCCTGCAGAAGCATACACTTTATCTCATTTGTCTGCTTAGTTTTCTTCACTTTTGAAACCATGAAATTAATTAAAAGTATTGGAGTAAATGGTGATGGCAACCAATGTTAACTAAATGACAACCTGAGTTTGGTGAAGGGTTGGCTTCTTCTCTGCGCGCCTCGCTGTTAGATGACCCTGCAGAGCTGCCTTGTGCTCCTCCCATCAGAACTCCATGGTCCTCTGGTTTGTCATCAAAGTTTCCCATTAGAGCTTTGCGGATAATGTCCTCCAGTCCAAGATTACTTGCTGGATCAGCAAAGGAATGACCCCGACCACTCATGGAACCTGTGAAAGGGGAAAGCATATAAAAAATAAAAAAAAAGGGGGTGAATGTGACCATAGCTGGATAGTTTGAATACAGGCTAAGAGAGGCGAAACCAATAAAACATGAGAATTAATTTGAAAGGGCGAGACCTTTGAGGTCGGTGGATATGTCATAGACATACTATAAATCATAGAAAGGGCAGTCATACAGAAATAGACAAGTTAACGTGTCAACATTTGCATCAAATCTCTTGTTAAATAATGTACCATCTTTGATGCAGAGCTTGAATTAATGGGTGCAATAACATTAACTTAAAACTCACGTATTAAATGAGCCATCCCAATAGCCCAGACTAATGGATACTGTCCCCCACCCACAGTCGCTCCTACCAACCATTGTGGCCAAGCACTGCCATTTACAGCACTTATTCCCTCACCTGCTGTCTCTGTAAATCTCCCAACATGCCACTTAGATTATAAACTCTCAGGGGCAGGGATTTCCTTTCCTATTGTCAGATTTTGTGTGCTGCACTTAGTGCATTATACATTTCCTGTACTGTCTTTTTGTAAAGTGCTGAGCACATTGTCGTCGCTATCTTTATTTATATACTGTATACACACAGAACACTGGCTACGCCTGTATGTCTTGCCAGTGTTATTTCCGAGTTGTACCCTTCTTCAGATTGTACATGGGTGCCTGAAAGTTAATATAGAACTGTAACTATATGAAAAGTGAAAGAGTAAACTTCTCTGAGAAGCATGCTCTCTTTATTTTGTTCATGCAAATCCCCCGAAGAACACTTCCATTTTCCTCTTGAATGGACAGCCCTGTGTAAGAATCAGTACATTTTTTGTATACATGTGTATGTATATATGTGAATTGTTTCGAGTCATCTAAGTTTTAGAAAAACATTGATGCCCCCAATATTTAGTGCAGCTGACTAGAACAACAATGACCCAAAAGGAAGACCTTGCATTAGGGGGCACGGTAGATGTGTACCACATTCAACATGGCAGACTAGCTGAGCATACGAGTGCAAGATATCTTAACCCATGTGTGCCCTAGGCACAACCCTGTATGTACTGTGTGTTGCAGGCTACTCTGGCACCCAAGCGCTGAAGGTGTATTTATGTCCCCAGGAGCAGAAGCTCTGGATGACACTGTCTTACCCGAGGTAGTGACGGCTGGCAGATTAAAGATCTCCGTTCCTGGTTGAGCAGCTGCTGCAATAAAGGATTCCAATTTGAATTACTCAAACTTAGGTTCAATTCGGCTAAGAGCCTTTAGACTGCCAGACTAAACATGTTATTGATAAAGGGGTAAATACTGAGCAGAACGGAGGCAAGCCGGCTCTCCCAGCCCAGAGCATAGCTGCACTGAAGGGGAGCGCAGCACAGTTATTTCATTTAGCACTTTAGGGGACTGCATAACACAATATATTTATCATTGAACCGTGACTGAATAACTGAAATGGGCTTGATGGCAGGCAAGTAACCGGCAAAAACAAGGCACGCAAAACAGTTTAAGCATGGAGCTGAAAAGGTGCGGCTCGTTTGTTGTTTTTATACCAAACTTCAGGTCTGCTTGAATTAACTTTTAAAAGGAGCAGTTCAACCTAGCGGGCCTCAAATAATCTGCAGTGTTTGCATCAGTAATTTTGAGAACATGAACAATGTACCAAATAAAGTGATAAAAAATGTTGCGTCATTTTATAGGTTAGGAAAATCAGCCCGGAGCTCGACAAAACCCATACCATATATTTCCATCAACGCTAACTTCTAAAAACAAGACCATTATCCTCTGCAAACAAATCATCCACATTTTTCACATTTATCACGGCATGGTCAGGAATTATTTTCTGGTCCCGTGTGTACATTTTCATTCAAATGGAACCAGAATTTATGTTGAATCCATGATCAAGCAGATACATGTATTGATTATTTAAATTTTTGTACAAAGTTCTAATGCCTGTATTGATCCTGGAGGAGTGTAGGGTAAATTGTTATGCCCTTTAATGAACCAACAAATGGATTCTTTATAGAAATAACTGTGTATTTTAGAAGTGTTTGAAATCACTGCACACAAAGCAGAGACGTGGAGTTTCAAAAGCTCCATACACATTCCAAACAGTATCACTATCCAAGATAAAGCTATAATTCTGTTCTATAAATGTTAAAATTATTCAAGTGCGACATGATAAAAAGTACAGCACAGGTAATGCTTTGGTAGGAATGAACTCCAGAAAATAAATGGGTACTGAAGTTAATTTCAATGTATGATACAATTCAGTGACTACAAAATTCATCAAGAGCTTTTAGCTATTAAACCAATTATTTTCCGCTGGATTTATATTTTATAAGTAAATAGGTCACCGGTACAAAAGGTTCATAGCGATCACAACATTCTGCACAGAATACTTATTCTAGATGCACATTCTATTTAGAGTACTTTAAAGTAAAGAAAGACAAATCACAGTAGCTCAGCGTGGCTTTAAGTGGCAGGAAAATCTTTACATTTAGAAGACTCGGCCCATATTGCAGGCTGACAGAGGCCTTAGACAGAATGTGCTCTACATTGTAAGATTGTACGCACTGAGCTATGGACACTTATTGTATTGTGCTAGTGCAGTGGTTCACAACCTTTTTTTACACTGCTCCCGATGCTACAAAATATATTTCACACCAAGGTCTCAGATATAGTGGGCGCATGCGCGACAGATTGTATGGCGTCGCACGCGCGATCCGAGGCCTTGAGCTCCACGCGACGGGGAAACAAAAAATGTTGTCTCAGAAAAAAATCTCCCGCACAGTCGCGCGCTCTATGGCCTGCCTCATTGAGGTGTGGCCTTTTGTTCGCGCCTCGCGTGCGGTCTGGACGTGGCATCAGGTGCACTTTTGGGGCCACACTAAGTGCGGAGTCTCCACACGGGCTCAAAAACCCGTTATACTGCCTGGGATTCAACATGAAAAAAAGTTTCGCCCAACTCCATGGAGACACCTCACGAACCCCGTGCTGGGAATAACTGTTCTAGTGTGTATAGCACAATTGAAGTATTTGAAGAAATATTAAAACTCCACTACTGCTGCCGAATGGAGGGGTTAGTACAGGGGTGCGCCAACTGGGGTATGCGGGGGGTGGGGGGGGGGGGGAGGGCTCGGCGGTTACAGAGGCCCTGCGTGCTTCCCGAAAGCATTTAAATGAAATTTCGGGGGAGCGGCGAAGGCCCCTTTAACTTCACTTACTTTGGCTAAGATGGCTTCTGGCGACGTGTCGCCATGGCAACGTGACGTCAGAACGCCGGGGCCAAGGTAAGGAGGGGGTGAGCTGGCTGGGGACGCAGGAGAAAAAAAGCATGCGCACCCTGTGTTGGAAAATAGACACTGGAAAAAGACAGAAGTCCCACTTACCCATGTCAGAGTCACCGCCACCAGAAGAGTTTAACTTACGAAACATCTCCTGCTTCTTGAACATCACCATTGGGTTGGTATTTTCCAGCTTGGTGAAGAAGGCAGGCAGATAATTTATATTTCCAGGAGAACGAGAGTCATTTCTGCAGAGTGAGAAACCATGGGTAGATCAATAAATATGTACTAACCAATACAAAATGTGCGAGAGAAGCAAAAATATGGGTTGAAGAAACAACATTGGAGCAAATGAATACAAGACTTCTGAAACACAGCGGAAAGGAGGTTTGCAGATAAAGCATGAGATGAATCGGCAGAGCTGTATGTGAGAAATAACGCTCTGGATTAACAGGTGGCTTTTCTTATTAGAGTTAATTATTCAGTGACACTCACTATTTCTACATGGTACTCATACTGCAATCTGTGGTTTACAAAACAGCATTTCATACCACAGAAAAATGTAAGGGGAACAGTGTAAATTTGAATTGCAATTCCCATGCAAGACCCCATTCATTGTCAGCTTCTACACATCAATGTGAGGGTGGAGAAAAGATCTTTCCTCCTGTTTTTAGCATGCAGAGCAACAGAATCCAGAGTAACAAATCCAATTAGCAATGGAATTGAAGTAACCTTGTATCTATCCTCCTCCGCACAACATGCAGAATATATGCATTTTAATTACTAAGCTTTTTTGCTCCATGGTGACCGACTTGTGCTAGCGGATAAACATGACAAACTCCATTTACAAGCGAGATTAAAATAGAACTAGTAATAGAACCGGTTTGCCGTGTCCTTGAGGACAGCACTGCATGCTTAAATATTAAAGTCAAAATAACTACCAACAGGAACTTCAACTTGGAAAAAAGTCAATATCACTTCTTGTTTAACAACACAGGAAAAGGGAGCAACGTTAAGGGGACGTCCTGTGGGACTAGCACCTGCAATGTATTTTTTAGTTACCTCGGTTCAGCAGGCTCCGGTCTTTGGGAAAGTAACGGCATATTGTCTTGTTTTGCATGTTGGACAGGGACTTGAGGGGGTGATATAGGCTCATATGGTTCAGAGATGTGACCCCGGTCTGGGGACTTTCCAGGCCTGGATTGACGACACAAGATTGTTTCAACGCAACAGCAATAGTGTGGATTAACAAGATCAAGAAATCGTGAAATTGTAAAACCACACACATTTCCCTAACACACGTGACTCATTACCTTCCCCTTGGCTTCTCAGGGGCGTTTTCAGGCGATACCCTGGCCGCTTGCCGCTGGTGGTGCACAGGCTGTGTATGAGATTCAGGGCTAAACCTGTTGGAGGTTTTCGATCGGATGGGTGCGGATGAGGGGGCGGTGCTCTGGAATGTAGACGTGGGGGGCTGCTGAGAAGCCTGAGTGGCTGCCTGATTCCGGGCGAAGTCTTGGGTTATAATTTGCTGAGGAAGGGAGATTTTGCCCATTATAACATTGACAAAAAGGTGTAAATCAGGGCACTTTCCTTTGTATAAAACCACCATTTCATCAAATAAAGCTCGCTTTATAGTATTGTTTCCAGTCTATTTTTCCATACAATATCTATTTACCATTAGGTTCAAATTGAGAGAAACAGATTAGGATGCACGTCACAAGTCTCGAATTAAGTGTGGGTTCGATTGCAGATGTTCACATATTTAGATTTAATAGTTGGTTAACCCTTAAAAAGCACAATTGCTTTGCTGCACAGTAATAACTCACTATTGCAATAGCTATGAAGATAGAAATAATTTTCCAAAAATAGTTTATAATGGGGTATACTTTCCTAAAACCAAAGGGAACTAATGTCAAATACATGTTTAGAAAGGTAAAAAAAAAGTTACAACTGGCTACTTTGAGGTCTTTTAACCAACTTTGACAAATATTTTCAAATAGATTTTTTTTTTTTTAAGTTAGTTTGTAAATACCCACTGGCTAATCCCCAACTACCCCTTTCTGGTAAATATTAATATTAACTTTAATATGGAGGAAGATCAGAAACTTACACATATGTGATCCGCTAATGTGATCAGCCTGTGAGTTCGTGGCACGTGGCTGACACCTTCGGCCTGGGAGGGCTGCGGCTGTTGTGGAGAGGGAGATTCTAGCTGTGCTCGGTATCGATTAGCTTGTCCTTCATATTGCCTGTTGCCCTCATCTGTACCCGAAGACAAGAGTAGCCCGTCATATAACACATTGAATCCTTAAACCCGCTCGAAGCAAGATGCCCAACTTGGATGGACTGAATTTACCCTTCAACTATAACAGATGTCTTCACACACAGAAGGGTGATAACCTTTAGACACCAGTTATGAAATGCACCGAAGTATACCAAGTGAAGGCAGGATATGCAGTCCAAGTACAGTCCAATAACTTTCTGCATGATAGCCATCAATGGCAAGTGCCAACATGCTTTAATAAATAAACCTGCATGTTTGAGCACATCTCAGAAGACGACTTTGATTTAGCCCAATTGGCAGACTTCGGGTTACGGTCAGTCAGGAAGCAGGCATACTGCACAACTCTCCCAGACTCACCACTTCCTGATGCTCATTAGAAACATTTATTGTTCTTAAACCAGATCTCCATTATTTCCCTTTTAAATCCTGCTAATAAAAAGTCACAGCAAATGGTGATCGCAGAGTATTTTGGCCCCAAAGGGCACTCACGTTCAGGCTGGCTTGATTTGGGCAGCTCCTGTGGGTAAAACTCTTTTTCCTGCACCTGCACTGGTGAATTTGCTGGGCTGATCACCTCTATGGTCTCTCTGGGAGCTTCAAAGCGGTGGGAAGATACTGCAAATGTCACATTATAAAGAAGTCTCAATAAATATAAACAACATTGGAGATCAATACACTAGACATGAAATTATGTGACAGACTTTCAAATTCTGTGCACGCTTATTTAAATGGTATTACCATGACCGTTTCAAAGACCATATTTGCATTATTAGCGTTATGCTTGGTCTTATACACACAAGGGGAATAAGATTAAGGTTACAACATCTAACCCTTCCTCTTCCCCCCTCAGTTTCAGATACCAGTCAAGGAATCCTAAAAAGGTTATTCTTCCCTTGCTTTAGACTTAAATGGGCAGCAACTCTCTCCCCATACTTTTTTGTTTTTAATAGGTGGGAAGCAGAGCATCCCTAGATCTAAACTACATTCATTTCAGATACCTACTGGGGAAAGTACCTCTAGGTACTTAATTCACTGCGTCATGTGGGCCAATAGGAAGCCGCAATGGAAGATGTGGCGGATTCTTATTGGCCTGTGAAATGCAGGAGATTTATACATCATTTTCCCCTGAAGATGCAACTGACACCCCTTCAACGTTAAGTATCTGTGTAACCAGAGGGTCCCTGGAGCTGAAACGGACACGGTTCAGCTTCAGACCCCCTGGTTTCCACCCATGGTAAAAGAAATAAAAATAAGGAGTATTGGGAACTGCTTCTTTAAAGTTTCCTGAAAATGTAACCGGTAACAAATTCTGTGCACGCTTATTTAAATGGTATTACCATGACCGTTTCAAAGACCATATTTGCATTATTAGCGTTATGCTTGGTCTTAAAATGTAACCGGTGCACCACAAAGATTTGCGAAGGTGAGTGCAACTTTATTTGCAATGCTGTTCAAGACACAAACCAGAAGTAGAGCACACGAAGCACAGCGTTCAGTTACCACATTCATGTATATGTAATTAAAGTGAGATCACAATGATCTCATTCTGTTCTCTTCAACACAGTGATTTTTCAATGATCATTGCATCTTCGACATAAATAATGAAAAGTTGATGTAAAAGCATTTTGCAAGGGTTTGCTGTTCTTTAATAAGCTCTCTTTAGAATTCTGCACTGTGTTATTGGAGTTAAACCCCATCACTGCTTGAGCTGCCTGCAATATAATTCAAAGCTTACTATCCAAAGTAGTGTGGTGAATGGTCCTGTGAAGACGCCATGTGAAGTCACACCCTCTCAGTGTTAGGATATAGCTGCTAAACAGGTTACCAATTACAGTTTCATAAGCTGGCATGAGATCCAAGCAAATAAAAGGGTAACCGGTGCAGCCATTCCCATATCCCTTTTACCCATCACAAGTCAAACTGATGGATTTGCATGTAAAAAAAAAAAAAAAAAAGTATATATATATATATATATATATATATATAAATAAATATAAATGCCAGACGAGCAGGCCCATCCATGCAACATGCAGACCCTTGGTCCCCGATTCCCCTACACTACAGGAGTAACCGGTATACATAAAATAGGGAGGTCAGAAATCACTCATACAGCTGCTGGAGGAATCTGAACTTTGCGAGCTCCGCTCTCGAGGATCTTTGTCGGAGGCAATCTGCTGAGTGATTATGACGTCAATAAAGTTGGCTGCGGTGATAGTGGTCTTCCCTCGTGTCCTCAGCTCCTCCATGTAGCGTGCCTTGGTGTGCGCTGCTTTGTCTTTGCCTGCCTCAGAATATGCTGCAGGGGCCGGCTGGCTCTGTGTCTTGCTGCTGGAGAAACTGGACGAGGCATAGGGGCTTTGCACCAGCCTGCGCTCAGACTCCAGCTGTTGCTGCTGTTGCTGTTGCTCCATTGCTGCGCGACGGGCCATGTTCTCTTCTGATCGTGCCGACTCATGTTTGCTCTCCTTTGCCTTGCCAACTTCCATTTGAGGAGCAGAAGCCGCTGCGTCTACTAAGGCAGCTAGCGCGTCTGCAGCAGTGCTGTAACGGGAGGCAGGTATCCCCTGTGTAATAGAGGGGCATCCAGGAGTGAGAGGCCTGAGGGAAGAATACAATATATATTTGAGACAGTGTGGTGATAATACAAGAATATTTACAGATGATTAAAACAAGTATTAGTTACATGCAGAAGGAACAGTGCCACCGCCTTGGTCACACACTTAGATAAGTGTCGGCATGAGTAAAGCGAAACAAAATGATGGTTGTCTGAACTGAGACCACTAGAGTGCTTTATTTGAACAATAAATGTTCTGCCGGTCCGACGCGCTCACACAGTTAGATATGTGCCATAAACTGTACTAAGCAGTGCTATTCCATAGTAATAGAAAGGAAACAAACATTACAAGATCACAAAATCCCAAATACCTCATAAAAGCAAATATGTTCGCACAGAAGGCTCATATAGAAAGGCTTGCCGTTTTAGAAATGTAACATTTATTAAGATTGATCTGCTGTTTAAAAAAAAGTATGTTTGTGACGTCAGCTTCTGAAAGAGGGGATTCAAAAATATCTACAATATATATTTGAAGGCGTCTCTACAAATGTGCTGATGCTCTGAGTTAGATGTCTGACTGTTATCTATACTTATGATGTACTTACTCATTTCACAACTGCTCTGAATAAATTGTCTCCATATAGTGCCTGCCAGTGTATGCTACACCACATATTACAATCAAGACGAAATCTGACCTGTCCAGGCCCTTGACTTAGCAATTACTTGTGATCGTGCACAAAATTGGCTTGAGAATTATTATGCGACGTGTCTTTTTTTCTGCTATAATGTCAATGTGAGCGCTAAACATTTTCATCCATGTATCCTGCATTATGAGGAATACTTACATGATCCTTAGCTGGGAAGGATCCAAAGGAGTGATGACACTTTTGCCATTGGTCCCCTGGAAAATACTTGGCCTTTGTTGTATGATGTTCTCCTGTTGTCGGACGGATGGTGACGGGGAGCGAAAATATCCGTGACTACCCGGCCTGCCAGGCTGCTCTGTGATTTTACAAAGAGAGAGTCTCGTCAGTAAGAGACAAACAAAGGCACTCTATCAGTCTACAGCTACAGGAGAGGAGGCAATAGCAACACCAACAAAAGTAATTAACATATGGAGAACATAAATTCAAGTTTGAGGTTTCCCCTCTGCCTGGTGGTAAAAATGAGGATAAGATCAAATGGTTTATCACAGGAGAGGCAAAAAAGGAGGCTATAAAGCAGGCCCCCCAGGGGCACCCGGTGCAGCCTGTGACTGACCCCCTGCAACCCCCCCCCCCCATCACTGGTAAGGACAGAAGGAGCGCGCTCCAGCAGTGACTGTGACCGCGCTCCCCCCCCCCCCCCCCGCTCCAGCAGGGTGACGCGCTCTTGCAGTGTAGCGCGACCCGGAACTTCTGGGTCTGCTGCTAGAGCGCGAATCCCTTGCGCTTCCCTGCCGCCACCACCATCGTCAGGTAAGGGCTGCTGACATGGGAGGAGGAGGGGGGGCTGCTGACATGGGAGGAGGAGGGGGGGGCTGCTGACATGAGAGGAGGAGGGGGGGGCTGCTGAACAGGAGGAGGAGGAGGGGTGCGCGGACATGGGGGGAGGAGGGGGGGGCTGCTACGTGGGAGGAGGGAGGAGGGGGCTGCTGACAGGGAGGAGGAGGGGGGGGCTGCTGACATGGGAGGAGGAGGGGGGGGCGCTGACATGAAGGAGGAGGGGGGGCTGCTGACATGGGAGGGAAGAGAGGGGGGTCTGCTGACATGGGAGGGATGCGGGGGGGGCGCTGCTGACATGGGAGGAGGGAGGGGGGGCTGCTGACATGGGAGGAGGCAGGGGGGGCTGCTGACATGG
The DNA here is from genome assembly GCA_036426205.1 of Ascaphus truei. Classification (NCBI taxonomy): domain Eukaryota; kingdom Metazoa; phylum Chordata; class Amphibia; order Anura; family Ascaphidae; genus Ascaphus; species Ascaphus truei. The sequence continues at coordinate 45,624,348 of CM071569.1, read as the reverse complement.
GGGGATGGTGGGTTGGCCTGCTGACTATGGGAGGGGGGGGCTTGACATGGGGAGGGGGGGGCTGAACTATGGGGGGGCTGTTGAAATGGAATGGGCTGGGGGGCTGCTGACATATGGGGGGGCTGTTGAAATGAATGGGCTGGGGGGGCTGCTGACATATGGGGGGGCTGTTGAAAATGGAATGGCTTGGGGGGGCTGCGTACATATATGGTGGGGGGCTGTGAAATGGAAGGGCTCTGGGGGGCGGCTTGCTGACATATGGGGAGGGATGGTGGGGGGGGTGCTTGAAATGGAATGGGGCTGTGGGGGCATATGGGGCTGGACATATGTGGGGCTGCTGAAATGGGGAGGTGGGGCTGGGACTGGGACTATGGGGGGCTGACTAAGGGGCGTTGAATGAATGGGTGCGGCTGGAGATGGCTGTGGGGGGCTGCTGATTGCGGTGGGGGGGCTCTGATATGAGCTGTGGGGGGGGCGCTGAAGGTGGGAGGCTTTTTTTGCGGTGGGGGGGGGGATGGGTGGGGGGAGGGTGCAGGGGGGGGAAGTGATATGATGATGGCAGGAGATTTTAACCCAGTGCGCCCAAATTTTTTTCCTTGGAGCAGTTTCGGCCTTTTTTCCTTACTGTACCCTTGTGCAGGCTTTGGCGCCTCGATAGAGCATCAGTCTTAAGTGATTTTATCACATGCACCTACATTTCATAGGTTTGATTTTTTTTTGCCCTCAATCTAGCACTCATTTTGCAAAAAGTATGGGTTTGATATTTTTTGTGTGGCAGATACATTGTGAGGGCAAACCCGGTAAAAGACTAAGCCAAAACTTTTGACATTCTTTTACTGACGTGTTGGAGATCAGACCAAGGACTGTATCATATTTTTATTTAGTAACCGTCACAAATACATGGAGCTCATATACTATATGGCAAGTGCAACACACATTCATTGTGTGATCAATTTACTCTGAGAGGCGTTTCTGCTGCTTACCAGGTCGCAGGTAATGTTCACTTTGTGCAGCTGCGGCGGCGGAAGCAGCAGCCACAGCTAATCTCTCCCGCTCTCTCTCGCGCTGCTCACGCTCTCTCTCGCGCTGCTCCTTCTCCCGCTCTCTTTCACGCTCCCTCTCCCGTTCAGCACTGGCAGAGGCTGCGGCGGCCAGGTGCGTTGGATGCCCTAAAAAAGGGAGCGAAGTTTAACTAGCGGTGAAGTATATTTTACAAATCATATTTTTCATCAGCTTTGTCTAACAGATCAGATTTGTTTTTAAAATACACCGGAAGTACTATTTATCCTTTGGAGAACCTGTGAGCCTCCTGTACACTAACCCACAGATGTTCTTTAATCCCTTCAGTGCATTGGAAGAGGTGTAATGCAATGCACGGCTGCTCATACCAGCACCAAGTGGTTTATTTGTGGTGAACTGAACTAAACTGGGGTTCCCCTAAATATATGGGGCCTGGGGTAATGGTGCCCCCCTCTGCCTCCATTCCCAATACAGCCAATGTCCACAATCAGCTGTGCCCTACCTGGAGACATGGAAGCGGGATTGTAAGGTCTAGAAGGGAAAGCCAGTTGCGTTCCAGGGATGTATGTGATTCTGTCCATAGGTGGTGTACTTGTTCCTCCAGGATGAGGGACCAAGATAGTAGGAGGCATATTGGTTAGGTCAATAATTCCTGTTTCAAAACAAATACACCCCTCCCAATGAGTTCACAGTATCAATAAATCCCATGAAAAAAAAGACTAGAAACGGCTTCTTAAAGACACATGTACTGCTGAGAACTTCATTATTTCAATGCCCAAGAAGGATTATGATTTAAATGCCAGCAGCCTTTAAACGATAAAATTAAATGGCTCCAAGAGTAAAACTCAAGTTAAAAAAAAAGTGTGATTACAAATATGGGGAGCAAAAAAAAAAAAAAAAGGTGATAAATGTTAAAAACAAACAAACAAAAAAAAAAAAAAAACAACGCCACATGCTATAACAAACATTCAGTTACTATTTGGTTAACTAGAAGTTATATTACTTCTCATTTTAGATGATTACAGACAGGAAAGATTCACCTCAATAATAAATTTTTTACAAATCTTCAGAAAATACAATAATTGACGCACCTCGAGTTCCTGGATACGGCATAGTTAGTCCCTGTTCCCTAGGGGAAAGTCCTCTGGCTACGTCCGGCCTTAAATTAACCTGCATCTGCTGGGAGGTGATGTAGTCGTTTAAGATGGTCTGCCGTGTGTTCTCCATGGCATACAGCTGGTACTGGCTCGGATAGCCAGGTGTGGGCGAGAGCTGCCTTTGAAACAAGTATGCTGCAGCAGCTGAGGAAAGAAAGGTTAGATCAGGAGGAGTATTAAGCCGCGTCCATAGTGCAGTATACGGTACGAGCTCCATAGGTTGCACCGAAACAAACTCTAGGACGCCAATGCATATGCGCATAGTGCAAGCTAGCGCATGCACTACAGGGAGAGCGGCGCTTCGCAATACAAACAAGTTTGTATTTCAAGTGTGACGCCGGAGGAGCGCGGAAGCTAGCGCGTTCTACTATGGACGCGGCCTTAGGCCTTGAGTATACCAAGTGCTGCAAGGCAGCAGAGCTATTCTGTGACGTCACCCAGCGCTGCCACCGAGCAGCATCTTGATTATAACGAGGAGGGAGAGCAGAGGAGGCGTGGCCGTGAGAGGTTCACCCTCATTGGCTGAACCACTCACATAACACGACTGTCGCGAGAAAAAAAAATCTCAATCTCCTCCCCAGCCGTCCGCCTTGAGGTACGGAGTGCCGCGATCGTTGCTTGCGGTATAAGCAATTTGATTAGATCTAAGGTAATTGTTTTGGCGCTGCGCGTTTTTGGGTATAATTACAGCCTTAGAGTAATTTACATCTCCAAGTAGGAGCTTTTAGTGAGCAGGTGGCTGGCCATGCTTAGTAGCTTCAAATTCTGTTGGCTTTTGTCGTAGATGTACTTTTAAAAGGGCACTCCCGTCAGGGAACCAAAATTAATGCTAGCAATGTTTAAGGGTTTAAATATAGGTTTAAATATAGGTGATTACCACAATTTTATTAATTAAGATAGGTATTACTGTATTTCCAATGGTAATAAAATGCTTTGGAAGGTTTTCAAAATCTTAACCTGATCTCTTAATATTAAAACAGTTTGCGTCATCTTAAATGCACACACTTATTTACTGTGATTATGGTGACATTATTAGCCAAACCGTTAAAATGGGAAAACGGCAATTACAAGATAAGAATTAATTTTACAGGACCAAGTGAAAAAATAATACATTTTGCGCAGGAAACAAATAAGTAAAATGTTCACTTAAAGGACGTTTCAATTTTTCTAAGGAACCCAATGACATTTTTTGCGTATAATGGACGGCCCCTTCACAATGAGGGTGCCGGGGAGCGCGGGGCTCCCCTTGATACCACCTGTGTATCATGGTCCGTTTGGCACATTGCGATTCCTTCACCGAGTGATCGTGGCGTCCCAGATGGGAGGGCTACATACACACAGACATATCCACGTGTGTGTGTGTGTATGTATATATATCTATATGTATGTATGTATGTATGTATGTATGCATGCATATATATATATATATATATATACATATAAAATATAAGGCTCCTTACCAGGCAGACCAGGAAATCCAAGGAACACAAAGTAAGGAAGAGGCAGCACACTTGGTATTTTACAAAAAAAGGCGTATTCAAAACAAAAGCAGGCAGGTTATTGTGCCTGCTTTTGAATACAACTTTTAAAATTACCAAGTGTGCTGCCTCTTCCTTACTTTCTGTTCCTTGGATTTCCTGGTCTGCCTGGTAAGGAGCCTTGTATTATACCTTGCTTATTGGACTAGCACCTGCTTACATCTGTATTTGTGTTCCATCTGTTCGTTCTCCCTCTCTAAAATCACTAAGCCCAAACACTAATAAAAGTGTTTTCAGGGCCCTGCCATTTTAGAGAGGTTTAATTGTATAAATGCTGCACATGGAAGTTACAGTTCATCAATATACATTGTAGTCACATACCAGGATCCAAAGTCCTGTGGAACTGCAGAGTAGGATCTAGATGATGTGGTAGATGAGCTCTGTAAACGTCTCCAGGTGCAGCACCCCGGTGGTGTGGGTCAAAGGGACTATGTGCTGTGGAAGGGTCCACACCAGGGACTGGGGACTTGACCACTATGTTCTCTCTCAGTGTGGGGGTCAATGTGCTTTTTCGCTCATGACTGGAAGACTTCCCTGGTGTCAGCCCACCTGAAAATAAAAGGATAACACTCAGAGGAAGTGGTGGTACGTCTTGGATCCATAAAACTAAAATAATTGCAACCGGTTAACGGTCAGGGACTATATGCAGCATTGTCGGTTCTTACACACACCTGTTGCATGAAAGGAGGTTATGTGAAAGAAGGGACTGTATCTGTCGCTAGCTTCCAAAAACGAAATCAGCAGTTTGACATGAACACACATCGGTCCCTGGAAAAATGCACTGTCTTTGCTTTATCAATTTAATGGCAATTGCTTTAAAGACCCAGAGCACCTTCACTGCAGTGAAAACAATCTACCATGGTAAGATCTTTCTTATTTAATCAGAGGTTTCATAATTTAAAATTAATATCTAGGCAAACGTCAAACCAGAACATGGAAAAACAGAACAGCAAAAGATACAATCTATACTGCTAGTGGTCATCAAGAACAATTCTAACAGTTTCGCAGTTCCAGTGATTGGTGCTGAAAGAAAAGCCCTTCAAAAAAGCCTGTATTGAAAATGCAGTGCTTTTTTGGGCCACAATAAATCAGAAGTGACCTGTTTAAAGGATGATAGGAGGATTTTTCATTTAAATAAAACAGATATTTTACATATTGCTTAAGGAAGTCAATTACACTGTTATATTAGGATTCTAAGCTGCTCATAAACTCTCAAATATTCTAGCATAATATCACAGCATAAAACTTCTAAGAATTCCCAACAAAATAAGTAATCAGACTGAAACGGGGATAACAAAGGTAATCTGTTAATAAGGGCCGATCTAAATGTGAAATTAATGGGAGATTCTGTGCGATAGTGCCCAGATTGGCACTATCACAGTAATGGATAACCCACCCGTGGCTTTAAAATTCCAACTACCAAAGTGTTAAAAAGAAATGCACACAGGAGTGAGATTCATTTATCTCCTTCAAACCAAGGTAGACATTTCTGCTAAGGCAAAAATCTAAAAATTCCATGTAAGAAACAGAGGGTATATGAGCTCTGACAAGCTAAAGCTTGAGTGTTTTAATCATTGGATTAAGTTAAAACAAGTTATCAACTGTTCTCTAAAACAGCGATTTTTGCACTGGTGGTATTCCCATTCAAAGGAGAGAGAGTTTTTGATAAAGTTTTTCATTTCTGTAAAATGGGATATAATCGTGGTTAAACTCCTTAGGATGTACAAACCTTCTGATGACTGTGCCATTGGTGAGCTCCGGGACATTGGGCTGGGGTAGTTAACTGGAGTCCTTCTTGCATTGGCATCCTCATAAATCCCAGGGCTCAGCTGAGACTTCGAGGCTTCGTGGATGGTTGACCGGAGCACCGATGGACCAGAGCGTGAGCGAATGACATCTGACGATTTGGAGTCTTCATATTTTGCTCGCTCCACCACTTTTAAATTCTCTGGCATCATTTCCATTTGAGGTACACCTCGGGGCAGTTTGCTAGGCCCAGTGATCAAGGACTTCACATTGTGTTTGATGGTGGACTGACCAGTACTTTCATATTTTAAGGGAGTGCCCTGTAAGGAGCATATCAGACAGTATGTCAACTATAACAGCACCTACTGTGTACATACAAACACACAAAAACTAATATAGTGTAATATATTTTGAACAAATGGTGAAAAATAATAGGTATTTTACTAGCAAGGTAGACATTTTTGATTCGCTTATCATGAAAGTTGTGTGTAAGTCTTGATCACCTTCGTTGGATTTACAGGGCTATGTAGAACCTCAAAGGGCCAAGATAGTAGAAATGAACAGAAAATAGAGCAATATCTTTAATTATTAGCCGAGCTATACTCTTTGCAGTGAGAGAAATAGAGTCTTTAAATCTTGTCTATACGCCGATTCGACGGTGTGGCACACAGTCTCTCTATATTCAGGGTACTGATACTTTGGGCGCTCGGTTAGTAACTCTAGTCCTGCGATGACATTGTACTGACCAGCGCTGTGACCTCTGTTGCTCAACCCCCAAAATATCAGTATCCTGACTGTAGAGACTCTTTGTGCCATACCGCCGAATCAGTGTACAGATAATATTTAAAGACCCTATTTCTGTGAGAGCATAGAGCCGCGGTGCGCAAACTGGGGGGCGCTAGATTTTCAAGGGGGGGGGGGGGTGCAGCAGTTATAGAGGTCCAGCGCTCTCCCCCCAGGCATTTAAATTAAATGCTGGGGAACGCGCGAGGCCTCTATAACCCACTTCCCGTCAAGCATTGCGTCGTCCTGGTAACCCGGCGTCAAATTACGCTGCGGGGCCACATGACATCACCATGGCAATGCGACAGCACATGTCCATGCGCATCATTTGACGCCGTGGTTGAGCGGGGGAAAGGAGGAGGGGGGGGGGGAGAGAGAGGGCGCGAGGTGAGCAGGCAGGGGTGCACACAGGGAAAAGTTTGCGCACCCCTGGTAGATAGTATAGCTCGGTTAATAATTAAAGATGATATTGCTCTATTTTCGGTTCTTTTCGCCATCTCGGTTCATTGAGGTTCTGAGACTGTACATTGCCCTGCAAACCCAATGAAGGGGATCAAGACTTACTGTACATATACACATCTGTCATGATCAGCATATAAAAACGTCTACCTTGGGAGTGTAATAAACCTATATTATTTTTCTCCATTTGTTCAGAATATACAGTACTACACTATATTACTTCTTCCAAATGTTTTCCCTTATTGCAACCTGAGTCCATAGTTGTGGTCAATTTATACATGAAGGAATTCTGTGGAAGTCTTGAGCTTTTAGTGGCTGCAGGGCTAGTAAATGATTTATGTTTACATTATTATATACACATTCATTTAACTGGTGCTGTCACTTCTTTGAATACACTTTTGGTGAAGTGGGGGTTCACAGTTGTGTGTATAAATGTGTGTGTGTGTGTGTGTGTGTGTGTATAAATGTGTGTGTGTGTGTGTCTATACAAAAAACCCTCCATGCTCTGCGCGTGAGTATTGAGCGTGCATATGCGCGTTTGTATGCATGTGCGTATGTGAGCAAGCACATATATGTGTGTGTATACACGTGTACGTATACATGTGTATATATGCGCATACATACATACACAGCCACATTCTCTCCCGTCTCTACTATTGTAACCTTCTACTGTCGGGTCTTCCTGCCTCTTACCTGTCTCCCCTACAATCTATCTTAAATGCTGCCGCTATAATCACTTTACTGTAACCTAAATCTGTCTCAGCGTCTCCCCTGCTGAAATCCCTCTCCTGGCTTCCTATCAAATTCCATATTACACATCAAATTCTCCTCCTCACTTTTAAGGCTATACATGCCTCTGCTCCTCCTTACATCTCAGCCGTAGTTTCTTACTATATACCTGCTTAACTCTTGCGTTCTGCTCAAGGATGTCTTCAGTCTACCCTTTTTGTATCTAAAGCCCTCACTTACTGCCCCACAACTCTGGAATGCCCTTCCTTCAATATCCGACTAACACCTTCTCTACCACCTTTAAGGCCCATCTTAAAACACACCTCTTTAAACTCTACTGTACATCTCATATGCACTGACTGTGGCCCCCGGCAGACACACTTATCAGAACACCCTCCTACCGTCTCTAGGTTCTCTCTACTTACCACTTAGATTGTAAGTTCTTTGTGGCAGGGACTTCTTTTCCTAATGTTACTTTTATGTCTAAAGACACCTAATCTTCAGAACTTGTGACATATATCTTTTAAATACCGAATTTCTCCTGTCAAAGGGAACATTTAATCGCCTTTTCCTCAGTACTGGAAGAATGTAGTTAATGACTTTTACCTCAATGATGACGATATCATGGAACGTGTATTAAGCGCTATGAGCACGGATGGCTCTATATACAGATATATATACATATACACACGCCAACCAGACATAACACACAAATTACCTGGGAAATTGATCCTTCTATTATTTGCCTTGTATTTTCAGGGGTCTTGCGACTTTCTTGGCTTAGGAGGTCCTGTCTGGGGATTTCGTGAATAGATCTTCCCATCTCTTTGATTGTGGTCACCCCATCATAAGGTTTGCCTTTGGAGATGGCTCCTTCAAAGGTCCTTATTGGGGGACTTTCACGCTTTATTTGCTTTGCATACTTAAGGCCTTCTTCAAAGTTCTCACACGTTGTTCTTGGAGTGCCTTAGGGGGAAAAGGTGGAAGGAAATACATCAAACACAACCAAGTCACTTGTGTTTCCCTTCTGAGAACACAACTGAAAGAACATTACATTTAAAAAACAAAAAGTTATTTAATTCATATTTCGTTAAAACAAATAATATTTAAATCAGTGTTCATTACCTTGCATTATGGAACCCGTCAGAACTGATCTCTCTTTATGTTCAGCATGGGGGCTCCCTTTAGGAAGTGCACGGCATATCAATCCTGAGGAAACAAATCGCCATGTATAAAAATGAGGCAGTACAATATTCTAGTTGCCACACACACTAGATCTATAGAAAACTCTCTACAGGCCGTCACCTTCTATGGACTGCAAATAACAATTAAGTGATGTGCCAATATCTCCACAAATGCTCCCTACAAAGAGAAGGAGATAAGAGAAAGGAGGGGGGAGAAAGGAGAGGTGTGGTGGGGGAGGGCGAGAGCGAGAGAATAAAATGAATTACCTTCCATAGGTGCCGATACAGCAGCCTCTCTCCCAGACATGCTCTGTTTTATACTTTCTTCCATGGCATCATAACTTCTTTTTAGACTTCCTTCAGACGCCGTCCTTGGACTCCTGGTGGCTTCTCGCATATTCTTCATGGCAGCTGAATTATAGACGCGCGTGTTAACGGGATTCTCGTGGGGGACTGCTGCACAGTGTTCACTAGAAGTTAGTCTCCCCTCTGTTCCCTCTACTTTCGCTTCACCGTTACATCAATCTTTGGGCTCAGCACTGCCTCCTCCATCTCCCCCCAACCACTGTTCAATCCTCCTGGGTGAAATGGTTATATCTCCATATATACGCTGGAGGACAGAGGGACCAGGAAAGCTGCAAGACACAGCAGCTACTCCTCAACCCATAACATCAACTGTGTACCTTACAGTGCTCCAGGCCTCACTATGCGCCTTCTGCTATTCTCTCAGTTTGGTGCTGGGGAGCAGTGAGACTGGCTGCAATTTTTAAGGTATCTGACCAATGTCAAACTATATTTGCGTGCTTCATAATATTATCTTTTCTTTATATAGTGCACAGTAGAAAAAGAAAAGTTGTGTGTGCTGATCACGCATATTTTAAGTGAAACCTCTTTGTCTTTTGTCACTGTTTTGTCACAGAAATTGTAATTGTGATGTTTTTAATCAAAACACAATTTCAATGCCAAAACACAAAGAAGTTTGACTTAGAACGCGTGTTTTAGCTATTTGCACTTCAATATTTATAGCAACTGAATTCCTTGTGTGTCACAGTGTGTGTGTATCAGTCAGTGTGTGTATCACTGTGTGTATCAGTCAATGTGTGTGTGTGTCAATGTGTGTGTGTGTGTCAATGTGTGTATCAGTCAATGTGTGTGTGTGTGTGTGTCAGTGAGTGTGTCAGTGTGTGTTATTCTCAGGGTCATGCCACCCTACCTCCTGACTCTTCCCCCCCACCGCCCCGGAGCAGCCGCCCCTCACTGGGGGGGGGAGAGGGGTGTACTCTGTGGCCCAAGGGTGGGGGGTGGGGGGAGGGGTAGAGGGTGTATTCGCTGACTCACTGGGGGGGGTGGGGGTGGGGGGAGGGGAGAGGGTGTGCTTGGCAGCTCACTCGGCAGGGGGTGCTCGGCAGCTCACTCGGTGGGGGTGTTTGGTGGCTCACGGGTGTGTGTGTGTTCCTCCTGCTGCTGGAAGCTGGCAAAATTCAATGGCAGTGAATGTTGCCGATGGCCTCTTCTGCCAGCAGTGACGTCACTTCCGTCAGCACCGACTTCCGTTCCCACCAACTCCATTCACTGCCACTGAATTTTGCTCATGTGGTAGGTGCCGCTAAAGAAATTTCACTTCAAAAACTTCAGACACAATGAGTCCCTGCACAGAATAACTTACAACTTATTTTTCGATGCCTGAAGCACCTGGAGATTAAGTGATTTGCTTCTAATGCGGCGTTCTTATCACTAAGCTACTCCTTCAGAAAACAATAATACTGCACCCCAATATATGGTCACCTTGCAAGGTATGGGTTCAAAATGAACATACGTATGTTAACGAATAATGATTAGAAGGAAAACATGATAATTACTGTCATAAGATACAATGTGCCCGCTCTTTCCTTCATAAATAACGTGGCCTTTTGCAGAAGATTCTTCCCTGCACTTCTCCGGGCTGTTGATATCCTCTGTAGCCAGTCTGGTGATGGTTGTCTTTAACAAGACATCAGCAGCAATACCAGACTGGGACAGAGCTGGTGTACCCTGGAAACCAGTGACAGAAAAAAAACAGGGACACTTTCAGTCATACAACAAAAACTACAGAGACGATCCACCCAAGTCAGTGGTGCTCAACTCCAGTCCTCAAAGCCTCCCCAACAGGTCAGGTTTGAAGAATATCCCAGCATCAGCACAGGTGGCTCAATAAGTGGCTCAGTCAAAGATAGCACACCCTGTGCTGAAGCAGGGATATCCTGAAAACCTGACCTGTTGGGGGGTCTTGAGGACTGGAGTTGAGCTCCCCTGACCTAAGCCACGGTAACTCTAGGTATGTACGAGTTCTTGATACACAAGTCCTGCTCAGAAAGCAGTACTGTACTGACATTAAACGGCAATTCTTTTACAAAATAAAAATGGCTTATTAATATTATCATCAATTTGGTTTCTAAGGAGGCTTTCATTTTGCAGGTAGTATATACACAATTGTGTTCTCACTTTAGAAAATAAACACAGGTCTGGGTTATAGCAGACAACGAAGAAAAAACCCACAATCAGATACAACAGAGGTATTATTGTGCACTTATATTCTTTAATGCATTTGAAGTGCATATGTCTGATCATAAAAAAACTCCACTGGAAAGGGAACAATTGAAAAATTGTGATGTTCGAGCAGCACCAGAAGTCCAGTGTACAGAAAGGAGACCGGTTTCAAGAAAGCAATAATTAAACAATTAAGATTGGAAGAAATTCAACAACAGGAGGGACCTTAATGGTGGTAGAAAAAGTCCCTGATCTGGGGCAGCAAAGAAAATCCTTGATTCTGCTCACTAAATACAATGAACAACGTACCTGAGTAATGGATCCTCTAAGCGAGGAGATGGCATCCATGGGAATTTTGGTGGTTGGAGTGCCCCTAGTGATGCTTCCCTCTTGCAGTGCAGTCACAGTACCTACACCAACAATATGACAAACCGCACAATCACTCTGCACACAATATACACTGGGACAACATGCTGCACCTTAACTATTGGATTCCTTATAAAATGGAAAAATCAAAGCCAGATAAACAAAGGTCAGTTATAACTTGGTTACTGTAGATCAAGGGTGGCCAACTCCAGTCCTCAAGGGCCACCAACAGGGCAGGTTTTAAGGATATCCCTGCTTCAACACAGGTGGCTCAATCAGTGGCTGTCAATGACAGCCACCTGTGCTGAAGCAGGGATATCCTTAAAACCTGTCCTGTTGGTGGCCCTTGAGAACTGGAGTTGGCCACTCCTGCTACAGTGCATACCCTTGAAAATGTAAAACTCTATGGCCTAAATAGATTTACAAAGTAAAGTCCCTGGCTTTATTACATTTTGTGTTACACACCAAGCGGCCTGGTGAAATCAGGAAAAACAGAAGTAAACTTGACGCAATAACGTCAATAGCTGTAGAAATAGTTTGACACTCGAGTATTTTTTTCCCTCCATGTAGCTTGTAAGTTGCTTGTTCAATGAAGATTTATTTAGGTTTTTAAGCAACGGTTGAGAAATTCTACAGGGCACAAAGCAAGGCACTACTGTCAATGTAACTGTACATCCAAATATCCTTAAGAGATAAAGATTAAAAGCAACCCCCCACCGGGAAAATGTATCAAAACGTTACTCCAATAGAGTCCTAGTGCTGAAGCTTTGCATTGATGTGTGGGAAGCACAGGAACAGGAGTGCAGTTCTGCATCTCAACTGCAACACTCCGCACGGCTCGCGATTCTAAGGTTTATTATTCCCTTACCTGAACTTGGGGGGCGGGGGAGGGAACAGAAAGGCACAACATTTTCAGAAGAGAACGCCGGCGTTTTCTAGTGGTGACCCGGGCGGCCATGTTTGTAGTTTATTTTTTATAAAATGGCAAGAACATTTTTATTTTTTTCTACCATTTAAGTTGAGGTTAAAAATAAACAAAAAAAACAAGTGTGTTGGATCGAGGGGGGGTTCATAACATAATTCACCAGTTCTATTTGTTGTAACACGGCTGCTTTGTTGTAACACGGCTGCTTTGTTGTAACACGGCTGATTGTAGCCAATCCACAATGGAAATCAATGACTACGTTTCAATCATGGTTGTACAGATGTGTCTTGACGCTCCACACAAACACGTGGTTTATATACATTCTGGTTTGTTTAAGCATGAGGAATCTTAACCTCCCTCCATGGAATTCCTCTGAGAAATAGAGAGTCTGTGCTGTACCTCTAACCACGCCTTCATACTGCGCTCTGACCAGGAGTCCTTCCGGCTGCGAGCTTTGGCCTCGGGGAGAGAACTCTTCTTGCTTGATGTAGGCCACAGAACCTATATATTAAGAGACCGAAACAGGGAACATAAATGATCAGTTCTGCTTATACTTCTGCGATCCCACTTATCATTATAAACAGGAGTGGCAATAAAACGAGAGCACTTCTGTAAAAAACTCATTTTATCTGACTTGTCATAATTGTAAATGTTTTCTATGCTCTCCATACAGTATATGACCCAAAAACAAGAACTGTGAAAAATCTCTAAATATACAATATATGCTACGTTTGGTACGTAGAGGCGCACTGAGAAAAGCACGTATCAGCAATACCAAACACACTGATAAGGCTGCCTTTTTAAATGAATTTGTAGAAATTCACAATGGTGGCCATTTTTAATTCAATGTTTATCTGAGTAAAACAGGCAAGATGATTTCACCATGTAAAACTTGAAGGGGAAGACATACATAAAAAATGCAGGGCACTAATGTGCCTTCGGGACAATCAAAATGTACAAGCTGGGTGCACTAATATATGCAAAAAAAGGTATTAAGAACACGTTTAAAGAAAAGAAAAAAGGTCAAAACAGTGAATACATCATCAATAGGAATCCTGTAGTGCCTGCTTTTTCTGATACATATGTATATATTGAGAAAAATATATTTAACAATTATGCTTAAAGCTGCGGCCCCGCTGCCGGTCACCGCGCTCATGCTTGAAAGCGGTAACGTCACCAGCTCTCCAAGCATGAGCGCCGGGTGTCCTCGCTATATCGCAAGCGTGCGCAAGGGGGGCGTTGCGGGCAAGTTGAGCGCGTTTCAAAGTCTCTCTCTTTTTTTTGTTTACTTAAGCTCTAAGCGTGGGTGACCGTGGGTGCCCGTGCACCGTGTGAGCGGGGACGGGACAATTTCAATTGCCGAAACTAAACTTGGCAAGTACCGCGCGGTCAGCGCTAGCGTGGCCGCAGCCTAAAAGTGGCACAGTGAGAAACATCAAAGAGCATGCAATCTAAATTATTTTTGCCAGATGGTACTTTTCTGCTTTAATCTACTTGCCACCTGCCTTAGCAACAATGTGGTTATGTTAGATCTATGTTTCACAGCCCTTTTCCCCCCACCAAAGGTGCCCTATTTATTTGATTCAGGCAAGTTCACTAAAGTTCCTTTAAAATTGGTTAGAAGCAAAATCAAATAACTACATTAATCATTGCATTCACAATAACTGTAAACAAGACAAACGTGTTCTTAAAGGAGCAACCCATGCAATAGCCTAGGTGTTTTGTTAAATGAGTTCTGTAGTATTAGATAATACTTACATTTTCTTTTTTTTTATTCAACTCTTAATACCATTTTTAATGAGTTTTAATATACTGAGCATCCTTTGATTTCTACAGCAGGTTTTAGGCCCCCCCCCCCCCCCCTCAAGCAGTGCAAGAATATTTGTAACACGTTCCTGTTTGTGATCATTTGTTCCCAATATTCCCAGCAATTTGAGCTGCAAACTGTAACAATAGATAATGTTACCGTAGTAATATAAGGATACATTGTAGCTGCTGAGTTACACTGACTGAAGAATTGATTTGAAACGGAAACGCGGCCATTTAGTGAACCCTGGGAGGCAGGATCTTTGCTGATCGATCACGAGACAACTAATCGATCGGCAACTTAGGTAATTCGTTTTCAATAAAGGTAATCAAAGGCTGTATATATTTAAAAAAAAAAAACAACAAAAAAACATCTTTAAGTGCCTCTTGGGTTACCTCTTTAAATACTATTGTACGTGTATATTTTTCTTATTCTCAATTTAATTTAAAAATCTTTAACAGGTCGTTAATTTCCCCCTGAGAAATGTCCATGCATAACAGTGGTTTCAGAAATACGGGTTTAGGCAGAGAAAACAAATAATTTCCAGTAAAGGTCCTACCAGCTTTGGCAGATTCCTGATGCCTTGGAAGTCCAAGTGAGATGGAGCCCACAGAGGGCTTACCTGCTTCTTGGCTGTATGACTGCTGGCTGAGAGACGTTAAGTAAGTGCCAGGTGTTCCCTAAGGAATCAAGAACAAAGAGATGAACCTAGTGCGGTAGTGAGAACCCATGCCACGTGCAGCCCTCCTGCCACAGGCCCCCTCTTACCAGAGCTGTAGATCTATGTGCTGTATTTAGATGTAAATAGAGCTGAAAGACATTAACAGTATGGCAACTGCAACATTTTAATATAAAAAGACAGAACTCAAATGGCAAACTGAAGAGGCCAACGTTTGACTCAGTGGGAGAAACATGGCGCCCTTGGGCCCAGGATTTTCACTGCTCTAGTATTACATAATGGAAAATGAGCAGGTGTGGGGGATTTTTGTGCATTTGAACAAAACTGTAAATTATACCAGTCACTGGCACATGTAGTAGTGATAAGAGTTTCAGACGAATGGCCTGTAGTTGGGAAAAGTGTAATGGTGATGAAGTACCCATTTTGAATTGTAAATTCAGAACGGGGGCAATGGGATAAACAGTCTGTTGATGGGAGAGTGCAGACTAAAAAAAAAACAGAGGGTTTTGGTAAAATTTTGCAAGAAAGTCCACACGGGAAGCACGAAGACTGTAGGGAGACGGAGAGCCAGACTGAACAACACTTGATATACACACACACACACACACACACACACACACACACACCGATAGATATATAGATGCAAGTGTAAGCATGTCTGTATATGTGTGTGTGTGTGTGTATATGTGTGTGTGTGTGTGTATGTGTGTGTGTGTGTGTGTGTGTGTGTGTGTATGTATGTGTGTGTGTGTGTGTGTGTGTGTGTGTGTGTGTGTGTGTGTGTGTATGTGTATGTGTATATGTGTGTGTGTATGTGTGTATGTGTGTATGTGTGTATGTGTGTATGTGTATGTGTGTACTAGAAGATAATGATAGCGGCAAAACGCAACAGGATCCATCAAAAGTAATACTGAAAATATTTGTTGTTTATCAGACACAAGAATTAAACCTTCCACAACATTTCAGGGAGGTATATGCAAGGTTATATTGTATTTAACGAAGGGCTAGTCCACTGAAGCCTCGATTTATCTTGCGGTCATCAATATCTACAAACCATTCACAAAAATTAAGCAAACAGAGTTTGTCATGGTAATTCATGTCAATTAAATGAAAATGCAAAAAAAGAAAAATCACCACAAAATTAAGTCCCAGAAAAAGAGGTAACAACTGATCACAACCTACAACATAAGGTGCGACAACTACTACTACTATAAATGTACACGGGTTTGTCTGGTTTACAGAGTCAATTCCTGAATCATGACAGGATGCTGCAAAGACTGGCTGGCAATTCTAAGTGTTCAGTGTAGTTTGAGCCCCGTAGGAGTTGTTATAATCAGAGTAATGGAAACAAAAACCATGACTGGCCAGAGCTCTGTCTGCAGGCCAAATGATCAGATTAATATCTAAACCACAAAGCTCGAATGGGGGAGAAGCCGACATACCTGTGAAATGGAGCCTCCCATAATGAATGACGGCTTCTCAGAGGAGGGCGCTGAAGTTTTGGATGATGGGATTAGTGGGGGGGGTGGCCGTGTTGGGCGTGTCACAGGGAGCCGTGCCCCTTCTGACAACGACGTTATGACTTGATGTGGAGCGGGCTGCAAAACTAAAGAGGAGAAACATGGTAAATACTAGTGCAGCTTAATCTCACCCAAGATTACAAGTATAAGGCTGGTGCTGAATTCCTGACTCCATGATACCAATATGAAACATTACCCAAGGTGCAATTCCTCATACTAGTTCACTGGTAAAATAATTCTTCATCATATTCGCAATAGTAGTCTTTGTCCACCTCTCCTTCTCTGCTCACCGACTAAGCTTATTTTAGTTCTAAAAACGATGAGCAACATTTTTTCAAATGGACATACTACAAACAAACAGACAGACAGAGCCCAGTGCTACATCCAATGGCAAAAATACAGTGAAATACCTATATATCTTTTTTTGACATTTATACACACATTTTGTGGTAACTTTTGGGGCTTAATGAGCTTATTGGGTATTTGTGTGTGTTTTGTTAACTTTGTCCAGCTGGTTTTAGCTGATTGGGAGGTTGGCCAGGTTTAAAGCTCGTCCCATCCTACTTCCCATATGCACAGGTCTTTGCATGCAGCTGATTGTGACAGATCTAATACAGAGTATTCTTCCTGGTACCGTCCAGGTAAATAAGAATTTCAATCAGATTTAGAAGCATGCAGCTGATTATGACAGATCAATTATGATCATTCTTCCTAGTATTATACAGGTTATTAAGAATTTTAATCAGTGTTAGGACCTGTGAATTGTGGTCATGCCTTGGAGGGGCTCACAGGCTTACAATGCTTTGGCCAAAGTGTTAAACTAAATGACCCTTTTATTCAAGAGATATATAGGCATTTCACTGTGTATTTTTGCCATTGGATGTAGCACTGGGCTCTGTCTGTGTTTGTTTGTAGTATGTATTGTCTTGCCCAGTAGCACTCCTTTTTCGACATTTATACACACATATTTTGTGGTAACTTTTGGGGCTTAATGAGCTTACTGGGTATTTTTGTGTGTTTTGTTAAATCGAAGGACAAAAGATATTGAACACGAAGATCAATATTAACAAGCAGACGTTTATTGTCATTGAGATTTGATCAAGGAGATTGTATAGGGACAAATTGCATATGGCGTAGGTTCCTGCACAATGGTCGAGTTACTGGAGATTGCGACATAAACACGGTCTTACATGTTTAACATTTAAAATAATTCTATTGAATCCATTCTCCAGGCCACATGCCTTTCTGATATCCCATTACAAGACTACTGCTGTAAGATACAGCAGCCCTTTCACGTCCCATAAAGCTAAAAAATATATATATTATTTTGAACCCCTTATTCCTGATATTTCAGGTATAGAATAAAGACATCCTGGGTGTATGTTGTAATGGGATACTTGGCATTCTTATTACTGTAGGTAAAGGATGCCTTTATATATGTCATTCTGATGAATCCCTTCCAAAGCCAAAAGATAAATTGCTTATCAATTCAACAGAATATAATGATACTGAGTGTCAGTATAATTCCACCTCGGTTTTCTTTCCTTACAACAAACAGGTCTATAGTTACAACCAACAGCATAGGCCTTTAAAGGGGATAAAGGAAATGAATGACATTGAATCAGTTAGCAGTAGTAATTAATGGAGTTACACATTTTTCCACTCTCCGCATAAAAATCTAAATATGATGGCAAAGGTATTATTTATTCTGCAGCAGTTTTAAAAAAATTTTTTTTTAGGGGAATCAGGAAAATATCACCTAACGCTTATCTTGTGCAAGAACAAAAAGCAAAGGTAAACGAAAGCTGAAAAACAAGAATACCTCCCAGAGTAAAGTGTGTACCTGGAGGGACACCGTAGCGAACAGGGTTCATATCCGCATGTGGGGAGGCTCTGCTGATTTCTCTTGGAGACAGTCTGTACGGAGAAATGGATCTTGCAGCGTTTTGCATTTGCGCTTCGTGCTCCAATGCACGCTTGACTTCAGCAGCATAGGGCATATAGACGGATTTTCCTGTCAAAAAAAATAAACATTTTAAAAAAGCCAGCTTTTAAATTGCACTATTCACAAAAGCTTATGCTTTATTTAACTTCTTCTGGGCTCTCTCACATTTTTCACCAGTCCATGGGACAATAATTACATATATTCAGCGTAGGTACATGCAAATTCGGTTATGCCTTGACGTTGGCTGCAGGCTTATAACGCTTTGGCCAAAGGGTTTAACTAAATAACCCTTATTTCATGATTACTATTTTATTTTAGCCTAATTGGTATATGCGCAGGAATCGTTCTTTTTGTTTTTCTATCTGTAGGGCCTATCTTTTTACCAGCAGCAAGCTTCTATAGGGAGGAGCGCGGTAATATGTACAGTCTTTCAAAAGTAAATCACAAAACGTTATACTGGTGCAGAATTGGGTCTAATCCAGGGGTAGCCAACTCCAGTAATCAAGAGCTACCAACAGGTCAGGTTTTCAGTAGCTCAGATTGATTGCTGAAGCAGGGATTTCCTGAAAACCTGACCTGTTGGTAGCGCTTGATTACTGCCGTTGGCTACCCCATGTCTAATCAATACCCACCATGTTTCTATGAGAAAATAATTATGATATCTTTAATTGCGTGGAGTATCAAATCAGGACTACACTGCAGAAAATTACTAAGAGCAACATTCACTGGGGATATTTCTGTTTCTCCCACATACACAATAGTAAATAAAATTGGGCATTGCAATGATATTTTGGCAAACATTTCCTCTGTCCAACTCTTCGTATGAGGAATTGCGCAATAAGGGTTACCTTTAATGGCAAATCTAATGAGAAGGTCCTAGGGGGACCTTGAATTTTGTGTGCCGACCATTAGAATTGATCAGTGAGAAAAATGTTCTAATTTAGATATGCTTTCAGTTCATAGAACTCCCAATTGTCATCCTTCAGCTGCTGGAGAGGCCCGCTAAGCACAGCAGAACAAAGCTTTGCAGGCTACTCTGGCAGCAAAGTGATACATATTCCCAAGTTGTGATCTTTTAGAGACTTGAAAAAGCTCAAGGAAAACATCCACATACATCTCTCCTCACAGTCAGACAACGGCAGAACTACAGCGAGCGTCTGTGGTCTCACGCAAGAGCAACCTTCACAAGTAAAGCCTGCCATCCGAAGCAAATGCCCAGTGTAAATATTCCCGTGTAAATATTCCCATGTATACAGTAACATTTGAAACAGAACTGGTGGGCGGCTGCCAATAATTTGAACAGCGTGGAACATTTCCAACCGCGTATCAAGCTGAAGGGAGCTCTGCTGCTTCCTGAGATCTGGGGGATAGGTTTTAAATGGTTCAGAAGTCAGCTTGAAAAGTGCAGTCACTTTGCCTACACCAGGATTGTCAAAGATAAGGCCAGGGCTGCAATCCACGGTACCGGGAAATGAGGAGAGAGTTGGCGTCGGGGAGGGGCCTGTGCTGCCTCTTCTATGCTGCTCCCGCACTTTACTACAACAGGCTTGCCGGGTCAATAGGAATGCCTGGTTAGCCATTGCATGGGATCCTGCTGCAGTCAGGTGCGGCAGCAGCATTGAAGAGACAGCCCATGCCCTCCCCCATGCCAGCTTTCTCCGCATGCTCCTCTTATGTTGCCTCACCTGATTCCATAATCTGTCTTCTCTGGTTTGGATCCTCGCAGACCGTGAGAGGAGGGAAGGAATAATAGTGCGCAATGGGGGGGGGAAGGAATAATAGTGCGCAATGGGGGGGGGGAGAGGAAATCATCGTGCGCCATGGTGCGAGGGGGAAGTGAATAAGAAGGGCGGGGGCGGGGGTAGGAACGAGAAAAGGGCGGGGAGGTAGAACCGAAGGAGGGGAAAGAGGGGAGAGAGGGGGAGAGGGAAGATGGGGGAGAGAGCGGGGAGAGAGGGGATAGACGGGGAGAGAAGGGGGAGAGTGGAAAAGACGCGGAAGGCTAGAGGGGGAGAGGAGAGTGGGACGAAGATGACGAGAGGGGGGAGAGTGGGTATCTGAGGGGCGCGCGGGAGAAGGAGAGTGTGAACGAGGGCGCGCGGGGAGTGGGAGGAGTGGAAACGTGAGGGATGGGAGAGAGAATAGGGAGACTCGTCGGTGAGGGAGGGCTGTCTCTCACCTCTGACACCACCTACCCTACAGAAGTCGGTCGGACTGAGCAGGCGGCCTGGAAGGTGCCCTCGCGCAGTCTCTATCTTTCCTTAGCTGCGAAGTGAGCCAAGACAGAGAGACAAATAGCTTTAACACGGTGGGAAGTAGCGCGGTAGGGGTGTGCACGAGAGGGGGAAGAGTGGAACGAAAAGGAGAGCGGCTTCTGGGGGGAGAGAAGGGAACGAATCTAGGGGAGGAAGACGAGCGAGGCGGGAGAGTGGAACAGAGGGCTGCGCGGAGGGAGAGTGGAGATCGGGACAGCGCGGGGGAGAGTGGAAGGAGGGCGACGCTAGGGAGAGTGGAAGAGGCGAGGGGCGGTGGAAGTAAAGCGCGTCGTGGGAGAGTTGATAACACAGGGGCGCGCGGCGAGGGAGAGTGGAACGAATGGGAGCGGGGGGGAAGAGGAGGGAAGAGTGGAACGAGGGCGCGCGGGGGAGTGGAACGAGGGCGCGCGGGGGAGTGGAACGAGGGCGCGCGGGGGAGTGGAACGAGGGCGCGCGGGGGAGTGGAACGAGGGCGCGCGGGGGAGTGGAACGAGGGCGCGCGGGGGAGTGGAACGAGGGCGCGCGGGGGGGGAAATAGTGCACAAGGGGAAACTTAGTAATGATTGGCGTGTTAAGAAAAAGAAGTAATCTGAATTACAGACCGCATTTTCAACTTTTTTTCTATTTTTGTCGATACAAATTTCCTACACTACAAGTAATTAGGTAGGTTTGCAGAACGGAATTAGTCTTATATCAGCCAAAACTATAGCCATACAGATTAAAACAACAAATTACTGCTTATAGGAAGCTACCAGAGATCAAGTCAGTAAGGTTGACCATTGGCATCCCTCTTACTGATTGGCTCAGTGGCAGGAAGTTGCCTGGAAGTCATCTTGAAAAAGGGCATATTCCCTCTTCCTGAAACAAATGTTTGCCGACTTGCTGAGCTCTTCTGAGGTTAGGACTGCTGCAGTCCATGATGAGATTTACTGGCTCTCATATAGATGCAAAAAAAATAATTATAGGAACTGTGTAAGAAGTGCTGCATTTAAGATTGTAGGTGCCAGTTTCGAGTAGTGTGTTATCCCTCAATAATTAATTATCCTAGAAAGCAGACATTATTCAATTTTCAATTTTTGTAAGACAACTGGCTAGAATTACCTTCCCATTCTACAATGGGGCTCTTGGACATGTTGCTGGGGCTGGCTGATCTCCTGCTCTCGAAGTTGAGATGCTCCTGCCTCTGCCTCTGCTCTTCTAGCAGAGAATTCTCATGCAGAGACTGAAGATGTCTCTGGTACATAGCATAGCTGCTCGCTGATACAGATCCCATGGGCATGTTACATGGGCTACAGGACACCTAAGAAAAGAGGTTTCCACAGAGATAACTTATAAATGCATGCATTCGTTTTCACCTATTTAGAGAACATGTAAAAGCTACAAAATAATCAAACTATGCAAAGGGGCTATAGAGACGCATGGCATACTGAGAAATGATGATACATTAAAATAGAGGTTCAAGGCCACTCCAGTAAAACAAACATTTCTATAACGTACTTAGGTGCTATAAAATCTGTGGGGTCAATCTTAGAAGAAAAAAAGTAAGAGTATGTGACGGCAGATAAGAACTTACCATAGGTGGGATGACGGCCGCCCGGTGGTGCAGCTGTTGTAGGTCCATTGGTCCTTGTTTGATGGAAGAAACCAAAATAGTTGCTCCTGGATTTAACAATGAAGGTTTTGGATCCATAGAATATATCCTAAGGCAAGAAAACAGCCCAACTTAGGACATGTTACTGTAAAAGGGATTAGTCCATCACAATACTGTTAATAATCAGCAGTATTCTAAGGGGGGAGGGGGGAGGAGAGAAAATTCCAGCTGACCATTGACTGCTGATTTAGGAACATGCCTCTGAAATTCAACCAGGACACCGCTATGAAATAGTCTACAGGTTGCCAAATTATTATTATTCTCACCTTTGCCTGTCAGGCTCCCCATCTACCTCCTCATCAGCACTGCAAGTGGCACTGGAGTCGTTGTCTGATTGTGACTCTGGCCTTACAGGGGTTGGATGCCGTGTTGGTACAAATTCCATCTCTGCAACTTCTGCTCTCTCCTTCAGTCTCTCCATATCTTTGTCTTTGGTCTCGTCCTCTATTTTTACTTGGGCCTCGTCTGGCAGCTTTGCTTCGGCCTCGTCCGGTTCTGCTTTAGTATGCACAGGGAGGTTGGGAGCTAGCTTAGGTTCCGAGCTCTGACTCCTGTCATTTAACTCCGCAGCCTCCTCTGGCTCAGCGTTTAGTTCTTCCTTCACCCGTAGCTCTGAAAATTGATGTTCTGGTGGTTTTGCAGTTTGCGCTGCAGTGGAGGGGGATGCACTCAAAACATATTTGCTAGAAGAGTCTTGATCTGGAGAAGCCTCTGTGGTTAATGATGCAGAGGTGGTTCTCTCTGTCATTTCATCACCGAGTTTGGCTCCTTCTTCAGGTGAGGGAGATGGAGCACTTTCAGTATCTGAACTGTTTTCTGCAACTGGAAAATACAGTGCGTCTGAGTATTATTACTTACATCTAGAGGTCACTGTAGCTTAAAAATGTGCTGCATTCATTGCCTATTACAGCTATATTTATAACCTGCCAAAAAGCAAACCCAGTTAGTTGCATTAGAACTTAAAATATACCTTACTGAAACTACCAAAAGAAAAGCAAAGTTTCAGTTCTAACGCTTCCCGAAAGCACTTAAATTAAATGCCGGGGAAGCGCGCAAAGGCCTCTCAACTGCACTTAACTTGGCTCAGACGGCTTCTGGAGACGCGCCACCATGGCAACGCGGTGCCAAATGACACCGTGGGGAGTCGAGGTAAGACGGGGGGCACGCAGAGAGGGGGACAACCGGCAGGGAAAAAAAAAAAAAGAAGAAGATTGCGCTCCCTTGATATAACGCAAGGCTATAGAATTTACCTTCACTATCTTCTGGGTTCTCCTCCTCATTGGACCCTTCATTGTCTTCATCTTCCTGCGCGGACACCGTAGAAGCCACGCTGTCACACTGCGAGACATCTCGCTCCTCTCGTGGCCTCCTGGACGACTGCAAAACAAATATACTAGGTTTGATTACAACACAGGAAAAGGAATAAAGCAAATATTCTGCAGGCCTGTGCCCATTATGCACTGGGTTGAAGGGCAACTGTGACCATCTTTCTATTTTATTGTTTGCGCACTGCTACAAGAATGCCCCACACTAGAGCGCAGTATTTTGGCTGAATGAAAAAACGCTACGTGGTTAAAACTCCAAAAAGTGCAGATAAACATCTATGGCTAATTCTACTCTTGTGGAAACAAGCAGTCGTGGTGGGTAAGGCTAAGCTTATAGTGCCGGCGACGGTCACTGGAAAATCCAATAGAGATGACTTCCAGCGATTGCGACCAATTCGTCACGTCGCGCTTACTAGAAGCGCACGCGATGGCGGTAATGCATTTGTTTTGCCATCACGTCACCGGCACTATAAGCGCAGCCTAATGTACACGTGTCAACAAATCAATGCCATTCAAGAAAAGTATTAAATGTAGAGTATCCTTAAAGTAAAATCTATATATACAGCTCAACCCCGTTATAACGCGATCCGTTACAACACGAATCCACTTATAACGCGATGCAAGCGTGGCTCCCAATTTTCATACTTATGAATACTTTACAACACGATTATTGGTATCTTAAATACTTTATTGCACAATGCATACAATTGTACATTAGTTCTAACGTGATCCGCTTATAACGCGATGTGATTCTTTGGACCCCTAGCACATGTTATAAGGGGGTTGAGCTGTAGATAGCTATATAATATATATGTGTGTATATAATAAAAAATGGGGAGGGTGGAGAGGGTTATTACAAGGTTGCCGGCAAGAACCTGTCTAGGACGTGAGGGGATAGGAGCCAGCCAGATTAAACTGTCCCAGTCTCTACCGGGCCTGAAACAACTGCCCCGCCTCTCCCCCTTCAGCCGCCTTGTGTAGATGCTTCTTGTGTTAAAAAAAAAATGGAAATAACTAGCAGCATGAATTGCTACTTTTAGCAGTGTCTCTCACTCTAAAATGTAAGGGCATTTTGTGTATGTATTAAAATCATACGGTAGTTTTATGCATCCCTCAAATGATTATTTCTTTTAGAACTTTGTAATCCAATTAGCTTAATTGTAATACCCATTGAAAAACAGAGGCAACCCTGCAATTCTGCTGTTCATGCACTTCCTCTACAGGAGTCACACTTTCTGCTTTACACATTGTCAGCATAATTATGTCTCAAAGTTTAAGGCATTGAAGTGTGCGCTGTTCAGTGTTATTTCTATTGCCATGGATTTGTGTATTTGTAGAGTGGAACTCTTGATAATCAATTAGGAGAGGAAAAAAAAAAAAAGAAGTGCTTATTCCCTCTGCAGAAATTACATATACATACATATATATATATATATATACATATACATATATATTTTATATATATATCTCTATATATCATCTATCTTCTCTCTACCTCCTCTCTTGCTCTCTTTCTGTCTGTCTGTTGTCTTTCCTGACATCTGTCCAGGCCTTGCACCGTCTGTCCTTCTCTCGTCTCTTCTCTTCTCACCTCTCTACTCTCCTCTCTCCTCTGTCTGTTAATGTTCTGTCTGTCTTCTTTCTTCCCACAGGGTGGGGCTTCGGCGACTGAGTAGAAAGGGGGGTAGCTTGAACGTCTCAAGCGCGGAGGGGTACACCTCGAGACGCGCGACAACACAAGAACGTACTCGAACAAAGAAAGACGAAGCAACGGCGGAGAAGAACGGAAAGAAAAATGAGAAAAGCACGAAAGAGGCAGAGGAAAATGAAGGCAGGGGGTGAACGGGTCAGGGTAGACTAAAAAAACTACAGGCTGAAGAAACAATAAGGAAGGAATAAAATAAAAGTCGTACGGTGCAGGATACAGAGCAGGAAGAAAAAACAGATGAGTACAGATCAGAGCAACGAGAAGTAGTAAAAGCCGAGTGGAGACGGCGGAATGAAATTGCAATTGCAGATAAAAAAAATAAAAAAAAAAAAGGCGAGAGACAAACACAGCCTAAGTGGAGAAGGAGGGATTAAAACGTAATCAGAATGAGATCAGAAAGGTAGGAGAATATAAAGCAGTACAGTGAGGAAGAAGGTGTAAGGGGGCGGAGAGAACAGGGAGAGGAGGAGGGATGCGGGAGGATGGCTGTCCCAAGTATGGAGACGATGAGTGCAAAGGGGAGAAAGAGAAGGGCGAGAATGAGTCGAGAGGTAAGGGAAGGGGATGGAGAAGGGTAAAGCGGGGAAGTATAGGGGAGCGTGATAGAGGAGTACGGAGAAAAGGAGAACAAAATCAATAGATAAGGGGAGGACTAGTACAAAGAGTAGGAAGGAGGGAAGTATGATGAAGCTATATAGCGCCATAATGTGACATAGCGCGTTCAACACAGTAGTAATACATGGTGTACATCGAATAAATACAGATATATAAATAACAGATCATGGGAATAAGTGCTTTAGACATAAAACAATTAAGGAAGAGGAGTCCCTCCCGAGGAGCTTACAATCTAATTGGTAGGTAGGGAGAACGTACAGAGACAGTAGGGAGGAGTTCTGGTAAGTGCGTCTGCAGGGGCCAAGCTTATTGTATCGTGTGTTCAGAATGTTCCACAGTGCTATTCGTAATTCTTCTTTCTTTAAGCAAGTGTTCTTAAGGTGGGTCTTAAAGGTGGATAGAGAGGTGCTAAGTCGGGGTACTGAGGGGAAGGGCATTCCAGAGGTGTGGGGCAGTCAGTGAAAAAGGTTTAAGGCGGGAAGGGCTTTAGATAAAAAGGGGGTAGAAATGAAGACAATCCTTGAGCAGAACGCAAGAGTCGGGATGGTGCATAGCGAGAAATTAGGGCTGTGAGATGTAAGGAACGTATATAAGATGTATAATAACTAGATAGTTTCGTCTGTTTTTTTATTTTTTTATAATGGTATGTAGAAAATGGTCTAGCGTTTTGATCCATGTACTAGCTGAGAGACCCGGCGTTGCCGGGATGTAATTTTGGGGGGGGCGGACGACAGGGTTGTTCCCCGGTGACTGGGGATGACTGAATGGTGGGTGACGACTGATGGGTGGGTGATGGTGACTGGGTGATGCTGAACGGGTGGGTGACTGGAGTGCTGACTGTTGGTTGGATGACTGAATGTGGGTGGTATGGGTGACTGACTGAATGGGTGGGTGACTGGGTGACTGACTGAATGGGTGGGTGAACTGGGTGACTGACTGCGAATGGCTGGGTGAATGGACGGTGTGACTGACTGAATGGGTGGTGACTGGGTGATGAAAGGCTGGGCAGTGGGTGAGTGATGACTGAGGTGGCTGGAATGGGGTGGGTGACTGGGTGAAAGTGGGTGACTGGGTGAAAGTGACTGGGTGACTGGGTGACTGGGTGGGTGACTGGGTGGGTGACTGGGTGGGTGGGTGTGTGGGTGACTGAGTGAGAGTGTGGGTGACTGAGTGAGTGTGTGGGTGACTGAGTGGGTGGGTGACTGAGTGGGTGGGTGACTGAGTGGGTGGGTGACTGAGTGGGGTGGGTGACTGGGTGAAAGTGGGTGACTGGGTGAAAGTGGGTGACTGGGTGAAAGTGACTGGGTGGGTGTGTGGGTGACTGGGTGGGTGTGTGGGTGACTGGGTGACAGTGCGTGGGTGGGAGACGGTGGGTGACTTACCTTGACCCCGTGGCATCTGGCTGGGGCAGGAGGTGAGTTCGGGAAGCTGGCGGGGGGGGCAAGAGTGGCAGGAGGGCTGCGCCGCGCTTACCCTCCGTCTGGGAGCCGGTGCACGTGAGGAGGAGGCCCGCGCCGCGCTTCCCCTCCGTCCGGGAGCCGGCGCACGTGAGGGGGAGTGCAGGAGGCCCGGGCCGCGCTTCCCCTCCGTTCCTCGTTGAGAGCGAGGGGGGAGGAGCCTGGAGTTTGCTGCTGAGCAGGAGGGCCGCGCTTCCCCTCTCCGGGAGCCGGCACACGTGAGGGGGAGTGCAGGAGGCCCGGGCCGCGCCTTTCCTCGTTGTGAGCGAGGGGGGAGGAGCCTGGAGTTTGCTGCTGAGCAGGAGGGCCGCGCTTCCCCTCTCCGGGAGTGGCGCACGGTGAGGGTGATGGTGCGGCTGGGGATGTTGCGGAGCGTGGGGATTTGGGTGAGGTGGGGAGGGGGGAGAGAGTGAGGGGCACCAGGAGAGATGGGGGGGGTGTGTGGAAGGTGAGCTGCGGTCCAACTGACGGGGGAGAGTGAGGCCAAGCAACAGAGTGTGTGTGTGTGTGTGTGTGTTTGTGTGGTGTGTGTGGTGTGTGTGTGTGTCGTCACTCCGCCTCAGGCCAATGAGAGGTGTGGGGGCGGCCGGCCCAAGGGACCAATGAGATTTCCCCTAGGGACACAGGAAGATGCAGACAGGCATACAGTGCTTTCACAAATATATAATATAAGAAGATGAAGTAACGGTTTTAGTGCCTTCTGATTGTTTTTGTATTAAATATTGTGTTTGGGGAAACTAAACAATTGGCAAAAGACATGGTTTTGATTTTTTGTTAAGTGGTGCTCATTTTTTCTTCACTACTAATGTAATGATTTACAAAAAGCTTGTCCAGTGCTGATAGTTCAAGGCCTCGTCTGGGTTTATATTTCTATGAAGCTCAATTCTCCGAATTGTATGTAAATAAATAGATCCATGCACAAAACCTTGACAATGACTCACTTTTTGCCTGTGCTGCTGCAGCAAGTTATCCAGATTGTGTCTCCTTTTGTAATTGAAGTAGAAGTTTTTACACTGGG
Source organism: Ascaphus truei (assembly GCA_036426205.1). Lineage (NCBI taxonomy): Eukaryota > Metazoa > Chordata > Amphibia > Anura > Ascaphidae > Ascaphus > Ascaphus truei. Next base: position 45,595,935 of record CM071569.1, on the reverse strand, counting down.
CCTCACTTTTCGTCCCCACCATCTTGGCGATTGCACCCCAGTTGCGACCATGTTCTATCAAGCCTGCCAAAAACAGAAACACAAACCAACAGGACACCTCTATGTTAAAGGAAATAACCACATTATTTGAAACAGCAGAAAGTTAATGCTCAGTAAGTTCACGGACGGCAACCAACATGCTACAATAAAGCTATAGCAAGACTTGTTAATACCTACACACTTCTTAAGCTGTATAGAGTATACTGTATGCAGTGGGGAAGGATGCCAATTGTAATTATTATTAAAGGCAGCCTGTGCCATCACCCAGGATCAATACAACGGAGATGTCTGTTTATTGGAGCTACTTTAAAGGTCACCTTTAAAAGTTTGGAGGTGGGAAGTGCACTGACAGAGCGGATCATTGTATAGTGCAGCATGTTCCTTTCCCCGAAAAATGTTTGCCTCAGTGCATCAGTTCCTTTTCTAATGTCAACACATCTCTAAGGACATTTACACATTAAATGCCAACAGTCTCCGCATTAATCAATAATAGTAGTAACTGTTTTAATGGCGCAGGATGGAGATGTCGTGCCACTCCATAAGACACCTTCCAACAGAAGGTGTTCTATGCAGAAGGGTGTTTTATGGTGTAGCGCCAGAAATGTGTAAATATGGTCCTAAATAAGCAGCTCTTTCCTATGTACAAGGATTATTTTATGTTTGTGTTTAAAAACAAGCCATTCAATGCTTTCTACAGTGATTCTTGGTTAATATGTAAATTTGCAGGGTATCAAATCACATTTTAAAGTCACTGCAGTTCGCTCACATACAACAGGTATGAGACTTGTTTAATTAATTAGTGTTTCAGATGTTAATAGTGAAAAAGCGCTTCAATTTTCTGTTTACACCAAAGATTATTTTGATGGTACGGTCAAAATTATTTACTCCATCTTGCATCTTTAACTGCACTAGAATAAACACAACCTGCTGGTACACAGCCAATGAGTAGCTTTATCAGAAATGAACAGGTAGTTGTATTCCGTTTACATAGTTATATGATGCTGAAAAATTAAGTTAATGGGCAATTATCATTTGACAATTGGGTATGAGAGATGGAATACAGCAGGGATGCTCAACTGCAGTCCTCAAGACTCCCTCAACAGGTCAGGGTTTAAGGATATCCCAGCGTAAGCACAGGTGTACAGTCTTCAACTGAGCCACCTGTGCTGAAGCTGGGATATGCTTAAACCCAACCTGTTGAGGGAGTTGAGCATCCCTGGATTACTGTGCAAGAGGTTTGAAAAACAATGACGCATGTTTAAGCAGAAGTTCAATTTAGCTGCTCCCTTTATTAATTTTCTTTGCTGCCTTTACATTCCCTTTTTATCCTCTTAAATACATCTTGTGATATCATGCAGTCCTTTTCTCTCTGGGGAAATATGGTTGGATCCTCTCCTCCTCCCCCCACCCCCCCAAAAAATATAAAAGGTTCAGGGAATGTTAAAAATGGCATCTTCTAGATCCTAATAGAGGTGTATTAGTATTTTATCTGGTAGTGTTCGGACTTGCGAACGGGTGTCTGCCTTGTCGTGGCTCGCAAGCTTACAACGCTTTGGCCAAAGGGTTAAACTAAATGACCCTTTTTCAAGAGAATATATAAGTATTTTACTGTGTATTTCTGTCATGTTGGATGTAGCATTGGGCTTCTCTGTCGTCTGTTGAATACATATGCCATGCTCAATAGCACTCCTTTTTGACACTTGTATACATATATATATTGTGGGGGCTAAGGGGTTCCCAAAAAGAGCTTGCTGGGGTTTTGTGTATCTTCTAGAACCCGCTTTACAACTTCTGCGGCATAATTAAACGTTGAAACCGAATGTTACATTGTTTCCTTAGACTAACAATGTATAAGCCGTAGTATGTTTTATATGTTCCATGGTACGGTGTTATTGTACTTGTCATAGTCAAGAGCTACCCATTATTTGCACAGCAAATTCTGAAACATTTAAAACAAAAATCTTAAGGTATGGGTTTCTCACCGATTATATATAGGAGGCAGCCGTAACCCTATTCTGAATGTGCTCGTCCCCCTACAGCCTAGCCGCACAAATGAAGTTTGCACGATGTTGTGGCCACACCACAGCTCTATATACAGCCCGAGTGGGAAACACTGTATTGCATTACAAGGCTACTATACTGAGACTACAAAATATGTTTTCCGAGTTGGATTCCCTCCAATCCAATTTACCGTGTCACATTCAGAGTTAAAATACAGCGGAAACACTCACCCATCTGTTTAAAACATTTAGATCTTATTTAATGATACTGTATGTTCAAGTGAGCTACTTTATGGACAGAACAAGAGCAAAGAGCAGGTCTGAAAGTATAAAATAATAGGATACATGCAACTTTACCAGAGTATTTACTGTGCATGTTTAACTAGTTCTGCAATTATTTTACTTTATGTAAATGAAAATGACAGTAGCATATTTGAAATAAAGCACGAGATGAGGATGAAAAAAAAATAATGTACCATGGGCGAGTTAAATAAGATGACAGCTTGTTATAAAGCTATACTAATTAGGAATGGTCTTCGACGCAAGAACACCCACCTAAAACCTATATACAAACAGTAAAACTGCTACTGAGGGCAGTGAGACAATACATGTCAGGCCTAGAAACGGGTTACTTGCTTTCACCATGTTCCTATCTCTACAAGGGAGAGGAAGAATGCATTCTACAGTGCGGGAGGAAGTAGAAGGCATTCTACAGTGCGGGAGGAAGTAGAAGGCATTCTACAGTACGGGAGGAAGTAGAAGGCATTCTACAGTACGGGAGGAAGTAGAAGGCATTCTACAGTACGGGAGGAAGTAGAAGGCATTCTACAGTACGGGATAGGTATAAGTACGGAAGGCACTACGACAGTACGTAGAGTGAAGTAGAAAGGCTTCTACAGTACGAGAGGAAGTAGAATGCATTCTACAGTACGGAGGAAGTAGAAGGCATGTCTACAGTACGGAGAAAGTAGAGTAGAAGGCATTATACAGAACGGGAGGAAGTAGAAGGCATTCTAAGTAGGGAGGAAGTAGAAGGCATTATACAGTAGGGAGGCAGTAGAAGGCATTCTCCAGTACGGGAGGAAGTACAAGGCATTATACAGTACGGGGAGGCAGTAGCAAGGCATTCTACCGTACGGGAGGAGAGTAGAAGGCATTCTACAGTACGAGAGGAAGTAAGGCATTCTACAGAGGCGGAGGAAAGAAGCGATAAGTAGGGAGGACGTGAAGGAATTACAGTACGGGAGGAAAGTCGAAGGCATCTACAGGAGGGGAGGAAGTAGAAGCTGATACAGTACGGGAGGAAGTAGAACGCATTATACAGTACGGGAGGAAGTAGAACGCATTATACAGTACGTGCTTAAAGTTAAAGTACAATCAGTGTCCGGCATTCTCCCAACAATAACCATTTCAATTAGAGTGCACAATGAAAATATCATGTCAACCCAGTGACAAAGATGTGAAATTTATATTGATTGCAACACAAATGAATGATTCTGGTTTAAAAGGTCTGAAAGTGAAATATTGGCTGTGAGGTGTTTTAACACACGTGCATCTGTCAGTTTATCTCCTTTCTGCCCTTCCATTCAACCGGAATGAACTAAAGCTATTTGTCAAGCAAAGCCAAAACTCTCCCCATGGAGCTCTGCTAATCATACTGTGACACTGTGTAAATGCATTAGCAGAGAATTAGCAGGAGTCATTTCAGGTAAAGACTCTCTCCCCCCTCCTGTCCCCCAATGAAAGCCAAAATTGCAAATGGCGTTTCCTGTCCCTTATATAAAGCCGCTCTCTGCTTTCTGATACATGTATTAAACCAGAGCAGCCCCCCCCCCCCCCACTAAAAAAAAAAAAAGCTGTTACAAAATGTATTCTATGTAAAGAAGCAAAAATGATGCACATTGAAATGATACAGTAATGGTGGTGGTTTTATAAAACATCTGAGAATGACCAATGACTTTCTTTCGTAGACCCTGCAAGTCATAGTATACACACAGAATATCATCCTGGATGGCCATCCGCCGACTGAAACTTAACATGACAAAAACAGAGCTCCTTATACTTCCTCCCAAACCTGGCCCTACTACATCCTTCCACATTGCTATTGGAAATACGATCATTCACCCAGTAGCCCAAGCACGCTTGCTAGGGGTCACACTTGATTCCTCTCTCTCATTCTCCTCCATATTCAAAACGTTTCTAAAACTTGTCGCTTTTCCTCACAATATCACAAAGATACGCCTTTCCTCTGTTACTCAACTGCTCTAAAACTCTGACTCAGTCCCTCATCTCTCACGTCTTGATTACTGCAACCGTCCTGCTGTCCGGCCTTCCTACTCTCAATGTCTCCCTAACAATCTATCCTAAACACTGCTGCAGATCACTCTACTCTTTCCTAAATCTGTCTCAGCGTCTCCCCTGCTGAAATCTCCTCTCCTGGCTTCCGATTAAATCGCGTATCTCGCACTCAATCTACTGCTCACTTTAAAGCTTTACATTCTTCTGCCCCTCATACATCTCAGCCCTAATTTCTCGCTATGCACCATCACAACTCTTGCGTTCTTCTCAAGGATGTCTTCTTTCTACCCCCTTTGTATACTAAAGCTCTCTCCCGCCTAAAACCTTTCTCACTTTCTGCCCCACACCTCTGGATGCTCTTCCCCTCAATACCCGACAGCCCCCTCGCTATCCACCTTTAAGACCCACCTTAAGACACATCTGCTTAAAGAAGCATATGAGTAGCACTGGATAATCATGGACACATGACACAAAGCTTGGCCTCCTGCAGACGCACTTAACTAGATTCCCTCCTACGTCTCTGTACGTTCTCCACCTACCAATTAGATTGTAGCTCTTGGAGCAGGGACTCCTTCCTTAATGTTACTTTTACATTATGTCTGAGCACTTATTCCATGATGTGTTATTTATATGTTATTTATATGACATGTATTACTACTGTGAAGCTGCTATGTACATTTTATGGCGCTATACAAATAAAGACATACAAACATACACAAAACACACACACAACACCACAACAACACACACACACACACACACACACACACACACACACACACACACACACACACACACACACACACAGACACACAGACACACAGACGTGATAGACAACTAGGGTAACAGACCTCACAAAGTGCTTTGCATATAGACACTATTTAATGCTACAGGTCAGGAAGAAGAATTAAACCTGACATTAAGTACTGTCTACTTTATTGCAGTAAGAAAAAGGTACCAGACTAGGTCAGAAATGTCCTCCTTTGCCGTCAACAGATTTACATAGTATAAAGCATGATGCAAACAAAATTCTATTTACTGTATGCACCAGTTTGAAGTGTGAATAACAATAATGAATACATCACTCCACAACATAAAACCACAACACTTAATGCTGCATCAAGAGCCTACCGTCACTTTTTCCCAAACCCGAGTCATAGATGTTAGATCACAAAATTCACAAAAGTCTTTAAAAACACAAACATTCCCCCCAATACCTCCACATGCTATGAGGGGAGAGTCAGCATGCAGATGGTAAATGCCACGAGTGCAAGCATCGGTAACAAGCAATGCACTGCAGGTTTACATTAACAGTACATCACTCCTATGAGTGGATTAGAGTAGTGTGATCATGTGACGAGCTGTTAAAATTGGGATTTACAAGATAAAAGGCCTAATTTCGTTAGAAAAAAACAACAACATATGGTTTCCATGGGAATAAATATGTACCATAAACTGCACCATCAAACAAATACATATAATTATTAAGAGGTAAAGCAATTCTGAATAGCACGTTTAATCTTGAAGATGCAACAAGGCAAAACCATTTATCCAAGTGAGAACTTAAAGCAGCAGCAGCAGCAGCAGCCTGTGTCCATCACCATTCATTGCAGTCACATTATTTACTTTAACTCTTTGCTTGCCAGAGGACCCGTGGGGTCAGAGTGCTGAGGCCCACCCAGCACTCGCGGTCACCTGACCGCTTCTGACTATTATCAAATGAAATGCACCAAGACAAAAATATTAAGAAATTACTCCAGGACAATTTAAAACTGAAGTATGAAGTCATGATAAAAAAATCAATTGAATGAAGTTTAACTTTTTCTTTTAATAGAGTAAACTGGACTAAGAACGTATGGGGTAAATGGCACAGTAACATTTCAACCCTTTCGTTTTATTTTAAAACTGTTCAAAAGTTTAAAAAAAAAAAAAACAAACAGCTTTTTAAAAGTATCCCCTACCCCTATGTTGGTGTAAAAACTTTCCATAAAGTGGTCATCTGAAAAATGCTACAGCTGCATGCAGCCTTTATAATAAAAAGCACCAGCTGGGTGTTCATTCTGGGCCCATATAGAATCTCGCCTCTTTATCACGGCATCCCAAAAATGCACCTCTCTCAGTAGTATAGAAAGGCAGTACTCCTCTTACCTCTCCCCCCGACCCCCAAGAGAGAAAGGTGACCATTTACCATCTCTCAATTACGTGACTATTCAATTATTTCCACCAAAGATTTCCAATAGGTGGAAACAACGCTGAATTTTAAGTGTGAATCAAGGAGTTACGTGCAAAAAATAAAACCTAAGTCTTTTCTATGCCATTGATTTCTAAGGCAAAGAAAAAGGATAGTAATAAAGGAAAGAAGGCCGCAAACCTTAAGATAAGTAGCACACTATGTAGCATTATTTATGACCATGTGACCTATAGTAACCAATTGCAGGTGTACACAGGCGTGTTCTAAACACTGTACACACTCAAACAGCATTTTGTCTGAATTCCAAATAGGGGCTTCATGGACACAATGCAATTCAGGTCATGTCCATTCGCTTCACAATTAGGGCTTTAAATCCAGAACGACTGATAGTCACTCACATAGCCACATATAATACTACTTACATTGCCACTTTTTCCAAGTCAGAAGAACTAAATGTTACAGTTGCTGCAAAGCAACAAACAAACAAACACTTCAACAAACTCAGCCGGCATCTAATGTCGCACTGGAGAAATCCACAGAATCCAAACGTGAAATCTTTACCTTTTTTAGCTACTTCCATTTCTTCTTCAGTCCAACGTGAGGTCTCCCCGGTGTCTGCCGAAGCTGAAAGCACAACACAGCAAATCCCATCAAAAAGAAAGACCTGGATTTGCATTACGAGCACCAATCCTACAAAGCCTACACTCCAATTATCCGTTTACGTTCAGGCCGCCTCCATAAAAGCCATTCAAGGGGAAGAACGCCTGTGACTGTGGGAGGCAGTCAGTTCTGATTATGACAAGCTAGTGGCGGAAGGAAGGACTAATGAATGCTTCTGTGAGCTCTAAAATCACAATTACAACTGAACAAAGAAACACTGACAAACCACTGCAGAATAGGTTTAATAGGCTGCAAAGATCAGAAAGCTACAAGAACTCTTACAGCCATGTCCACAGGTTACATCTGAATCCCATCTACCTCTAGCAAGGTAAATTGAAACTCTAAGGGGAAGTCTTCATGGAAAGAACACTCCTGGAACAGTTTGTGTTTCGACCTGCGAGCCATATTCGAAAACAGGAATGGCTTTCCGGCGTGCACCTCATACTTGTGCAGAGACAACATGAACGGTTTTGAGAGAGAGAGACTACAGAAGACATCTTCAAAGGACCAAATATTATTTTCAAGTTCTCCAAAAACGATTTCACAATTTACCATGAGCGTGCACCAAAGGAAAGACAAAACCCTATTCAATATAGTCTGAAAGCCACACTAAATGTGTTATTTTCCAATCACTTGAACATGCCTATTAACAGCTTCACATCATACAGTATATTATAATATTAGATTGAGTCGTTACTAGTGTTTTGGACATCCAACTTATTTGTTTAAGTCACTGGAGACCCCTCCAGCTCTAAAAGACTAAACCAACAGTAGATATATTTGCAGTTAGATAGAAACGTACAAGAATGACCGATTTACCAGTTGTTTGGGAATCACAAGGTTACAATGCGCTATTTGCCAATTCCTTACTTATTCAGTAGTAGCATTTAGAAGTAATAAAATACAAAGGCTTTCTAATTTTCAAACACCCGAATGTAACAGAAAACCTATGTGGCCAAACATGACACTAAAGCAGGTATAGTGTGCCCCAAACACTAATCAAGTGTGTTACAAACTTTTACAGAGCAAGACAAAATTTAGAAGGATACACAGAAATGCAACTCAACTTAAAAAATATAAATGGAAAAATTGCCTCTGAATTTACAGCCAAAAAAAAAAGTCTGTAAAATGATTACCAAGATCACATTTACATGGGAAATAGCATACACAGAATGAAGAGGTCATCCGTATTAAAAAAAAAAAAAACAAGCTACGAGTGTCACCATGAACAATAGGTCAAAAACTACTGCACTAAATGATTCAATCCTATGAATTCAGCTTTGGTAACGTTGATTTTTACCACAAACTCACACTGGCTAGTATTTCACATTCTGCTCTATAATGTAGAGTTCAATTATGCAAATGTACTGTACCGATTAGATATTTCATGTACTCTTAATGGATACAACTATAATTACATACACAACCCCAAAAAAAAAGTAACCACATATACACATTGTTTGTTTTCATATACATTTATAAAAAAGCAGAATTTATCTGAGTATTATTGGAGCCTTACGAGCAAAACAGTGGGATGCACGTCAAACAGAAAAAGGGATAGAACTAGTTCGAAGATAAACATGCTGCAGAAAAGTATACAGATGGAAAAAAACTAATTTCCATTGAAAACTCTGTTAGCTGCATAATGCTACTTCTACCCCCAAAAAAAATACATGCATTATTCCGTTCTCAAAATGTTTAGTACTCCTAGGGACCATTTTTTAAAAAATACAGAAGCAGGGTTAGAAACAGGGGATATCCTGAGCTGAACCGTGTCTATTTCAGCTCTGGGGACCCCGTGTTTCCCGAGATACAGTACATCCATAGGCGGTGCCGGTAGCAGCCCAGTCCGGGCTATTTGGGGCTAGCAAAATGGCAACTTTAAAGCTCCCGCGTCCTGCGAGCCAATAGGAAATTTGTGACGCCATCCCTTGTGGCTTCCTATTGGCCCACATGACGTGGGACATTTAAACAGCAGAGAGATAACAGCACACCCTACAGATGTAAGTATCCCGGGAAGCAGGGGGTGAACGGCGCTGATATTAACGTGGTTCAGCCCCAAAGACGACCTGCTTCAAACCTATATATTTTTAGAACTAGTCCATAGGAGTGCTCCCTTAACTTCAGCATCGTGTCCGCAACTTCGCAATTGCTTCTGCTTTTTTTCATTCATTATTTATGAGGCTTTACATAGCCCTCTCTGCCAAAAGGGAATAATTTAATACACTTCTAATTATGCACTAGGCCTAAACCTAAAGTTTACTAAAATAATATAAAAATATGAAACTAACATTGGTAGAGAATGTGGTCACATAGCTAGGAATTCCATTGTTTGCCCACCATAAATAAAGATATCTTGTAAGCATGCATCTTTAGCAGTTATATTTAAAATATGAAACATTTTCCCCAACGACCGTTATCGTGCATTAAACATCCCATTCATTGTTTGGCCCTTCCCTTTTGTATTGCAATGGGCTACAGACGCTCAACCAGATAGAAAAATAAAACCACATTATACAGAGGGAGGGAAAACGGCTGTGCATTGGACTCCAGAGAACAAATGTAGGTCAAAATAAAAATACATCATGGAAAAGAAAGAAAACACACACACACGTCCACAAATAAACACCACATAACAGACACCAAAGTAACTTCACAGCTCATATCTCCCCATCAGTGACATAATCTTGCACTTCTCTATTTTTACCCAGGACTTGACTGAAGCGTAATATCCTTAACCAGCCACCTCAGGTAAAACACAAAGGACATAATCTGGAGGCTGTGTTTACTCCATCATTTAACACTGCAGTGATCTGAGCTCACAGATCAGCGGCCCTGCTCTCCCTTGCAAAGATTCCCAAAATAGAAAATCCTACCAAAACATCTGCACACCAGCGATGAAGAGAATTGCATCTCACTCCTGTACACAGGACAAAAAGCAAAGGGGAACCTTACTGAAGCAAGCTTGTAGATGCAAGGAAGAAAGAAAAACATCTTGAATTTTTTTTTAAATATGGCAGATTGTTTGTTACATTAAAGTGACAGTTCCACCACGTTCCATATGTGAAAGCACCCACAATTTCTAATGTACTCAGTTTCACATCTGTTTAGAGCACTGTTTTTTTTTTAAACTTTTTTTGGTTAAGGAACCCCATCATTATATTGGGAAATTCTGAGGAACCCCAAACCGCTCGAATAGCATGTATAAGATCAGATGCATTGTAAATTCTTCTGTATTTAGTACAATTTTAAAATGACCTGAAAATTGCAGGGAACGCCAGGGGAACCCAAGGGTTCCTTGTAACCCCTGTTGAAAAACACTAGTTTAGAGAAAAACAATACAAATATCGGTCACGACAGAAGATGCACTGCTTTAAGGGCACAAGACTTTCTGGCAGAAGGTGTGTTAAATAATGAACCTATAATTTGTTGCAGACAAATGGCGCCAGTAGTAGAACACAATTTTGTTTTCACATATGAAGGACCAACGCACTGGAGCTGCTCAGCACCAGCTCTTTGTTGTATAGACTGTTCCTCAACAAGATGGATCACGGTTTCATTCGTTATTTACAAAGCACCAAATACATTTTAAGATTAGAAGGGATTTAGTGAGGTGAGTAACATGCACCACTAAAACATACATGACAATTGCTTTTTTGCACCCTTTTAAACTTAATAGTACATCAGCTGTATTACTATATCCCTAGACAGACACACAGACACACACACAGAGACACGCACACACACTAAAAAGTTATACAGGCATACCCCGGTTTAAGTACACTCACTTTAAGTACACTCGCGAGTAAGTACATCTCGCTCAATAGGCAAACGGCAGCTCACACATGCGCCTGTCAGCACGTCCTGAACAGCAATACCGGCTCACTACCTGTACCGAAGGTGTGCGCAAGCGGGGAGACTATAGAGCCTGTTACAAATGCCTTATTTATATCAATTATGCACGTATATGACGATTGCAGTACAGTACATGCATCGATAAGTGGGGAAAAGGTAGTGCTTCACTTTAAGTACATTTTCGCTTTACATACATGCTCCGGTCCCATTGCGTACGTTAATGTGGGGTATGCCTGTACTTGATAGTGACATATTATTGCCAGCAGTTCCAAACAGAAAACCTCTATGACACCAATCGTTGTTATGGCTAAAAGACAAATGAATCACACACTCCGTTAATGTACCCCTACATTAAATTTACAGTGACACTTGCAGATATAAGGTAATCAGACTTATGGATGCCCACTCCATGTCGGAGGGCCACTGAGGAAATCGGACAATAAGGATTTCAGGCTTCTGCATAACCTGTTCTAACCCTGTCAAATAACCCACCTGCAAAGATAGCATAGAACAGGAGTGCCCAACTCCAGTCATCAAGGGCCACCAACAGGTCAGGTTTTAAAGGATATCCCTGCTTCAGCACAGGTAGACTGAGCCACCTGTGCTTAAGCAGGTATAGCCTTAAAACCTGACATGTTGGTGGCTCTTGAAGAATGGAGTTGGCCACCCCTGGCATAGAACAAACAGATCAGTCTCTGATAATCGTAGTGAAGTCCACCCTAATCTTCAGAAAACAATATTCACAAACATTTCCAGCAACCTTTTCAGCAGTGGCGTAGATAGAAATGAGCGGGCCCCGGGCAAACATTTTTTCAGGGCCCCATTAAAAATCAACGTATTCTGTAGATTCAAAATCAAATACACCGCATAAATATAAATATAGATTAAATATAAAATATAGAATACTTATCTATATAGGGGGCAGACATTTTTGCCGCCTCTGGAAAAAGCTATTGAATCTCATTATGGATGGGTGTAGAGAGGTTCCCACCGTCAACGTTACCGTAAAGTAGAGGGTGGGAACCTCTCTGCACCCATCCACAATGAGATTCAATAGCTTTTTTCCCCCTCAAATACTGTTGGGCTTTTTTCTCCAAAGTTGTGTAAAATTCACCATACACTTTAAATAAATCAGCCTAGTACTATAAGATAATACTGACAGCCATTTTTTTCTCCCTCTCCCAATCCCTCCTCAGCATCATCAGATCTCCCCCAGTCCCCCCCATCATCAGATCTCCCCCAGTCCCCCCATCATCAGATCTCCCCCAGTCTCCCCCATCATCAGATCTCCCCCAGTCCCCCTCATCATCAGATCTCCCCCAGTCACCTCATCATAGATCCAGCACCACATCACAGATTCCCAGTCCCATATCATCATCAGATCTCCCCCAGTCATCATCATCATCATCAGATCTCCCCCAGTCCCCCTCATCATCAGGATTTCCCCTCTTTAGATCCCCTCCCCCATGCCAACCTGAGGTAATGAAGACAGGCGGGGGCGGGGGCGGTGGCGCCCCCCCCCCCCCCCGTGTAAAGGATAAGCCGGTAGAAGAATCAGCAGTTGGTACACAGGCAGAGCAGGATGGCAGGGGAGGAGCGCACTCTAGCAGCAAACACCGGAAGTAAGAAAGACTTCCGGGTCAAACTGCTAGAGCACGCTCCTCCCCTGCCATCTTGCTCTGCCTCAAGTGCTGTCCGGGACTATAGCTATGCCCCTGATGGAAATATTTATTACATCGTTTGGAGCTATTGCATGCATCTCTGTTATTTAGTTTGATTTGCACCCAAGTCGGACTCAACACCTGAAAAAATATATATTCAAAAAGACAAGCAAAGACTAGTTTGCAAAATGAGCATTAATTTAAGGATATGCTTCATTTAGGTATGATATTTATGCAGTAAGGTGTATCATCATGTTCAAATAGACTGTTGGTTTAAGATCTGCAGATTTTCTGAGTTGGAAGACCAAACAGATGTTCTTTAATACACAACAGGGCAAACACACACACACACACACACACACACACACACACACACACACACACACACACACACACACACCAAACCACACACACCATCACACATCCACCACCACACCACACACACACACACACACTTTAGGAAGCTACCTGATTACCTCTTGAAATAGACAGCCATATTGGATGGCCTGGTTAACCAGATCTTTTCCGATAGATCACAAGAAAATTGATCGATCAGGTGCTTAGAAAATTGTGAGCAACAGGTAATGCTCTTTTAAATTAAATGCAAAGCTAGAGCACACAAGAAACGCCACAGGACATGCTACTTTTTGACCATCTGATTTTCTGATCTTCAGTCATGTATCAGGAAACAAACTATGGTGGAGTTTGTGAAAGATGCATCTCTTGTAGTGAAAGTACTCGTCCATGCAACACCCAATCTACCTTCTTTTAGCATCAAAGATCCCCATGACTTATTTAACATCTGTGGGTCTCAAATATAAAACTTCTGCAGGATTTACCAATGTAAAAGGATTAGGAAAATTAGAAAGGAGGGAGTGGGATGACTCTACAAAACAAGCACAAACATTTTTAGGAACAGCTTACTAACGTAACAGATTATGCACAATGAATGATACTTGGAGTTTTGTTCCCTGACCAAAGAGCCAATGATTGCATCATGTGAATTATTGCACAGACACCTCCAGTCATAGAACTAAGCAGGGAAACATGCACTTTGCATGTGCAAGGGGAGGACACTTCCTGCCTACTGAGACATCACCAAAAACCAGTTGCTAAAAAGCGGGTGAAACCCTGCATGGTGTACGTGCGATGCAGCAAAATGATTGGCGTAACATGCACATCCCCCAGCCCCCCCCCCCCCCCCCCACCACGTTTCAGTGAAGGTTTCTCTTTTAACACAGGTATAATATCACTTGTATCCTCTCTTCCCAAACAGAGGACCTTTTCAGCAATGCTAAAACAAAGAACACTTCATTATGTACATGGGTTACCAATATGATTCCCTAGGCCCAACATTAAGAAATTCCTACTATTGGACCAGGTATTGATCTGTTTTGGCTTGTATTGGGCTTGCATTGGGCTAAAACCCAGTGACACCGGGGCTTTGTGCTGGATGATCTCAATGCTGGCTTCCTGAAAAACTACATGTATTGCCGTAAAGAAAGATTTGCAGGTATTACAAGAACAGACAATGAAGCTTGCACCACCAGACCCTCAACAAAGAGAAATAGCAAGCTTATACAAGAACATGCAACAGTTAAAATGTGTAAATCAGGGATGCTATATATTAGTATACATATTCATTGAACCATGCACCCCTCTCCTGAAGTCTTTAGGACTATTTTTCATTCTTCAATTTGGAAAAACGTGCTTAGGTTTACATGTTTTGATGTAATAAGAGAATATTGTTGAGACAATAATCCTCCAGCATGCCGAATTTAAAGTTTAATGGAATTGCATTCATTATATAATCAGAGATTTCGCTATTCATTTGTTTTAATGCGGAGTAAATATTTTTTTTATCTATATCTATGTATAGACAAACACCCAAACACATGGAAATAAAAAACAAAACAAAAAAAATCTATCTATACATATATTTATTTATATATATATATTTCAGTTATAGGGTATGATGGGTCTTGTAGTACAGCAGACAGGTGGTGATGGGTGAAATGGCACTAATGCAATGGTTAAAATAAAAATAAATGCATTGGACAGTGCATACTTGTTACCCTTTGTTTTTGAGGACTGCACCTTTAAATCCACGACTGCTGTATTGGCTTTTGTTATCCCTGCTACTCACTTGACTCTGGTGGAGGCGGTGGTGGAGGTGGAAGTTCCTCAGGAGGTGTAACCACAGTCACTGGTGAAGCAGCAGCAGCAGCAGGGGTGGTGGTAGCAGCAGCAGTGGCAGCAGCGGCCTCATTTGCCATTGACCTGGTTATGCGTCCTTTCCGCCGGCCCTGGCTGTTTGCAGTTTTACGCCCCCTGGGAGTGGACTGTTCCCTTTCCTCCATGTCTTCTGCTGCCGCTTCCATTTTGTCTTTGGTGCTCTCCCTGGAAGCACCCAGAGACGAGGCATGATTAAGGCACTGCAAAGCTTAGCACAGCAAAGAAAAGAACAGGCTTGCCACTTGTGCAATGAACCAAAACGCAAAAACCCTGGGGGAAATGTCCTGAACGCAAAGCAAATACATAAAACAATAATGCAACTGGCGCTGTAGCCAATAAATTAAAATGAAAAAGTAATTTAAGTTTTGTAACCCAGAATATTAAGATTTAAAGCTGATGATCGCAATTCCCATATCAAACTGTTTAGGTCCATGCTTAATGACCCAACATTGGGAAACCGTGTGAGAATGTGGAGGTGTGTGTGTGTGTGTGTTGCAAAATGCTCAAATCTTTGCTACAGTTCATTGTCCTGTTGTATACAGAAAACCCAAACTGCGCTTCAGAGATGTGTGTGACTTGTTAAATGTCCATTAGGGTGCTGACTCAGAGTATTTTCTCTCTTCTGAAAGTGTAAAAACTGTAAAGTATAGAGCGCACGCCACGCAAATGGTGCAGACACCTTTAATAGCTCAAGGTAAGAAATGGTAAGTTGATAAAAACACTCACACTTCACATGAAGCACAGATTGAACAGCGTCTCATACAGCGAGCTGAACGCAGAGCCAGTCGCTGCAACTGCAGACCCTTTTGGGTCCTGTCTTCCCTCCCTCTCTCTGTGTGTCACGGTGGATGCTGCTACAAGCTGTCTCACTCGCGCTCACTCCCAGTTGATGGTATCACATTGTCTAGGCCAGGGGTGCACAGTTTTCTCCCTGCGCCCCCCTGCCTGCTCTTCCCCACCTGCTCGGCTCAGGCATCAAATAACGCAGCAGGGGTCATGTGACGCCACGTGACCCCATTTGCCTCCGGGTTGCTGGAAGGAAGCCAAGGTAAGTGAAGTTACAGAGGTCTCACGCGATCCCCGGCATTTAAATGCCTTTGGGGAAGCGCAGGGCCTCTGTAACCGCCGTGCCCCCCACACCCCTCAATAAAATCTCACAATCTCCCTGTTTGCGCGTTCCTGGTCTAGGCAACATCTGGGGGAGCCCACGGACATTGCTCACAGTCAATAGTACTGCCCTACGTGTTTCTGTTCACACGCGAGAGGGTCTGCAGCTGCAACTGGCTGCGCCTTCAGCCCACTGTATGTGACGCTCTTCAATCTGTGCTTCATGGGAAGCACCACACTTGTGTGTTTCTTTTCTTTTTTTTATCAACTTACCTTTTCTTACCTTGAGCTATTAAAGGTGTCCGCACCATTGGAGTGGTGTGTGCGTCTCTATACATTGTCCTGTTGTGAAAGCCACATCTCTGCAAAGAAGGCAAGGAATACGATTCAAAGCATACTCCAAAATCCTGAGAACTGCATAAAGTTCCCAATACACTAAACCACAAAACCATTTCACAAGTCATTGGACGCCTCCCACAGGGATTACTTCCTGTCTTCGTCATGGTGCAGTGTAGAGGTGCTAGATAATAAATTACTTCCATTCCATCTCATGAGTCTAACAGTAATGAAACGTGTGAGGTTCAAAGTAGGTTTCATAACTTTCCAGGGAAGGTAAAAGAAAATTAAGTTGAGTCATTTGTGTGTATTTCGAAGATACGACCTTGAAAAACCTCAATGTACGTACAGGAATAAATGAGACCCGAGGCATAAAAATACAACACTAAATATAATCATAAATCACATACAGGGTACAACAGTAGGCTGGGTCTAGTATAACAGAAGGTAAATCGTATTGCCCTAGAGATGCTGTATCTCTCTAGCTGTTCTATATCTGCACCAGCCACAAAGATGTGTGTGCATCGTACATTTTGACAATGTCAGAATAAAGTGTTTAGGGATGTTAGACTGCGTTTCGTACTACGCCTCAGGAGGGTCTCTAACCAGAGCAGTGTGTATGCATTGACTAAATTAATAGCTTGTGACTTGAAAAATACAAACATGTGCAGTTCATTGTGTTTACCCAGAATACAATATTAGGCTTACAGAAAGGAGTCTGCTCCAGACATGAAGGGAAAGAAACATGCTCGTCTGCTGTTAGTAGAGACGAATTATTTAAAAATGTGCAGGAAAGAAACCTGCGACCAATCACATAAAATAAAGGCTTCGCTAAGCCTGGCAAACTATGAAAGCATGAATACAAGCAGACATAACAATCATTAGCACTGTGATTAATTGGCACGTAAACAAAGATTTGCTCAAATTTCATAACTCACCTAAATTCCTCCCTCTCCTCTTTTTCCTCTTCTTCCCTCCTCTCCTCTTCCTTTTTATCAGTTTTTTCAGCTCCCTCATCTTCTACTTTCTCAACTTCCTTCTCATCTTGGGAAGGACGGTTGAGCTGCTGTTGTTGACGGAGGTGGGAGTGGGATAGTGGGAGGGGGAAATAACCACGTGTTAACATCCATGGCACACAACATAGTCTGTACCGGCCTCCATAAGGGGCTGTCACCCCTGCATGTTTAATTTCTTTTAAAGATAATGTGTTACTTGGTAACATTTGTAGGCCTTAACGGACCATATCTGAGAAGATTAGGAGATGACATGTCATTTTCTGATGAGATCCTTTGTAGGCTGCATGGAAAACAGCTCTGGGCTGCCTGGTGAAGTGTAGAAAGTGAAGAGGCAGCAGGAGTTGCCATGTGAACACTACTGCAAACTCTGGGCATTTTTAAATAACAACTAAACATTATAACAGCTGACAAAATAAAAATACGGGCTGTAACCTGCTTTAAATGGCCTCATTGTAAAAATAGGTCAAATTGGGGGAAATGCAGCTTTAAATGATCTCCCAGCACAGGGGCGGCAAAGTCCAGTCCTCAATGGCCACCAACAGGTCAGGTTTTCAGAATATCCTTGCTTCAGCACAGGTGGCTCAGTCCTCGACTGAGCTACCTGTGTGGATGCAGGGATATCCGGAAAACCTGACCTGTTAGTGGCCCTTCAGGACTGGGGCTGGGCCAGCCCTGTGCTAGCACATCAAGCTGCCGCGCTGAGCAATTTCACCGTTTTGGGATGATACAAGATTTAAAAAAATATTTGTTGAAAAGATTGATTCTCAGCAAAATTGATTATAGTACGAATTTTGCACGTTATTTTTTGGACTTCCTTTAAGATATCTCTTCTTGCCTTCTCCAACGCTGTTTAAAAAAATAAATAATAAGATAACCTGATACTACGTTCAGGAGATAGAAGGGTTTGAAATATTAAGACTCTAGGAGGTTAATATGGAGCTATTGCCAGGGCATGGTAAAAAAATAAATGAAAACAAGGACAGGACATGCTCGGGGGGGGGGGGGGGGGGGTGTCAGGTACTAACTTTGTAAAAAAAACTAATGTTTCCCTGGCGAGTCATCAACTAGTTAATAGGAGGACATGAATTGTAGGAAGTGGGATTGTGCATTTATCACTTTGAAAAGTCTGTACTCGCTGGGTGGTTCCACTCATGACTCATCTAACGTTTGCCAATTTAAATATTGCATGCTGATTCCAGATGGGTGACCACCTAAAACAGGGTGTGTGTGCTGATCTTCATGACAGTGGGATGAGCTAGGGGGGATATAGAGAAGGGGTGCTCAAATTCAGTCCTCAAGACTGCCCAGCAGGTCTGGTTTTGAGGATATCCCAGCTTCAGCACAGGTGGCTCAATCAGCGGCTCAGTCGAAAATGGCACCACCTGTGCTGAAGCAGGGATATCCTTAAAACCTGACCTTTCGGTAGCCCTTGAGGACTGGAGTTGAGCTCCACTGGTATAGCGAACCACACAAAATGCATTCACCGCCTAATCTCAAATGTACCCGACTGTTCCAGTGACATAGCTCTCGGGGGCTGCAAAGTGAAAACAGATCTTCTAAACGCAACATGTGTGGTGATGCAATTGAAAGCTGGAGAAAAGGTTATTTAACAAAAAGATCAGTCACCTTTGAAGACCACGTGAATGGCTCTTGCTCAGTAAGCATATTTCTGCCATGGAATCTTTCCAGCTGTGGGCTAGACTGATTTACTCACATAAATAGCCTTAGTGGTGAACATTGCATGTCATGGAAACTCTGTAGAGCTGAAAATACTGAGTAATGCTTTCATGTCAAGAACAGGAGTGGCCAACTCCAGTCCTCAAGGGCCACCAACAGGTCAGGTTTTAAGGATGTCCCTGCTTCAGCATAGGTGGCTCAGTCCCTGTGCTGACGCAGAGATATCCTTAAACCTTGACCGGTTGGTGGCCCTCGAGGACTGGAGTTGACCACTCCTGTTCTAGAAGGTAACAAGCAGCCACAGTGAATGCAATTCTGTCTTCTGCTAACATGCATATTTTTAGCATTTACTAGGCAACAAACTATATAAAACTACATCAGGATTGGTTGCCAGCGTCAGAGGCTTTAACTCTTTCCGTGCTGGGGGCCTTGTAGAATGCGGCAGTAAAAGGGTTAACACAATATAGAAATATGCGAGGTGGGGGCACTTAGGTACAACAGTATACAACAATTTATAGCTTCTGTTAGAAAAGCTAACCTTAATGTCACATTGAGATTGTGATGTGTACTGTAACTGGATGTCGGCCTGGAGTGCCTGACCTGGATGCTAAAGAATACACAAGATATGAAATGAGTTAAAGCCGATTACATCCGTAACCAATCGCATTACAGCATCACCTGCTTGCTTCCAGGGATACCATTCAGACAGCTGCCGCTCTTAAGCGCTCAGTTTGTGGCATAACACAAAGCTGAGTGCATTTATCCTTGGCTTCCGCAGAAGCTATTTTTAAAACACAAGAAACCCTGCCGATTGCTACAGATCAGCTGCACAACCACACAGCAGAAATGCTACACGTACCTGCACATTCATCTGTGCATTCAAAATCTTCTGTACTACCTGTGCTGAGGATCAATCAAGCTTTGGCCTGGGCTGAGACCCAGAGGGAGAAAATGCAGCAGTGGGCACGACAGTAAAAGTATCACCGTTCTCCTTACAAAAAGTTGCGTGACCTGGCAGCGTGTTTATTTCAGGAAATGGTGTCATCCTGACACTTAATCTGCCTACAGAAGAGTTGCCCATCTCACATGCAAGGTACTAATCCCACAAGGGTTACTCAAGGTAATCCCCCTCTGTGGCTGTGCTCATCTTGATTGGCTGTAATAGCTACACAGCGAGTTTCTGTTTAGTCAGATCACTGGACTGTGCCACCTGCCACACACAAAAAGGGGCGGATTTTTAGCAGTCTTGTGCAGCCCGTGCAACCCACCCCGCTAGGAATGAAGGCTTGGATTGCTTCCACCCTGCTGACCTTTTCATCTCGCCTACTTATTTTAGTAGTAGTTAAAGTAGTCCATTGATTAAAGCTACAGGCCCACTTCCATTTTCTATGCTATTTTGCGATATAACTTTGATTTTCCCATATTGTCTACAAACTGCCTATTAATATTTGTGCACTATACCACATTCTACAGCCTCAGCTCCACACACTGTTGTATTAATGGCTCCTATTATATTTCAATAAGTGGTTTATTTATTTTGCTGCAGGATTGAATATTTGGGGCGAGTGTGCCAATTAACACATAGTTAAAGAGCAAACAGGCTGCACTTCAGACAGACCTCACTGCAACTCCTCATCCACAAAGCTAATATCTATAGTGCTTCCTCAAACCAAGAAGGGCGCTTTATCAAAATAATACACTTATCAAATTGTGAAAACACTGGCTGTATGGGACTGAGTCTATATGCTTTACAACACAAGTTCAATTATCGATTTATAACAGCCCAAAGGGCAGAACAAGGTTATAATGACCATTTATCCCATGCATACACAACAAGAAGGTCCTTGTTTCAAAGACCCTAAACTAAAGTAGCCCATAGTAATCAGGATGCAAGCACAACAATATGTTAGCCGTGTGCTGCGGGATGCCACAAAATAACTTTATGGATAAACATGACAACTTAAAGACTAATCGGGCCTGGTAGCGATGGGCATGTCATAGCTCAGCATTGCATCATATCCACCACAAACAATACATCCAAACCTTGCATTCTTGCAAAACATACTTCCTATAAGGTTTTATACTCAGATACCCTACAAGCATACACTATAACTTTCAAATTTTTTTTTTACACTCACAGGGCATTCCGGTTCGTCAACCAGCCACAAAAGTTGGCTTTGTTAATGAAAGATTTACCTGGTTCCTTCCTCTCCGTTTGCCATAGTTTCTTCTCACCAGGGATTTATAGTTTTCATTTTTCTTGGTTAAATAATAATACAAGACACAGTCTGCTACATTCTATAAAATCAAGAGAACAAATAAAACAAAGCTTTACTACTATTCATGGTGGCAGCCCTTTTAAAGGAAGCTCAATGAAATGACATTATTGGGCCATATTTGCTGCTAAGCCATTATGCAACTTAAAGCCCATTCAAGTGAATGCCTTATACCCCAAGACCGATGAGTAAAAAGGGCCCTATTCTGGGTGGCCTTCATTTTAATTAGAAAACTCTGCAATTCAAATACTACAAAGATGAGAATTATTGTGTACAGTTAAGTGCATTGCTTTTGAACTTTTAGGAAGAGTGAATGCACCCTTAATAACAAATGTTTTGCAGATAACGCATGTTCCAGTTTTGAAAGATAAAAAAGCCTAAATGACGTGTTCTCACTTTCCTTGGGAAATCGTAGGTCACCGTAGCTTTAATTAATTTAATCATTAATGCAATTGCAAACACATGAATGCACCCAATTTAAATATAGACAGGATATTCATTGGGTGCTCAAAAGCCTCGTCTGGCTTCACATGTTGAGAGAGGACTCTGGCGCTACATTCTCAGAGTGCCCTGTGCTGCTTTGTGGAAAGCCAATGAAGACTTGTCCTTATAGAGATAGCATTTCCTTTCATTGTGGATGCCATAAAGGCAGTAGATCGAGTAGGATAATATGAGGTAATAATGCAAGAGTTGCTTCTCAGACATTACTGCATGTGGTGCCCACTAATTGAATTGCCTGCTGCACACACGTCAATTTGTCCGATGAACTTAGAGCCATAAGTTCCACATCCCAGTGACCGCGGAGAGCTCAAACATGCAAACACCTATTTACATTGTGCTCAACTGTTGTAGCACAATGCAGATCTGGAATACACCATGGGGCTGTATATATTGCAACTTCCTTTAGGATGATATATGGGGTGACGCAGGCAAACAGAGATAAAGATCGGGCTGCAAAGACTATCCTTATTGCAGGCGCAAACAAGTGTACGTTCATCGACATGCGTCTCATATTTTGTCTCGATGGATCTGTGATGCAATGTAAGGGCAAGCTGTGCAGCTACCATGTACCAATATCCATACTATTAAGAGAACATCGAGCTCTAATATGCATTAAGCTGAAAAACTCATGTGTATCAGATTTCTGAATGTTGCTGTAACATGTGACACATATTGGAGGGCTATGTTCTCCCAACTAGAGCACGGATATTGATACATTCTCATTGTTCTGGGGGTAGACTATGCAGCAGTGCACGGGCAGCACCTCAGGTGGGTGACGTGACCTAGGGTTGCTAAGGAATGTCTAGCATCGGAGTGACATATACGTACCCAGAATGCTCCCCAAACCTGGTTAGATTGTAAATCATTGTTTTGTATATTTCATTCATTGCCAAATGAAAAAACAAACGAATGATTAGTGAGCCAACAGTTGTTTGTTTATATTCAGGAAGCACAGAAACTGCTCATTAGGCTGCGCTCATGGAGCGCACGTCCGGAACTTTTACCTGTTTTCCTATTGCAGTTCCTCAAGTGCCTGCTGCCCCTAGCAGCGATGTAGCGCGTCAACGCTGCTACATTTTGGCCAGACAAGTAAATTTGTCATTTCGGGCTGTAGTCGCGTGACGTCAGCGTCACGTGAGCTGGTTCAGCCAATGAGGGCGAATAAACTCCGTGACGCGATCGCCATGCCTTCCCAATCTCCAGCCATCAAGTGCACAGATCGCTGGGGCTGTATGAGTGTGTGCACGGTAGCGCACGTCCGCATTGCCCCCTTATAGCCATTTAATCCCTTGAGTGCCTCTTAAAGCTGCAGTTCAAGCAATATCCGACGTGTTTTTTATTTATTTTTTAAATAAATCAGTTCTGTACTATGAGAAAATACTTGTAGCACCTTTAAAAAAAATATATTTTTTTTTTATGTATTCTAATGTAACAAGCATTTTTGTTTCTATATCAACCATTTACAAAGTAACATCCCTTTCCTTTTCTGAAACCGGCTCTGGCTCTTGAGCTCTGCCCTCTTTCTAGCAGTGCACCAATTGTATCTAGTGACTGCCTGGTCACATGATCTTCCCCACAGAACTTTGCTTGGGTCCCCTTCTGCAGCAGTTAGGATGCGCTTATAGTGACGGCGCCACGATGGTCGCTGGAAAATCAAATAGAGATGACTTCCAGCGATCGCAACCAATCCGTCGCTCCGCGCTTACATCTCAGGCTCTAACTCCAACCCCCTGGATATCACCTGTGGTGTCCCGCAAGGCTCTGTTCTGGGGCCC
This sequence comes from Ascaphus truei, assembly GCA_036426205.1. NCBI lineage: Eukaryota > Metazoa > Chordata > Amphibia > Anura > Ascaphidae > Ascaphus > Ascaphus truei. Next base: position 45,572,308 of record CM071569.1, on the reverse strand, counting down.
CTACTCTTCTCAGTGTTCATTAATGATCTTCCCACAGCTTGCAAGGAAGCCTCAATACACATGTATGCAGATGACACAATCCTGTATGCACACAGCCATTGCCTATCTGACCTTCAACACATACTTCAGTCTGACTTTTTGAGACTCGAAAACTGGATTTCCCAAAACAAACTGTTTTTAAACACTGACAAGACTGTAACAATGGTATTTGGGACCAAGACTAAATTTGTAAAGCTTCCAGTGACTGAGCTCCTGATTAGAACCAACGCTAAAACCACCCTAACACCTGTCACTAGTTTTAAATACCTGGGCTTATGGTTTGACTCCCACATAACATTCGGGATGCATATTGATACCCTGACAACCAAGACCTATGCCAAACTAGGGGTACTTTACAGGAACAAATCCTCCCTAAGTCTCCTGGTCAGAAAGCGTATTGCACAGCAGATGCTAATGCCAATTATTGACTATGGAGACATAGTATATGGCTCGGCTCCTCAAACCCACCTTAGCAAACTTGACACCCTCTACAATTCAATTTGTCGTTTTGTTCTCCAATGCAACTACAACACACATCACTGCGAAATGCTCAAAGAACTAGATTGGTCATCACTAGAGTCTAGGCGCAAAGTTCACCTTTCCTGTCACACCCTCAAATACTTTCTGGGCAAGCTACCCAGCTACCTGAACAAGCTCCTCACCCCTACCACATGCAGTACCTATCACCTGAGATCAGACTCCAAAAGACTATTCATGGTCCCAAGACTCAACAAAGTATCCGGACGTTCCTCCTTCTCCTACCGTGCACCCCAAAACTGGAACAACCTACCAGAGACTCTCATATCCACCACCAGCTTAAGTTCTTTCAAATCTAAGGCTGTCTCACACTTTAATCTGGTCTGTAACTGTTTCATACGCTCATAATATATATTTTCTTTAACTGTGCATGCAATGTCTTGTATATAATGTATACCTTGTTCAATTATGTAACTGTATTTGTAACCATGTATTATTTTGTTTTACTCTGTGCCCAGGACATACTTGAAAACGAGAGGTAACTCTCAATGTATTACTTCCTGGTAAAATATTTTATAAATAAATAAATAAATAAATAAGCACACGCTGCAACGTCGCTGACACTGGCACTATAAGCGCAGCCTTACAGTGATTTAATGAACCTCTGAGACGAATCTTCGCCGATCAATTGGCAACTTAGGTAATCACTTGTCAGTGTGCAGATTGTATTGATGCACATATTAAATGGATGTTTTTTTTTATTTTTTAACGGCAGCTTGAACTGACTTTCTGCTAGTATCCTGTGGAGGGCTGTAACGTGACCTGCTGAGAAACGAGAGGGGACACTACTCGTCCGGGTGGGTCATCAGTGACATCGCGATTGTGTGTTCACTCGGGAGGAGCGATTACATGATCGCAATGTGCGGGAGGAGCGTGGCACTCTGGGGCCGCAGCCGTGCTCAAAACGGTTAAAAGAAATCCTACCTTCCTTTCCAGATAAGAGGCAATCAGTCCAAAGTTTTTGGGATGCTGGACAAATCTGATAAGTAAAAACAGATACAGGATTACATATAAATACATTTTTAAAAGTTGTTACAACAGTCATGGTGCGGCAAAACAAGTTTCGTAGCATACAGAATACTTCAATATAAAATGTAGGTTCAATTTTTTATTAATGTCTGATTTACCCTCCCGCCCCCCAAAGGATTGGGGCAAAAAATCAGAACCTCACAAAAGCAGGAAATGAAATGAAAAGAAATTTGAAAAGACAAAATAAGGGCTTTAAAACATAGGCAAAATTAGAGAAAAATACAGAAACTGCACCAGTAAGCATCACCTCCCTGCAGATTAGGAAGGCATAAAAGGTGTAGGGAATTATAAAGCAGCAGGGGATTTGCACTAAGTGCTCCCACGAGAAACCTTATAATACAAAATATGCACTTAAATTGTTACAAATAAGGCCACACTGGACAAAGAGGTTGAAAGTAGGTAGCAAAGCACGGTCTAGGTATAAATAGATTTGCAAAACACATTAGGAGCAAGTGTCACACATTATGACCACTCACAGCTGGGAGGACAAATGTAGAATAGGAAGTAAAGTTGCCATGTTCTGTATTTCAATGAAAATGCCCTCCCCCTCCCCAACAAAATAAATACCTACAACAGATCACAATCACAAATCCCAATTCACCTAATTTGAGGTGAACCACTTTTGTACCAACTAATCCGAAACACATTGAAGGTAACATGGGCATTGGGCCGTAAGGTTTATACATAGTAAGCATGCGCGCGACCGAGCCCGTGACGTCACGCGCGCCTGCAGCACAGGCGATCCGTGGCCTGTGAGGTCTGGAGGAGACGTGTCCAAGAGCAGCTCCAATTCAATGTTTGGGGGGGGCCGTGACGTCACGTGAGCGGTTCTCCCTCATCGGCTGAAATGCGCACGTGACCTGGCCATGGAGCGACAAAATAAAAAATTGGTCTTGCTAAGCATCGGCCGCCTCGTCGCTCTTGTGCACGCGCGCTCTATGGCCATGCGCATTGCCTTCCTGCCTTTTGTTTTCTGCGCACGCGACGACGCGCTTACTAGGGTTACATTTTTCTCCTATTTCAAAAAAATAATAATAAAGTACATAAATGAAAGATGAACTTCAGATAAGGCCTGCAACCTGACTAAGGCAGGCCAGCACGTTCTTCCAAGAATAATAATACTAATAATAATAATAATGTAATTTATGTACCTATGAATTGTTACTTTTCAACTTTGCAAATATATCGAAAGATTTTTGATGAGGCGTCACAAATATTTCATTTCGTTTCATTTTGAGCAACAAATCCCAAATAAAGTTATGAACTCCTCTAAGTAACTAGCAACCCTTTTGTAAAAGAAACTGCTGTAATCAGGTCTTCCGTTCTGTCGGGTCTTGGGATGATCCCACATATTTAACTATTACAGTGAATTTCAGTATCTTATCACCTTTAACCCTTTGGCTGCCAGGGGGCATGCAGTGCATGGCAAAGCTGCGTTGCTGGCCCCGCTGGCCGCAGAGGGGTTAAAGTTATAACTTCTGATGGGTTTGAGCGATTCGCTTTTACAATCTTCATGCTCAGAAGCACGTTGCACCTCAGTGATGTCGCGGGAATCATTATAGGGGAAATGTAGGCTTGTGAGCACTTACTCATTTGGTGACCAATGACTAAATCAACGTTATATCCTATATATAGCAAATGTAGAAGTACAACTATGATGAATTCAAATGTCCACAGCACTGGGCTAGTCCTTTCTTCTGAAGCAGCAACTCCCTGTGAACTTTAGGGGAATACTAAGGGGCATAGGGGGCACCTCTACCTACTTATGTGGGAGACACTCTGATATTATGCATTCTGCTAATTCTTACACTTTCACCCTCCCCCACAGCAGCCCCCAAAAATGTCATTGGGATAATGCAAATTAATGGATGATGAAGACATTTCCTGCATTTTCTATCAAAGTGTGAAAGGGGTTTCCCACTGGAGGACCACCGTGGTCATGTTGCTGCACAGCACCCGGGTTTGGACAACATTTCTGAAGAGGGATTTTGTCCTCAAACATGTCCATCAGCATCTCGCCACCGTTAGCAACTGCGCGGCCGCTTCCTGTCACCAACCATTCTGAAGTCTCAAAAGGAGTCGGGATTCTCAAGCTGAATATCTCCTGACCTATGCTCTGCCAATGGTAAGACCATTGAAAGCCCAGCTGAAGGAGGACCTCCAACCCCACCAGATCATTAAAAAACACTCTCCCTGAAAGGGGCCTTCCTGCTTTAATGAGGCAGCACAGCAAGAAATCAGATTTAAAAGAATCACATTTACTTTTCCTTAAAAATCTCTCTCTCATGGTCAGTCCAGAGATTCATAAACTGCCGGTCCTTGTAAATCTTCATAGGATCCTCCATCAAACCGTTCATGTTGATGAACTTCACTCTCCTTTGCTCCGCATCAAACATCATCGGCGGAATGACAGAGAGTTGGCGCATTTGCTTTTCGTTGTTCTGCAAATAAAACAGCTTGTTATAATTTGCTGCTGAAACCTTCACTGCAGAACAAGCTGTGATACATTACAACCATTTCCTACAGGCACCATGTCGGGGATAAAAAGTATACAGGAGTAGTAATATACCTCTATATGTAAGAAACGCTCTTTGGACTCAGCAGGTTAATGGTTTTGAGACATAGTGAAAAATAAATACTTACATTTACCAGTATACAAATACTGCATTAGCATGCATGCCATTTTAGATACTTTGTTATGACAAATTTTTTTTTTTCATCAGTACATGCAACTTTTTTTTCTTGATCAGTGCAAGACCATGAAAAGCGAAACAAATACATTATAAAGCTTTGGCAACACTTCTACGTCAGGCCATGACCAATGTAGCTCATAATAAGGTAGCACAAAAAACTTTTGATAAGGGACAAAAGAGCTGTGCCTCTGGCTATAAAATGTGTATCATGTTATTGCCTATGCTTAAGTCACCATCACTGTTTATACTAAATAACAGATGTTTCTAAGCCCTTAAAAGCTCAAAGAATAGAAGACAAAAAAAGCAAAGGAATGTGTTATTTTTTTTTTTTTTAAAGTAGTCTGTTTACTCTGATTGTTATAACTCGCACATCTGTTCTGATTTGTGTAATTGCAGAAGTACCACCTATTCCAGATAGCACGATCAGAAACTAAGCACACACAAAAACACTGCATTGGAAACTGGGGGGTACTAGTGAGCTGAACCATATTATTTTCCAGCCCGGGACCCCCCATTTCCAGAGATATTTACTGGTGCAGTTACCCAGGTCTGGGCTCCCTCGAGAGGAAACAATATGACCGCAACATCGCGCAGCTCCTGCGGGCCAATAAGAAGCCGCAACATCATCAATTGCAGATTCCTATTAGACGGCTGTTTTTAATGTCCATGCAGAACATCAGAAACTACACTGGTAGGAATCTCGGGAGCCAGAAAATGTGCTTCAGCTCCAGAGGGCCCTGGGTTCCGATGCTTTAAAAATAAATGTATGTTTTGTACCCATTGATACTTAATATGCCTAAAAATAAAGCATGTGAAAAATAAAAGGTGGGGCTGTTAGACTGGACTGCAGTTTTAATCTAGAATGTACAGTGTAAATAGTTTTATATTTCAAGGAAACTTCCTTTCATTTTAATTTCGTAGTGCAATAGGGGTCTAGAAGAACATTACTTCACATTATTTTGGACCAACTCAAGTGTTTAGTAATACAATTATACAGGAGCCAACACAATTTCTATATGGGAAGGCGGGGGGGGGGGGGGGGAGGGAGGGGGGGAGGGAGGGATACAGAGAATGAGAGCTACGGCAAAACTTCAGCTAGTTCTATGGGAGGTTGCATTAGCAATATCTGAAATGTAACCAGAGTAATATATGGAGGTTCTTATTAGGAAGATATTTTCTTTTTTTTATTCTAAATGTTATTACAAGATATAAATTAAGATTTAATTTTTTTTTAAACGCAACTAATTAAACTGCTGCATGAAGGCTTGGAATGAAAAAGTACCACATGTATGTTTTACAATATGGCAAAGAAATACAGGGAAAAAGTAAAGAGCGGACAAAGTTGGAGCCTTCGCCGCTTTAACATTCATCTGGCATATGCACAGAGGAAATAAAGTGCCTAACGGCATTGGCATGCTTTGAAGCCTTTCGTTATGAAATTAGCATGCGATACGCTGATAGCATCAAAACTGAAACAGATACTACAGTGAGCTCACCTCCTGTTCAGAAAGGCCATCAATGATTTCAGATATCTCATGTTCACTCCTGGCAATAGTTGCAGAAAGTCCACCACCTCTCTGACCAACCCTGAAACAGATGAATCACAATACATATACACACGGGTGTTGTACGGTCCTAAAGAAAAAGGTATGCAGATTACACATAGGAAACGAGAAAGCAAAGAATACAATCTTCTGAGTCTTAAAACAGCAATTCGTGCTGAGCGCTAATTGTAACATTTTATTTTTGCTTACTTTAAGAAACTTCTTCTTGCCTTTTCAAGGCGGTTTTTATTTTTTAACATCTCATGCGCCTTTCAGGATATATAATTGTTTGAAATAGTGTGTCCGGGAGGTTAAAATGGAGCTCTCCCCAGAGCCCAGTGTAATTCTAGAGCTTACCATGGCTAGAGATTAAGAATTCATGATGGGAGCTAGAGGACACACATGTTCAAATCCTGTTACAAAATTTTATATATATATATAAAAAAGAAAACTAACAAAGACAGGATCGCTGCTTGAAGGTTGGTTCATAGTTTCCATTAGGATTTTCTGTCTACTGCATACGTCTGTGCCAGTGTTCGCAAACGTAATGAGGAACATCAGCACAGCTGGACAGGCCTAGAAACCATTTGTGCGCTGCACTGTTTAACCCAAGCGTTGGCACAAGGGCCAGCAACACACTACCTCAAGCGGTTTTATTTACAGATGCCATCCTTTCTACTACCAAATGGTACTAATGGAAGTGCCATGTTTAAATAGGCTGAATATAGACTGGCAAAAACAATGCAAAATTTAATGTGATAACATTTCTTATATACTTTTCTATATTTCCATGGTAATGAAAGTCTTTGGAGCAGGGGTGGGCAACTCCAGTCCTCAAGGGCCACCAACAGGACAGGTTTTTAGGATATCCCTGCTTCCGCACAGGTGGCTCAATCAGTGGCTCAGTCTTTGACCTCCACCAGTGCTGAAGCAGGTATATCTGGAAAACCTGACCTGTTGGTGGCCCTTGAGCACTGGAGTTACCACCCCTGCTTTAGAGGGTTTTATGATCTTTACCTAATCTCACTTGTAATAAGACTGTTAACACTGCTATCTAAAAGCAAATGCTATTTAATATGTATTCATTTGCTTTGTGCAATGTATTTCCAATAGCATCATTAAACGTGCACTACCAAGAGTATGTTAAGAAGTCATGTAATAGGTCCTCATTAAATAAAACCCACGCTGGTTTAAAAATAACCAGTAAATAAAAAGGTTTTTTCTTTTTAATGAACCTCCTAAACATATTATTCCGTGAAAAGTGGTTTGGAAACTGCTAGTGTTGTAAAAGTTTGTGGTTTTGATGGAAAACTACAGTAATTGGGCCTTCAAGACATAGCATATCCACTGCTCACGCTCGTGAGACTTTCAAAGCTCTCAGGTTAATGCCCTAGTTTCAGTAAATATAAAATAAATATATGTCTGCTGAAAGTATTTGACAGAATGGTCAATAAAAAAAAAAAAAGATGGAGGAAAAGTGGCCCAAGAAAATAGCATGGCCATGTAGGCATATCCTCCTACGTCAAACAGATTACCTCTGAAATCGCTCCTGCTGTTCCCTCTGCTTCCTGATCTCAGGAAACTGCTTCTCATAGTATTCTCTGGTCTTGCTGTCCTTGGCTTTCCGCCGTGGATTGTTTTCTATCCGGTCCACTTTCTTCTCCCAGGCCTCCATCAGCTGATCGTAACGTTGACAAATGTTCTGTTCCTGTTGAATGGCCCAAGGAACAATTGATCTACATTGCATGACCCATTCATTGGCTGGTCTGCGAAGGTAATTGCCAACGCCTTAAGCAAAAGTTTCACTGAATGTGTTCAACACGACAGAAGCCAATGTGTATGAAGGAAGACCGTTATATATACGGCTATCTCCTTCCTTCTAAAAGACAGCCCGAGTCAGTGACACCTATACTGTACATTGCTGCTGCATTCTCTCTGTAGGGTGGAGCACTAATATTGCTACCAACAAAAGCAGGAGGTATATTTTGTGACGTTTGCTATTGTCCTGAACATTTAGGGTTTTGGGGCTACCATCTGCAACGCTACTAAATATAAGCCTAAAAAATAAAACAGTTACTAAAAAAGTCGGGATTAGGTAACATAGGCAAGTGTTTCAATTGGAACTACCATAAATGATGCTAGATGATCTGTATCATCATTTAAGTGATTTAATATCTGGCCACTATACCCTCATTTGTGTTTTTTCTGTGACTACAGCCAAGTATTGAACATGCTACACCAACAGAGGCTTACCCTTTGTTTTCTTGCATGATTTCGTCTCTTAAAAAACAGAATTAGCTTTTTCCTCATCACCTGATTTCTGTAAGAAAAAAATAAAAATAAATTATATATATATATATTTATTTGACAGGTCGTGATATAGTCCTGACAGTTATTTCTAACATGGTATTATTTCCCTTGAACTCACAGGCTGTACACAAGGCCTAGTTACAACAAGGCCTAGTTACATTAAACATTCTGCTCTAAAAAAGTTAATATTTTGTCTCCCAAGTGTGTGTTTTTCAACAATTTTGTCTCAAAAGATTCAGTTGTGCAAATTAGTAATGGCAAAAAAAGTTCTGATTGCTAAAATTCAGACAGTAAATTATACACTGGTATAACACTAGTTTGGCGTATGCTTTCTTGGGCGCAGGGTGTTCCAGAGGATATGTGGGAACAAGAAGAAAAGAACACATGGTGTAAAACGTTCAGGTAAAGCACAATTTGCTAGTACTCAGTTACATTCTCACTCTGCCGGTCTTCAGTTTTATGCATAAGCCGCTGTTACTGTGGAAAGGTGTGTTGTTTCAGCCAGGGCCTCTCTTTCATCGGGATCTGCATCTTAGATGGGAATAAACAAGAGAAAAAGACACATCGTGCAGCCTGTTTGTTCTTCAATATAAGATGGATATGAATAAAGATGGATACTCCCATCGAGCGTCTTTAACCAAAGCATATGATTATAGATGGTATTCCTCTATGGATAAGTGAGGGCGCTCCAATCAGGGAGAAACTCCCACAGAAGAGCTATCCATAGAGGAATACCATCTATAATCATATGCTTTGGTTAAAGACGATCCATAGAGGAATACCATCTATAATCATATGCTTTGGTTAAAGACGATCGAGGGGAGTATCCATCTTTATTCATATCCATCTTATATTGAAGAACAAACAGGCTGCGCAATGTGTCTTTCTCTTGTTTATTCCCATCTAAGATGCAGATCCTGATGAAATAGAGGCCCTGGCTGAAACAACACACCTTTCCACAGTAACAGCGGCTTATGCATAAAACTGAAGACCGGCAGAGTTAGTGTAACTCTGAGTACTAGCAAATTGTGCTTTACCTGAACGTTTTACACCATACGTTCTTTTCTTCTTCTTGTTCCCACATATCCTCTGGAACACCCTGCGCCCAAGAAAGCCTACGCCAAACAATGTCCTGAATTGGGTTCCTGAGAAAACCAAAGTTCTTTGGCTGCAGGACATTTATTGTTTCTATTTAGAGACATTTCTTCAGACATTTTATTCATTATATTGTATTTTACACTTTATTATTGTTTATCACTATTTGTGTCGTACACACAGAGTATTGGGAAGCATTAGCGCTTATTGTATGCAATTTTTTTCCACGGTATCCCACCAGTGCGATTTATTTTGAAACAAAATTGCTTGCAAGAAGAGTTAAATGCACTATCTGCATTAGTGTCTTTGCATTTTCCCATTTCTGGCCCACGTAAGACTTACCACTCCAGTGAAATTCCAATCAGAGATTCTTTGAAATAAAAAGCCTGAAGACCCACATTTACAGCTAAACACAACTTGGATTGTAAGTACCCAGGGCAAGTGATTATATGGCTGCATTATATAACCCCATATATTTTACTGCCCATTTCATAATTCTCTGAGACGTGTACCACACAATCTAGATCCAGGGATCTTGTAGAACCAATTTCCCCAGGACTGGACTCCGTGAGATACCCAGGTTCCGACACTAACCTGGACCATGTTCCTCACAGGCCTCAAGTGGTTAACTTGACACCAGAAAATCAGTTACAAAAGAGTCGTCTCCAGCGACATTCTCATTGACTGGTTCACAATAATGGGAAAACCAGAGATAACTCCAGAACGTTATCTCGAATCCACGTGCGCGCACCCGGTCACACACCCGGTCACACACCCAGCATGTTTCAAATGGAAGTAAAAAATATGGACAGCATTGAGGAAGCATGAGAGCTTACACTTAGTGTGCACATAAATCTGTGTCAAAAGAAGATCACACACAGACAATGTTACAACCTGGTTAGTTTTAAACTTCGAAGAAGTTAGCACATTATATGTACTACCTAAAAAGACATCTATATTTGTACTCCTTCTAGATTGAGACTGCGCAATCTGCATAATAGTTAATAAAAATAAAAGAAAAAGCCAAAAATATCCCAACAGCAACACATTGTACTTTAGTTCCACTTTTTTAGATTTTTATAAAAATAAAAAGAAGAACATTTGAAACACCACTTCTGTTTAGGACATACATATGTCCTTCCCTTCTCTATTGCTAGCCACACAACCAATGAGATATAGATATATAAAGATATAGTGTCATAAAATTCAAGATTTAGCAACTGTTACAATAGAATATCAACCAAGCAATATTTTTTCTATTAGCCTGTGTGTGTAGATAGATATATATATAGATATGTTTATCTATAATATTATATATTAGAATAGCGTATATAAGATTCTACATATATAATATAGCTAATAAATACTCATTATATATATATACACAGCATTACAATCTATACACACGAACACACACACACACACACACACACACAAAACACACACACCAAAAACAAAAACACACGCACACACACACACACACAGAACACACGAGTACAATTACAATTAAACCACAATACACACACACACCCTACAATACAACACACACACTGAAACACACACCCACACACAGAAAGGACACACACACACACACACAATACACAACACACAACACACTACAATACACACACACAGAACAACACAATACAAAGCACTACAATACACACACACACACACACTACAATACAATACACACACACACACACTACAATACACACACACACCACACACAATACACACTACAATACACACACACACACTACAATACAAAAAAAATTAAACAAACGGAAGGTAAAACCAAAAAAGACAACGAAAAGTAAGAAAAAAGAAAAAGAACAGAAACAAAAAAAAAAAAAAGAAAGAGGACAAGAAAAACAACAGAAAATAAAAAAAAAAAGAAGAAGAAAAGAAAAAAAAAAAAACTAAACAAAAAACAAAAATAAAAAAAAAACAAAAAGAGAAAAAGAAACTAAAAAAAAAAAAAAAAAATCCCAAACAACAAAACACAAGAACAGGAAAGCACACATACAGAAAAAAGAAAAAAAAAAAAAAACGACAAAAACAAACATACAATAAAACAGCAAAAAAATACAACGTAAGAATATACACACACGACAAGTAGACATCAAAAAACAAGTTATCCAGCACACCTACAATCTCCACACACACTACAAATCCACACACACTAATATCCACACACACTACAATATATACACACACACTACAATATATACACACACACACACACACACACACACACACACAGAAACACACTGCTCTCAAAAGAAGGGCCTTTGGTTTAATTCCTCTTCAGTAATTAGAAGGAAGCCAAAACATTAACTCCTCAGCGATTTGTTTACTCAGAAACACCAGGGAAAAGTCCGGTAATGAAGAGATCTCAATATTGCCAGTACTATAATAGGAGAAGTAGGACTACAACCTGCATAATCAGACTCATGCAGGTCGCATGCTTTTCCAAGAGAGAGAATTATAGTTTGCATGGATATCATCATACAATGTAACATTAGCATGTCCTGTGGAGGGACGTGCATCTTCTTCCGACAAACTGCAGCATTATAAGCTTGTGAAGTTGGCAAAGTTTTCAATGAAACTGGACCCTCTCTCAAGTTATCCTACCTCACTGCAAGCAGGCAGTGAAAATCCATGCAGGTGGGGGGACACCATGAAGAAGCGCACTGAAGTTCTTCGGTGATTTGGTATGAAGTATCTGCAATGCAGTTGTTTTGCTGCACAAGCACTGTGAAGTCAACAGAAAGACCCGAGCTGCATCGGGTCCTGGAGACCGTGCAGAATGATAAAGGCTTATCACACAGTCACAGATCATCACCCGTTACCATTACAAATACGCATAAGAATTTGTCAGACACTGGTGCTTGGCTCATGCGCTGGTTATAATGTGTACCAGACAGAATCTCTACCACCTCCATAATTCCCTTTTAATGATTCTGCAAACATTAAAACGGTTTATACGGTAACTGGAGCTTCACTACGTTGGAAAGTAAAATACTTACGTTTTGATGTTTTCATGATAAACCTTTGTGTCGGAGGGCTGGTTATAAAGCGGCTGCAAGATAAAAAGTGATCTTATAATCAAGGCTTTACATTTTTTTTTTTTTTTAAATGTGGCCCCAGAGTATGAAGCAGGGGGTCTCAGGAGCACATTAATTTCAGCTCCGGGGACCTTCTGCTCCCCGAGATACTTGCATCTGAAGGTGATGCCGGTATCTCTTGCATGTTTAAAGATCCCGCGTCACGCGGGCCAATAGGAAGCGGCAAGAGATATCGCAGCTTTTTATTGGCAGTGGGATCTTTAAATACACCTTTACTGTGCCAAGCCGGAGCTGCTACCGGCATCACCTTCCGATGTAAGAATCTCGGAAAACCGGGGTCCCCGAAGCAGACATCAACAGGAGACCCCCTGCTCATCACCTAATAAAAAAAACAAGCAGTAATGCCACTTTAAGAGCACCAAAACCTTTATGCAAAACAATTGTACTCTAATCTTGCTTTCGTGTCTGCAGAGAGTGCCAAGTTTCCAACACTAAAATGGAGCGCTCATGCCTTGTAGCCAAATAGATGGCACTACAGATATTATATAAATTATAATATAAACCCTTGAAATTGTATCTTGTGGGTTGTACTGCGAAATCACCTGACCCTGGCTAAGCCAACCAGCAAGAAGAAAAACAATATGAACAGTGCTGGGGCAAAAGACCCCACAAAAACAAACAAGTACAGTAACTCTCGGCAGATGCACGGTATTGTGGGGCGCAACTTTGAAAGGAACTGCATTGACTGACAGCTATTCCACCCATGCTGTCGGTACCTGCAGTGCATTTTGACGCACTGTCCACCACCGGGATGAGGAACCAAGTCATGCGTCTAACTGGGACTTATCAGGTTTCATTTATACAAAAAAAAAAAAAAAAACTTGTTAAAACAAGCACAAGTCTTACAATTTGTGTTAACCCCTCCCAACCCCAATACCTAATTCTCCATTCAATAACTAAAACTGGAGAGGCAAAGATATACTTTCTGGGACGCCTGAGGCAAAACCAGAACTGCTGTTACCCCGTTCCCACTACTAATAAAAAGTGCTGGAAGTCCATTCCTGCGCTTTCCTCGGCCACACTAGCCCTGTATAGGAATGATGGCAAAGTCGGTGATGGAAGCCTGAAGCTTTTTGGGCCCTAAAGCCACAGCCTATTTGGAAAGTTTCAAACCAAAATGAAATTAGCTCCCAGATAAAGGACCAATTCTAAAAGGCATTGTATTAGGCATAGGGGAACATGCCCTTTCCTGATCTCAGGATTTTAGTGTAACTGAAAGACTAAGGCCGGGGCCATGACGCTCATGCTCTCCTGCTCAAGCAGGAGCTTTTTTGTGTCCTGGCATGAGCGTCCGCGAGCAAGCTTGTGAGGCGGGGCTAGCGCGCCACGTCACCGACGTCAGCGTGAAAAATTAAATGAATCTGTCGGCTGCAATTCCACACGCCTCCGCACGCCTGTGGAAGCATCTACCAAAGCCCCACACATGCCGGATGCACGACGGCAAGTTTCCTGGCTCAGCGCGGCTCAGCGCTGTATTTTTTACCAAGGCCTCGGCCTAAGGCTGAGTCCCCGCTGGCGCTGAGCGCGCTCATGCTTGGAGAGCGCTCCAAGCATGAGCGCCGGGTGTCCTGCATTTATCCGCGCTGGGGGGGGGGGGGTTGTTGGCATTGCGGGTAGTTGAGCGCGTGGGAAAGTATAATTTTTTTTGTTTATCTAAGCGCCGTGAGCGGGTGCCCGCGCAGTGTGAGCGGGGTCTTATATATATCTATATACATGTATCTATATATGCAAGTAACCGCCGCCCGCTCAGTGCTAGCGGGGACGCAGCCTTATGTCTCATTGTTTACGGAGAACGACTGAGGAAGAGACCTTAATATGGGTATATTAGAGCAGGTAATAGGACCAGAGTTCCCAAGTTCAATGCTCAGCTGTGGGGATCAGTATCTATATATCTATATCTATATATATATATATATATATATAAATTATATATATATATATAAATAATTATGTCCTGAATAATAAATCAACATAGAAATGAACCTATTGAAATCCACTCTCTTCAGTAATGCTTGATCCAATGTCTCAATGATACACTCCTAAAATGTGGGGGACCTGTGTTGAAAGGTGTGGGTCAGCTATAAATGCCTGACCCCCTGATGTCACAGTAATGAACGTCCCCCTGGAGAAGGATACAATTGTAATGAAGACCCACTCCGTATTATTCGGAGTGGGGTACTCACAGTTGAGAGCTGGTAGGTCCGTTGGCGTGCATCACGTGTAGTGTAGAGCAGGAAAGAATCTCCCAAAGGAAAAACAGAGCACAGCAATAGGAGAAGGGGGCTAGACACCGGTATATAGAGGGTTAAAAGTCCTTTAATCCATGGTAGACATCATGGTGTGGGTGGGATAGGTAAAAACTCTAACGCGTTTCGGGCCGTCGCCCTTGTCCAAAGGGCGACGGCCCGAAACGTGTTAGAGTTTTTACCTTCCCACACCATGATGTCTACCATGGATTAAAGGACTTTTAACCCTCTAATACGGTGTCTAGCCCCCTTCTCTATTGCTGTTTGGGAGATTCTTTCCTGGGTATATTATAGGAACAGGGAAGTACTTCAGGGGTACATAGAATGAGCAGGAGGGAGTGTTACCCAACGAGTCACACCTACATAATTTTGCTTTTCTTTATTCAGAACAAAGTGTGTCAATGAAAGGTTACTGGGTGGCTTACAGGGCAGGGGGTACTTGGGACAGTCCTGATACGGATTTAAAAAAGAAAATCGAAATAGTAAGGATGATGCATTTCATTTGTATTATTTATAGTATATTAGTACAGGGGTGCGCAATTTTTTTTAATCTGCGCCCCCCTGTCTGTTCGCACCCCCCAACCTTTCTCCGCCGTTTTCTGATGTCACGACACCATTTGATCCCATGGCGGCATTTGACGCCACGTCGCCGGAGACAAGGTAAGGAACTTTGAGGCCTTGCGCGATCCCCAGGCATGTAATTTAAATGTTGTTGGGAAGAGTGCGGGGCCTCTGTCAGCGCCACGCTCCACCCTTTCCCCCCCGAAAATTTCAGCGCCCCTGTATTAGAAGTCACTGGATATGTTGCACTTTAACATCATTGCATCTTCGCAAACCTTTAAAGCAAATGTAATTAATCTGAATATCCAGTAACATATAAGATTAATGAATCCAACTAAAAATAGTTGAGAAGCAAATGTTGTGGTCACTTAGATTGTAAATTCTCTGGGGCATTTCCTTTCCTATGGTCCAATTTTGGTTGTTGCACTTACTGTATTATAATTCCTTTTACTCTATTGTCTCTTGTGAAGCGTTGAGTACACTGTGGGAGCTATATAAATAAAGTTATACATCCATACATGGTGGGTTTCATTGTTGGCATGCTCTCTCAAGAGGCAATATCCTATATAAAAGGTGGCGCAAACATTCTCATTCACCGCTACTAAAAGCTCCAATTACAATGTTTGTTACCTTTACCAGAAGAATTACACTTTATAACCAATGCAGAAAACAAAGTTCTCAAACACCTACCAGTTCCACTTTTGGACCAAGACCTTCTAAGATTTTATGAGCTTCCTCTGCTTTTTTCTGAAAAGGACAAAAACAGTTGTTTACATATGATGCATGTTGGAAGAATTCATATATTGCATGTTGACTGGAAGAATTCATTTAAAACCGCTTTCCTTCCATATTTTATAAACTATAGGAAGGGGGTCATTTAAATTTTCCTTTTCTAAACAACTCGTCTACAAAATAGGGAAATGTGACGGTGCTCGTCTCCAATCAGGAAGCGGACCCGCAGGGCTGAGGTAGGGATACCAATTAACCGACCAGAGCCCGGGGACAGAGTCCTGTTAGATTATCCGTGGTCGGTAAGCAGGCAAAGGGTCTGGGCAGGCGGCAGTGGTGCAGAATCCAGGAGACAGGCAGAAGGCAGCGAGGTCGGGGTCACACTCCGGGGTCACCAACAGGAATTCCAAATGAACAGGGAAGCCACAGGGATCGGCAAGCCACAGCAACAGGCTAGCCTCTGGAAAAGGGAAGCCACACGGAAGGCTCAGGAACTAGAGCCCAGGGTGGCCAGGAACACAGGGAAACATATACAATGCTCAGGCAGGGACTGGAAGTCAATGGCTGCTATTTAAGCCCTTGAACAGATGCAGCTAATATAGAAGGCTGCCAGGAATCAAAATGTCCACAGCAGCCAGGTAAGGGCGGGTTCCAGCCAAAGCCTGCACTGGAACCCTTACAGGAAGAACGTTTTAGTTGGAGCACCCAAATGATTTGAAGTGGCGCCACCTTTAGAAAAGAGGCTGTGTGTTTGTGGAATTGTGCCCAAGCCGGATACATCACCTGCACAGTCATCATTTCTATCCACATGGGGAAAAAATAATTTCACTGACAAATATATCAAACACCAAGTTACTCTTATTTAATTATGGCTATTATGGAGATATATTTTATATTATGGAGATATTTATATCTTTTTGTAAAATCCTTGCTTATTTTACTAATACTATTACCATGCTATGGTTGATTTATTTTTTTTGACCCTTTCTCATCTAAAATTTGTGATGTGTAATTTGTGGGTTTGAGAATTCACGGGTCATCTGTCCTCCTGCATAATTTTTCGTTTTTACTTTGTGTTGTGAAGATATTAACTATAATGAGAAGTATCTAGTGGGCATGAGCTATTCGGTATTAAAACATTTGTTTTAAACAGATCACAAACGCGTTTTTTTTAAAGCAGCAGTCTGAGCTATTCACCATTTTCTGGCATTTTACTTTAAAAGACCATCCTGCCCTTTTGTTTCTACTTTTTTAATCTGATGCGCCTTTGGGGAAAATTACAAGTTTGAAATAATAATTGTCCAGATTAAAATGGAGCTGTCAATCTTAAGAACCTCAATTTTTCACACTAAAAAAATTATTTTCTTTTTTAAGAGCAGTACATGCTTAGGGAGTTGGATACGGACAGTATAGAAGTTAAACTCATAGGTTTCGGGGTGGGGGGGTTCCCTGCTCTAAGGGTGGTTCAAGATTTTTAAGGAGGCCAATTACACAGAAATTGTTTCATGTTTGTGTTCTATGAGGAATAGTCTTTTTAAATATCTTAAATAACTGCTTTAGCAAGGCTGGTGACTAAAGCAGATAGAGTACATAACTTCACTGAGCAGTAATTTGATTGTTGTCAAGCTTTTAAATACTGACTGGATCTAACTTTACACTGACCATTCCAATATTGTGGTAATATAAATGGAAAAGATGCATTCGTTTCTGAGTGGGGAACTTGCTGGTACATATTTATGATGACTGTCTTAAGATTATAGACATATCTTGTGATAACTCTCTAACCATTTAATAACCTTTGTATACCAGCAACTTAATTTGCAGAATTCATGTTTGAACACTCAACATTAATGTGAATTGTACGCATGATGCAGCAACATTTTTGCATTTCAATTAAGTTATGGCGGGATATCAAGATGATTTTGAGTGAGGATAACCTTTAAATGGAGCCCAAGATTACTGCATGTGAGTATATTTGGATGGAAAGAAGTCCCTGCCTTAGTGGTGGGTGACATATGGTCTTGTGGCCATGAACCACAACATTTACAGTTTTTCACAATGACGCAGTAAAAGGTACCTCACTGCAAACCGAATTATCATGGACTAAAAACAGCCAAAATAACTCCACACTACAAGACTAATATAAGCCGACTGCTGCATTAGAAAAAAACAAAGCAAATACTTGATCAGCGTAGTAAAGCAGCCAACTTACCCGATTTTCATCATAAATAATTTGAACTATACTGCGATGTTTCTGTTCCACGGGCGGAGGGGAGACTGGCTTCTCTGGCTCCGGAGGTTTCGCTGCTTCTTCTTCAAGCTGTTGCTAAGTTACATAAAAAGGTAAAAAAAAATATATATATATATTAATGCTTCACATCGTGTAAAGCTCCAATCAGCATCAAAGCACCAGACTAGGTGCAAGGTCTTGTATTTTGGCATACGTTTGCCAGTGCTTACATCGTTCAGACAAAGTTTACATATTGCAAACACCTGGTAGACCTGAAAGTGATCAGCACGCAGTCTTGTGCAGAAGTGTAGGATGTGCAGAATTTTTAGCCACAATATCCCAACACAATAACCTACAAGATAATAACAAAAAAAATCAAGAGCTACCTCATCGTCACCCAGGGCCAGTCTTTCAAATCCTAGTATATTAAGCACCCCAAAAATTGGATTGTAATCGCTTTAGATCAGCGACAGTCTACTGTGCTGTATTGTACTATTTGCAGTGGAAAGCAAATAGCTATTGAACCTCTTCACTATCAGATGGACCTGCAGTGCTGGAAATGCCGCAGGACTTCCAACACTGAAATAACATGCAACTCAGCATTCATACACAGCCGTGCTCTACCCACCAGGAAGTCTCTGTTCAGATTACAGTCACTACTCCTGCAAAGCCATCAATGTAACCTCCCAATGAAAACAAGCAATTGCGTTCACTTGATGTCAAAGGGATCGCCAGGATGCTAGAGCACTTGACGTCCAGTGAACTTTATAAACGACACCTAATGAGTTCTACAAGCAAGTCATTCTAGGTATTCAATTCTAGCATTGACCTTTGTCTGCAGATCTACTCGCTGCATTGTATCAGTATTAGGCCTCGGTCCCGCTGCGCTCGTTGGCGCGGGCGGCCATGTCGCGAGTTCCCCACCAGCAGGGGAATCCTCGCGAGCCGGTCCCGGTCCCCCCTGGCGGCACAGCTGACTACACGCTGTGGCGCGTCAGCCGCTAGGAGACACAAGAGAATGGTGTTTCCTAGCGTTGACGCGTCACGTGGTGTGGCTGTGAGCCAATGGGTAGGGGAGGCTTCGGGAAGAGGAGAGGCTTCGGGGAGCGGGGAGGAGTGTGGAGTGAAAGCAGGTGAGTGCCTGTCTGTGTATGTGTGTGCCCGAGTGCGTGAGTGCCTGCCTCTGTCTGTGTGTGTGTGTGTATGAGTGCGTGAGTGCCTGCCTGTGTGTGCACGCGTGTGTGTATGAGTGCGTGAGTGCCTGCCTGTGTGTGCGCGCGTGTGTGTATGAGTGCGTGAGTGCCTGCCTGCCTGTGTATGAGTGCCTGCGTGTGTGTGTTTAAAGTTACCCTCAGCAGCTCCAGCTCCAGCCCGAGTCCGTGGAGGGAGGGGGGGGGGAGAGTAGCGGGTCCCTCCGCTCAAGCCACGCCCCCCTCCCTGTCAAGCCTCCCACTCCCGCCCACCTCCCGCTCCCTACAGACCGCATATCGCGGTCTGTTTATCTCAGCGCACCGCCTGTCTGCAGTGCGGGTGCGCTGACTCTGGGAGCGGGGCCTTAGCCTAATATTGTATTTTACACCGTTTCTATTCTCACTGTAAAATGCCGAAACACCTTTATACAAAGACGAGCGATAACAACTGCACCTGGACAGATGGGGATGCAGTCAATATGCTTGTTATTCATTCATAAGATAGCACAGAAAAAGCAATGACTTTTCGGTGTCCAAGTTTTAGAAACTGTTTCTAAATGTGGGCATACCTGTTTTTTCTTCAGTTTTAAGATCTGTTGTTCAACTTTAGCAATCTCTCGGTCCACGCGGTCCATGCTTTGTATCAACTCTTCCTTAGAAAGTTTGGAGGGAGATGCCTCCTGGTCATCACCAGGCTGCCCCGTGAGGGGCAAGGAAGAAGCCTCATGTTTGCCAGGCAAACCCTGCTCCTAAAATTAGAAATAAGGCAAAGTAAATTACACAACGTATAAAAGCACGCAGCAAGAACAACTTGCATACATTCCAACAGATCAAAAAGCACAAACAATGCCATGTCACCATTTTAATATATGTACAGCTACACTTGTTGCTCTATGTGATGAGCATAAGATTTTCCTGCTTACTAGAGCAAATGATTCCATGGTCTGAGTGGCTGTGTGTGTCACCACAAATACTTTGACATGTTCACATACTGTAAACCGATGGAAGCCAAGCCACTATCCAGCCAAAAAGATAAGGTTACAATGTTTATAAAAACTTTAACAAATGATTTTAAAAATGCTTAAACCTGTCTCAATTCTTGGATTTCAAGATAGAATAGGATTACAACCCTAAATCTGGCCTCTAATTCAAGGTAACCACAATTTAAAATTCTAGACCAAGCATGTGTCTCTCTAGCATCTTTGAAGATTAACCCTGCTTGGGATAATCGGTGTCAAAAAGATATGGCTTAGCTGAAACCAACCTAACACCCGGTCTGTGGTCCTGCCGCGAGGTCAAGAGGTTATATAGCAAAACGCTTCAATTTATTAACACTAGTTTGAAGACTAAACATCAAGGAACAATCAATCAATGAGTCCGTCCCCCCATTTTTATTACAGGTTTGAAGCAGGGGCTCTCCGAAGCTAAACCACGTTAATTTCAGCTCCGGGGCCCCCTGCTTCTGGAGATATTTACTCTGAAGGGGGAGCCAGTATCTCCTGCAGTGTACTGCAGTTTAAAGCCCCCGGTAACATGGGCCAATAGGAAGCTGCACCTGTTGTCACAGCTTCCTATTGGCCAACAGGGCACCGCAGCTTTGAAAAGCAGCCATGTGAACCCGGGATTGGCTACCAGCACCCACTACGGAGGTAAGTAGCTCCTGAAGCATGGTGTCACTGGAGCTGAAATTAATGGGGTTCAGCTCTGGAGATCCTTTTTTCAGTCCTGTATTCAAAACAATTTAAAAAAGGAAAAAAAAAAAGGCTTGGATTGCCTCTCGTAGAGTTGTGCCGGGTCCTGAGGTTTGACGGGTATCGGGGGAAATTTGCAGCCCGTGTACGGGGTACCCGGCCAGGTAGCTTTGGCTTACCTGCAGCAGAGGGTGAGGAGGACCACGGCGACATCCTGGAAGCAGCGGCAGACATCCTGGTGGCGGTGGCAGCACAGGACATCATTGTTAAGCTTGTTGGAGCAGCGGAACACATCCTACCACAGCTGATGCCGGGGGGAGCCGGGGAACATGTGACCGAAGCAGGAGCGTTACTATTGGACAGCCGGGGAGGAGCTGGCTGTCCAATAGTAACGCTCCTGCTCCGGTCATATGTTCCTCGTCTCCCACCGGCATCAGTTGTGATAGGATGTGTTCCGCTGCTCCCACCGGCTCAACAATGATGTCCTGTGCTGCCACTGCCACCAAGATGTCTGCCTCTGCTCCCACGATGTCGCCGTGGTCCTCCTCACCCTCCGCAGCAGGCTGCAGGTAAGTATTTTTGTAAGTGTTCTGCTGCTCTGCTCCTGCTGTTCTCCAAGAGGAGGACCGAAGGAACAGAGCAGAAAGGAAATTACCCGGGACCGGGTCCAGCCCCTGGTGCCGGGCCCGGGTAATTTCCGGGTACTCGGTACATCACTACTGAAGACTAATTACAAGGCTATGTTATTTGGGGATGTCCCAAATTGGAGACAACTGGTCCAAACTTTTCCCAAAACGGCACAACTGATAACCAGTATAGCCTTACTGACAAGCAAGGTTAACTAGTTATAACCCCTCCTCCCGTCCACCCCCTCATGGCATCAACTTAAACAAATGTGTTTTCTCTGATGTCTATAGAGCAATATGATGCCATTAGGGAAACTTTTGATTGAATGAAGCCCTTTCTATACACCCTCCCTTGGACTGTATATACATGTATGGAGCCACGGTCATCCTTCAATGATACTGAGTAGGTCTCAATAGAACCTTATAGCTCTATTACAACTGAGGCAGAAATAGATAAATGTGAGTGCCAGATGTTTATACACTTTTGGGAGAAACACAAAATCAGATTTCCGAGTTGATGGTTTAGGGATTATTTTGAGGTCATTAGGTTTCAATTCTTGCCTTAATAAAGAATTACAGCTCATATTATTGGTCTACAACGTTTTCCATTAAAAAAAAACTACAGGACAATATACCTATATTAAAAAATGCTTTACATTTAGAACAAGATACGACATGGATGCACATTTAACCAGCATATTGAAAATATACTCTGACTGTACACCACTACAAACCATGGTAACACGGTTACGGTCTCCACATACATCTGTAGGCAAGAAGATATTAAAGGCTCACAGTACATAAAGCAAATCCACATGTTTACAACGAGCCAACAGCATTATACTGTATAGCACTTTCCAATATAGTTACCTACTAACTACCATGCTGCCAGAAAACGTTGGTTGAAGAGCACGTTATGAAAGCCGTCACAAGGTGATGGTACCTACCTTCTTAAGATCTCCCTGTGCCCGAAGTCCCTCCGAGATGGAGGGTACCAAAGGTACAACAGAAGTAGCATTGACACGGTAGTGAGAATCAGACACTTGATCTAGTCGAGGTCGTTTTGACTCTAGGTTTTCATGGTCGTTCTGAGAAGGTGCAGAATGGTATTGCTGTTCATACCCTGTTCTCCTATCCTGAGGCCTGTGAAACACAAGTTAACCATAAAAGGCAGCAATCATATCATGCGTACATTAAAATCCGTATCCTAGTGTCTCAGGAAGCATTCCAAGATGAATGCCATATTCCAGACTAGCACCGACTAGGAATATGCACTATTGGGAGATATTCCCATTTAATCCTTCAAAGATTAAAACATTACTAAAACCCATAATTGTAACTTCTGATCCCATTACAATTTTCCAAAACACCAATATAGAAAATACAAGGGTGGGCAACAAATCAGTTAAGAGTTTATTGCAATGAGTAAAAGGGAAAATGGGGCGCACCCAACGTGAAATATCTGTCAGGAGTCTCCCTGGGGTTACTTATTCAATGGTAGCTTCTGTGCGATAGCGCCCCAATTGGCACCATCGCAGTTTAATGAATGTAAGATCATATGCCCAGGACATACTTGAAAACGAGAGGTAACTCAATGTATTACTTCCTGGTAACACATTCTAATAAAAAAAAATATTTAGAAGGGCAGCTCCTCCTGGGATCAAAGGGAACTAATTAATAGGTAATATGTAGGTGACAGATATCTTTCCCCCTTACAAACGAAAGTATAGCTGGCAGATGGCAGCTGAAGGCCTTAGTACAAAAAAGTGCACTCTCTATTATGCTACTTATGTTGCTACCATCCAAACGGTTCCTTTGTCCTTTCCGACTTCCTCACATTTCACTGAAAACAAATATGCATTATCTAGTGGTTTTCTATTTCAAAGAAACAACTGGTGTGAAATGATTTTGTTGCAGCTACGAGCTGCCACTGCGACTTTCCAAAAACAGACTTAAATCACTGCAAATGGGAATTGTGGTTTCCTTTATTTCGATAGATATAAGGAACCATCACCTAATACAATGCATGTATACTGTATATTCTATAATCTTTGTTAGTCCGTGTTTTTGCCATTAGTTTTATGGCCCTAAAATTGCAGTTAAGGAACACCTCAAATTAGAAAACAACTGGTATAAATGATGGAGCTACACCAAGTTTTTACTTTATTGCAACTCCAATTTAGGTTGTCAAATGGGACTGCCGGATGAGCTTAGTCGAAAACGAATACTTGCTTACCCCTGTGGTAAAATGTCAATTTATTTTACTAGAAGTTTTACATACACAACTTTCTTAAAAGTGCAGTTCTGGTTAACTTTTAGACTAGTTATCTGCACTTTTTTACAAAGAAACCGAATTTATATAGGAAGCAATTCACTGAACCAACATCCCCATGTGGTTTCATAGTACACCACTAAGTGAGCACAGAGCTAGAGACCGTAGAGAAGAGGCGTGATCGACTATAAACAAAAACATTCACCTTAATAAAACGCAAAACTGCACATGAAAGTGAGTATTTTAACTCGGCAATATGCTAGTAATTTTAAATATTTATTGGGATCCGAACTGGCAGTTAGAAAGTCCAGACACAGAAATTGACAACAGATAAAAACCACTTGGCCAATCTAGTCTGCCCATAACGCTGAGCTGCTGTATCACCGCATGGAAACTCACGACTTGAATCGGCTCCATCACAGTTTATGAAATATACCGTGATAGTGCTGGTTTTACTTCTCTCCTAGCAGCTTACTGGTATCGCCTCCTCATAGCGATGTCAGTGATTTACCTGTGCTAGTGCAGTTTCATGCGCGTTGGAATGACGGGCCACACTTTCCGTGAACGTATGAATGAACACGGGTCGAGTAAACGGCTTGCCCTTAAAAGGGGTGATAAACTGTAGCTAGACATTTTGTTGAACAAAGGCATCAGTTATCAGCATTGCGATACAGGATGATAGACCAAGTACCACGACACACACAAGGAGGCGATACCAGTAAGATGCTATTGAGACGTGAGGCCCAATGGATGTACTAACTTGATACTGTGACACCCAGTTCCTCAATGAGGAACAGAACCTGGGGTGTTGTCTCTGATCAGGACATTACTACTACCATCTATTGAGACAGAAGATATTCCACACTATCTTCACTTGCACTTTGGACTATGCTATTCCGTTATTATATCCTCACTTTTGCGTCACAGCTGGCATTGTAGCAATATTAGACAGAAGGGTGACCATTTACCAATAAATCAGGACTAAGGAAAAGCATTATTATGTACATATGCCCTGGAATGTGGGCTCTGCTATGAATGTGTAAATGTATTTCTTTCTTACCCTAATTTTGAGGTTCTAATTGACTATGCTACTGCATTAGACCTTTAAAGGGGATTATAAATAGACGTAATTCCTTTATTCAGGAGTCATGATGTTTACCCCCGGTACTGGGTTAGAAGAGATGCTGTCCGTAATCCATGTAACATTTGTGATATGTGATTTAAGGCATGGCTCCTCTTTTTTCAGAGACCTCATCGTTTTGACTGTATATTTCTGACTCTGGTCAGTATATTGGTGATGCCAACTTCAGCTACTGGTTTGACGCCATATTGACCATTACATTCAGTCATCTATAGGATGGCATATATGCCACTGCATGGCACTCTCATATCACAAAATTATCTATCATGACAGATGGGGGGGACACACCCTGCACCTAGCGCTCATCTAGTGTGTGTGTGTGTGTGTGTGTGTGTGTGTGTGTGTGTGTGTGTGATATGTGTGTGTGTGTATATGTGTGTGTGTGTGTATATGTGTGTGCAAATACAGCTCAACCACGTTATAACGCGATCCGTTACAACACGAATCCGCTTATAATGCGATGCAAGCGGGGCTCCCAATTTTTGTATTTATGAATACTTTACAACACGATTATTGGTATCTTAAATACTTCATTGCAGAATGCATACAATTGTACATTATTTCTAACGAGATCCGCTTATAACGCAATGTGATTCTTCGGACCCCAAGAACAGCGTTATAAGGGGGTTGAGCTGTACATAAAAAAGATTTATTGCAAATCAAGCAAGCAAAAGGGGTCAGTACAAAACAAAGGGAGCGAAGTTTCGGACCTCCCGGTCCTTTATCCAGCTACTCAGGAGTATTTGCTAAACCAGTGGGTGCTGCAGATTTTTTTTAACTTTTTGGTTTATCTGTTCTTGAGCTGGATGGTGGTGCTGGCTACACTGCAAGCACCCTGACGAGAGCGAGAGATCTATACATATACACATACATATATATATACACACATACACACAATATATATATACACATACACACACAAGCGAGCATATAATTCCTGCAAATATGTACCATGTTTTACATGTGTACATATATGTGCTTTATGACTCCAATATGTTGTTGTTTTACTGACTTGTATATTTGTTATGTATACGACACAGTTACTTTATGGTCATGTTCCTTGTGTTTTGCAGCAGTAGCACCATGGTTGCTTGGCACCATTTTCCTTTTGGCGCCCAGAGAGGGCATATATTGCACACTGTTTACTCCACATTATCGGTCCGCGTGCGAACTGAAACGTCGATCTCCACACACTACATCTCTTCTTTTTGTGAAGACCACTAGAGTGCCACTTTTTCTTTTGATCACTTGGAGCTTTATATAAAAAAAAGGCAGAGCTACCAATGTAAACTGTAATTCTCCAGAGGACCACCCTCTGTTTTTCTTAATCCCTTTCCCTAAATACCTACAGAATCACGTATTGCTAACATGAATTTTTTTTTTCAAATTAATTAAAAAAGTTAATGTTTTTTCCCCTTAGGGCAGCTATTCATTGTGACAAATATAATTATGGAGATAGACGTATTTCTTATTACCGGGGGAAATTTTGTGTGATTGCCCAATTCCAGAATGGACCATTGAAAGTGAAGGCCCAGGAAGATCTAGCTCCGACCATAAATACCTTGCTGGATCTTTTCCTGTCCCAAACTGATCAGTTCTAACAGAGGTCAGATCGGTCTTGGCGTTTACGGTACGGCTCTATAAAAGCGTTTTCTCCTTATAAAAAGAAGTAGTATATTTGACCCTTCAAAATGCTACGTATAACCTTTTTCTACCACACATCTGAAGCCTAAATTTTAAAAGTCAACCATTCTATTTACAACTTTAAATGCAAAACAAATGTGGAGAAAATGCATCCAAGAATCCCAAACTGCAATTAACAGGTCTGTTACACATTTTCACAAAACCAAATGACCTAGCCATGGCAGTAATATGCAGTTGCATGTAGTTGACAGAGCACTGGACATCAATTATCTGACAAATAATGATAAAGCACACACCCAACAAGCAACATACCTGTCAGCGCCAGGGTGAAATTCTGACAACAAAGAGGGCCGTCTTCGGAGCTGCTGCTGCTGCAGGAGTTGTGACGCCTCCAGATGGGAAGATCGATACTCGGAAACAGGAAACTCCTATAAAAGAGGAAGTGCATTTAGAAAACATGGCCAATAGCAAATGGTAACAGCTGCCCACGATCATGATGGTCAGATTTTAGGCAACTAAAATATATGTACCTCATTTATATGCCGTGTACACTATACTCCTCAAGCCCTTTTTATAAAACCTGCCCTGAAGGACACTGTCATTTTGCCACATAACGGCTTCTATATCTAAAACGTGCAAGCCCACCGAGGTTACAGTAAAACAACATTTTGTAAAGAACCCAACACTTGGTATCCCTTAAACAAAAATGTAGCCGCTTTTGTTTCTTTGGAGATTAAAGTGTTCTTTTCCTTTGAGGCCCCTGGACGGGGGAGTGTGTCCATGCACTTCCTCAATCAGCACCCACCCTGTCCTTAGGGAGCCAATAAAGGTAAGGGAAGGGGGAGAGAAGAAAGCGGCCTGTGACCCACTGCGTTCAACAAAACCACCTGACAAAGGAGTAGCGAGAGGAGATCAAACCCCTCCCAAGTCTCCGCTTCCCGTGTTTACAAATGAACTGGGGGGATATATATATATATATATATTATATATTATATATATATATATATATATATATATATATTTTGAAATACTTAAGAGATGTCTGACAAAAAAAAAAGCCTAGATTTAACCTCTTAAATTAAAGATTTGCCATTTGCGAGGTCTGCCTTTTAAAGTAGCCGGCCTTCTGCAAGTTTATTTTGTTAAGATGTCTTCGCAATAATGTAGAATAGGATGTCCCTTGTCACCTAATTTTTTTTATTTTTTTTTATCTGCGCAGTGATTTTTCTTTAAAAGTGTATTTTATTCATAAAAAAATAAACCCAAAACATATTAGTATGACAGTTAATACATTGGTCTGCAGTGTGATCCCTCTACTGCCGTAATCTGCTTTAGAGCAGCAATAGGGGGGTTAACTCTACTAAATTTAAAAAAAAGATTTTTTTATTTTTGACAGGTTTGAAGCAGGGGTCTCCGGAGCTGAACTGTTAATTTCAGCTCCGTGGACTCCCTGCTTCCAGAAATACTTACCTCCGTATGGGGTGCCAGTATATCTGTGGCGTTTAACGGTCCAGGTCACGCGGCCCAATAGGAAGCCGCACCGATGACGACATTTAACCCGCAATTAGATTAGGCACAGCGTTTCTCTGCCTGCAGGGATACCGGCACCGCTACGGAGTTAAGTATCTCTAAAAGCAGGGGTCCCCAGAGTTCAAATGAACACCGTTCAGCTTCGGAGACCCCCCCCCCCCCCTCCCGCTTCAAACCTGTAAGATCATATTAGGGGGAAATGAAACAGATTTTGATGGCAGATAAGAACCACTTGGCCCACCTAGTTTGCTCATTTTCCCATCTGCTGTAAAGCCTTAGAACCCCACACCTCCCACCCACCATTTAATCCTTGACTTTATTTTATATTTAGGATGGCCTTAGATCAAAGTATTTTTTTTAAATTAAGGTACGGCATTAGCCTCTACCGTCCCTCGAGGGAGGCGATTCCATGAATCCACCACCCTTTCAGTAAAGTACTTCCTCACATTTCCCAAGCCTGTCATTCTCTGGCTCTTATTCCAAACACTTCTCTTTCTTCGGAATTTGCTTTCCTCCTGTACTTTGTGGAAATCTCCTTAGGCTTTGGTCCTGCTGCGTCCGCGCTACTCACCATGTAATGGTGTCCTCCCGAGCAGGTCCCAGTCCCTCCTCGGCTCACTACACGCTGTGACGCGTCAGCCGCCAGGGGATGCAAGAGAATTGTAATCCCAAGCGGCAAAGTGTCACGTGGTGTGGCTGTGAGCCAATGAGGAGAGGAGGAGGGGAGGCTTCGGGGAGCGGGGAGGAAAGCAGCTGCAGCACCAAGGGAGCCCCCCCTGCTCCCTCCCACAGACTCTCCTCAGTCTGTCTGCAGTGTCAGCAGGTGCACGGGGGGAGGGGGGGTAGGAGGAAAGGCGGGGGACGGAACCCCTGGCAATGAGGAGAGGAGGAGGAGAGGCTCGGGGAGCAGGGAGGCTCGAGGAGCAGGGAGGCTTCGGGGAGCAGGGAGGGTGCGGGGAGGCGTGAACCCCTGGCACACAGTGTGGTGGCCCCGCCCCCGACATCATTGCCACGCCCACCCGACCCGTTTTGGCCACGCCCCCCGCTCCAGCTCCCGGCTCCCTACAGACAGCAGATAACGGTCAAGTGCCTCTCCACGCGCCGCCTGTCTGCAGTGCGGGCGCGTGGTCTGAGGCAGCGGGGCCTTAGCCTTATACCTTTGAAAGTTTCTATTATATGCCCCCTAACTTCTATCCACTAAACTGTGCAAAGTAAGGTCCAGTAGTTTTTCCTGTTAAGTCTCGTGCTGTATCAGGGTTGCGCAAACTATTCCCCCAGCGCCCCCGCCTTCTCTGGCGGCAAATTATGTCACGTTGCCATGGCAACGCGACGTCGCTGTACCCCGCGGCGCAATTTGCCGTCGGGTTGCCATGACGACATGTTTCCCGAAACAAAGGTAAGGTCCCATGGAATATAAATTAAATGCCTTGGGGAAAAGCGCGGGGCCTCTGTAACGCCCCCCCCCCCACCCAGAAAATCTCGCGCCCCCCAGTTTGCACACCCCTGCTGAAGATCATACACCATTTTAATAGCATTTTTTTTTTTGCACAATCTCCAATTTATTCATTCTCCTTGAGCTATGGTTTCCAGAACTGACCAATATTTTAGGCAATATATTACAGTGAACTACAGAGTGACATCACTACCTCTTTCTACGGCTTGTACCTCTCTATACACAAACCTAGCATCGTGCTAGTTTTTCCCCATTGCTTTGTTCTGGATTTTTGTGACCCAGTGTGCATTATTTTGCCACACTTGACCATTCCTCTATCTAAACTAAATCATTAGACATCCCCCTCCTCAATGGAGTGGGAACCCTCAGAGGTTACTCCATTTGCCACTTGTCACATTTCCCCCCCCTGAATATACTCCATTTACCACAACTGTGCTGCTTATCCTCCAACCAATGTCTTATCTATTCAACCACCTTAGAATGCAATCCCAAGTCCTGCAATTTATTTATCAGTAGTCGATGGGACAGTGTCAAAGGCGTTACTAAACCCTCGATAAGCAACATCTACTGCTCCACCCTGACCTTACCTTAGTCACCCAGTCAATAAAAAACAATTACCCGTGTTTAACAGCATCTGCCCCCAGTAAATCCAGGATGTCTGGGATCTTTTAAACAGCTCAAAAGCAATATACAAAAAGAGTGATGCATTTCAATATTGTCCAAAAAGGTAAACAAATATACAATACAATAATGAAACAAATTATAGATAATACAAACATGCAAAAAAGAGCAGACACCTGAGAAATCCTCAATGCTTTGGGACACAGCCCTTTGTCAAAAAGAAACACTGTTATTTGACTGCGTTTCCTTCCGGTTATAGAATTAGGTAGAGTACTCTACAACGTAATGCCAGTAACTAGCCTCATACTAGAATTAAGCAAGCAGGAACACTCAGTATAGGTTTAAAGATCTGTTTCTTTTGAAGACCGATCGTTTGTATTTACTGACAATGTACCCCAACGCTGCTGCTACGTCGAAGCCTAAAAGTTACTGCTTTCATAACCAAACTCAGATAGTCAAACACAAATGGAGTTATTAGTAGGAAATGGCAGAGAAGGCATTACATGCTAAAAACACTGCACTCCCTTTTCATGGTCCAAATGGTAAATCAAAATTATTCCCAGTAAAGTCCAGCTGTGAAGCTTGGTTCCACTGCCTGGTTGCCCAACTTAAAAATGGCAGAACCAGCAAACGCACAAGTGACCTGTCAATTTTTTATTTTAAAAGAAAGCCTTTGGCAACCTACCAATCAGGAGGTGTAGCCTAAAAATAGTACTTGCACTATAGTGGAACAATCCGGTTTGAACCCCTATACACTAGTTGCCATACTGGTCACATCACAGTTTCAGAGATATCTGCCTGTGATACAAAAACTAGATTGCACTGTTTACATTTCAGCTCTATAGACAGTAACGGAATATAGATCATAATCTTCAGCCCTCATTGAGCCAATGCTGGATGAAGGCCTCTCCAGCGATCTTCCATGTACCTGTGGTTGAAGGCCTATTCTCCGCGTTGCCCCAGGTTAATATTGATTGTTTTTGTCTTTTTAATCAGTTTCCTTCTTTCCATTCAGATGTAATTTGCAGAGAACCAGTCAGTGATAACTCCTTGTGTTAAAATGCTTAAGGACAGTGCAGTCTTCAATCACATGTTTCTTGTTAGCAAGGGAATAAGTCCATTTTATTTTTATAACATTGGCTTCACTCAATGTCCATTTTCCATATGGATTCTTCTTGAAGAATTAAATCATGATGCAGGTGGTTTCACATTCTGCAAACTGTACCAATCTAGCTACATAATTATTTCTCTTGCTGTAATCCTACTGATGCTTAGTCTCTCT
Source organism: Ascaphus truei (assembly GCA_036426205.1). Classification (NCBI taxonomy): domain Eukaryota; kingdom Metazoa; phylum Chordata; class Amphibia; order Anura; family Ascaphidae; genus Ascaphus; species Ascaphus truei. The sequence goes on along the minus strand of CM071569.1, from coordinate 45,540,714 downwards.
CCAGGTCACCAATATTTGTATCGAAATCTCCCAGAATGAGCTTGAGGTGACAATTTCCTTTAAGTTGGTTGATATAATGGATATATAAATATATATTTTTTTCTCCTCCAGGTTGGATCAGTGTTGTACCAGATGTGGTCAATATTAGTAGTCACAGTGGAGACCAGAAATATTTTTTTTATTTTCTTGATTCTGTGATTTAGTTTAGGCGTTCGTGCTTAAAGCACCAGAGAATGAAAGTGATCACAAAATTATTTAAGTACCAAGTAAGAACTCCACTACCCTTTTCTGGAAACCGCTTAATTAGTGTTGGCACACACAATGTTCCCTTTTACTCTTTTACTGTGGGCATGTATGTGGCGGCAGACTGCTATGGACATTCCAGCTCTAGTGCTATATAACCATTGAACTTGCGATCATATGACCCTAATTCACCACTCAACATCAGTAGTGAAGTCCTACCGTTTTCCACTGATCTAATCTGCCTCTGTCAAAGATCTGCCGTTGCAGTCACCCCTTGACGTGCAAAATAAAAAAGTAGGACATCCATAGATCATGATCAGTATCCCAGACCTTGTGACATTTCTTGAAGGTCATGAGAGATCAAATATGGTTAGGAATAATAGCTACTTTGATGCCTACTTTAGGAAGCACTAATACAAGCTGCACAACAGCCTCTCTCTGGGAAAGAGCTGAAAGTAAGGCTGCGTCCATACTGGTTCACTCGTCGCGAGCAACGCGCTCGCGCCAAATTCAAACCAATGGAGGCCAATGCGCATGTACATCAGGCGCGCATGTACATAGTGCGCGCATGTGAGCGGCAAGGCGACCAATGTGTCGAGAGAACGTTCTTTTGTCTTTGCTGCGCGACGCCTGGTCATGTGCGCGGTTCAGCCAATGAGGGCGAAATGCTCACGTGACGTCACGGGCACGCCCCCCAGCATGCTCTCGTAACGCCTCCATCGCGCAGACCTGCAGGCTACGGATCTCGGCAAGCAGAGGCACGCGTGACTTCACAACCTCATTGCGCGGCTGCTCTATGTCCGAGGCCTAAGAGTTAGAACCTGGCTGTCTCCGACTTGCTTTAGATACACTTCTCCCAAACACAGGCGGTGGTAAATGTTACTTTAAAAATAAATAAAACAATCTCAGTATATCCAAGCTTCCAACTGTCCCTCGTGGTGGGATTTTCATCTTCAGGAACAAGGAAAAATATCTGCAGCCATCACTCAAACGCTCGGGTCCAAGTATTCTAAGCAGTGTTGGGTATTCAGAAACTTTCCATGGCGACTGGAAGACACCTTATGGCCACATTCAAGGTCAAAATAGGTCTTGGCACTGGAAGGTGTTTACTGCATAGCACCCGCTTAGAAAATATGGGCCTTTATGTCAAAGAAGCAGAAGTTGCCTACTTCAGTTTAAATAAACTTTTACACAGTAACCACGTGGTTCACATCAGACAAGACCATGTGCATCAATCTACTAATGATTGTTAAAATAAGTGATTTCTACTGTAATCCATCCACTATTTTCTTATGCTTCAGCCCAAAGATTTGTTTGCGTTTGTATTTTTTGGGCACAAATGTTCGTATCCCCATGTCTTACAACAGAGATGGGTATGTGTGTAGTATTTGTAAATGGTTGCTATAGAAACAAAAATGCTTATTACATTATAATACAATAAAAATATAATTCAGAGTCGTTTTAAAAATAAATACTACAAGTATTTTCTCATAGTACAGAACTGATATATTTAAAAAAAATAACACATATAGGATATTGCTTGGACTGCAGCTTTAATTGATAATTTGTGTACTTTTGCAAAGGGGGTGGGCTGCACAATACACCGTGTCCGAAAATGTATATCCTGTATATATGTATTAATCTACAGCAGGGGGCGCAAACTTTTTTCCCTGCGCCCCCGACGGCTGTCCCCTCACTCCCGCGCCCCCCCCAACCCCAACTTACCCGCGCTCCGGCGTAATGACGTCACGTTGCCATAGCAACGTGACGTCACATGACCTCGCAGCGTCATTTTGACGCCGCGTTGCCATGGCGCCGCAGGGAGGAAGCCGCCGGAGCCACGGTAAGTTAGGTTTACAGAGGCCCTGCAGCTCCCCCGGCACTTAATTTAAGTGCCTTCGGGAAGCGCGCGGGGCCTCTGTAAACCCCGCGCCCCCCGTCGGCAGTGTCGCACCCCCCCTGGGGGTCGCGCCCCACAGTTTGCGCACCGCTGATCTACAGTATTCTAAAATGCAATTATTGACTGCAACTTTCTATTTAGCTTTGTTTTCCAAAGGCATTTATGCGGCAGAGCAATTTGTTGTCAGGTTCTTCCATCAAAAGCTTACCCCCCCCCCTTCAGTTTGTGACCGCTCCGACATACGACTGCGTCCATACAGCCAAAGACCGCGTGGAGTCGTGCGCAAGAGTTATGTCACCTGCGTTAAGCAGGGGCGTTTTATAGCCACGGTAGACGTGCCGTGGGGGGGCATGTGACATCACAAAGCTGGTTCTCCCTCATTGGGCGAACCGCTCACGTGACCTGCTCGTCGCGCCGATGGAATCAGATTGAACCGATTTTCGCGCACTGTGCTCCCCCTCCTGCTTTCGCACGTGCGGTCTATGGGCGCGATCATTGCCTTACTGCAATGTGATCGCGCCGCGCGCACGTCTCCGCACGGTCTTCACCAGCATGGACGCAGAGAGAATTTTGAGACAAGTGGAAAACGTCATGCTTTTTAGACAGTGCCTCCCTGCTGTAAAGGATATCCGCGTCCTGCTCAAAGTTCAACTTAGACCAGACAAACAATGGCCCTACAATCCCATTAAAAAAAAAAAAAAAAAAAAAAAAAAAAAAACAGCAGATCATGTTTGCCTATTTTAGTATTCATTATCCAGGCTGGTGAGCGAAGAGGGGGGTGAGGGGAGGGAGGGGCAAAGAGCGAGGGAGGGGGAGAGTTGCACTGCAGAGTCTCATTTATTTGTACCGCACCTTCTTCAAAATGCAGTAAGTCAGCATCAAATCCAGGCTAATATGGATACTATAAGTTCTAAAATGTGCACCAAGTCTAGCAATTGACATCGTTCTTTGCCCATTCGCTGCCCTGTGGCTGTGAATGGGTTGCAATCTCACAGTATTCCAGATGGCACATTTTGATTAATGTATATAAGTACATAACCAGTATCGGCAGATGGACGTCAAAAGTGGTTCATGAAACATGGGCAGCCAGTACCAGCAATGCCTACTGAAGCGGTGCTAGCCCCGGAGAACGGGTTACCAGTGAAACTTAAAGAGACCTGCCCACTAGCACGAGACCTGCCCACTAGCACGAGACCTGCCCACTAGCACGAGACCTGCCCACTAGCACGAGACCCGCCCACTAGCACGAGACCCGCCCACTAG